>JANUYF010000012.1:12377500-13577500 GCA_026167975.1 Phrynosoma blainvillii | reverse complement strand
CTTTTATCTCTTGTCTAAACACCCCCTTTCCTGCCCTGTCAGTCCTGGGGACTCCAGATCTTGTCTAAGTGTTTTAAAGTCCATGAAGCATCTTCGATCAAAATCAACCCCTCTCATTTCCTGAATATCAAAACAAACTCTCTGCTCTGGAAACCTTCTCAGGTTCCATTGAGGAACGATCAAGCTTTTGGTTTCTCACAGAACCTCTATGGATTGGGGTTGGCTTAAATGTATAAATAGTACCCCAGAACTTAGCCTTTTTGCTACAGCCCCCCCTCCCCCACAGGTACAGCGATTGTCAACCTCAGGCTTCAGCCTTGAGTTCCTTTGTCTGATTCATGAAACCTACATTTTCAAGCCTTGTAGCTTGAGTCTTCATATTTGCTAGCTTTCTATGGACTCTTTCTTCAAGAGAGGAAGCTATTACTTCATCCAACCTTAAAACCTAACTATCCACTTTCACTTGTCTATTTCAGTTAGCTCTAAGTTGGCTCTCCACATTTGCGGTGTTGACTTTTACAGATTTGATTATTTGCAATTTTGATTAATACATTCCCTACGTCCTGCCAGAAGTTGTGCTGGAGAACCTAGATGTTCCTAGAGAAAATACTTCTCTAGGCATTTGTAGGCCCTCCATCATAATTCTATGATCAACGTCTGGCAGATATTGACCATAGAGTTGCACGGGCGGACCTGGAGATTCCTAGAGAGGTCTTCTCTCGAGTAAAAAGAACAAGGTTTTTTATGTGTGTTTTTTCCACATTAATTTCTTATATTCCTCTTTTGGACCTTGTGTCCAATTTTCTCTGGCTCAGCCTTTAGAGCCTTGTGGGAACACCTCTTCCCTGCACACTTGGGAATACTTCTTTCTTGTTGTAAATTTGGGGTTGGGGCTGGATGTTGCCATCGACCTCACACAAGGTACTGGTCACTTTTGCCATAAGCGCTTCTTGGTAACCTCCACTAAACCCGGCCCAGAGATTCGATTGGCTTCACGCCAATCCTTTCAATGGGGAGCCCTGATGTTGCCATCCCCCCGGACTGCTAACTGTGGCAGGCCCCAAAACAAGCACAAGAACTTGATTCCCTAGCTAGACCTCCGCCTGAGTTTATTCCTTCCTTCCCTCTTTTTGTGGCCCAAAGGACTTAAAGTCACTAGTACTCCCACTGTACCTGCCTTTGTCTGGCCTGTTCTAACCTTGCGCTTGGTCAAGAGACATCTCTCTGCCTTTGTCTGCCTCCAAGGTTGTTTTGGGCTGTGGTTTTGGGGGATCATGGAAATATTTTTGAGGGGGTGTGGAGAGGGACCTGCTTCTGTCTCCCAACTCATGACAGTAAAAATAAAAATAGGGTGTCAGGATCTGCTCTGACTTCATACCCAAGGGTGACTGAATGTCTGCCACTGGGTTGCTTGCACCTTGCCAGCCGACAGAGCACTCAGCCAAAGAATGAAAAGGGGTTAGCCAACCCAAGATAGCCCTTTGCCCTTATGGCCAGTCATATAAGAAAAACACCCACACACCTTCCTCTTTATCTCGGCATCTACAACAATCTTTTGTACCTCTGCACTCTCTATGTCCAGGATCTGAACACTTTGTTTGCGCAGTCAGAGTGTCCAGAACTAGGAAGGAATTAATTTGCTCACATTCTCCACAAAATTGTAGCCAAAAGTCTAGTTAGGAGAATTTAGGGCCTTTGCAGACTGCCAGAAATAATGCAAATTGAGTCCACTTTAACTGCCCTGACTCAGTGCTAGGGAATCATGGGAACTGTAGTTTATTGTGGCACCAGAGCTCTCTGACAGAGAAGGCTCAATGTCTCAGAAAAAATACAAATCCCATGATTCCCTAGCACTGAGCCAGGGCAGTTAAAGTGGACTCAATTTGCACTATTTCTAGCAGTCTGCAAAGGCCCTCAGTTAGCTCAATACTGAGAGAGGGTTAGTTACAAGGACCCTCGAGATGGTTTCCTACCTGTATACTGAGAGAAAGGAGGTCCAAAGAGATTGTGCTGAGGCAGAGTTCTTGAATTAAAGTATTTTTTTATTAAAAGGAAAATCACACAGCAATTCACTATCTCTCTCATTCATTCAAGGCTCAGGAAATCAGGGGCTAGCTTGGGATAGTTTGAGTCACTACAAAGAGTGATACTTACACAAGATGAGGCTTCTCTCTGGAGTCCAATTGGTTGAAGTGGCATGGGATGCAGCCATTCTAGTGAGTGTTGGGTGAATGGAAGTGCCAGAGCTAGTTAGATTCACAGCAACAGATTTTCCCATGGATACCATCTAGCACGCTAGTCTTCGGGGGTCTTTTACAGGCTAAAACTAGCCTCCGGGCAAAGAATATACATTGATTTTCTTTTGGAACTCCCTGCTATGCTCCATTAGCAATTGTATATTTGCAATGTGATCCCTCATGCCTCTTAATAATAATAATCAATGTGCAATTCCTCCTCTTGACACACTATGCAAACCTGATGTAAAATCTCAGTCATAGTTTCTTTTTAGCATGAGATAATAATAATAATAATAATAATAATAATAATAAAATTTATTTATATCCCGCCCCTCTGAGATCAATAAGGGTGGCTAACAAAGTTAAAAGTACAATACATCCCAACCCTATCCCCACCCCCCCTTAAAAGAATATTAAATCAAATAGAAGTTAAAAACCAAACAAGATAAAACTGCAGCAATTAGCTGCAGCAGTAGTAATAACAATAAAATGAAGAAAACGGCGACATTATACTACGTTAGGGGAGGCTCTAGGAGGACTCTCCCAAAGGAGTTCCTGAGGCCAGGATTATCTATCCAGGAAAGGCCTGCCAGAAGAGATCCATCTTGACAGCTTTTTAAAGGACAGCTCTTCCTTTTCTGAACCCTGCTTGGACCTCTGGGATCTCTCTTTCCATGTGTGGTTGGAGTCTATGTTGCAGAATTTTGAGCATGATTTTGCTTGTATGGGAGATAAGTGCTATGGTCCTATAGTCTCTTGTGTTTCCTTTTTGGTGGATGAGGTTGTATATTGATCATTTCCAATCTGTTGGCCATTGTTTTGTTTTCCATATCTGTTGACATATGTTGGTTAGCACTAGATTTGACTCTGTTAGTGTGGACTGCGGCAGTTCAGTTGGAATATCATCTGTTCCGGAGTCTTGTTTTTTGCCATTTCTTTTATTGCAGCTTCCACCTCAAGTTTTTAAAATTTGGGGTTCATCTTCATATGGCTCTTATATGCAGAACATATTGTAAGGAAAGCAGGCTTGGACATGGAAGAGGGAGGAGTGAAAATAGGAGGACAGAATATCAACAATCTGAAATATGCTAATGACAGCAAAATACTAGCAGAAAACCTCACAGTCCTGAAACAACTAGTAAGGAAGATCAATGAAGAAAGTGCAAAGGCAGGCTTACTGTTGACCATAAAGTAAACAGAAATAAAAACCACAGAGAACTTACACATATTCAGAATAGACAATGAGGAAATAGAACTAATAAAAGAGTTCTCATAATATTGATCAGAATGGACACTTCAGCCAGGAAGTCAGAAGATTAAGAATGGGGAGGGAAGCTATGAAAGGACTAGAAAAGACCCTAAAATGTAAAGATATACAGCTTAGCACAAAAGTCAGAATCATACAAGCCATCGTATTCCCTATTCCCATGAATGGATGTGAGAGCTGGACAGTTAAGAAAGATGATAGGAAGAAAACCAATGCATTTGAGAGAATGGGGGGTTGCAGACTGCCAGAAATAGTGCAAATTGAGTCCACTTTTAGGGTTAGGGTTAGTGCTAGGGAATCATGGGGATTGTTTTTTTCTGAGACCTTGAGCCTTCTCTGTCAGAGAGCTCTGCTGTCACAATAAAATACAGTTCCCATGATTCCCTAACCCTAACCCTAACCCTAAAAGTGGACTCAATTTGCACTATTTCTGGCAGTCTGCAACCCCCCAATGTGTTTCTGGAGAAGAGTGCTGAGGATCCCATGGACAGCCAAAAGGACAAACAAATGGGTCTTAGAGCAGATCAAGCCAGAAATGTCCCTAGAAGCCAAGATGACAAGACTTAGACTGTCGTACTTTGGACCCATCATGTGAGGGCATGTATCGCTGGAAAATACAATAATGTTAGGAAAGGTGGAGGGAAGTAGAAAGAGAGGAAGGCCATATGCAAGTTGGATGGACTTTATTAAAGAAACCACAAATATGAGTTTGCAGGCACTGGGCAGAGCAGTAGAAGATTGGGGGGGGGGGGGGCTGGAGATGTCAGTCAAGACTGATGTGAAGGCAGTCAACAACAACAACAACAACCAATGTCATTCAGGTGGTGAATTAATTCTGGGATATCATCCACACTTGAAAGGAATATCCAAGGTGCTGAAGCTAGTTTAGGGAAATAAAGTTTAGGTATGTTGGACAGCTCCTTTAATGCATGGCCTAAAACAGAGGTAGGCAACCTAAGGCCCGGCAGCTGGATGCAGCCCCCCGAGGCCTTTGGACTGGCCCCAGGCCGGTCCTGCCGCCACCGCCGCCCCCTGCTGCTCCCCCTATCGCCACCGCTGCCTGCCATGATGATATTGATTATTGTTGTTATTACTTGTTCTTGGGGTTTTCTTGGCAAAATCTCCACAGGGGTTTTGCCATGGCTTTTCTGGGGCTGAGAGAGTGTGCATGCATATTTTTTTAATTTTTAATTTTTATTTATTTATTTATTTTTGGTGCTTTGCCCCCCCCCCCCAATTGTCTGAGGGACAGCAACCCGGCCCCCGGCTCAAAAAGGTTGCCTACCCCTGGCCTAAAACCTGGCATGGATTCACTGCTCTGCTGACCTAGAAACCACCATCAGCCAAACTGATTCTCTATCTTTCTTTACAGGAGTCAGAGACGCCGCTGCCTTTGTTACATGGGTTAGAAGAAGAATAGGATCCAGCAGCGTACTTATTAACAGCACAGAACAGGCCAAGGCCTTCATAACCCATGAAGATTTGGCAGTGATTGGCTTTTTCAAGGTATTTCTTTACTTATTTTAAATGGCCTCTATCCTGCCAACTGGCAAATGCCCTCTGAGTAGTTTTCACATATGGAAACAAACAAAACAAAAACAATAATAAAATCACAGACACAAACACATCAGATACAACAGTGGAGAAGCTTTAAAATATTGATTGGTAAGACCCAGTAATAAAACCTGAACAGTGAAAGCCAAAATAAAAAATAAAATGATTAACAGAAGAGAGGAAGGTGTTAGCCTGGCATCTTTTTCGGGGATCTTGGGCAGTTCAGATGTTAGTTCTAATTGTGTTGCATCTTCTATGGCATAACAAACAGTGTGGTGGGGAAAAAAATCCCTTGGTGCATAAGCCCTCAGTCGATCATAAACCCCTAGGATTTCTAACCTTATTGCTGAAATTCTCTCCTATTTTCTCCAGTCCCATGTAAAGATGTCAGTCAGCTTGGGGGAAAAATATATTTCCTAGGTCTCCTGGCACCTGGCATTGCAACATTCTGGGCACCCCCAAATTTGTTCTCTGTCATAGCTCCAACTCAGATGATTTTTCTGCCTGGAGCAGAACTATCAGAGGAATGGTGCTTGATTCTAGAAAAAGGGCATATTTGGAATACCCCAAATTCACATTCCTAGCTAAGTAATTGCAGATTTTGCAAATTGCAAAATTTTACAATTGCAATTTTACAATTGCAAAGAGGCCTGTTGCCTCACAGGAATGGAGACAGATGGGATTGCAAGAGAGGAGTCCTTGTTGAGATGCAAATGGACTTTAAATTTCCTGGACTTTGAGAATCTTCCAATTTCCACATGGCCAGAAAGAGGAGGAGCCAGTCTGCAAAAGATGTCCTCCCCATACCGTCTCAACCAAGAAGAAAAACAGCAAAATGCAGGTCTATGACTAACATCTTCAATTTTTTCCCTCCTGTTTGGTTTGTAACATCTTGCCTGATGAAGAAGCCAGAGGAGCTTCGAAAGCTTGCAACAAGTATATTGTGCATTTTGGTTGGCCAATAAAGGTATCACTGTTTGGTGGATTTTTGTTTGAATTTGCTAAATGGTCAACACAGCTACCCCTGAATGTTAATTGCAGATTTGTTCCTGATAACAGTAGACATTCTCCTACCATGGCCACATCCAGTAAATAGGTCAGAGATTCTGGAATGTGGCAAAGTTACTCTTTGCGACTACAGTTCTCAGACTCTCTCACTGGGTCATTGGGACAAGCTGGCTGAAAGTGGAGGTCTGGGAACCATAGACCAAAAATTTGACTTTTGCAAACATTGGGAGGTTCTCTGTTTCATTGTCCAGGCACAGAATAGGTTTTGTCTTCATTCCTTTCAGTTTGCTGTAATACTAACGTACAATATTTTTTTTATCAAACAGAGATTTCAAGGTGGAGCTGTGGAGGTTTTCTATGATTCTGCAAGAGAGGTCCCAGAACTCCCTTTCGGGGTGACAGCCAGTAAAGACGTTTTCACCAACTTCGGTGTGAGAGAAGATATGGTGATTATATTTCAGAAGGTATATACATATATATATCTAAGGTATTTTTCAGAAGTTATCGTATATATTATCATATATATATATATCATATATATTAAGAATAAAATCATTTTCCAAGTATTAATTGTTATGGACCCAAATGTCAACACCACTACGCACAGGGACAGATTAGTGTTGTTTTATTTTTCTGTATTCCTTTTTGCCATTGTTGTACAGACTCTGTACATATGCAAAGACCTTTGGTTCAATGCAATAAACTTGACTTGACTTGACTCTGTACACTTCACTGCAAAAATTCAACAAAAATCAATTTAAAAAAAAAGAAATGACAGTGATGCTAGGAAAGGTGGAGGACAGCGGAAAAAGAAGAAGGTCACATGCTATATAGATAGACCCAGTCAGGAAAGGCATGGGCCTGGGCATGCAAGACCTAAGCAGAGAGGTTCAGGACAGGAGGTCTTGGAGCTGTCTCATCTACAGGGCCACCATGAGTCAAGATCAATTCAAGGGCAGCTAACAATAACAACGAGGCACCAGAGTTCTCTAACAGACCAGTCTGAATACTTCACCAAACTACAAAGGAGTCCTAGTAGACCACAAGTTGAACATGAGTCAACAGTGTGATGCGGCAGCTAAAAAAGCCAATGTGATTTTAGGCTGCATCGATAGAAGTATAGTATCTAGATCAAGGGAAGTAATAGTGCCACTCTATTCTGCTTTGGTCAGACCCCACCTGGAATAATGTGTCCAGAGAGAGGCAAAAAGGATGTTGAGAAACTGGAGCGTGTCCAGAGGAGGGTGACTAAAATGGTGAAGGGTCTGGAAACCAAGCCCTATGAGCCTGGAGAAGAGAAGGTTGAGAGGTGATATGATAGCCATGTTTAAATATTTGAAGGGATGTCATATTGAGGAGGGAGCAAGCTTGTTTTCTGCTGCTCCAGAGAATAGGACTCGGAACAATGGATGCAAGCTCCAGGAAAAGAGATTCCACCTCAACATTAGGAGGACAGTAAGAACTTTCTGTTTAACAATGAAACACACTCCCTCGGAAAGTGATGGAGTCTCCATCTTTGGAGGTCTTTAAACAGAGGCTGGATGGCCATCTGTTGGGGATGCTTTGATTGTGAGTTCCTGCATGGCAGAATGGGGTTGGGGTCTCTTCCAACTCTATGATTCTATGATTCTATGAAATCCCAGGATTCTGTAGGTCAGAGTCATGGCAGTTAAAGTGGTGTCAAAGAGCTTTAATTCTGTAGTGTGTGGCTACACTTAAAGTCTCAAAAAAGGCCTAAAACAGTAATGGAATCAAATGATATCATATTGCAACCAGCCTCAATGAGAATGAATGATAACAGTGATTTGATATTTATATATTTGTAGGGCTTTTTTTAAAAAAGTCTAATATTTCTTATCCTCTAGGGGAAACCAATTCATAATGAAGCATCAGAAGAAGGCAAACTGAATAAAATGGAGCTCACTAGATTAATAAAAACATTTACTATGGATTTAGTCATAGAGTATAATCTTGAGGTATGTCTAATGTTTGGCATCTAAAAATGAATGGTGCATTGACGGGGGTATGGTCTGTGGGCTTACTACTGGGTGCAGAAATGCTGTATCCTCTGCATAAATAATCTATATTTATTCCTTATTAGTTTCAATCTACTGACATTCAATCTATATTTCAAACTATATTTATTCCTTATTAGTTTCATACATATTTCATATGCATTCAGTTAAAAAATTTATGCCTACTAATTTCTACACTACTTATTGAACTGTTTATAGAAATCAAAGAAAGTTTTGTCATATGCAACATTTGTTGTCTAATGTTTGTTATATGCAACTTTCCCAATATATACATCTTTTTATATGTAATTTTTGAACTGACAGCGGCATCTCAAAATACAGAGGATTGTACTGAAATGAAAAATAATGTGTCCTGATCTGCATATTAGTCTGGAAACTGGGTTTGTTTATTTAAACATGGGGACCAAGTGTAATTCTTTGCAGCCAGGCTTGAAGGGACATCTCTCTGGGTTGGTGCCTCTATTGTCAGCCATTCCTTGAGTCTATTTTCAGTTACTTTTCCTCCTTCTCTCTGGGATAAGGAAGGTTGTGTCCTCTCCATATGGTGTTGGAGGCACTTGCCATCAGTCCTGGCCAACATAATCCATGGTGATGATGGTCCAATGACATCGGATGGATGCACTTTATCTTTGGTGTAGATTCCCAGGCAGTTCTTGTCATAGTCCAGCTTCCAGTATCTTTCCTATACCCCAGAGGACAGGATGAAAATTCAAAATGACCTTAATAGATTAGAAAGCTGGGCCAAAGCTAACAAAATGAATTTCAACACAGAGAAATGTAAGGGACTGCACTTAGGGCAAAAAAACCTTGAAATGCATAGGTATAAAATGGGGGACACCTGGCTTAAGGAGATTTATACTTGTGAAAGGGATCTAGGAGTCCTAGTAGACCACAAGTTGAACATGAATCAACAGTGTGATGCTGCAGCTAAAAAGGCCAATGTGATTCTAGGCTGCATCAATAGAAGTATAATATCTAGACCAGGGGTAGGCAACCTTTTTGAGCCGGGGGCCGGGTTGCTGTCCCTCAGACAATTGGGGGTCCGAGGAACAATAAATAAATAAATAGAATTTTTTAAAAAATTAAAAATATATGCATGCACACTCTCTCAGCCCCAGAAAAGCCATGGCAAAACCCCTGTGGAGATTTTGCCAAGAAAACCCCAAGAACAAGTAATAACAACAATAATCAATATCATCATGGTGGGCAGTGGGGGGGGGGGGTGGCAGCGGCGGCGGCGGCGGTGGCAGGACCGGCCTGGGGCTGGTCCAAAGGCCTTGGGGGGCCGCATCCGGGCCCCGGGCCTTAGGTTGCCTACCCCTGATCTAGACCAAGGGAAGTTATAATGCCACTGTATTCTGCTTTGGTCAGGCCTCATCTGGAATACTGTGTCCAGTTCTGGGTGCCACAATTCAAAAAGGATGCTGAGAAGCTGGAGTGTGTCCACAGGAGGGTGGTCAAAATGTTGAAAGTTCTGGAAACCATGCCCTATGAGGAATGACTTAGGGAACTGGGTATGTTTAGCCTGGAGAAGAGACAGTTAAGAGGTGATATGGTAGCTCTGTTTAAGTATTTGGAGGGATGCCATGTTGAGGAGGGAGCAATCTTGATTTCTGCTGATCCAGAGAATAGGACTCGGAACAATGGATGTAAGCTACAGGAAAAGAGATTCCACCTCAACATTAGGAGGAACTTCCTGACAGTGAGAGTTATCAGTTTCAGTGGTAAGCCTCTTGTTTTGTTCGGTTGGTGAGAGCTGTTTGACAGAGGAACACACTCCCTTGGAGTTTGGTGGAGTCTCCTTCTTTGAAGGTCTTTAAGCAGTGGCTGGATGGCCATCTGTCTGGGATGCTTTGATTTTGAGTTCCTGCATGGCAGATTGGGGTTGGACTGGATGGCCCTTGGGGTCTCTTCCAACTCTATGATTCTATGATTCTATAGAGCAGAGATGGGCAAAGGGCAGCTTGTTGGCCTCATGCAGCCCCCCAAGGCAGACACCCCTATATCTCTCTTGCAAGACAGGCAACTGTCAAGAGTTGAGGATTGCATTGGACCCCTACAAGATCTTGAGTGGATACATGTACCCTTCCCCCTCTGATTTCCCCCCCTTTCAACTTTTTCCCCATTTCCCCCCAAAAAACACTCTAAACTAAAAATGCTTTCTAAAGCATTCACAGCAAATTTAGTTCCTGGTTAAATAAAGGTCTCTCCTGGGTCTTAAATGGCTGAAGGACTCCAAAATGCCTAGGGAATGTGAAGGTTTTTAGTTTTTTTTTATTTAAAAAATGGGATTGGTTGAGAGAAGAGTCCTTTCAAAATAATTGTTGGGAATGGTCCTCTGAGTTAACAGCAGGTTATGCATGTGCCCCCCCCCCCGACTTCTAGAAGATGTCCACTCTGGCTGTAAAGCCTTGATGAAAGAAGACAATGACAAGAAGTGTTGGTGTGGAAGAGATTTCCATTAATTCCTCCATGTATCCCCCGCTTTGGTAGATTTTAACTGCAAGCTCCTTTGAGAGGCAGTTTGTGCTGGAAAATGGTTATTTTAACATTGGGCTGAAGGACATTCTCCCTGGAACTTTTAAAGTGAAAATTTAAAGACTGGGGTAGGTAGGTATCCCTTGAAAAATTCAAGGAAAAATAACTAGTAAATTAAGAATCTAGAGCTTTATAGGAAAAGCAATTACCAGAATTTCCCCAGCCCCTTTTTAAAGGAATTGAGGGCCATTGCTGACTGCCAGAAATAGTGCAAATTGAGTCCACTTTAACTGCCCTGACTCAGTGCTAGGGAATCATGGGAACTATAGTTTATTGTGGCACCAGAGCTCTCTGACAGAGAAAGCTCAATGTCTCAGAAAAAAATACAATTCCCATGATTCCCTAGCACTGAGCCAGGGCAGTTAAAGTGGACTCAATTTGCTCCATTTCTAGCAGTCTGCAAAGGTCCTGAGTAGCTCCATAAATTTGCCAGCTCTCAAATAGGGCATTTAATTGAAGAGAGCTGTTTTGTCTCAACTCTGACCCCTACTGTATCTCTAACATCCAGGACAACTGAAGAATGATTCCATCCATCTAACCCTAACCCTAACTCTGTACTACATAGTTAACATTGTTCTGTTACAATAATTATTTTAATATCAAAAAAACCATTTGTGGGTCTCCTGCCATGACCCTAGACTGGAGAAGCCCAACTGCCATGGATCCAAAGTGAGCACCTCACATAGGCACCTGAAAGGTCACATCTCACCTACAACAATTTGCAGATCAAAAGGGCCAAGTCTAGGAGCTGCAATGCAGAACATTCACACCTAGATTTATAAGTGCCAGCCAGGATGTGTCCGGCTGAAGATGAGATAACATTAACATCACATCTCCCCTCCTTGGAAATTGTCGACTTCAAAGAGTAGTAATCTGGAATCCTTTGATATACAATAGCAACTCTTCACCTCAGGCTAGGTTAAGGGTATAAAAGACCCCCAAAATCTCAGGCACATTGGGTCTGGTTAGATTTCATGGTGCCACTGTGCCACTGTGAACTCTGACTTGGGTCCTGGCTCTTTCCATTGTCCTTTCCCTTTTCATAACGGTTGAGTCTATCCATCTTCATTCATCATTGGAGCAGCCTCCTTCAGATAATTATCACCATTAGAAAGTCTCATGTTTCCTCTCCAAGCTAACTACTTTATTCCTGAGTTCTTGCATGTATGAGTGAATGCTAGAGTGTCTTTGTATGTTTGAATTCTCAAATAAATCATGAGTTCATTGGAAAGCTCTGTCTCTATCAGTCTATTCCCTAGCCACCTCCGTAAAGATAGAATAAAAGATCCCATTGTAAAACCTAGACTTTAGTAATTCCCCAGGTTCAAGTGCTTCTTACAGTTTAAATACCACTAACAGCTGTTGTGGATCCTGCCTAAATAATCCTGGGATTTATAGTTTGCTGAGGTCCTTAAAATTATTTTGGTACATAGCTCTAGTACAAGCCCTTGAATTATGGCATTAGAGCTCTTTGGCAAGGAATTCAAAGGATCTCACCAATTATAAATCCCAGAATTCTGTAGGATGGAAAGCCATGATAGTTAAAATAATATCAACCTGCTATAAATGTGTAGTGCATACACACTCATAAGGATATTTCTGGATTTGTCAAACATCTGCGAGAAATCTGATTTTTGTTTTTCAGACATCTGTGAAGATTTTTGATATCCCTGTTGAAAGCCACATTGTTCTATTCATGCCCAAGAATTCAGACACATTCAGTGAAGCTTATGAAAATTATTCTTCTGTTGCCCCAGAATTCAGGGGAAAGGTTGGTACTGCGTGATGGTGACAGATTGGGTTCTTATTTTTCCAATGTTGGATGTCAAAGTTTTACTTGAAAACTATATTAAATTTAAAAGAAAATATAAGGAGAAAATATTGCTACTTTCATCAGACATTTTTTCCCTTTTCTTTTCCCTTCAACTGAATGTTTTAACTGCAAAAAGGACAACTTTCTGTGCCACTAGCTGGTTAGAACCTTGCAGAAGTAAGTTTTCAGTCCAAAGGATACGGTAGTCTCAGGTCACTTGGAGGTAAATTTCGTAGCCCAAATGTATACAACAGCCCTGCAAGATTTTGGCCAGCTTTGTTTGTTTTCTTATTGCTAAAGGACTAACAATGAAACTCATCCTTGAGTCCCCGTTCTTCGGCACATTTTGAGGGGGTGGTGGTGAATCGATTCTGGTGTTAGAATCACCCATCAGGAAAAATAAAGCATTTGGAAATTCTTTGCTCAGTTTGTCCAGCATTTGTTCCAAAAACAGCCAGCTATCAGATGGACAAAAAACTGAGAATTTGTGTGTGTGTGTTGTGTGTGTAAATATTACTAGTATGAGATTCAGACTTGGGGTACACATATGGCTGCTAAGCTATTTGAAATGATATTTATACCTATCACCAGCTCTCCATTCCATACTCAATCTTACATATGTTGTTATTAAATGTAAGATTATATTGTCATATAACATAAAAGGAAAATTGAAAGGGTAGCCCCTGAGCAAGGGTGGAAATTATGGAACTTCCAGATATTGTTGGACTGCAAGTCCCAGGAGCCCTAGCCAGCATAGCCAATGGTGAGGAATGCTGAGAACTTAAGTCCAGCAACATCTGGAGAGCTATCTCCTTGGCACAGAAGGAGGAAGAGAAGAAGAGAAAAAAGTGGTTGAGAAGAGGAAGTAAAACTTCATTGGAGAGTCCCAGGCACATCCTAAAAACAGTCCTGGGCTCTGTTTGGAATTGATGTCTTCAGCTGTCTCCCACTATTCATTGGAGATGTTAAGCAGATGTGGATTCTATGATTTGGTCACCAGCTGCCTCCACCATCTCCTGCCTTTGCTCTTTTTAATGAATGTCTTGCCCTGGTGGACACCTCTTTGTGACTTGAGCACAAGAAGGTATTAGTTTAATATGGATTTTGAAGTTCTTCAAGTAGTTGATTGTCCTCTGTAAAGTGGAACACCCGGTCATCCTAAGCAGAGATGTGTCTTGGACTGCTAACCCCATCAGCCCCAGCTAGCAGGAAGGATGGATATTTTAAGACCAAACATTTAGAAGACCCAGGTAATAGAAGGCTGTTACAGAACATAAGAAAGTAAAATCTTGTGGTTTTTGTTTTTTGTTTGTTCCTTAGATCATGTTCATCTTAGTGGATACTGACGAAACCAGAAATGGCCGTGTGATTGAATATTTCCGTGTCACTGAGGTGGAAGTCCCTGCTGTTCAAATCCTAAACCTAACAAATGATGCCAGGTACAAGATGCCTGCAGAGGAAGTAACCCCAGAGAACCTACGAACATTCTGCCAGAACTACTTAGAAGGAAAGGCAAAGGTGTGCTTCTTGTATTGAAATGAAACCGACTGGGTTTTCACTTGTGTATTATTGCTTATGACTGTGCCAGTTTGCCAGTGAAACTGACATATTTCACTTGATTTGTGTTGGGATTATGGCAATTAGGACCATGCTGTTCTTGGGAATTTCACATTCCTTCATAAAATTGTCTTTACCTTGGTCCCACTGAAAGAGCAGAGTATGTTTTTGTTTAGAGATGAGATGATTTAAAGAGAGATATTGTAAAGGTTCTTCAAATAGTTGAGGTGCTGTCTGGATAACAGAAAATGGATAAGACTTCTTATAGAACCAATGAGTGGAGTTTGCTGGGAAGCAGCCTTCAGTTAGACTTGAGGAGTTGCTTCTTAATTTTTGAAATCTTAGGGACTGCTTTAGAAAGCTTCTTAAGCTTAAAGCTTTAGTAGTGTTAGACAGAATAAATAATTTCAGAGGCCCTTTCGCCAGACAATTATACTACTATAATTCTGCTTTAACAGCCATAGTTCCATCCTGTAGAATTTTGAAGTTTGTAGTTTGGTGAGGCACTGGAACACTCTGGCAGAGAATTTGAAATGGCCCTTCCTAAACTACAAATCTCAGAATACTGTGGAATGTAACCAAGGATGTTAAAGTGGAATAATAGTACTATAATTATGTAGTGTGAATGGGCACTAGGAGCTGATGAACTGTCTTTAACAGGAGGTGTTTAAAGAGAGGGTATACAGCCATCTGTCAGGGATGTGTAGCTGCAAAGTTCCTGTGCATTCTTGATCAGTTAGAGAGTCAACTAGAACACCTCTAAAGTCCCTTTTAAAATTCTTGATTGAATGATCCTATATTGCAATTTGAGAATTAATATCATAAATTGAGTTAAGTTAGAAGATGGTACAAACGCAGGCTTACTTCTGAACATAAAGAAAACAAAAATAATGGAGATAGATCCATGGAGAATCTACACAAATTTAACCAAGACAATGAGGAAATTGAAATAATTACCTTGAATCAAACACTGATCAGAACAGAGATTGCAGACAAGAAATCAAAAGAAGACTAGGAATGGGAACGGCAGCTATGAAAGAACTAGACAAGATACTAAAGAGTGAAGATATACAACTGAGCACTAAAGTTAGAATTGTCCAAGACATTATATTCCCCATCACCACGTACGGATGTGAGAGCTGGACAGTGAAGAAGGCTGACAGAAAGAGAATCAACTCATCTGAGATATGGTGCTGGAGAAGAACACTGAGGATCCTGTGGACAGCCAAAAAGACAAACAAATGGGTCATTGAACAGATCAAGCCAGAAATCTCCCTGGAATCCAAGATGACCAAACTGAGGCTGTTGTACTTTGACCACATCATGAGAAGGCATGACTCATTACAAAAGATAACAAGGCTGGGAAAGGTGGAGAGTAGTAGAAAGGGAGGAAGACCACACACCAGATGGATAGATTCAATTAGGAAGGTCATGGGACCTAAGCAGAGCAGTGGTGGACATGGGGTCTTGGCGGTATCTCATCCATGGGGCCACCATGACTCAGGGTCAACTCAAGGGCAGTTAACAACAACAAAGTTAGATTCTAAGATGCAGAGAATGCAGGACAGGTTGACTTAGAGGAAACTGAAATAATAGAGTTGGGTGGATCCACTCATTCCTATTTCAGGTGTGGTCCACTTATGGCAAGTCTGGAGGGCACTTTTTCTGGCCTGTGACTCTCTGGGGACCACATACACTGCTAAAACTGCCAAATGAATAACAGTACCAAAAGTGTCTGGGTTTTGAAACTAGTTTTTTAAAATTAAAAATAGTACTAAACATTGTAGGGAGTGCACGAAATCTATCTGTCTATCTAAATGTATTTATGCATTTATATCCTACTACACTATCTCTAAGGATCTCAGGGCTGTATATAATAACACCATAATAAAAGGTAAAGGTAAGGGTATTTCCAATTGACAAGGTTGTCAAGTCATGTCCGACCATAAGGGCCAGTGCTCATGTCTGTTACTAAGCCGAAGAGCCGCATATAATGATAATTTTAAAAGACTAAAAACATATTAAATCAATGTTTACTTAAAACCATATAATTTACCACCAATTAAAATAGTACAGAATAATGTTGAGTGTAGCACATGTGCAAATTTGGTAAACTCATTTGGGCTCCAAAACTTTAATTAAAAATGTTTTGAGTTTAGTGCCAGAATGACACTAGCATTGGTGCCTATTGAGCCTCTGAAAGGAGAGTATTCCACAACTGGGGTGACACAGCAGAGAAGTCCCTATCCCATGTCCTCCCACAATATATTGTCCCCATCTACAGGACACAGAGCAAGGTCTCTCCAAAAGAACTCAATTCTCTGGCAGGCTTATATAGGTGAATTGCCACTTCTGGATATTTCTGGGAGAAACGGTTCACTTGTTTTGCTCAAAAAAGAGTTGCCCTGAAGTATCCGAGGGACACACCACAAAATAGTTGGGGGGGGGGGATGCTGATAAATATCTGTGCTGCTGTTATGATTATGTTATGTTATGCTGTTATGCTCTGAGTGAGACACCTGGCAATGAAAGTCAAAGAAAAAGTAGCCAGTAAGCCCTTTCAGTGGAAATTGACATTAAGCCACTACTGCAAGGTTTTATAGAATCATAGACTCATAGAGTTGGAAGAGACCCCAATGGCCACCCAGTCCTACCCCCTGCCATGCAATAACTCTCAATCAAAGCATCCCTGAAAGATGGCCATCCAGCTTCTGTTTAAAGACCTCCAAAGAAGGAGACTCCACCACAATCTCCAAGGGAGTGTGTTCCACTGTCAAACAGCTCTCATTGTCAGGAAGTTCCTCCTAATGTTGAGGTGGAATCTCTTTTCCTGGAGCTTGCACCCATTGTTCTGGGTCCTATTCTCTGGAGCAGCAGAAAACAATATGACATCCCTTCAAATATTTAAACAGGGCTATTATATCCCCCCTTAATCGTCTCTTCTCCAGGCTAAACATACCCAGTTCCCTAAGTCGTTCCTCGTAGGGCTTGGTTTCCAGACCCTTCACCATTTTAGTCGCCCTCCTCTGGACATGCTCCAGTTTCTCAACATCCTTTTTGAATTGTGGTGCCCTGAACTGGACATAGTATTTGAGGTATAGCGGAGTCCCTGTTGGCTTCCTTCTGTTTGCATGCCTTATCTTTGTTTCTCTTATTAGCAACATTGGTCCAGTGAGGAAATCCAAGAAGGCTGGGATAAGAAGCCTGTGAAAGTGCTTGTTGCGAAAAACTTTGACAAAGTCGCCTTTAATAAGAAGAACCATGTCTTTGTAATGTTCCGTGAGTATCGCTCATCCCTCTGGAGAAGAGGCTCATTTGGATTGCAGCCCTATCCGCATACTTGCACTTGTCATTAGAGAGAGTGTTCAATAATATGATTGAATATATTTCCTTCTATTGTTCCTCCCATCACAGATGCACCCTGGTCTCACAACTGCCAAAAATTGTTCCCAGTTTGGGAAGAGCTTGGCAAGATGTACGAAAGCCGCAAGAACGTTGTCATTGCTAAAGTAGACTACACAGCAAATGAAATCCTCTTAATGAATGCAGAACGATACCCTTTCTTCAGATTGTTTCCTGCAGGATCCACCACTGAGGTGAGTCACTTTCAGTTTGGAATATCAAACCGTTGGGTGATTTGGGGAAATGGATGTGCTGCACTGAATGGAAATAGGACAATGCAGTTCTCACTGGACACGATGTTTCCAAAGTGAACAATAATCGGAAAAGTTCCCCCCTTTTTTTAATTGCAGATTTCAGAGTCTTCGAGGCAGCATGTCCAGTTGCAGTGCTGGCTGGGAGGTTCTGTGAGCTGTAGTTAAAAAGGGGAATTTTTCCACACTGTGCTATTTTTGCCAGGGAATTTCCTGCATTTTCACCGTGGTTCTTTAGAGAATGAGGGACACAGTAGGTGTGCAATAACAATGATGAAAGCTGCAAGCTGCATGGGACTTTTCACATCTGTCTCCACGTGATCTGAGCTGAGCTTGGAAAGTAGCTTTTAGTTCATTCTGCATTAAACATTAAGGTGTTTTGCCAGTAAGTTGTTGTCATTACTCATTACGGTATTTAAGAATTAACTTGTCTGTTAGTGATTGATATGAGAATAACACACAGCTTGAAAAAATCCTGTCAATTGCCTCCAAGATGTCTTTAAAAGCTACTAAAATAACTTCTAAAGGTCATAAGACTACATTACCAGTTATGCCAATACAGTAATTTAATCACTTTTGAAAATGTAATTTGGGTATTATTACAAAAAAAGGTAACTCATTACAGGTAAAATTTATAGACATAGGGGGTATACAAAAGGTCCAGCCTGGGGATGAAGTGGGGGTGTGGCGACTGCATGCTGGCCGCCCCGACTCCGGCCCGATGCCGCTGTCATGCTGCCCATCCAAACACATGGCGGGTGGCATCAGAGCGCTCCCTTGGTGCAGCATTCACACACACTGTGCAAAGCCGCTACTGCAGCTGCAAGGGCAGCTTTTTGCCTCTCTAAATGGGAGCGGCAATTGGCAGCTCTTTTTAGAGCGGCAAAGTATCAGATCGGGGCCGCGGCGTGGGGTAGCTGCGGCCCCGATCTGGTAAGGAAAGGGGCGGTGGGACGCTGCCCCTTAGGGGCCATCTGTTAAGCCCCATAGCCACGTTAGTCTGGAATATCAGTATGCAAAGGGATCTTGCAGCACCTTTGAGATTAAAAGAGTGAAAGACGTTGTAGCATAAGGTTTTATAGTCTTGGTCTGCTTCCTCAGATGCAGAGGAAGCAGACCAAATCTACAAAAGCTTATGCTACAACATTTTTTGCTCCTTTAGTTTCAAAGGTGCTACAAGATCTCTTTGCATACTCATTCCAGGTAACTGTTGTTACTTATACCATGTCCTGTTCCCAGATAGGCAGATCCCAATACTGGGGTCTAACAGTCCAAGGTAGGTGCCAGGAAGGCTATACATAGCCAGCAAACAGACATACAGAATCCAGGAACAGTGTCAGAGGACAAAGTCAAGGTCAGACAATTATAATCCTACCAGCAAGTAATATCAGGAAGGTGAGGGAAATCCAAAGTCAACTAGTTAAGTACAAAACTGAACTAGGGCCCAGAACAGACGGGCCAAAAGAAGCAGCTTCCATCTGCTTCAGGATGGTGGTGCTTACATGATGCATATCCCCAAAGCAGCTTGAAGCTGTTCCAACATCACACTCTAGTCTTTTGAACTGAGCAAAAAGGAGCCAGAATAATCTGGCTCCTGGCAGTGCAGGTTGGGGCCAGTGGTAGTGGTCCACTTTGGGAATGGAATGTGTGGTTGCTGCAGTCCTGGTCTGCTTGCTGCTGGAGTGGCTTTGGGCCACTCCTTCCAAACCATGTGGTCTCAAAAGAGTCTACCAGTTGTAATATAACTTTGAAATGTGAAGTTTGGTTGAATTAATTTGGTCTCAAATGGGCAATCAAGGTCCATGAACATTGCAAAAGACATGTTTACATGACCGCCCTTGATTGCCCATTTGAAATTGAGTAACTCCCTTTGCAGACAGCGCTTTGAACCATCTTGGATGCAAGGAAGGGGAGAGGCAGCCTCACGCTGGGCACCCCAACCCCTTCCTGAGGACGTAATCGGAGCGCCCACCTTTCCACATGATGGGCACTCTGATTACATCCTTCTGGCTCAGTGTCTGGACACGCTGAGCCAGAAGAGGCGCAGAAGAGCCACATGGTGGCTCTTCGGGCACCCCTTTCATGGCTTGTGGAAGCAGCGCTATTTTAGCACTCCTTTCCCAGGTGGCGAAAGGGAGGATCGGGGCTGAGGCAAGGGGCAGCCTTGGCCCCAATCCACCGATTCCCAGGGCGGCCCATGGCTGCCCGTCTGCATCTCCCCTTTAGTTTAGTTAGAAGGAATGCTGAAGAGGGCACTGAGACCTGCTGAGAGGGAAGAAAGAAGGGTCAGATATTGAGGACAGGGTAGGCATTACTACCTCCTTGAAGCTTAGGGCCAGCCTAGGGGTGGAGTTTGGGCGGGGCAATCGCATGCTGGCTGCCCCATCTCCACCCCGATACTGCCATCATGCCGTGTGCCTGGTGGAAGCTCTAAGGGTGGCTTTTTGCCACCCCAAAAGGGAGCAGCATTTGCCAGCTCTTTTTGGAGTGGCAAAAAGGAGGATTGGGGCCATGGCATGTGGTTGCTGCGGCCCTGATCTGGCGCTCCCAGGGGTGGCACAGAGCCGCCCCTTAGGGGCCATCTGCTTACTCAACCAACATGCTGGAACATGAAGGAAGAATGAGCCAGAGAATGAGTGTGTTTGAGAGAGAATGGCTGATACCTCGGCCACTGATAGTTGCAGTGTGCATAGCTGTGGTGGGTTCAGGGGTGGTGGTCAGTTTTCGACCCCTGAGGTTTTTGGAGGCCCCTCTATTTTTGGGAGGAATATTAAATAGTGCAGGGTGCTTCTCCTGGAGCCTTCTGAAAGTGCAGCCAGGAGAGATTGGAGAGGTCAGGGGCCACAAAAAGAGATTAAGTGAGGCACATGTGTGCCCAGATAGGTTGGCAGTGGGTCACATGCTGACCACTCCCTGTTCTACCCAAATATTAGTACCAGGGAGACATGGTTATAAGGAAGATGAATAGGAATGCATAAAATGCAAGCAGTGCTCTCTAGGACTCATCCCTTTGCTCATATTTTGGTGCCTTGGGCCAGCTATACCCTAGGGCCAGTCCATCTGGCTCCAAGGACTGCAGATATTACAAAGTGTGTGTGTGTGCACGTGTGCATGTGCCTTCAAGTCTCTTGTCAAGCTTTTGCGAGCCTGTGCATTTTGTAGGTTTTTCTTAGATGGAATCCTCAAAGGTGATTTTGCCAGTTCCTTCCTCTGAAAGCTAGCCTATAGCACCTGCTATTCCCTGGCGGTCCCTCATCCAAATACTAACCAGTCAATGGGACTTTTTCTCTGTCAGTGTTGGTGACCCAGTGGCTCATCCGGATAAAGCTGACCCTGCATTGTTTCCAAGATCCGGATGTTGTTGGACTGCAGCTCCCACCATTCCTCAGCATTGGCTACACCAGCTTTGGGCTGCTGGGACTTGCAGTCCAACAATAGCTAGACTTAATAACTCCATTGAGTGCAGTGCATTATAGTATGCACTGAAGAGAGCAGGGTAGAGAAAGAGAGAGAGTTGGAGCTTGGAAAAGTTTTGGACTACAGCTCTCATAATCCTGCTCCTAGCTGTAGGCCCTGTAGTCAAAACTGGGCCTATAAACTCATAAACTATAGCAATCTACCTCCCCTTCCCCCTCCTTTGTGTGACATTTTCTATTTTAGCTTTGACAAATTTGTAACCAGTCATTGTAAAAACTACACACAATTTCAACACTTCATTGGCAAGACAGCTTCCTATGTTGCTTGCTAGATTTTTCCAAGGTGAAGATGTAAAGACCTGCTGCTTAATTGCACTGATGCAATAAAACAATAAAACTTCCAAAACAACAAATTTTAAAAGAATTTCCTACCCATGATTGGAATGGGTGAGCTCTGCCCCTTGTGAGAGACAAGATGAGACCAGACGTTGTAATTATCTCACACTTCTCATGTGGGGAGAACAGTAATTTTACTTCCCACCATTCTTCAGGAATGAGAAGAATTATTCTGTCATTTCACATTTCTAATTCCAAGAGCCAAGTCAAATGCAGAGCAAGATCTTGCACTGGCAGGTAAAGCCACAGAAGTCAGGATATGAAAAGAATGCAGGCATGGTTGACAAGGCGGCAGACTTTGGCCTAAATTATATTCTTTGGTCCAAAACACACTGGAGAAATAATCCAGTTTGAGACTGCTTTAACTGCCCTGGCTCAGTGCTAGGGAATCCTGGGAACTGTAGTTTTGCGAGATATTTAGCCTTCTCTGTCAGACAGCTCTGGTGCCACAATAAACTACAGTTCCCAGGACTCCCTAGCACTGAGCCAGCGCATTTAAAGCAGTGTCAAACTGGATTATTTCTCCAGTGTGTTTTGGACCAAAGAATATAATGAGGCCAAAATCTGCCACCTTCTCAACCATGCTTGCATTCTTTCCAGTTCCCAATTAGAGTAAACTCACAGAATCAACTGGATTTCCTATATATTGACTCACTCTTTCAGACTTAGGGGGGTTGCAGACTGCTAGAAATAGTGCAAATTGAGTCCACTTTTAGGGTTAGGGTTAGTGCTAGGGAATCATGGGAATTGTTTTTTTTTTCCTGAGACTTGAGCCTTCTCTGTCAGAGAGCTCTCATGCCACAATAAAATACAGTTCCCATGATTCCCTAACCCTAACCCTAAAAGTGGACTCAATTTGCACTATTTCTGGCAGTCTGCAACCCCCCTTAATTCATTGGGTATACAAGGCTGATCTTCTACCACTAGGCTATGGTTACTTCATAAAGCCAGTTTCATTTTCACCATATGAAAGGTCTTGCTCTCTGCAACTGTTTCCCCAAATCCCTATTGGTAAACAAGATGACTGGTTAACCTTTGTTTCACTATCATATGTTACAGTTAAACTTGATAGATAAAATGATATCCCTGTTTAAATAGACGAAGGGATGCCATACTGAGGATGGAGCAAGCTTGTTTTCTGCTGTTCCAGAGAATAGGACATGGAACAACGGCTGCAAGATAAGGGAAAAGAGATTCAACCTCAACATTAGGAGGAACTTCCTGACAATATGGGCGGTTCGATGGTGGAACACACTCCCTCAGAGTTGGTGGAGTCTCCTTCTTTGGAGCTCTTTAAAGAGAGGCTGGATGACCATCTCTCGGGGATTCTTTGATTCTGTATTCCTGCATGGCAGAATGAGGTTGGACTGGGTGGCACTTGTGGTCTTTTCCAACTCTATGATTCTATGAATAATAGAACTAATAACTTTTGAAAAGTAAGTTTCATAACTCTGTAGAACTCCAGCTGTAGTTGTTTCATCTCTGGATGAAATAAAAAAGTTATAGCACTTTTCTCCCGCATAACTTTTCCACCATGCTTTCTGAAAAATGTGAAATAGTTTTGTAAGGAAGGAAATCACAAATTTTAAACAACAAAAACAACAAAAACAACAACACTTACAAAACAAATGCTCATATTCCACTGTTTGAGTGGGTAATCTAATTGAAGGAAGAACATCACCTCTGGATCCAAGTAATTCAATTCAATGGTACTCTTTTATAATTGAGACATTACTCAGGTTTTCATTTTTCCTCCGATTCCCTGTGCATAAATTACATTCAAAGACATTTGTCATCTCATTTAATCAGTGAAGCAGGTGCTGTGTCGCTAGGTGTACATGCCCAGATTTTAATAAACCAGACAGTGGCATCACTAGAGTTGGTGTCACCTGGTGTTGTAACTCATGGGTCAGCCCCCGCATTGAACCCCTGCCATACCATACCCATACAGAATCCTTAGTAATGTTTTTTGTAGTAATGTTACTCATAAACTGTAATCCCTATATACCACTGAATGTAACAGTAATCGTTGTGACATAAACAGCTAGCAAGATTAAAATTATACCTTTAAATTACAGTATCATACACACAGCCTAAATGTATTTACATGTACATAGTTTCATATGGCTAAAGTTAAAATTTGGTAAATTTGGTGATTTTTAAAGAACATTTAAAAAGAATTTTAGCGATGGAGAAGAGTCTTAAAGATAAAGGTAAAGGTATTCCTCGTTGACAAGGTTGTCAAGTCGTGCCTGACTGTCAGGGTCGGTGCTCATCTCCATTACTATGTCGAAGAGCCAGCGTTGTCAGAGACTACTCTGCGATCATGTGGCCAGCACGATTTCACAGAACACTGTTTACCTTCCCACCAAAGTGGTACCTATTTATCTACCTGCATTTGCATGCTTTCAAACTGCTAGGTTGGCAGAAGCTGGGACTAGTGATGGGAGCTCACCCCATCATGCAGCACCCGGGCCTCGGACTGCCAACCTGCTGATCTTGCAGTCAATAGAGTCAGTGTCTTAACCACTTGAGCCATTGAGATAAGAAGAGTCTTATCTCAATGAAAGTAGCCCTTTTACACCACTTGACCATATTCTGGGGAAAGGAAGTGAGTGCCTAACAACATATGCTTTTTAAAACGTGAATGGCTACAAAGGGATGCCACTGGGGGAAATATGTCCCAAACATATATTTGGGATGACCCAAATATCCAGGATCCAGGGATGACCAACTGTCAGAGGCTAGGAGGCCACGTTGCCCCACTGCCAGAGATCTTGAAGGGCAGCATCCCCATGCAACACCCTTTCACAAAAAAAGAATAAAAAAACCTTTTTGCCCCCAAATTCTGGCCACAGCCAACACTTTGCCCACCCCTGTTTTAGTCATCAGGGAAAAGATGTGCATTAGATAAAAATGCATATAGAAATTTTCTCATTAGGAAAACATGTTAAAAGCTTTTGTGCAGGTTTGAATGTAGGAATTAAGAACAAATATTCAACCCAATATTGAAATAAGGGTCCAAATGGAATTTGGAGGGATGCCATCAAATTAGGGACAGTTTTTGTCGTCCTTATGTGCCGCCATAAGTGTCCTCAAGAATAGACTCACAGAGCTGGCCATCTGGGTTAGTCAGCTCTGGAGCACCCCAAACAGATGGTTCTTCAGTCTCTGATAGAAAACCTCTAGCCACCCATGTAAGTAAATGGTTCATTCTCCAACTGTTCTTATCATCAAGAAGTTTTAATTGGCCAACACACTCTCATGGAGCACTGGAGTACCTTTCACCTTAGTCTTAATTTGTGGAAAGTGGCCCAAAAGATGGCCACTGCTTTATGAGTTATTGTAAAACTGATCCAGGGCAGTTGGGGTGCTCCAGAGGTAGCCATATGCCACTTGGAGGAGTCACTATGGTGTAACATACAGGGGCCATGTTCCTTTACGAGATTTGGAAGTAATGATTTACAGGTTTGTTACTCACAACCAGGCACTTTTTGTGTGATGATGATGCAAAAGGTTATAGCTTAAAATGCAATGTAACAATGCCTTACCATAAGCTATTTCCAGTCGGACAATGGATTCTACGAGCAGAGAGATGGGGTAGCAATGGAAAACCCTCTAAGCCCTGTGATAGCAAACTTTTACATGGAACACTTTTTCTTAGCAATGGAAAACCCTCTAAGCCCTGTGATAGCAAACTTCCATTGCTTTGAAAAGCAAGCCCTGGAAACAGCACCGAAAAAGCCCACAACTTGTTTCCGATACATGGATGACACTTTAACCATTTGGAGCCATGGAGAAGAAGATTTGGCTGTGTTCCTGAACCACCTGAACAACATCCACCCTAACATCCAATTCACTATGGAAAAAGAAAAGGAAGGAACACTGCCATTCCTGGATGTCCTAGTCACCCGCAAACCAAACCAACGTCTGGGTCACACATATACAGAAAACCTACACATACAGATAGATACCTGCACAAGAACTCCAACCATCACCCAGGACAAAAAAGAAGCACAATAAAAACACTGTTAGACCGGACAAAACACATCTGTGAACCCCACTTCTTGGAAGAGGAATTGAAGCACCTAGACTGGGCTCTACAGGCAAATGGTTACTCCAACTCAGACATCAGAAGGGCTGCCAGACCCAGGAAAACCCAGAGGAGTGAAGACGAGCAACCACCCAAAGGGAAGGTATTTTTACCATATATCAAAGGAGTCACAGACAGAATAGGGAAAGTAGTGAGGAAACACAACCTCCAAATGGTTTACAAACCAACCAAGAAAATCTAACAAATGCTGCGCTCAGCGAAGGACAGGAGAGACCCTCTCGGAGCCACAGGAATTTACCGCATACCATGCAGCTGCGGACAAGTCTACATAGGGACCACCAAACACGAATCAAGGAACATGAGAGACACTGCAGACTGGGTCAGCCAGAAAAATCAGTAGTAGCAGAACACATTATAAACCATCCTGGGCATAAAATGCTGTTTGAAAACACTGAAATTCTGGACCATGCCAACAACTATCAGGTCAGAATGCACAGGGAAGCCATTGAAATCCACAAACACTTGAACAACTTCAACAGGAAAGAAGAAACCCTTAAAGTAAACAAAGTTTGGATACCAGTCCTGCAAAATAGGAAAATCAGCACTCAGCAAATGCAAATGGGAAACCACCCAGGGTCAGGGGCTTTCCCAGCAGACAATGATCACCAATTAGCAGACACTAATCCTCTTTTGCATATCCTCCCACCCTGAGGACTTGCCATCAACAACAGAACAATGCACAGTTTACTGGGAATCACTCCTTCCTACCCAGGGTCTCACAGTGTGTATATATATATATATATATATATATATATATATACCCACTCTCTTCCACTCCAGCATTCTCTGAAGAAGCCAGCCACAGATGCTGGCGAAACGTCAGAAAGAAATTCCTCTAGAACATGGCCACACAGCCTGAAAAACCCACAAAAAACAATAAAAAACAAAATTAATTTATTGGTGTAATGGGTAACATTTTTACTTGATTTCAAAACTTTAAAGGGGTTTTAGCGAAACGTTTCTAGTTCTGTGCCATTCCTAATGTCAATCCTAATGTGTTTTGTTCCTGAAAAAAGTAACATAAAATCATGGAAAAATCACAGACAGTCCAGCAGATTATATAGTATGTTAACTTCCATCATTGTAATAGATAACAAGAACAGGTTACTTTTAAAAGACTGTAATGAATACTGGAAACCATGCCCTATGAGGAACGACTTAGGGAGCTGGGTGTGTTTAGCCTGGAGAAGAGATGGTTAAGGAAGTGATACAATAGCCCTGTTTAAATATTTGAAGGGATGTCATATTGAGGAGGGAACAAGCTTGTTTTCTGCTGCTTCAGAGAATAGGAACAATGGATGCAAACTATAGGAAAAGAGATTCCACTTCAACATTAGGAAGAACTTCCTGACAGTAAGAGCTGTTTGATAGTGGAACACACTCCCTTGGAGGGTGATTCAGGGCCTCTGCACAGGCAAAGTTGGGGTGGGGCAGCTGCATGCTGGCCTCCCCAACCCCACGCCAATGCCATCCTGATGCCGCGCGCCATTATGCACAGCGCAAGGCATCAGGATGCCTTTCCGGCGCGGCGTTCAAACATGCTGCGCTGAAAAGGGCACTGAAGAGCTGTGCACCTTTTGCCGCCTCTAAAAGGAGAGGCATTTTGCCAGTCTTTTCGGGGTGGCAAAGGGGAGGATTGGGGCCATGGCGTGGGGTTGCAGTATCCCCAATCTGCCACTTCCCAGGGTGGCCCAGGGCCACCTATCTGCAGAGGCCCATAGTCTCTTTCTTTGGAGGTCTTTAAATAGAGGCTGGGTGGCCATCTGTTGGGGATGGTTTGATTTTGAGTTCCTGCATGGCAGAATGGTGTTGGACTGGATGGCCCTTGGAGTCTCTTCCAACTCTATGATTCTATGAATAACAGAACTAATAACTTTTGAAAAGTAAGTTCCTTAGCTCTGCAGAACTCCAGCTGTAGTTCAGTCATGCTTCACAATTGGGCAGGGTATCTTGGGTTAATGAGAGTTGGAGTTCAGCCATGTCAGAATAGGCACATGGTTGAGTCTGAGTGAAGAAATTTATTTGAAACCTTTGCTCAGCCACACAGCTCACTGGCAGATCTTGGGCCAGTTACAGTCTTACAAACTAGGGCCTCATTCACATGTTGGTTTTTTTACCGGAACAATGTGAATAACCTCAACTCATGCATTCTGGGTTTGTTATTCACACCATGGAACTGCATCTTTCTGGGAACCGCATTGCTCCTCATCTCTGCAAGTTCAGTTGCTCACACATGCAGGCATCCACCAGCACCCCTTTTTCTCTCTTCCCAGCTGTTCTGCTGGAGAAGGGGTGGCACTTTCTCAACCATATAGGCTGATGATGATGCAAATACATTTGAAACCCATTAATGGCATGGAGAGTTTTATCCTGAGTCTATTCAGGTCTATTCACATCATTGTTCACACAGCCAATGATGCAAATCTTTTGCAAAAACTCGGAAAAAAGCCTGATATTGATTATCTAGGGTAAGTGTATTTTTGGCAACCCCCTAACTTAGGGGCTTTGCAGACTGGCCCAAACGGCTGGCCTGGGGGTGGAGTTGAGGTGGGGCAGCCGCACGCTAGCCTCCCCAACCCCACCCCAGTGCTGTCCTGATGCTGCATGCCTGTTTGCACGGCATGTGGAGTCAGGACACCCTCCCGGCGCAGTGTGCAGACATGCTGCACAGAAAGGGCGCCGAAGAGCCAGGGCGCCAGCTCTTAGGGCAGCCTTTTGCTGCCCTTAAAAGGAGCGGAATTTTGCCGCTCTTTTAAGGGTGGCAAAAGGAAGGATCAGGGCCACGGCGTGGGGTTGCCGTGGTCCCAATCTGCCACTAGCAGGGGTGGCACAGAGCCGCCCATCTGCATAGCCCCAAAATCAGTTGCATTCAGGATGCTTGTGAACAACAGAGATTCATCCCGAATTTATCCTGGATTATGTTCATCATGTGAATAACCCCTAGGTTGTTGAGAACTGAAGTGGAGGATTATGCATGCCATCCTGAATAAGAATTAGAGGCCTATTGGAATAAAAAAAAAAGGAGTAGGTAGATGTCACATAATGAAAAGGCTACCTCTAATCCAAATCATGAACAAAAGACAAGTTCAACTTTGAAACATACATAAGCCAAATTGTTTGTATCTATAACCCAAGGCAGGGGTACCTTTCATCTTCCAGATGTTTTGGGCTATATCTCTCCATATCCCTTACCATTGGCTTTTCCACCTAGGGCTTCTGGGAAGCAGCATTTAGTGAAAGTGTGAAGATGACAATTACAAGATATAGTGACAGTAACCAACTTTGGCAGCTTTAAGACAGAATGTGACAAATTAATGGAAGATGAATCAGCCAGTCATAATGTCTCTATCTTTTCTCCCTTTAGTCTGATCAAGTGGAACTAATGTTCTCATTTTTCTATGTGATGTACAAAGCTGACCAAAGTGTAATGAGGTCATAAGACTTCAGAGCCTTCTGTGCTACATTAAACTCTCTCCCTTCTTTTCCTCCTTTAAGGTCATCCCATATAAAGGGGAATGCACCCTTGATGCTTTTGCTAAATTCCTAGAAGAACAGATTGAGGCAAGAAAGAAGGTAAGGGATACTTTTGATTTAAAAAGATGTTCCCCAGAGTCTATATGCTGCAGCCATTTGGGAAACTATCCCGAAAAGACATTTGAATTGGAAGCTCTTCTGTTGGAGGAGCTTATGACCAGGGACACCAAAGGAACTGTGTCTGTGCAATAGGATGGAAACAGCACTATGGTAAAGGCCCTGTATGCAGCATGCTTTCCATCCTGGTCATTTAAACAAATATCACATGTAAATCAAAGGCTTGCATATACCTCTTAGAATGATTGTCAATCATATTAAATGGATATATTATTTGATCACTTCTATTTTTCTAAATGAATGTTAAAAATCAGAAGTGGGCAACTACAATGGGGGGGGGCAAATTTCACTTCCTCCCCCATGGTGGGCCACAGCACCCCTGACACCTCAATATGGAAGTCATTGGAAGACACCTCTGATTTCTCTTTGTATTGAAATTAAATTCCTGAAAGCCTCAAGGAGCAGCAAGCAATTTCTGTCAAAATTCAGTGTTTCTTTTTTAGCATGCTTGGGGGGTGTCAGTGGGGGATTGAGACCCAAAAAGGGGTTTGAGAGCCACATGGTTTAAATGTGGCTTTCCCACTCCTGATTTAAATAGCCCACAAATGGCTCTGTTTTTTGTTTTTTCCAAAAATGATTCTCTTCATAGAAAGAAATGTGGGGCTGAAACTGATAGGTTTATCGCACGGCACTTGCAGGAACAGGAATGGAATGGAACGGCATGGAACGAGGCGAGAACGCATGTCACCACACAAGAGAAGGCCACCGATGCCGCAGGGAGTCCCCAAGCCATTCCCCAGCCATTCCTGGCAGCTGATTTTGAAGAATGGTTCAAAATGGTTCTTCAAAATCGGCTGCCATAGCATGGATGGGGAATGGCTTGTGGATTCCCAGAGGCATGGGCGGCATTCTTCTGTGCGGTAACACCCGTTCTTGCCTGTTTCGTGCCAATCCCAGACCGTGCCCAGATCAATCTGAAAATGCTGTGTGATAAACCTAGGAGAGTCTGACAAATCATTACACTGATCTCATAAAAAGAAGCCATATATAAGATGGATTCTAAGGGTTGAGAATTTTGCAGTTCTTCTAGAATAACAGATGGGCACAACCAGTTCTAACCCCTGAAAACTGATTGTATCTCAGGAAAGAAAAGAGATTTTCTTGGTCCACAAGTTTAACCTTCACTTTCCAAACTAATATGCATATCAGAACTAAAGTTCCTCTTTGGACTGCCTATTTCTCCAAATACCAGTCATTGGACCTTATCCCACGGGGCCAAAAGCAGCAAGAATCCACTAAGAATCAGGCGCTATAGCGCTATAGTTTTCCGCGTGATCCCACGATGTCGCTCAGAATCCGCTAAGAATCAGGCGCTATAGCGCTATAGTTTCCCGCGTGATCCCACGACGTCGCTCAGAATCCGCTAAGAATCAGGCGCTATAGCGCTATAGTTCCCCGCGTGATCCCACAACGTCGCTCAGAATCCGCTAAGAATCAGGCGCTATAGCGCTATAGTTTTCCGCGTGATCCCACGACGTCGCTCAGAATCCAGCAAGAAACCGCTCGGAATGCAGCATCATTTGCATTCTTTTGAATGTCGGTTTCAGCGGGCATTGCAATAGCGCGAGGTGATCCATAGTGCTATTATAGCGCTAGCGCCATATTTATACTAGCGCTATAGTACTGGAATGATGCTCATATCGCTTTCTTGCCACTTTTGAGAGCAGCGTGGGATAAGGTCCATTGCATTAAAATTAATACATAATTGGAGAGACCATCTCATCTCTCCATGGAAGGTGGATTCTAGATGCTTAAAAGTAATTTCATCCTTTGTATTTCCAATCTGATGCAGTAAAAGCAGGGAGTTTTTAGGGTGACCATTTGACACCTCAAATTTGTAAGACCAGCCTTAACAGTATGCTGCTTATTATACGAGTCTCTTTCACATATTTCTTTTTCTTTCTTTTTTTCAAATGCTCTCTTTTGTAGGATTCATCAAAGGCCAAAAAAGAAGAAACTGTGAAAGAGGAGCTCAACACTGTGCAGAAGGAGGAACTGTAGGTTTACTTCCAGGCAGGAAGAGTACTGGCTTCTCAAGGGTGGCTGAGCTGTATAAAGAATTTTTAATGGGATTGTGGAAATGTAGGAAAGCATTGAAAACAATAAACAAAGGTCAAACAAACACAATGGTTCACTTATGCTTGGCAGAGCAGCTTCTCAGCAGCCTGGAAGAGGTCTGTGGCTTCTCTCTAAGAGGGTTTCTTTGTTTCATCTCATTGTTTACAGAAGGAAAGTCTGGAAGGTGTTTTCCTCCCTTTAGATTCAGGGATCTGCAGGCTGGTCAGACCAGCCTGTTCCACTAATAAAATTTAAGTGGCAAGACATGCGCACTTCATATCATTTCAGGTACAGTCATCCCTTCCGATTCATGGAGGATCCATTCCGCCCTCCCCCCCAGGAATCAGAAAAACTGCAAATATCCGAGCCCCATTGGATATAATGGCCGTGCGCTCCTGTGCGTGGCCCTGTGCGCGTTGTGGGGGTGTGCAGCATTTTGTCCCTCCTGGATTCCTGTCCACGGAAATTCAAGACTGCAAACTGGAAGTCCATGAACTAGGAGGGACGACTATATTTGTAGCTTTCACAGTTGCTTAACTTCTTGTGCTGTGATGCTTAGCATGTGTTTGTCTATATATTTCAGAGGTATACCACACTGTTGCATTTTGGCAAATGCCCCAAGGCAGTTTAATAATAATAATAACAACAACAACAATTCTTTCTTACCTGTCTCTCTCCATGCATTGGGGTGGGGGACAACAACAATTAACAAGCATCAGTTAAAACCCTTCAGCTTCAGTTTTCAGTTTACACAACCAGTCATATATGTCAATGTATCGGACAAAATTATCCAGAAAAACAGAGCTCAATAACATTTTTTGAAATACAGAAAAATGTAATGCTTCAGAGTGTTCAGTGTTTTTCATTAGGGATGGGGAAGAAATGGACCTTCAGAAAGTAGTTCCCATACTCGATTGTGCTTGCTGATAGGAGTTGTGGCTCAGCAATATCAGGTCATAAAACTTGTGGATGGCCACACGTTTGCCACTTGTACCTTACAACATCTCCACAACACTATTCCAATGGTCCCCCTATTGCAATTGGATACTGATACTGATGGACCTCCTGAATAAAATTAGTTCAAAAGTGGGATGTCAAGATTCTTAGTTCGGTTTCCTATCAGCACTAGCAGATAACTCAAGGAACACCCAGGGGCTGCAGATGTCAGAACAATATCTTAACTGTGAAACTTATCACATTCCTAAATAATACAACTTACCTGATCCAGTTTAAAATTTAAAGTGGGTGGCATCCTGGTATTATCAGAAGGATTTAGCCACTGAAATTGCTGCCTGGGTCCATCCGGGTCTATTGCCGCTCCCAGGGCCATTCCCTTAAGCTGAATGGGGATGGACCCAGGATGGATCCAGGTGGCAATTTCAGTGGCTAAATCCTTCTGATAATATTAGGATGCCACCTGCTTTAAATTTTAAACTGGGTCAGGTAAGTCGTATTATTTAAGAATGTGATAAGCTTCAATGTTGCATGGAAGAACCATTTTGGCCCGGGCATCTCTGAGCTCACTTGGGCACCTTTCATGGGATGTGGGGAGGGGTGTCTGTGTGTCCCATCCCCCCTGCACATAGTGAGTGTGATATTTTCCACCAAAAGGGACAGTTTGTGGATGCTTGAATGGTGCACAGAATTCACAGCTCTTAAGCACAAAGAGGGTGAAGGTTCTCTTCAGCACAGACAAGGAGCCTCATTGTATTGTGTGGCATTCCAATAAATAAGCAATACAAAATACATTGGCTTAGTTGCGACAAACTGAGAGAGGAATTCAATCTCTAGCCTATTACTTGTGGAAGGAGGAAAAGGAGTTTGTATTGCCTTTGGGTCTCGTCCCTTGAAAAGGACACAATGGAGCCAAACTAGAGAACTGTATTTAGGTGTGTTCTGTGCATTTCAGGGACCCAAACACACATATCTGTGGAGAAGGTGGGCTTCTATTGGCAAAAGGGATTTTATGTTTTCCTCTGCTATGAAACAGCAGATAACTCCCTCAATTAATCACCAATAAAGTCTTCTTTTGCACTAATGGCTTGCATCTATCTTCATATCATACAAATTTCTTGGGAAGGACTAGGACTGAAACTAGTACCAGTTCAAAACAACCCAGTCAAGTGGTGATACTGTGTACTAGACCTAGCTGGAGGACTTTGGGGGCCTTTCCCTCTTCCCAGTCCCTTTCATATCATTGAAGCAAGTGATGTGACCAGGCATTCAAACTGAGGTTTGCTTAGGCTTGAGTTGGGGGAGATGCTTTCCTTGTCACTGGAATACACTGCTGTGCCAACCACTGCAAAAATCTCTCTACGCAGAGGTCCACACTTCCCTCTCATTCTCACTCTCTCATTTTGTTACTCCTGACCTGCACAAGACCCCAGTGCCAATCACCTTACTCTTTGCCACATGGGCACAGATCCCACCATGGGTGATTGTGCCTCTGTTATCTTCTTTCTGCTGGTACGTGAGAACTGGCAGGTGGCAGGTTTCCTGACAATCCCTCCCTCCCTTCTCTCTCCTGCAAGCCTTCAAGAGACCAGATCATGTTGGCTGTCCCACCACGAAAGCAAACAACAGACCAAGGCTAAAGAGTGAGCAGCTACTGCAAAAATTAGAGAGAATGAGAAGCAAAGCCCTGCCCTTGCGGTGATTTAAAGGAGCCAGTGTTTACTGGTCTTGAAGTGAAGTACATTGCCCTGCGTCATCAACCATGCTTGTGGTGCTGAATTAGAGTTAGAAGAAGAAGAAACTGGGGATCATCCAATGGAATCCACAGAAGAAAATGGAGACACATCTCAAGATGCTCAAAAGAGGGTTGTCTAAAGCCCTTTGATCAAAAGAAGGGTGTTTTATTTGTTTTTGAAAAGCATCCCCCCCCCATAAAACAAGTATCTTTTAAGCATCTTGAGATCTGTCTCCAGTTTCTTCTGCTGCATTAGAGTTGCCACAACCTTCTTCTGTCAGACCTCATATCTCTTAATAGTTACCAGCATTGTGCTCCCTATGGACCTTATCACACAGGGGAAATCCCGTGCAGAAATGGGATTTAAAAGGTAGGGAAAGCCCGCAAAAGCGGATGGATTTTCACACACATCACTTTTAAAGTGTGCTTAACCCAAATGGAAAATAATCAAAAGCCGCTTCTTTTTACTTTCAGGATTTTCTGAAAGTAAAAAGAAGCAGCTTTTGACTATATCCCGTTTGGATTAAGCACACTTTAAAAGTGATGTCGTCTGAAAATCTACCCACTTTTGTGGGTTTTTCCCTATTTAAAACCCTATTTCTGCACGGGATTTCCCCCGTGTGATAAAGTCCTATACTGGGAATAGATGTACTTACTTGGATTTGGCCAGTGCAGATTGGTGAGAATTTCATTCAGCTCATTTTTTATACAAGCTAAAAAAAAAAAGATCAATCTTTTCATGAAGCTGATAGGAAGATCTTAAGAAGAAAAACCAAGTGAGGAAGAAAGAAAAACAGACAGTAATTCATCTTTAACTGCAGTCCTGTACTACCAGGCATCTGCCACTTGCTCAAGACAATGACTTGGGGATGAGGGCAAGCTAGGATGTAGTCAACAGGAACAGGCCCACAACAGAGCAGTACAGGATCACACGTAGTAATGTATATGACAAGGCAGGGTTTCATTTCAGGGCCATGCTGTGCAATACTACAGCTAAAAGAGAGTTGTTACGCCAGCACTGACTATGATCAACTGACAAAGTTTGAAAACCAGATTAGGGGACTCAGAGGGCAGTTGAAACCCCCCAATGGAAAAATGGAATATTTATGTTAACAAAAAAGAAATCTGTGCAGGAGAACTTATCTAATGGAAATCAAACAGAAATTAATTGTTGTAACAAAATGTGATTGCATGCTATATTTGGAAAATAATTTTATTTTATTAAGTAATTTCAATAAAAATAGTTAAAAAAAAAAGAAAAGAAAAGGAACACACATACTCCGACAGTGAGGTGAACAGGACATAAGATCCGAGGTAGAGGCTCCCCAATTCAGACTAACCCAGGAAATAATTCTGATACTTTCTTGCAGTCTCAATCACTGGGAACCTCAGTCTACCAGGACTTGCAGTCTTTTGCCATAGCAGCTGCCAGGTATGACCCCTTGTTAGCCAAAGTGCATTTTTCTGAATTTTGGTGTGTGTGGCATTCCACATGACCCCAGATGTACCCTGCAGTTGACCCCAAGTGCCACCTGGGCAATGACAGGTAGGTCATACCAGGGTCACTTGGAAGACCGACAGAAACCATCTCAAAGACAGGCAGGTAGTGTGGGAGTTGCAAATGGACCATCATCACCTCCATAATCAGAAAGAATGGGCGATAATTGCCTAGATGTCTCATCTGATGGGCCAGCTAATGACTTAATCCTTTTCCCATTCACCTTGAATATTGCCAGACCGGATTACCTCACCCATACAATCTCACACCTTTGCCCTGCAGCTAGTTTTAGCCCTTAAAAAACCCTGGGTTTCCCCCCTCAGTGTGCTAGTTTGGAGTTCATGGGGACACTACGTCACTGTGATCTCTATTCTAGTTACTGGCACTTCCGTTTGAACCAATGCTCTTGGAACAGCTGTGTCCCACGCCACTTCACCCTATTGGATCCTGGAGAAAGCCTCATCTGTAGTAAGTATCACCTGTAGTTTTGCCTCAAGATCTTTTCCAAGCTAACCCCTGATATCCTGAGCATCAAATGAATGAGTGTGTGAGTGTGAATTACTATGTGATTGTCCCTTTAATAAAATAATACTTTAATTGAAGAATTCTGTCTCTGCATCAATTCTTAGATCCACCGACCTTTTGGTATACAAGTGGGAGACAGTGTCACAGGGTCTTTGTAGCCGACCCCCTCTCAATTTGAGCTAAATAAAATTCCCCATACTAGACTTTTGGCTACACCCTCTCGCCCTCACTACACGGGCAGAGTCCTAGACACCTTAGTAATGGAGGATTTGTTCCATGATAACTTAAGCATAAAAAAGGCAAAAGTTCTCTTCAGGGTCCATCTGAGAAAGCTCCATGAGGGCTTATATCATGTAGGTGGTCAAAAATATAGAAAATCTTATACACAGAGTGTTATTACCCCAAACATATATACCACTATATTATCCACATAAAGATAACATAAAGAAGTGGAGAACCTTTTGTTTTTCCTTATTACACATTTTAATTGGTAAGTCTAAATACCCTAGAGGAATCAGATTCCATTTAATCTTGGAAGCTAAGCAGAGTCAGCCCTGGTTAGTATTTGGATGGGAGACTGGCAACAAATACCAGGTGCTGTAGGCTATATTTCAGAGGAAGGAACTGACAAAACAGAGTATTGCTTGAATAAGGAAACTATGAAATTCACAGAATCTCATAGACAGCATTCCAACAGTAGGAGAAGCCAGTGATGGTTGATGTCTCCCATGTCACTCATGCAGCAAATCTGCTCTAGATTTCTGTCAAAATTTTACAAAGGAACCCATCCAAGATGCTGATAGGTGAGATATCAGGGTACAGAGTGCAGGAACTTAGGCAGCTCCTTTAAAGTTCAGTCAAACCCACAATTGATTCACTGCTCCACTGTCATGGAAGCAACCAGCCACTATGGACATAAGTTGAAGCCAAAACAACGTGGGGCCAGATGTAATTTTTAAACAATATAAATATTTCCTCACCCACCATACAAAGCACAGTTTGATTCCAGATATGCCTACTCAAGAGTAAGCCCCCATGCAACAACCTCCTATGCTCCATCCCAGGCATAAGCTTCCTGGTCCAAAAACCAGAGCTTGGTTCCTGAGCTGCAAACCAAGACATTAGTTCCACAGAAAAGCTTTTGAAGCTGCAAGCAAAAATATGGTTCTATGCCCATTATGGCGAACCTATGGCACGTGTGCCAGAGATGGCATGCTACACCATTTCCCCTGGCATGTGGCAGAGAGGAAGAGGAAGAAGAGGCATGGTCCTGTTCCTCCTCCTTCTTGGCCATCCCACATCTTCATCAGCCTCCCCAGAGACAGCTGAAGGCTGGGGACAGCATAAGGGGAGGAGGAGAAACAGGAACACCCCTGTTCTGCCTCCTTCCTGATCCTTCCCAACCTCCAGCTGCCTCTGCAGAGGCAGCTGAATGCCAGAGATGGTGCAGAGGGAGGAGAAGGAATAGATGCATGCCTATTCCATTTCTCTCTCCCCCCCCCTCATCCCCCTGGGTCTTCAGCTGTCTCTGGAGAGGGATCTGAAGGCCCAGGAGGATGGGGGGGAAGATGTTTCACCCCAGAGGTCCCATCCCCAGAGGGCAGAATTCCCCACCCTTGAGGGCAAAAGTCCCACCTCGGCACTGGGTAACACCCTGTGACAATTTTGGGCACTCAGCCCCTAAAAGGTTTGCCATCACTTTTCTATGCAATACTTTTCTGGGCTTCAAACAACTTACTTGTTATCTCTGATCACTGATCAAAGATAACAGTAGAAGAAACATACAAGCTGGATGGGGACTTGCTGTAGGTTATAGATTTCTCCACCCTGACATAAAACTTGCATTGCTACCAGGCATCAGCGTGAGACTTACAGGAGCTTACTAAACTCCTGTGGTATATTTCAGGTTACAGAAAAATCACAAAGGCCAAATTAGCATGAGTACAGTGAGCTTCTGTCATGCCACAAGAAAAGGAACTAACCTGGATACAATAAGAAGTGCCAGTCTTGGAGTGAGGACACTGATACCAAGGATACAACCAGATTATATGATGTTCCAGGGGTTTTCCTGCAGACACAATAGTAGGAACACAGGAGGTAAATCATTCACAACGGGAGGAAGTATAAGTAGATGGGAACAAACAGGAATACAACAGATGCATAAATCTATCAATTTTCAAAGCACATATCAGTACCATGCTGACCATATCAACTGGAGTAGACTGGGTGTTGAAAAGCATTGGCTGAAGACACTTCAGTTAAAGGGTCACCTCTGCTAGCAGTTTGCAGCAACTGGTAATGTATGGTAGACCTCAAATAAATAACTGTGTTAGTCTGTAGAATCAGAATTTGGGAAATGCATCTGAGGAAGTAGACTTAAGTTTATGAAAGCTCATGCTGCCACCTTCTTTCAATCAGTCTCAAAGATGTACAAGATCTCTTTACACACTGGTAATGTATGACTTGTACTATTTTAACATAAACATCTTGTGTCATCTCATGCTTCTTGCTTTCCTAATAAGTACCAAATCTTTGTCTCAATATTCTTTAGTATGTGCTTTTATTTATTTATTTATTTATAGTTTGAAGAGGTTATGCTCTTCAAACTGGTGACCAGGTGACATCCCAATGGCCAATGTTCCCTCCCTAGGCAAGAGGGTAGGACTTCTTTGTGAAAAGGCCTGGATCTATTAAAGTACTGTCATCTATTTGTGTTTCAAACTGGCAAAAGCTAATTCTATGATTTCCACAATCACTACAAGCCTTGTATTTTGTGGGTGGGTGGTATATGTACCAAGAATCAGAAGCAATTGTTGAAGGAAGCCATCTGCTTTCAGAGGAAGGAGTGCAAGAATTGGAACAAACAACTCCATTGACTTGGCACTTCTTAATGTTCTATCAATTCTTTATTGACTTAATCATGCTGTTGAACAAGAACGTTTACAAATCTCTCCAATATCCCAAGGATATTTTAATAACACCATTTTGCTTAAAAGACTGAGATGCAAGTAGTGAGTCAGCCAGGGTTTAGGCATTGTTCCTTTAAAACATCAACAAGTGAATAATTGGCGATGTTAACAGTAGTATAGTAATTTTCTGGCTTTTAATAAATGTTTTTAATGGACAATTGCATTATAGCTTGCTTGCTGGCATTGCTGCACCCTACTGGCTTCTCTTTCAGAAAATATGATTTGGGCAAAATGCTTTTCTTGGCACATAGCTGTTGACAAATAAACAAAGCATTTGTTTGAAAAGAAAATAATTCAGTGCTCACTTTGACTCTACAGAGTTCATGATCCTTATTACATTTTATTTTATAAAAAGTAAAAAAGTATATGGGGCTATCTTAGGAAATTGTTTGGAAACTTCAGTGGGTCCAAAAATGCTGCAGCCAAATTTCTGACACTTGCAGAATTCCCTTGTTGAAGCAGCTTCATTTCTGGCCACAATTCAAAGTACTCAATATTACCTATGAAGCACAATATGACTAACTGAAAGACCATATTTCCCTGATCATATATTGAAAGACGTTCATATAAGTATTTACTATTCAGTTCCTTGTGAATAATCCCAACAAATACATTTCTGGTATTTGACATTACAAACTCTGTCTTTACATTAAAAAAAAAATAACATATGAATCTTAAAGACCAATAGTTTTTCTCCTTCTTACAAGTCCACCACATATGAAAAAAAAGTATTCTTCCTTACCCTGACAAGCTCAACATTTATTTGAAACATTCTTAGACATTTTTGACAGCTTTTTTTGGAGTTAGATACCAAGATATCAAGTACACATTTTTCCCCTCATATATCCATTTGCACATTATGCCCAAAAGTTTGGGCCCACCTTTCATGTATTCTTTTATAGATTCATCTCTCTTTCTTTTCAAAATACATTTATATTCTTTTTTAATTATACGATCGTCATCCTTATGCAAATCTGAATAAAACTCAAACCTCTTTAACAAGTTCTCTCTTTTGTTTAAATCTCACCTAAGTTGTGAATAAGCAAACCAATTAAGATCCATGCCATCCTTAAAAAGCATCTCTCTTGACGTAAGCTCCCAATTATCTTGGTTTAAGTACATTCTCTCTTGAAGAAAACTTCCTGTAGTAATGGAGGGGGATACTTATATTTACACCAAACTTTAAGGAGAGCCTTCTTAATACAGTGATTTTAAAATCCAGCATGTACCTTAACATTGTCATACCAAAGATACCCATGCTAATCTTATACTCTTATTCAAGGTCCAGGAGTCTCTCATCTCTAAATAAAACCCATTATTTCAACCACACAAAATAACAGGCTTGACAAATACAATTTAAGATTACGTTGTCCTAGACCTAGACTTTTACCATATATAGAGCGAGAAATGCCAGGTGTCCAAGCTGGGTTCAGGAAAGGAAGAGGCACTAGGGATTATACTGCAAAAGAACACTGGATAATGGAGCACAGCAAAAAATTTCAGAAGAAAATCTGCCAGTGCTTTATAGATTGTCTTTGATCATATAGATCATGAAAAACTATGGACTGCTCTTAAAGAAATGGGTTTGTCACAACATTTTATATCCTGATGTGTAACCTGTACTCAGGACAAGATGCTACTCTTAGGAAGGAATACAGGGACTTGTTTGTGGAACATACATACATAATACACAAAGCAGGATTAGAGGAAGGAGGTGTGAAAAATGGAGGGAGGAATATTAACAATTTAAGATATGGAGATGATACCGTACTACTAGCAGAAAATAGCAAAGACTTGGAACGATTCCTGAAGAAAGTCAAGAAAGAGAGTGCAAAGGCAGAGTTGCAGATTAACATTGTTGTTGCTGTTTTGTTGTTGTTGCTGTTTTGTTATTGTGTCCCTTCAAGCCATTCCAATTTATGGTGACCTTGTCATGGAGTTTTCTCGGCAAGATTTGCTCAAAGGAGTTTTGCCTATACCATGCTGGCTTTCAGATTAACATTAAGAAAATAAAAATGATGACCACAGATGATTTACATTACTTTAAAGTAGACAATGAAGACATTAAAATAATTCAAGATTTTCCATACTTTGGTCCAGTCCTTAATCAGAATGTAGGTTGCAGCCAAAATATATATATATAAAAATATATCTTAGAAGGGCAACTGAGAAGGAACTAGACAGAAACCCGAAGTGTAAAGATACTTTAATACTAAAGTTAGGATGGTCCATGACATATTTCCCATTTCTATGGTTGTGAAAATTGGACTGTGAAGAAAGGTGATTGGATGAAAATCAACTGATTTCAAATGTGGTACTGGGGAAGATTTCTATGGATACTGTGGACTGCAAAAAAGATCAATAAATGGCTTTAAGTTGAAACCACAGGAAGAAGTACAGCAAATAGGGTTTGATTTAGGTTGGCTTGCCTACAGGCAACTTCAGGAGAGCTTGTTATTCGATCAAAAATCATTCCGACTAGAGGAGAAAGAGTCAGATTTAGAGAAAATACTTTGCAGAACTAATATTAAATTGATTGGTAAAATTTACAAAAAAAAATATTAGAAATGGAGACCAAATAAGAAATTATCAAGGAAACTATGATTAAATGGGCTTTTTATGTAGGTCACTCAATACAATTAGACCAATGGGAATATACCTAGAATAAAAGAATTAAATATACGGCATCACAGAACTTGAAAGAAAATTGGTTTAAAATATTCCACAGATGGCACCTTACTCTGGATAAAATTGCTAAAATTTACAAAAATCAAAAAAATGGGGATTTGGAGGAAAAAAATGAATGTTTTTACATTGCTGGTGGAATTGTAAGTGCACAAAAATATTGGAAAAACATAAAATCAATAATTTGTAATATTTTACGTGTTAATTTAGAATTGAAACCAGAGTTCTTTTTTGGGGGGGGGGAATGTTTGAGAATGGAATGGGAAAATATATGGAAAAATTCTATTTATATGGTAACTATTACTAGAATAGTATAGGCTCAGAAATGGAAAATGTCAAACATACCGAATGAAAGTGAATGGACAATGAAATTATTAGATATAATTGAGATGGACAAATTGAGACAAATGTTAAGGAATGAATCTCTAGAAAAATTTAACAAAGACTGGGCTTTAGTATTTACTTATATAAAGGAAAAATGGGGTGACACAATATTATAAGTAAATGATTGCTGAATTATGGATTTAGAGAAAAAAGATTGATAGGATAGAATAATAGAAAAGAATAATGATATTAAGATTAAACATCAAATGACATTGTTGGGAATGAGATGATAAAAAGAAGTAGCAAAGTTAATACTATTAAATCAAGATTGTAAGAAAGGACTGTGTACAATTAAGAAAGTGGGGAGGAAGTAAGTTAGTGAGAGAATGAATGTAAGAAGAAAGAATAGGAAAAGAAGGAGATAAGGATAGGTTTTTTCCTGAAGAAGGTAAAAGTAATTAGAAGAAGGTGAGTGTAAGTGTGGAAGGAGGAGAGAGAGATTGAAGTGAGAACTGGAAGAAGAGAGGTAGTGATTGTAAGTGGAAAGACAAAAAGTGAAGGATAAAGTAGGAAGAATTTGGATGGGGACACAGAAGGATAGAGAAGATGGAGAGGGAAAGGTAGAAAGAATGAAAGGGGATAGATAGAGGAGAAGTAAAGAGGAAAGGAAGAATGAAAGATGCTGAGATAATTAAGAAGGGAAAGAAGATAAGATTAGTGGATATGCTTAGTAATTTAGATTTTAGATTGAGAGGGTTATTAAATATATTAAATTGACATTAACAAAGTAAATAAAGGAATGTGGTAGAGTATAGATTAGTAGAGTTGATTGGTGGTGGGAAAGTTTTAATATGTAGTGGGATGGTGTATTTATGTTGCATTCGTTATTATTCAATAAAAATATCTTTTAAAAAATGGTTGTAGAGGAAATCAAGCCTGAACTCTCCCTAGAAGCCAGGATGACTAAACTGAGACTGCTGAACTTTGGCCATATTATGAGAAGACATACTAGAAAAGACAATAGTGCTTGGTAAAGTAGAAGAAAGTTGGAAAAGAGGAAGACCATATGACAGATGGATAGACACAATCAAAGAAGCCATAATCTTCTGAGCAGGGCTGTTGATGATAGGGCAACTTGGAAGTCTCTCGGTCACGGGATCGCCATAAGTCAAAGTCAACTTGACTGGCAGTCAACAACATTAACTATTGTTAACAGACTACCCCTTTCTTTAGCATCAGACAGTATCTTCAATTTTATTCTAGGTTTCTTTGCCTGCCAGACAAATCTTGTCTGGTATTTTGCAAATGGTATCGAAAATAAAATGAAAGCTTTGGCAAAACATTTGCTTTTATTACTGCAGTTCTCCCCATAAGAGATAAATGTAACTTTCCCTGTTCAAATCAGTCTGTTTCTAACCTCTGCCATTTTCACATGAAGTCAGTCCTTTTTCATTTCCAAATCAGTTTGCTTTCTTAAAAGTAAGCATATATACTTTCATATAAAGTCCGCCCTCCATTTTCGTTCTGGACCCCCCCCCTTTGAGAAAACAGAGACTCGATGATATTCAAGCCCCATAGGCTTGAATGGGTTGTGCCCCATTGATCTTAACAGAGATCACCTCCCATGAATATTCAAAACCACGGATCTCAAGTCCGCAAGAACGGAGGGGCAACTGTATATATCTCCCTATAACATAAGCAGTTTTGTATATATTCCCCAAGATATGCAAACACAAAAGTGGGAAATAAAATAAAATAAATACTGTTGATTGACTATTACAGATAGAACAAAGAACTGGGCAGGAGTTAACATGGGATGGAGTTTAATCAAATAGAGCATGGCTAGCTTATGCCACATTGCAAAATGATGTTTTAGCAGCAATTTCTTTTTATCAAATGTTGATGTTTATTACTTTGGCAACTTAAAGAAACCAGCAGCCAAGAAAATGACACTGTGTCCACTTATACAGAAGGTCAATTTCCCACTTTGTGGGAGCTCATGAGAATTGCTTATCCAAATAAAGCTGTTTAAACACCTTTCCCCTTTCAAAGTCTATATAAGGGACAGCCAAGAATTTGCCACTGGACTTTGTTTAAGATCTTTTCCACCTGTGGCTTAGCAATTGATTTGATATTGGTTATTCATAGGTCCTGGCATCCTGAGGAAAGGTATAATGTATTTGATTAATTACTAGCAAATTTTCTTATTTATTTCAAATGTTGAAAGAGGCTTTAAGGATATAAAGGGCAACACTATCTCAGCTCATTGTTCTTGCTTCTCGGAGGGGATTAGGACTTAAAGTTTTTCCAGAATATTTTTGTTTATAAACTGTTTCTATTCTCTCCAACTCCAGTATGTGCCAGAAGTGTCAGTAGGATTCAATAACTATCCTACACATATCTATTCAGAAATAAGCCCATTGCATTTAGGTGGGATTACTCCAGGTAAAGGTTACAAGACTGCATCTTCTGCTTGAACCTTTTGATGTGGCAAGACATTCTGCCATTTATTTAATCAATTTAAATATTTAAGTCATGCCCATGGTTACTGGTTGATGTGAAATAAAAGCATGAAATCATTTAAACAACTGCATGATATAAAAAGTAAGATATGATTTTTAAAGTTACTTATTAATAATATCGGATTCTCCTCTTTATTTATAGGTTATGAAAAAGAGATAGTGGTAATACTGAGATAACGATTATAAAACTTCTGATTTTCTTTACAGCTTGGATTTATTATTATTATCATTATTATTTGGCTTTGGATATCTTTTTGCATTGTTGATTGTTTGTTTGTTTTTAATTGGAAGAGCAAATTATGAGACATACGTTCCATCTGTTGTGGCTCTTAGCCAGTCTTAAATGCTCCACCTCTGAAGTTCTAAGAACAAGCCAAACGACTGGTAAGGACACCTATTTTCCAATTTAATTGACACCTTCTTGATGTTATTGGAGAAGAGACAGTTAAGAGGTGATATGATAGCCCTGTTTAAGTATTTGAAGGAATGTCATATTGAGGAGGGAGCAAGCTTGTTTTCTGCTGCTGCAGAGAATAGGATATGTAACAAAGCTTACATTTTAGGATATGCAGAGAATAGGGTATGTAACAAAGCTTAAATTTTAAGCTGGCTCAGGTAAGCCACTTTAATTGTTAATGCGACCAGCTCCTTCCTGTAGTTTGCATCCTGATCTTATCACAAGAATTCAGCTGCCGAATTTGCCACCCGGGTCCATCCTGGGTCCATCCCCCCTCACAGGGGTGCTCAGCGCACCTCTTTTTGAAGCTGGGAGCTTTTGAAGGAAATGGCTGCTGGAACACCCCTGTGAGCAGGTCTGGACCCGGGTGGTGATTTTGGCATCTAAATCCTTCTGATAACATCAGGATGCTGCCCGTTTAAAATTTTAAGCAGGCTCAGGTAAGCTGCTTTAATTGTTAATGCAATAAGCTCCAAAAAGAGATTCCACCTCCACATTAGAAGGAACTTCCTGACACTAAGAGCTGTTCTACAGTAGAACACACTCCCTTGGAGTCTCCTTCTCTGGAGGTTTTTAACAGAGGCTGAATAGCTGGATTGTGAGTTCCTGCATGGCAGAATGGGGTTAGACTGGATCGCCCTTGTGGTCTCTTCTAACTCTATGATTCTATGATTCTGTGTTGTGAGCCTGTTTTTCTGGGCTGGATCAATGAGAAGCATCTAAGAGCCATACTGGATCAAACCTAATCTCAATCTGGTCCAGTGGTTGATCTTTGTGGAAGCAGAAGACTGCGATCCAGTACAGCTCTTCGTATGTTCTTCTGATGGTGTCAAATCTGCACTTAATTCCCTCACAGCAATTGTGCATTTCTTTTTTCTTTTGCTGACTTACCTCAATTGTCAAGTCAGTTAAAGTTTGTCTAAAGCATTGATTCCTAAAGTGGGTGGTATGCCTCCCTTGGAAGCTGTCATCATCTAGAAGCAGGACACCGCATGCTGCTCTGTCTCAGGCAACAAAATACTTTGGGACAGCTTTTGAGGGAGTCAGATTTATTTTCACATGCACTCTGCATGTTTGTCCATGTCTTCTGCCATTGATTGTTCATCTAATCATGGGATTATGGAGACCATTTATTCCAAGTACTTCTTACTCACTGCAAAATCCAGCTACAATATCCTTAAACAATAATTATCTGTCTGTGATTATATTATCTCCAGGGATGGGAAGCATTCTGTTCCTTGGTTAGTTCGCACACATGTTTCTGACCATTTGGAAATTCTGACCCTTAGATTTCATTTGAGCGTCTTACTTCTCACTGCTTACACTCCACCATTTCATATATGGAAACCAGGATACATATGGCCAGGCAACATCAGAGTGTGGTCAAGATAGCAGAAATTATTAATGAGGAAGAACACACAAGCTAGAAAGGATTCAGCAGTTTGCTTTTGCCTCAAACTACTGGGAAGGGCAAGATTCGGTCCTCTCTTCTCTCCCTGTTGCTGAGCTGAGTGAGAACTCCTTTTGCACTTTGAACTCAGCTTGCAGCAATTGAAGTAAGCTGGTGACAAAGGGGAGGATGGGAAGAGAAGAAAAAACTGGGGGATTTTAAAAAACATTTGAAAAAGTAGGATGGCAGAGGATTAATCAGGACTGTTCATGCCAAATTGGAACAGCTAGAGGACATGTGAGTGGACCTACATAAATTTGGTTTAATGTGTGTAAACTACAGTCCAAGAAGTTTATCGCATTCTCTTTTTTGCCCAACCTGGGCATGGGCTGGGAATGCGTGTGAATGAGGGGAAACAGATTTTATTGTATTTGAAACTGTCAGGAAGCCATCGCCATGCCATCACCTGGCCACCACCCATCCCCAAACTGCACTGAGCTGGCCGATTTTGCTCAGCTGGAAAGTGTCCATCCTTGAAAAATCGGCTGGATCAACGCAGCTTGGGGATGGGTGGTGGTCAGGCGACCGCATGGTGATAGCTTGCTGACTGTTTCAAATGCAATAAAATCCATTTCCCCTTGTTCACGTGCATGCCCAGCCTGTGCCCAGATTGGGCAAAAAAGGGAATGCAATAAACTCCCAAAACACACTGCACACTAGATATAGGCTCCAATGTGAATAGATGGTAGCGGAATTTGAAAAAAGTTACTTTTTGGACTACAGTCTCCAGAGACTGAATGGCCATGCTGGCTGGTGGAGTCTGGGAAGCGCTGTCTCCAAAATGCATATCTTTCCCAGCAGCATCAGCATCGCACGCCTGGGTGGGCTAGGGCTGCTTCTGTTCTTATTACCCATAATGGACAAGGGAGATATATATATAAAGTGGTAATCTGATCTGGACCTGTATCTCGTTTGGTGGTACTTCTTTTAGGAAGTACCCTGTTCTGTTATTTGGTTTCATAGCAGAATGGGAAGCAAAAGGGTAGCACCAAAAATGACAGCATATTTTAAGCAATTACAGCCCACTGAACTTTAGGAAAGGCATTTTACCTTTGAAAATAAGAAAGATCTATATAAAAACTGGAAAATCACCAGAGTGTATCATAAGGAATCCCTGAGGGTTTAACTGAGATCTGAGCAGGGCTGGATTTAGCCCCAGTGTTTCCTACCACTGCTGTATTTTCTCCTCATGTGAATCCTCCACAGGGTAATGGGAGGGTCACTTCATTAGAGTTTTTTGTAAATTATGTAAAGATTGTGGATAATCTGATGTGTTTCTATTTCATCAGCTATGGTAACTTGTTCAGACTGTCATTTCAATGCTACATGTGTTGAAAATGGAAATCTGCGCCATTGCGTCTGTCAAGATGGATTCACTGGAGACGGTGTCACTTGCTCTGACATAGATGAGTGTTCCAGCATTGATTTAAATCATTGTCACTCTTTAGCAACCTGCATTAACAATCAGGGCAACTATTCCTGTTCTTGTCCCAAAGGCTACAATGGTGATGGCTACCACTGTGAAGCTGCCACTGGTTTTGCTGAAGAATGTATTCGAATCAATGGATCCCGCAGTTGCGCTGATCCATGCTTGAGTCACACAGTTCTGGACCAAGCCTGGAGAAGCACTTCCTATGGATCTGGATCCAACTGTGACAGTGATAAAATAGGGTGGTATCGGTTTATAGGCCGTGGAGGAATGCGTATGCCAGAAGCTTGTGTACCAGTACAGAGGTGCAATTCTGATGCACCTATGTGGCTAAATGGCTCACATCCCACCAGTGATGTTGGAATAGTAAATCGCATTGCTTGTGCCCATTGGGCAGGATCCTGTTGCCTCTGGTCCATCCCTGTCCAGGTGAAAGCTTGTGTTGGTGGTTATTATGTCTACCGGCTTGATGGGACACCAGGCTGTACCATGTCTTATTGCACAGGTATGTTGTCTGGGATTATTTTGTAGAAGGGTTTTGTTCTGTTAAGAGATGAGTTGCATATCCATCATGGTACTCTTTGTGCTTTAATTCTTTTAGATCCCAAGGAGAATGAGAATCCATGTCCCCAATGCAACGAAGAAGAAGAAGAATGCAAGCTGGTGAATGGAGAATGGGGTTGCTATTGCAGGGATGTGTTCAACAGCTCTGGTATGTGGAGTAAGAACATTAGAACAAAAGGTTAATTGTTCCTTTTAGGGGAGGAAATTATTGAAACCCCCCACAGACAGTTCAGATATGTATACTTCAAAATTCTTTAATGGAGATTGTCAATCTTTTAAAGCACACAGCACGAGAATGAGTTCCATTCACAAATTGCATCCCTGTATGAAGCAAATGCCCCATGCCCCTGTTTTATTATACAACATTAAGCTCTGCCACTCATGCATTAGCTGACTATCTGTATGTTATGTAAAAGGGATGTAAACATATCTCAGTCATATTTTTTTAGAATTCTCTGAACCCCACCTTCATTTTTTTTTTTTTTGAATGAACTTTTCTCAGCATTGAAATTGGTCGGTATTTTGGAACAAGCTTTTCTCAGCATACACACTTTTAAATGTTGTTTAATATATGCAGTTTTGTACGCATTTTCCTCATCAGCTCATCGGTGCCCATGTGCAGTGTTCAAACACATTAATCCTGAGTTGTGTACATCCATTTGCACACAGGGAAAATGAGGAAAGAGAAATGAATGCACACAGGTGACTCTTTCCAAACCTTTGGCAAAGAGACCAGGAAGAACTAAATGCTAGTCAGGCAGAGTGGAGAGGGGTACCCTTCCAAAGCCTACCCAGGGAAATACTGCCCCATCCAGACTTGTCATGCCATGAACTGCCCCACAAAAAGGAGCATACAGCCACAATACAGGCATGGTCAGGGGGGAGGATGGGAGCCCACCAGCCTTCCTAAGGGAACTGCTGCCTCCTTCCCAAATCCTCACCACCTTTGGGAGTACATTATGCTCCAGTAAGCGGAGCCCTTGATTGTACTCATCTATGAAGATATGGGACACAGCTTGAAAAAGGTTATATTTTTGGAGTGCAGCTCCTAGAATCATCCAACTAGCTTGGATCATATCTTCGCTGGTTGGAGGACCTTGGGAAAGGTGGTCATGAAAAGTAATATTTACAAGTTTAGATCTGGGAACCAGCCAGCTCTGAGTGGCGACATGAGCAACAAGGTTAACAGTTGATAGTTCATCTTCTTCTGCCTACATCTCCTACGTGGGTAGAGCTGCCAGATTAAAATCTGGAGAGGGCTCTTGTACCTTTAATGATTGTGTAGAAGAGGAAATTTCAGCAGGTGTCACTTGTTGTTGACAAATGACATCTGATGAAATTCCTTCTTCTACAGAACCATGAAAAGACTAGGAACCCTCTCTAGTTTTGTCTCTGGGAACCCTACAAGAATGTCTGAATGGATGCCCACATTATGTGACAAGCCTAGATATGTTACCCTGTCACTCCCTCTAATAATGAACACAGGTAGTGAGCACCTAGAAGACTGAAGCCAAGATGGAGCAAATGAGAAACATACAAATATGAACTCTTGAAGTACAAAACTCAAAACCAGAACTGACACCCTTTATTAGGAACAAATGTATGCCGCAACTGTCTATGGCTATTTCATAAGCCATGCTATTTACAGAACCACTTGTTGTGTGGAACCAATCAACACCCCATAGATAGCAGCATTTTTCTTTATCTGTGCCTAACCTAAAATAACCGTATTAAATAGTTTTTTCTCTCCCCACAGACATGTTTATGATGTTACCACAGTTAGGGGTTCAAATATCAACAGTGATTACATGTTAATCTTAAAAGATTTTAGGGTAGCTATGCTGGCATAAAAGCTAGGGGGGAGGGAAATTCTAAACATGATGATACTTTTAAAAGCCAGCTAAAAGGTGTAAAACACCTCATGCTCTTGATGCTTCACAGGAATTTTCCTCAGGAAGATAAAATAGAATCTAAGGGAAAGAAAGGGGCAGCGTTATGCTTTTGGAAGATGTAGGCAAAGCATCCACAATACTGTCACTATCTTTCCCCTGGATTCTACAGTTGCCCTCTGTTTTCACGGACTTCAGGTCCACATCCCTTGTCTGTTCATGGGTGGCAAATGGAGGGAGACAAAATGGGGTACACCCATTCGATCCTATGGGGCTTGAATATTTGCAGTTTGCTGCTTTCGTGGGTGGTGGTGGTGGTGTCCGGAACAGATCCCCTGTGAAAACGGAGGGGCAATTGTACTGTACATTCTTCAAAAAGAATGGTGTAAAAATTAGCTTATTTAGCTTTACACAATTCATTTTTACTAGCCCTGTATTTTACTTTCCTTGTTGTTCTTGTTGTTGTGTGCTTTCAAGTTGTTTCTAACTTTTGGCGACCCTAAGGCAACCTATAATGGTTTGGGGGTTTTGGGGGGGGGGATGATTTCTTCATAGGAGGTTTGCCATTGCCTTCCCCTGAGGCTGAGAGAGTGTATTTGCCCAAGGTTACCTAGTGGATTTCATGATCAAGCTGGGAATCAACCTGGCTCTCCAGAGTTGTCATCCAACACTCAAACCACTACACCACATTGGCTTTGCCTGATGAAAAACTCTGTGAAGCTTCAAAGGCTACCATGGAGTGCATCTACTGCCATGGATCCATCCTACCGAATTTTACAAATCCCAGGACTCCATATTGATGCAACTACAGCACTTAAAGTGGTGGCATTTCTGCAGTGTGGTTGCATCCTTGGCAATTATTCCTGTCTGTATATATGAGCACTTCATGTGGGGAGCACAGATGTAAATCTTCACTTATTTTATGCATGCATGCAAGGATGAAAAATATATAAAAAAAAAATCTTCTCACTGCGGGAGAGGTTTTTTTTACACATTTTCTAATGTCCCCCCCCCCCCCCCCGATTTTAAAAGTTTTGGGTTGCTGTTTTATTTGTGCAAATAACATTTGTATTGTGTACAATGTTTTGTGCAAACAAAAATTATTTGCACAACTGTCTTCCTCTCAAAACATATTTTTATCTTTGATCTTTTTTATCTTTTCACTCTCAAACAACTATTCTCACAATTATTGACAATTTTTGATCAAAGATAAAAATCTATTTCTTTACGTCTTCTTTACATCTGTAAGGCAATTGGCTTAAGGCAATTGTAACTGAAAGATTCATCGTACAACCAATTTAAAACTATTAAAGCATTTGCTTGGTAAATAGTAACTTGCTGTTATTTATTAAGATATTTCCAGCTTGAAACCACAACTGGAATGTGGTGCAGATGAAATCAAAGTCTCTTTCGAAAGATGTGTCCTGGATAAATTGGGAATACATAATATAATCATGCATTTGAGAGATGACAAATGTGCTGGTTTCGAAGAAAAGAAAAATAGGACTATGGTCTCAGTGGTGACTCCCACGCAAGCAGGCCAATGTGGAACACAATTGATGGTAGGTTTTCTATTTAGTATAAAAGCAACACTAGAATTATCTCCTCCCTTACTAGGTGATGGTTTCTACCATGTATATTTGACTATAAGTGGACCTCATGCAGAGGGGCAGGATATGAATAAATATTATTATTATTATTATTATTATTATTAGTCAAGGGCAGGTTTTGGAACCAAAATGATGGCTTTTGATATGACCCCATGGATAAGATGAGGTTAAAATTTAGGAGCGTGTAATGAAGGATCTAAAGGATGAAGCAAGGGAAAACAATGTCAAAAAACATACAAAATTCCAGCAGGCATAACTGTTTGTTTTTACCCTAAAGGATGGATGAATGAGAGAATAGAGGATCAATGCTTGCAGGACAGATTACACTCTTGTCTTTCTCCAGGGGATGGTTCTTTTTTAAAAATAAGAGTAAAAGTACAGTACCTACATTGACCCATGGATAAGTCAACTCAGGTTTTTGGGGTCAATTTTTTGACAAAGGGCCTGGAGGTGGAGTTGGGGCAGTGGCTCAAAGGGCGGCTTTTTGCTGCCCCAAAAAGGAGTGTTTTGCCACTCTTTTGGGGGAGGCAAAAAGGAGGATTGGGGCCACGGCATGTGGTTGCCATGGCCCTGATCCGCTGCTCCCAGGGGCAGCCCAAAGCCACCCCAAATGGGCCGTCTGCATCGGCCCTAAAATTTCTAGACTTATACATGAGTATATATAGCATATGTATAAATGCTTTGAGGTGAGAGCTGATTGGCTACATTGCAGTATCACAAAGCCAGTTCAGAGTGAAGATAACAAAAATTGCCTTTACTCTGGACTAGCTTTGTCATGTCATCAGGTTGTTAAATTAAATTAACTTGGTAATTGGGCCACAAAGTGATGCATGATTGACTAGAATATGACCCCTGATTTTCTGGAATCTTGAAGTCAGGAAAATAGAAATAAATATGTCCCAAAAAATGTATGCCCAAACAGCAGCCACTTAGATAGCACCAGCAACTATGAAAGTGCAAGCAAGGACCTTTGGGGAGCCATTTCAGTTTCCCCAAAGTCCTTTTTTTTTTTGCATCAAAAATATTTGCTTAGGAACATTTAACACAGCTGTACAAGTAACTCTACAGAAGTTAAGAGTTGAATTTCCTAGAAGAAGGAAAGAATGGAATTGTATAGGAAGGATTTATAGGGATATACAGTAATCAATTTAACCTCACTCCAACAGGATAGGAATTAGTTAAAGATATCTTTCTGGAATATTGTAACCATTTTTGAATGGATATTTGTATGTTTAAACCCACATGTATGTTATATATATATGGACAAAATGGGTTTTAAGTTGTTTGTTTAGATTTATCAATAAACTTTTTGTATAAAATTTTTTTAAAAAAAGAGTTGAATTGCTTTTATTCTATTCCTTCCTGCAGAAAAATGAAACCCATGCTACATATAGTAACACGCTATATCTGGCAGATGGGGCTGTCATTAGGGAGAATGAAATCAAAATTAATTTTCACTGCTCATACCCGCTGGATATGAAAATCAGCCTTGGAACAGCCATCCAGCCCATTGTCCGGTAAAGCATTACTTATTAAGGGAACAGCTATTAATCTTGGCTAATGATACTTTCATTTCTGCTTAGCACCCCTACCACTGAAGAATAATTCTCCTGCGCGCTCATCCCCAGTAAGCCATACTGATGGCAGAAAAGAAGATGGGTAGAAACTGATGCATCACCCAAATGTCCTGCGATTGATGGGCTGATTGATTAATTCCTTCCAATGTCTATGGCAGTTTTGTGGGGTGGGTGAATCAAGGGTAACATGCCTTCAGTGGGGTTCTTTCTCTGGCTGTCTTCTTCTTTGTCACTGTTATTACTGCACCTTCACTTATGCTATAGGCCAGGGTGGGAATAATGCAGGCCTCCACAAAATGCTGGAGTTAAACCCCCAGCATTCCTCACTATTGGCTATATTGGTTAGGACTGCTGGAAATTTATTTATTTATTTATTTATTTATTTATTTATTTAATACCTGGCTCTTCAGCCACAAAGGCACTCAGAGCAGCTTACAGATTGTTTTTGACAGCTTCCTGCCCTCAGGCTTACACTCTAAAAAGCCATGACCATAAGGAGAAGGGAATGGCTGTGGAGAAGGGGATCAAGTCCACCAGATAATGCCTGTTCTTCTCTCCCTCTGAGGCCAGGGTAGTGGCAGTTGGAAAGGAGGGAGGGCCTTTAATCTTTAATGGAAGGAGCTGTCCCTGCCTCTTCTTCTCTCACTCTCAGACCATACTAGAATTGGGAGACCTAAAGATGATTGTGCACACACTGGTAACCTCAAGGCTGGACTTTTGCAATGTGCTCTACATTGGGCTGCCTTTGTACCAAGTCTGAAAACTTCAGTTAGTTCAAAACATGACAGCCAGATTGCTTGTTGGTACATCCAGGAGTGAGCATACCAATATTAAAATCACACCACTGGCTGCCTGTTAGTGTCCAGGCAAAGTAGAAAGTGTTGATTATTACTTGTAAAGCTCTACATGGTTAGGTACAGGTCACCTACAGGATAGCCTCCTCCTGTACAGTCCACCTTCTATATCCACGGACTTGCCACCCACAATACAGTCCACCCTCTATATCCGTGGACTTGCCATTGAGCATCTGTGGATGGCAAGTCTGCAGATATAGAGGGTGGACTGTATTGTGGATGGCAAGTCCACAGATATAGAGGGTGGACTGCATGGGGGTGTGTGGTAGAGGAGGAGGAGGAAGGAGGAAGAGGGTCAGCAGTGGTGATGGAGTGGTAAGAAGAAAAGGAGGAGGAGGAGGAGGAGGAGGAGGAAGAAGAAGGAGGAGGAAGAAGAAGGAGGAGGAGGAAGAGCAGCAGTAGCAGCAGCAGTGGGGAAAGAGGAGAAGGAGGAAGAGGAGGAAGGAAGAAGAGGCAGTGGCAGAGGTGGGAAGAGGAAGAGGAAGAGGAAGAGGAGAAAGAGAAAGAGTAGCAGCAGTGGGGAGAGTGAGAGGAGGAGGAAAAAGAGGAGCAGGAGGAGGTGGTGGCGAGGAAGAGGAGGATGAAGAGGCAGTTCCCTGCTGCAGTGAGAGCAGCAAGGTGGGCTTCAGGTTGGGCTGGGTGGGATGGCGAAATACCATTGCCCACAATGGTGGTTCGGCCATGTGGCTGCACCACCATTGAGTACTATGGGACTTGAGTATCTGCGGATTTTGTTAACTGGGGGCAGGATTTTCCAACCTGTGTTCCAAGGAGCCCTTAGGGCTCCATATGCACTTCCCAGGTACTCTACAGCTGCTCCAGGAAATGAAAGAAATAAAAATGGAATTAAATTAAAGAATAAGAATATATTCTTATATATGCTCCTAAACACCATTAACTTGTAAGACATAGGATGTTTTCACACTTGGGGTCTAAAGCCGCATGGAAGCAATGAAAGAATCATACCGGAATGGATCCTGCAGCTTCAGATCGGTGACAGCAGCATCATTCCGGTATGATTCTGGCTGCGGCAGATGCAATTCCTTTTAAAAAGAGGAATTGCAAAGAACGGGGCTGATGCCGGGGATGGGACAGGATGGGGCGGGGTAGGGCGGGGCTTGCTGCAACGTCGTTTGAACACGCGGAGAAAGGACCCGGAATGATGCCGGGGATGGCACTGGATGCCGGGGATGGCACTGCGACGTCGTTTGAACACACTGGCAAAGGAGCCGGCATGGGGCCAGAGTGAGGTAGGATTGCTTTTGCCTTAAGCCCAGTGTGAAAACGTCCCAAGGGTAGGCCTCTTAGGGGATCTGCCATAGAAATAAGGGCTCTGGGAGTCAAAAAGTTTGGGAGCCTCTGCTCTAGGGGACATTTACTTCAACTGGCCAGGACTAGACTGACAACTGTCACCCAGAGGACTTTTTCATTGGCCATCCTCAAGTGTGGAATAGCCTACCAGGAGAGCGTCAACAGTTTAATAAGCTTGTTAAAATTTAAAAAGTATTAAAGGCTTACACAAAGTTGAAGGTTTTCACAGCCAACATTCATAGATTTTTGTTGATTTTTCGGGCTGTGAGGGCATGTTCTAGAAGAATATATTGAATTAGCATGTAAATCTGTGTATTGTTCTGTTGAGGCAAGGCCTAATGGTGGGAGGATATGCTGGGAGGATTAGTGTCTATTTAATTAATGGTCCATTATCTGTTGGGAGACCCCCTGATCCTGGATGAAGTTAATCTACATTTGCTGAGTCCTGGTTTTGGTGTTTTTGAGGACTGATAGCCAAACTTTGCTTACATTCAACAGAACAATACACAGATTCACATGCTAATTTACATGCTAATTCCCAGCAGACAATGGACCATTAATTAAATAGACACTAATCCTCCTCACATATCCTCCCACCCTGAGGCCTTGTCTCAACAGAACAATACACAGATTTGCATGCTAATCCTCTCAACAAGGGTCACACACTATATATACCCCACACACCTCCATGGCACCATTCTCTGAAGATGCCAGCCACAGATGCAGGCCAAACATCAGGAATACATTCCTCTAGAACATGGCCTCACAGACCGAAAAACTCACAAAAACCTATTAAAGTAGTAGTAAAATTTTATTCGGTCATTGACCTGCAAAACCTATTAAAGGCTTATCTCTTCCCAGCAGGACTACCAAGTTGATTTTAAACTATGAGTTTTAAATTGGTGTATTTTTAGTTTTATGTTGGATGGTTTTAATGTGTTCTTGGTTTCTGTGTTTTAACTTAACGTATTGAGGTGGTTTTGTATGTTTTGATCTATGTTGTACCCCATCTTGAGTCTTGGGAGGAAAGTGGGCTTCTTATTATACATGGTTACTTGGGAGGACAGTCCTATGAAATTCTGTGGGGCTTATTTCTAATTAGTAATTCATACAGTTGTGCTGTAGGTATTCTAATTGAGAAATGCTTGAGGACTGCAGTTGGTTCACATCTTTAAGCAAACAGAATTATTTTGTACTTCCCAGACTAAAGTGCAGCTTGGAATGCAGATATTGTTCATATTTATAAGGTTACATGATTATGCAATGCAATTCCTAGCTGTCAACATTTCCCAAAATTCGTATTAAAATATTATGAAAAGAATAAATGCGTTTTGTGCAGATAATGTTCAAAATATGTATATAAATACAATTTTGTACAAAAATTATAGGAGTACACTTTAAAAAAAATCTTTGATTAGCACAGAAATGGGAATGCATGTGAAACTGAGATGAACCAGAATTATTCAGAGCCACCTTCAATTGCAGAAAGGCTTTGGGGGCTGATGCAAATGAAAGTATTGGGATACTCAAGAACTTGAATTTGTTTCATTGACATGAGAAGAGGACACACCAAAGTCAATTAGTAAACTATCCCCCATCCAATGACGAGACTCAATGACCAACACCCTTCTTGTAGCTTTTCATCTTATTAATTTTTTATCTTTCTAGTTCAATTAATATCACTGCTGGGGCTTCAGGGCAGTTTATAGTTAAGATGGCTCTTTACAAAGATCAAAATTACACTTCACCATATGAGGGGCCAAAGGCCATATTATCAACACAGTCCTGGCTGTATGTTGGCATCATGATCACAGAGGGAGACACATCTCAATTCACCTTACGGATGGACAGTTGTTTTGCAACACCTACAGAAAATGCTACAGATCCTCGGAAATATTACATCATTCAAAACAGGTATGATAAGACAAATTACTTGATCAAAGGTACATCATTTTCCATTTTTTCAGGATACCAGAATATGAAAGGATCAGATCCAACAGGGTGTAATGCAATCCAGGGCAGATGCAAAAGGCACAGCTGGGCAAGGGATGGGCCCAATGCATGATATGACGGCACATGGTTCACCAGAGTGGCAGGCTAATTGAAATCTAAGTGGTTGGTTAATGCCTGGATGACAGATGGCCTGTAAACCATATATGTGATTCTATATGTGATTGTGATGAGGTGATGGAAAATAGACATCCATAATGATTTTTTTTTAATTGCTTGTCAGAGTAATCTGAAACCTTGGTATGCATGCTAAGGAGACCTAGAACTGTGCACTGAGGATTATTTGGCTTTTGAAGTACATGAATTGTAACTAATTGCAATGTGTCAGTATTTTGAAGCCTGCAGTACTTTTTTCAGTCACAACCAGCATATAGCTTCATAGTCAGTACAGTTTGACCCTTAAGTCTGGGAAACAGAGTTATATGGATTCTTCTCCTTCTCCGGGACATGCCATTTCCCTCAGATCACCCTACAGGTGCATCATGGTAGTTGGTATGCTTAGCACCCATACTGTCACTCAGCACCCATACTGTCACTCAGACAGGGCAAGCATAATGTGTCCTATTCTGACAGCAGCATAACTTTGCTAGAAGACTTCAGTGGATCACATTAGTAGCTGTTTTGACTGTAGTGCAGCTGGGTACGTTTGCTAAGTAAATAATATGTTGCGATCAGAGCAAGATATTGGGTTAGATGTCAGTCCTGGTTTTAGCTATGGCATTCAGAAGTGATATGCTGTTGAATAGGAAATAACTAACTGCTGGAAGATAACCATGGGAGACTCTTCTTGTCTTTATGTCTCTCTTGTGAAATTTTAGAAGCATCTGGGACATCATCATGGGAAATGGGATGCTGGAAGAACTAGATGTTAAGTCTGATCAGATAGGTTCTAATCTTCAACTCTTCTTGGTATTATACCTGTTGTATGAGCTGATCATCTTTTATTTTTATTTTTTTGTAGTGTCTATATAGCATTATATTATCAGACAATGAAAATTGTTTTGGAAGGGAAATACAAGAAAATAATTAGAGATCAGTGTTTCTGTATTTGTGGTAACTACTGGTTGAGGACACAACACACTATATGCTATTTGTACATTATAAAAAAATACCAAGGGAAAAACACCTAAAGCAAAGCAAGCATAGCCACCCCCAGTGATACTGTTAATATCAAATATCTGCCATTTAACATGGCTTTATGTTATATTTGGTGCTTCCAAATCTGTGGTTAAAGTTGCTCAGTTTAAGCCAACTTTCAAGGATAACTTTTCAGCTTAAGAACTACTTGCTCTGTTTGGCTGTAATCTTTATAACACCTTCACTTAATTGCTTAATAAGTTTGACTGATTGATATCATAGCTGCCCAAAGACACAAGATTCAACAGTAACAGTGCCAGAAAATGGAGTTGGACCTCAAGGACAGTTTTCTCTCCAAGTATTCAAGTTTGTTGGGAATCATGATTTTGTCTACCTCCACTGTGAAATTCGGCTTTGTGACACTAGCACTGAAGCATGCAAACCAGTAAGTAGAGTGTTAACTGTTAAGCATAAATCAGGGCTGAGTGCATACAGCTATCTACAGACACTGTTGCAACAGATGTTTCCTTTCCTTTCCTTTCTTGGAATTGAAATAATTCTTTTTTCTTCCATAGAGTTGTCCCAGAATTGGAAACCACCGGGCTGCTGATGTGGGGACAGGCCACATCTTGCATTTGGGTCCCATTGTCCGCAAAGGTAGTGACACTTTTTGTCCTATACAACAGCAATGGCTTTGCTTTCATTAAGGTAGAAAAAGAGAATGGGAAGCTAAAGCAAGTCAAGTTTGACTTGCACCAATCTAATGGCCTTGCAATTTCAGCATGCACAGTATATGTGATCAAACATGACCAGTATGACAACATCGTTGCTGTTATTTGCCATCAAGTTGACTTCAATTTATGGCAACCCTATGAATGAGAGGCCTCCAAGAGACTCGCTTATCAACTGCCCTGTACAGGTTTTGCAAACTCAGTGCCATGGTTTCCTTGACTGGGTCAGTCCACCTGTAGTGTGGCCTCCTTATTTTCCTACTGCTTCCTACTGTACTTTATCATCTTTACCTTATCATCTTTTCCCAGTGACTCACATTGTCTCATGCTGTGCTCACATACGACAGCCTCTGTTTAGTCATCTTCCTTCTAGTGAGCGTTCAGTCTTGGTTTGCTCTAAGATCCTGTTTGTCTTTTTTGTAGTCCATGATATCTGTAGAACTCTTCTCCAGCACCACATTTCAAATGAATTGTTTCCTTCTTTTCAGCTTTCTTCCCTGTCCAGCTATCATACCCATCATACCCACACATAAAAACCTACTCATAGAAACATGAGTAGAAATGTACTCGTATTGATACGACAACAATCATCTATCAGACTTTGACTTTATCAGACTGAAAAAAGTCTTGGAAAACATATAAAAATGGGGAAAATACTTTTTTGGAATACAGCTACCAGAATCATTCAGACAGCATGACAGTGGCCATGACAGCTGACAGATCCTAGCTGTTGCAATCCAAAATCTTCCATGGTTCTGGTAGTAAATTTGTTTTGTTTAGGTAGTGCTATGTATGGAAGAGCCTGTCAATTTTATTTCCTGTCTGTCAAAACTTGGTGAACTCTCCCCCCAGACACAGTAAATCAGGCTTCTGGGGATGATCAGAAAGCTGTTTATTGCTGGAGTCATAGAGGATTAGAAGTTACCAGTAAAGCATCATTGGATAGAACTGGAGAAGCAAACAGACACACACATCTAATAAAAGCATTTGAAAGGCATTAGCTGCACCCTATAAAATTGGTGGGCTAGCCATTATATCATTTTCAAAACAATAGGCATTTTGGATTAATTTTCTGCTTTTTCTGTTATTACTATTTAAACATATAAAATAGCACACATTTGACTGCCTCTTGACTATCCATCTAATCCATCTATATATCTGTTCATTAAACCCCCATAATCTCTTATGTATATTCCCCAAAATATCACAGCTCCTATATTATATACCAGGGGTCGGCAACCTGCAGCCCACAGGCCGCACCCGGCCCACCGCCTCCCACCTTCTGGCCCCCGCTGACCCCTGCCACTGCCGTCATATGCTCCCGCCACCGCACTGCCGCGCGCATCGTGGCCGCCATTTTGTTTGCCAAAATGGTGGCCGCAACTCATTTGCGCATGTGTAGGAGTACTGTGCATGTGCAAACGATGCACGGCAGCCATTTTGGCAAACAAAATGGTGTCTGTGACGCGCGTGGCCGTGCGAGCGCATGCGGTGGCTGTGGCAGCGCGTGCATGCATGAGCGCACGTGCCACCATTTCCCCCCCCCCCCCGGCCCGGCGGAAGACCTGGGGACCAGCAACCGGCCCCAGGTATGTGAAGGTTGCCGACCTCTGTTATATCCCATACTAGATTATAGGAATAACATATCATAACCATTCATGTTTAATATGATATATCACCCCATGATCAAAATAGGATTCCCCAGACCAATATCATGGCAGGATTAGCCCAATTCTTTTTTTAAAAAAATAAACTTTATTATTTACACAGTACATAGTACAAATTGTATGATCCATAATTTGTAATATGTTCCCCACAAATTGACACTCGGAGGAAAAACATTTCATTTGACTTAACAATCATTTTGGAGATATGGAAAATATCATTAATTATATTTTTTACTTCTTCATACTCCATTTTATCTTCCACTTTCTTAATCACAATTTCCCAATTATCTCTCCATGATTCTTTATTGCTTTCCCCAGTATATTTCAGTCTTCTTTCCCTAAGGAAATATATTTAAACAAATAAGACTTATTCCAAATAGATTTCTTTTTTCCATCCAAAAACAACCACCAAAAGCATGGACAGCTTTTAAAATTTGTTTTGTTACATATCTTTGATTACTCTCCAATTCTAATGCTCCTAAATTAAGAGTTAAACAATTTTGTTTGTCTAATTGTATCTCTATCCCTACTATTACATTTATCTATTCCTTAACTTCTATCCAAAAGTATTGAATGAATGGGCATTCCCACTACATATGAATATAAATCCCCTTAGTTTCACATCCATGCCAACATTTTGATTGGAATTTATAATTTATAAATGCTAATTGATGTGGTGTCCTGTGCCATTTTCCAATCATTTTCATTTGTTGTTCTTTTACATTTGTATTTTTAATTTTAACAGTTTCTTGTAGCCAAATTTTAATTTTATCTGTATTAATCAATAAGTCTTTTTCCCAGTTCATTGCCAATCCCTCTATCATTCGAAATTGGATTGTTAACATAATCTTATAAATTTCCCCTGTTAATCCTTTTCCACCTTCTGATTTTTTAAAAATAATTTCTTCTAGCAATTCATTCTGATCTAAAATATTCAATTTTATTTAATCTAATAATTTAATTATCAATTATTTGAATCCAATACTGATTTCCAATTAATATAATTAATTCTTCTTCCTCCATTTGTGTCCCTGTAGAATCATATCTGTCTACAATTATTTTAAATCCTGTAGTCTTTAAAAAAATTTTTAAATAAGGATTAGCCTAATCCTGACACTGCCATTTTTTTTTTATTTTCCCCATCTTCCCTCTGGTTCTGCACCAGTATGCTTTTTTTCAGTTTGAAGTTGTACAGGGTTATCCCTTTGTCAGAGACTACAGTCCCACCACATTTGTTAGGGTTAGGGGCACAGGACCCTCATGAATGTGGAAAAACCACAAATAACTATGTTTTTACCTGAGAGAACCCCTCTTTAGGAATCTCTAGGTCCTCCAGTGCAACTCTGTAGTCAACATCTGCCAGACATTGACCATAGAGTTGCGCTGGAGGAGCTACAAATGTCTAGTAGAGTGTTCTCTCTAAGAATCTCTGGGTCTTTCAATGTGACTTTTGGTTAAAGTTAACCATAGAGTTGCACTGGAAGATCTAGAGATTCCTAGAGAGAACATATTAATAAAGTCCGTCAATAATCAAATCCGCAAAAGTCAAAGCTGCAAATGTAGTTTTATATACAGTATATGCCTTTTGTTGGCAATTTCTGAGCCAAGAACTGCATAGCTAAATTCAGTGATATGTCCAGTCTGGATAACAATGGGCCTCTGCAGATGGGCCCAAAGGGGCGGCTCTCTGCCGCCCCTTTGGGCCCATCTGCAGGAAGTGGCGGATTGGGGCCGAGGCTGCTGGACCATGCAGCCCCAATCCTCCCTTTTGTCCTCGGAAAAGAGCAGCAAAATGCTGCTTCTTTTATGGGCGGCAACAGATCACCCTAAGAGCCGGTGCACAGCTCTTTAGCACCCCTTCTGATGCAGCATGTCAAAACGCTGCGGCGGAAGGACGTCCTCAGCGTGGGGTTGGGACAGTTGGCATGCAGCTGCCCCTCCCCATCTCTGCCTCCAGGCCGGCCCTTTGGGCCGGTCTGTAGAGGCCCTTAGTTATCCATATATTTGTCCAAGAAGTATATGTGGCTCTTGAACATAGGGCCGATGCAGACAGCCCGTTTGAGGCGGCTCTCGGCCACCCCTGGGAGTGGTGGATTGGGATTTCAGCAACCATACGCCACAGCTTTGATGCTCCTTTTGCTGCTCCTTTTTTATTTTATTTTATTTTAGAAACATTAAAAAGTACAATTAAAATATATTCTTTTGTCATTTTTACAATACGCTTAATCATAATTCAAACTTCTCAATAGTTCTTTGAAAATAAGTGCATTTTTTCACATTTTGCATATATTATTTTTGTATCTCTTACTTTTATTATTTAACATCTCAAACCCACTTTATTAAATAATCTCTATAATTACTTTGCTGCTTTATTCCCATTTTCTGTTTAAATATTCTTCCACTGGAGCCCATTCTTCCTCAACCAATTCCACATTCTCATTATTCAATAACCTTGTCAGCTTATCCATTTCCTTCATTTCTGAAAGTTTCAGTTTGCTGCTCCTTTTTTGGGGGGGGGGGGAAGGCTGCCCTTTGAGCTGCCGTGGCAGGTCTTTTGTGCCCTTTTGGCACCGTGTGTATGCACGCTGTGCCAGGAGGGTTTCCTGATGCCACATGCCATGCAGACGGGTGCGTGGCATCAGGGCAGCATCAGGGTGGAGTTGGGGAGGCCAGCGTGCAGTTATCCCACCCCAACTCTACACCCAGGCTGGCCTATAGTGCCAGTATGCATCGGCCCATAGTCTATGGGGGAATGGAGCACTCTTCACCATTTGAGGTCAGGTGTCCCATGGTGAGCCTACCATGGCATGGTTTGGATTCCAAATTTGGTCAGTTTGCTTTAAAAAAATGTGGACTAACTTATATATTGGGATGAGTGGCTGAAGTGGTTAAGACACTGACTCTGTTGGTTGCAAGAATGGCAAGTTGGCAGTTTGAAACCGAGATGCTGCATGATGGGGTGAGCTCCTGTCACTAGTCCCAGCTTCTGACAACCTAGCAGTTCAAAAGCATGCAAATGCAAGTAGATAAATAGGTACCACTTTGATGGGAAGATAAACAGCATTTGGTGCAGTCGTGCTGTACACATGATCACAGAGTAGTCTCTGACAATGCTGGCTCTTTGGCTCAGTAATGGAGATGAGCACTGCTCCCGATGGTTGGACACGACTTGATAATCTTGCCAACAGGGAATACCTTTACCTTTAACTATATATTACTGTTTTTTTTACATAAGAATACTTAAATGTTGAACTGTTTTCACTAATAACTGACGCTCGATTATAAGATTTTTATTTTTATATGTATGAAATTAATAAAAAATATTTATTTAAAAAAATGTGGACTAACTGAAATTCTTCCCCATCTTCCCCTTATATATGCTCTTGTGCAAGCAGATATCTTAGCATGCAGTACACATTCCTTACTGTCTGTCTTTGTTTTATGTTGAGCCATGCTCAGAAAGATCTAGTTTATAATGTGAAGCAGCAGAAGCAATGAACAGAATGATAAGGAAAAGGGATAATTTTGCCAGCCAGAAAAAGAAAGTGAGGTACATTCAGGTCCATTTGACAGACATATAAGCAAACGATACCATAAAACACCATACAAAATATTCACTATTCCCTGCTAACAGACCAATTTATTCTTTCTTCAGGTTTTGGATTTCTGTCTGGATCTGCTGCTGCATTTCATGGTAAGCTATTTTTCTATGAAGACTGCAAGGGTTCACAAATGTTTAAAAACAGGAAAAAAAAAAGAACATGACTTTACAATTTGGGTGCCATTAAAGCCGAAACTTATTTCATTTAAAAATTGAGATCATTTTGGAACTAACCCAGAGTGCTGGAATATAAACTTGTTGGACTACAGAAGTTGCTGGATTACAAACCCCATCATCCTCACCATTATCTATGCTGGCTGAAACTGATGGGAACTACTGACCAAAAATGTCAGGAGGGCCTCATGTTTCTCTTTCCAGATTTACCACTTCTGAATTAAAGAAAACATAAACTTTAGGAAAGCTGATTTCAATAAACTTAGGGAAATACTGGGGGTGACCTTGTGGTCAGGAGTAGTAAAAGAGAAGGGAGTTCAGGACGGATGGAAATTTCTCAAAAGGGAGATATTGAAGGTACAATTTCATACAGTTTTAATGAGGAGGAAAAATCGGAGGTGTCTCAATAAACCAAGATGGATGATTAAAGAATTTTCAACTGAGCTAAGGTTTAAATGGGAGAGGTATAAGAAATGGAAAAAGGAGGAAACCATCAAAAGGAACTCAAACAAGGGTGCTGGATATGTTCAGCCTGCAGAAGAGAAAGTTAAGAGGTGCCATGACAGCCCTGTTTAAGTATTTGAAGGGGTGTCATATTGACGATGGAGCAAACTTGTTTTTTGCTGCTCCAGAGAACAGAACCCGGAACAACGGATGAAAGCTACAGGAAAAGAGACTCCATCTCAACATTAGGAAGAGCTTCCTAACAGTAACTGTCCAACAGTGGAACACATTCCATTGGAGTGTGGTAGAATCTCCTTCTTTTGAGGTTTTTAAACAGAGGCTGGATGGTCATCTGTCAGGGATGCTTTGATTGAGTATTCTTGCATTGCAGATTGGGGTTGGACTGGATGGCCCTTGTGGTCTCTTCCAATTCTATGGAGATTAGCACACTGGCTTTCATTCCCATGCTAGGCGCAGGATGTAAACACACAGATGCAGGTTGTATCACGCAGTTCTGTCCCTGAGCAGTACTCATCCCGTATGTGACTTTTTAAAAAGATGTTCTTCCTCTACAGGGTTACAAGGAACATGGATTACTGTGCTGATACCTGCTATGATGTGCTTCTCTCTGCATGCATTGGCCTAAAAGAAAACCAGAACTGTTCACTCTGCTGAAGAAATATGTGGACGAAGAGAACATGATGACCACTGTGCTACCTTCCTTTTTTCCTTTCTAAAATATGTTGGAAAGGGATCTAGAGCAATATGCCTGTCTTAGATTTATTCACTCTTGTGATCTAGTATTGCTGCTAGTTTTCCTTTTAGGGCCAGCTCTAAACCAAAGGATGCCCCATACACAAAATGTTATTACCATGTATTCATGGAAGATATTACTGCCTACTAGTTATGATGCCCATGTGTCACCTAGTATCACTTCTAGTAACTCCAATTGTTAGTCCCAGTTACAGTAGATCTATTGACTCAGTGGTGTTGAGATATGTGTAAACCTAGCCACTTCCAATTGCCATGTTGAGGACTAACAGTTGGATTCAGGTCAGGGCAGAACACCTCTTGGTAGTTTCTGGGGAACATCAGTGGGAAGGATCTATTGCATTCCTGTCTTTCTTTAGGGGGGCATCATTCTGTAGAGAGACCAGCACCAGAGGGGACTGTTAAAGCATGACTCTTCTAAGCCTCTTTAGAATAAATCATTTTTTTACTATGTATATATTTGATAGAGAGGCTGAGCTCTGTCAAATAAAACATTCATCTGCACACATCTGATTATTGTCGGCCATACATACACACTATTTACAGAATGGTTTTTCATGTTATACATTTATTCCAGGAGGTAAAGATAATAAAAGGCTATTGCTGCACTGCAATGCTGGTCATTGTCTTTACAGGTTCAACTGTTTGAAATATTTGTATGAGAATCAGTAGTTGAGTAGCCTGTGATGGGTTATTTTTTTCAGCCATGCTACCCTGGGTCATTCCCTGAGATATTGTTGTTAAATACCTTCAAGTACTTAAAAGAGATTCCACCTCAACATTAGGAGGAACTTCCTGACAGTAAGGGCTGTTCAACAATGGAACACTCTCCCTTGGAGTGTAGTGGAATCTCCTTCTTTGGAGGTCTCTAAGCAGAGGCTGGATGGCCATCTGTCGGGGATGCTTTGATTGGGAGTTCCTGCATGGCAGGGGGTTGGACTGGATGTGGTCTCTTCCAACTCTATGAGTCTATGATTCTATGATTTCAAGTCAACCTCGAGTCATGGCGATCTCCAAGTGGATCTCCAAGACCTCCTGTCTGCCAATGCTCTACTCTGAAACTTACTTTTTGGACTACTGCTTCCACAATCCCCCAGCCAGCATGGCCACTGGATATCCTGCTTGGGGGATTTGAGGTATTGTTATCCATAGATAATTTTAACTTTTGTAGTTCAAAAATAAAAAGTGTAACAGCAGCAAGGAATACAGTCAGCCCTCCATTTTCGCAAGGGATCCGTTCCGGACCTTCCCCCCGCAAAAACAGAGATTTACAAATATTCAAGCCCCATAGGCTTGAATGGGGCACACCTTATTGATTTTAATGGAGGTCGCCCCTCTGTGAATATGCAAAATTTCAAGTCTGTGAGAATGGAGGGATGACTGTATAAAGAAAGTGGCAAATTTCCTTGTGTGATACACTTCATCTTCACATAGAGATGACCATTGAGAAACTAGCCAATTTCCACAAGAGCTTTGTAATTTGGGATTTACAGTTATACACTTTATTTGCTCAAAACAACTTTTTGGGGGGAGGAGTTAGTATTGGTGCAAGGTATTAAAATGTTTTCCAGACAGTAGTGTATTTTGTACAAAATATGCTCTATGTGCAAAATTTGGAGTGACGGTTTTTATTTTGGCCAAAGAACAATGTTTGTTATTCAAAATCCAATTTGGTTTTTTTTGTTTTTTGTACATAAATAATTTTGGGGGGTTTTTTGGCAGGGGGACAAAGAACAAAAAAAATTGGTAATGTGCAGACATACTAGTAATCTCAGCTGGAAGAAAACTTTTGAAATTAATTATTGTGTGCATGAATGAAATAAGCAAAGAATTACATGCTTAGTGCTCATGCATTAAAGCCCCCTTCTGAGCAGCCAATCCATCACACCTAGATTTTTAAAAAAGGTTTTTTTTCCCTGATGGTGGAAGGACAACAGGGAAAGGGCCAGCCCAGGCAGGAGGGAGTTCCACAGGCTGAGATAAGCCACATAAAAGACTACATCTTGTTTACAGGTGGATTAGTAACTGGTTGACTGACCGAACCCAAAGGGTGTTCAGCAATGGCTGCTCTTCGTCCGGGAGAGAAGTGACCAGTGGGGTGCCACAGGGTTCAGGCCACTGTCCTGGACCCAGTGTTATTCAATATCTTTATCAACAACTTGGATGAAGAAATAGAGGGCATGCTTCTCAAATTTTCAGATGACACCAAATTAGGAGGAATGGCTAATACCACAGAGGAGAGGATCAAAATTCAAAATGACCTTAATAAAGCTGGACCCAAACTAACAAAATGAATTTCAACACGGAGAAATGTAAGGTATTGCTCTTAGGTAGAAAAAATGAAATGCATAGATGTAGGATGGGGGACACCTGGCTTAATGCAACTACGCGTGAAAGGGTTCTAGGAGTCCTAGTAGACTGCAAGTTGAACATGAGTCAACAGTGCGATGCAGTAGCTAAAAATGCCAATGTGATTCTAGGCTGTATCAATAGAAGTATAGTGTCTAGATCAATAGCAATAATAGTGCCACTCTATTCTTCTTTGGTCATGCCTCATCTGGAATACTGTGTCCAGTTCTGGGCATCACAATTCAAAAAGGATGTTGACAAGCTGGAGTGTGTACTGAGGAGGCAAGCCAAAATGGTGAGGGGTCTTGAAAACATGCTTTATGAGGAGAGACTTGAGGAGCTAGGTATGTTCAGCCTGGAGAAGAAAAGGTTAAGAGGTGGTATGTTAGCATTGTTTAAATATTTGAAAGGGGGTCATGGAGCAAGCTTTTTTTCTGCTGCACCAGAGAATAGGACCTGTAACAATGGATTCAAACTACAGGAAAAGAGATTCCACCTCAACATTAGGAGGAACTTCCTGACAGTAAGAGCTGTTCTACAGTGGAAGAGACTCCCTTAGGGAGTGGTGGAGTCTCCTTCTTTGGAGGTCTTTAAAGAGAGGCTGGATGCTCATCTGTCAGGGATGCTTTGATTGAGAGTTCCTGTATGGCAGAATGGGGTTGGACTGGATGGCCTTTGGGGTCTCTTCTAACTGTATGATTCTATGATTCTATACTCACCAAACATCAGGGTGATGGGAGCAAGATTTCTCCAACTAAGATTTACATTTGGGCAGGCTAATATAGGAGAATGCAGGCCTTCAGATAGCTTATCACCAAATCATAGGTTACAGTATAACCAGCAATTTGATTTATTCCTGGAATAGACTAGTAGCCAAGGAAGGGTTGTGGGTTATGTGCCTTAGGATGAGAGTTCTTGAATTGCTGAATAAGTACGGTGCAGACAATCTCAGCTGAGTTTCCTTAGTCAGCCAGTATAACAGGATTGCATAAGCATCAGACAAATATTAATGAATTTTTTTTAAAAAAACCAACCATATAAAACTTTATTAAAATGCAGGTGGGCTTTCACTATCCTCTCAACGGAATGTAATTTGCTTGCCAAGACATCTAATGCTGGTGGAATGCCAATTAGTGTTTGAATACACATTCTGTCACCTTTCCTAACTACTGACAAAGCAATATGCCTTTATTAAGTGGCGGCTCTGTAATCTGGCACATGCTGGGCTAAGCATTTTATTTGCCTTTCAATTCCACATTCTAGGCAGGCGTGTGGGGTGATTTCGAGGAGAGACAAAAAGTAATATATAATTGGACACACAAATGCTCCATGCTAATAGTCACAGATGCTCCTTGCTAATAAAGTGAATTCAGAAAAGTTGTGAAATCTTCTTAGAAGTATAATTGGCAGGGACTGCAAGGCCCATCCAGTTCAGACTTCTGGCATGCAGGAAGGCACAACTAAAGCATTCCTGAGAGTTGGCCGCCCAACTTGTTTAAAAAACCGAAAAGGAGAGTCTATCACTTCCAAGGCATCTTGACCTACACTTCATCTGCAGATCTTCTAAGGAGAGTATCGCACCGTTAAGAGCCAATGCAGACAGCCAAAAAGTGGCGGTACAGAGACGCCCCTGGGAGTGGCAGATTGGGGCTGTGGCAACCACACGCCACAGGCCCAATCCTCTTTTTTTCCAGCCCAAATAGAGCGGCAAAATGCCGCTCCTTTTGGGGGCGGCAAAAGGCCACCCTTTCAGTTGTGGCGGCAGCTTTTTAGAACCCTTTTGACACAGCGTGTGTGTACACTGCGCCAAAAGGGTGTCCTGATGCCATGTACCATGCGAATGGGCATGCGGCATCAGGGCGGAGTTGGGGTAGAGTCGGGGCAGCCGTCGTGTGGCTGCCCCACCCCAATTCCACCCCCAGGCCAGCCCTTTAGGCCAGTCTGCAAAGGCCCTAAATAAACCTTCTTACCTCTCCCGAATTCAATCTTAATTCAGGTGGCATCCAGATACTAGCACAGGGATTTTGCTGCTGAATCTGCCACCCACGTTCAGCCCGGGTCCCAGGGGGGCTCCGGCAGCCATTTTCTTAAGTCAGAAAACTCCCAGTTTTGAAAAGAGACGTGCGCACCCTAGGAATCAGGCTCGACCCTGGCTGCATGTGGGCGGTGGATTCAGTGGCAAAATCTCTGTGATAGTATCCGGATGCTGCTCGAATCAAGATTGAAGTCGGGAGAGGTAAGAAGGTTTATTTTAGCGATGTGATAAGCTCCTATAAGATTCAGCCAAATGCTTGAAACACATGCAAGGGAGGCTTTTTCTTATCCCTCTTACATTTGGCATGCTGGATGTTCCAGACTTCATCTCCCAGAAGCCTTATGCAGTGTGGTGAACGCTAAAGGGTTAAGAAACCTGAAAGATTCGTCTCACCCGTTTTAAGAAACTATACAGTTTTAATTCATGAGAAGGTGTGACTCATTGGAAAAAACAATACTGCTAGGAAAGGTGGCAGGATGTAGAAAGAGAGGAGGACCGCATGCTAGATGGATGGACTCTGTCAAGGAGGTCACAGGTATGAGTTTGCAGGAACTAAGCAGAACAGTAGAGAACAGGGAGTTTTGGAGATGTCTCATCTACAAGGTTGCTACGGGTCAAAATCGACTTGATGGCAGTTAACAACAACAAGAAACAATTTTAATTATACATCATTGGAACTATACAATTTCAGAAGGTAGGCACAGGAATAATTACACAAGAAGAGGCTTGCTGAGTGGACCTAGTGGTTAAATGGGGAGGGGGCAACTGAGGACAAGATGCATGGCCTTCTGCAGCAGCTCCCCATTGAGACAGCATGCAGCAGGATTGCTTCTGCTCAATGGCAGAAGGCAGTGGTGTGTCTCATTTTTTACGGCACAAGACTAGTCTGCAATGTGGGGATCAAGAAGTAATTCCCTCCCACAACATGCATTGGCCTTGTAGACATATTGTCATCTCTGTGGAATGTCAAATTGGTTCAGAAACCACAACTTGAGAGTGCAAAAGCAGAACAGAAACTGTATCTTTGCTCATTTCTTTTTCTGCGTAGCAGTTAGTAGAAACAATTCCCAGCATGGTTGCTGTTGTGGATTGACTAACATGAAATTAGGAATTTGTTTTCTGGCATGAATTTGCTCTTCAGGAAATAAACACTACTAGTTATGTTTTGCCCTTCCTAAAGGCCCTGGGATCAATTTGCTAAGCAGGAGCACAACATTGGAAGGCACACTGTAAAGATGACTTTGTCAACATCTAGGAGTGTTCATAATTCTTTGAAGCACATTTAAGTATTTTGACTGGACCCATATCACCATATGCAAAAACTCCCAGAATGTAAAAACTCCCAGATCCATTCCCTGGCATCTTCTCATCAAACTGACAAAAAAAAAATCAAATTCTGGAGATCTGTTAATCACCAAAGTAGACAAAATGGAGATATATATACTACTTAGTATAAGACACCTTTGAAAGAAATAAAAGTGTAAGTGTTGGGTACTAGATTGCCATAGAATGACAGCCAGAACCAAGGATCAAAAGCCAAGTCCTAGGATTCAGATACATTAGATATTTCTTCCTATTAAAATTATTAACCATTCTCTTTCACTAAAAAAATATTTTGGGTGGCTTACACAACACAAACAGTAAGTTAAACATTTAATTTATTTAGTAACAGTTGCAAAAATAAATATACATAGCTCAGGATATTATATTAGGAAGACAGAAATTTTACAGGGTTGACAGGTGTATCTTTCAACATGGAAATGTGCCTTTGGACATTGACAAAAATCCTCGAAAAAGAAGAAAAGGAGGCCCCACTAGGAGGAGAGTTGATATGTGTCAGGTCCAGTGACACCCTTAGTTCAGAAATCAAGGCTTTATTCAATAACTAGAAGTCTACACCAGAGACATTTGTTGATTATTTGTTTTCAGAAAAAAAACAGCAAGTGCTAGCATAGTTTAATTAAACCACACACAGTTTTATTTTTTATTTTTTATTCATATTATAAAAGATATAATAAAAACCCAGATATTTCATTAATAATTTCAAGTTGACAGTTTGCTTTTTACAACTTTCAAACCTTACCGACTATACATTAATTTTACTTACAAGTTTAATTATCTCAGAATAATGTATTAGATATATTCGTTACAATATTTTACAATTATTATTATTTATTTAATATCTTGATTTCCCCCCCCATAAATTCATCCTGTTTTCCCCCCCTTTTAATATCTATCAAACTTTGTTCTTTTCTTCTTTATTTAATAATATGCAATGTTAACTACAATTTCCTTTTTGTTTTCTTCTTGTATTTTCCAAATCTTGAATCTCTTGTTTTTCTGAACCTCATGACTTTTTTTTCTTTTCATGGGTTACCTGTAGTTCTGTTATTTCTAATTTTCCATTTATACATATTCATACATACTCAAATACAAAAACCAATACAAGTACCAATACCTTCTCTTAATTTATGCTAATTGTATCCTATTACTGTACTTCTATCTGTATATATGTATCCCAGTATTTAATGTTTAATATTAGATCTCTAAATTCTTGTCATAGTTGTTACTTCTAGGTTTCTTCAATGTTTTTCCCCTATATTTCTTTACAATATTGTACTATCGGTTTCCAATCCTTTGCCACTTTTATACTTGAATTACCTTTTATTAAATTCTCCTCTTTCATTTCATAATTTTTTTGTAACCATTCTTCTATTAAAGGAAGGTCCTTGGATTTCCTTTTTTTTTTTTTTTAATAATAATCAGTCTAGCAGCCGTCACTAAGTATAGTATTGTTCTCCAAAACTTATTTTCCTCCTCTTTCTTTAATATAGGTGTTATATTCAAGATATAAATCCATTTGTGTGGCTACTTCCCTTATTGCGTTCTTGATGGGTTTCTTTCTGTACGTCTGAGTGAAGACCTTTGAGTTTATCTGATGTGAGCCCATATTTGATGTACAGTTGGGCAGCATGGTGCACCCAGTTTTTAATTGGAATACCAGTAGACAATTCTATTAAACATTTTTTGGGGAGTCTGTTGTTATCCATCCCCTGGACCTTAAGCCAATAACATATTATTCTTTTATCCATCTGGCTTTCTAAGCTTAGTGTTCCGGTTTCCAATCTAAACATAGCAGTTAAAGTGTCTTTAGGTAAACCTAATAATGATCTCAAAAATAATTCTGAGTGGTTTCCAAGGTTTTTATATTCGAAGCGCTGAGAGTACCCCAAACCTCGGCTCCATAAAGGGATTGTGCTCTTGTTTTAAGCTTTGTACACTGTTAAGATGGGATTTACTAAATTGCCTCCTTTAGTTACAGCAAACTTTAGTATTGCCTTTGCTGATCTATATGCTAGAACTTTAACATTTAACAATTGATCTTTCCATGAGGTTGTATCTGAATAAACCAGGCCTAGATATTTAAATGATTTTACTTGCTTTATAATGTTATCATCTATATGCCAGGAATGTTTTTCAGGGCGCTTTCTAAAGACCATAATCTGAGTTTTATCATAGTTGATTGTCAATTCATTTTTTTGGCAATGCAATGAGACCTTCACAAGACCCACCTCAGTTCTAGAAATCAAAACTAGATCATCTGCATACATGAATAATGAGCATTTTACGTCGAGGATTGTGACAAATATTTCTCCAAATCTTTTACCATATCATTAATGTAGAAGTTAAACAAAAAAGGTGCTAATATACACCCCTGCTTAACTCCCACGAAGGTATTAATCTTTTGGGTGAGATGGCCTGCTAAATCAACTTTAACTTGTAACAGTGTATTAGTATACAGTAATCTAATGAGAAATAATAAACGGCGGTCAATGTCAGTCTTCTCCAATTTCTGCCACAGTAAGAGTCTAGAGATTGAATCAAATCCAGACTTCAGGTCAATAAAAGCAACAAACAATTTTTGTTTCAGGTTACGGACATACTTGCACATAAGGAAATTCAAAACAAAACACAGATCCGTTGTTGACTTCCCTTTTTGGAAGCCTGCGTGTACTTCTGACAATCTGTTTTGACTATCTGCCCATTCTTCTAATTTTTCAAGTAAAAACCTGGCATACAGTTTAGAGGAGATATCCAAAAGGCTAATGGGCCTATAATTGGCAGTATCCTTCCTATCACCTTTTTAAAATATGGGGGTGATACTCAGCTTCCATCCCTCTGGGATATGGCCAGTAAGATTTATATAAGTGAATAATTTAGCAAGGATTGGGGCCCAATATTTTAGTTTTACCTTATATAATTCTACAGGTATCATGTCTTCACCAGGAGCTTTATTGGCTGCTTGTCTGGCAATAACCCCTTTAATCTGGCTCAAGGAAACATCCAGCCATTCTGGAGTGTCTAGTAATGTGGTATAATGCATTTTGAAAGGGCTGCCTGTTTGGGACTTATATATGTTAGAAAAATAATTCTCCCACTCTTTACCTTGCACTGCAACCTCTAAGGCATGACTTAGTGAACCGGTACCACATGCAACTAAATGCCAAAACTTCTGAGACTTCTTTTGAATAGCTGCCTCCCCAAGTTCTTTCCACTGTAATTTGTAGAATTTTTGTTTCTTTTCTTTAAGTAATTTTTGTAACTTTGAGTTATATGGTTTGAAATATTTCTTTGTCCTTTGTTATTTTCAAGTTCCTGAGTTCATTGACTAATTTTAATTTGCACTCTAAACATATAGATGTTATATTCAAGATATAAAGCTCTGGGCTAAATGAGTATTGAATGTTATATATATTTTTGTATTTCCATATGTAATTTTGTCCAGAACTTTTTCACAGTTGGACATGACCACCATATATGAAATAATGGCATTTTCAGTATTTGGTATTGTTAGTCTTATATTAATCTTGTTTATCTTCCATGGCATATAATACCATATGTTAGCAATTTTTACAAAATTTTCTTTTAAGTCTTGGGAAGTTGTGAAGTAATTGATCTTTCTCCAAGTATTTTCCTACATCTCCAGTGATATCGTTCTGCCAAAGCCCTTGGCCCATTTTATCATAGAGTCTTTAATAAGATCTGCTTCTAATTCTCTAACAAGTAATAATTTGTAAATCTTAGATATCTTACTTTTGCCTTTAGTCCAGAGGATTTTATCCAACTCATTTGGATTTTCTTCGAAACTCACTTGTTATTATTTTTATTATTATGAAGTATTTATACCCCGCTCTTCAGCCAGAAGGCTATCAGAGCGGCTTACAAATGGTTAATTAGACATTTCCCTGCCCGGCACCCCCTCCAGCCACTCTGGACCTTGGGGGAGTTCCGGCCTGTGCGAACGGCTGTTTCCCTGGCTGCACTGCCATTTCCGCAGGCCTTGTGGGCTCTCTGGGCCTCAAGGGAAGTGTCTTCAACCTGGATGGGTGGCAGGTGGCTGTTTCCCCAGCCATTCCACCATTCCACAGGCCTTGGGGGGGGTCTCCGGGCTTTGAGGAGGGGTCTCTGGCCCAGCCGACTTGCCATTTTCACATAACCCAGCCCCCTGGAAGTCCTGCCTGGAAGCCCTGCCCCCAGAAGCCCTACCTCCCTGCACTGGGTGACACCCCAGGCAGGAATGCACTGACTAGTTGTACATGTAGTCCAAATTGTTTGTGAAAGTGAAAACAAAACTGAGATCCCTCATCAGAAAGCAATAAAGCCTCTCTGCCTCACAAGAAACACACGAGATCTTCGATATATTTCCTCATAATTTAGAGCAGAGGTAGGCAACCTACGGCCCGTGGGCTGGGGCCGCCCCCCCGAGGCCTTTGGACCAGCCCCCGCTGCCCCCTGCCACCCCCGCCGCCGCCCCCCGCTGACCCCCGAGGAAAATAAAATGGCAGCGGCAGCGTGCACAGCGGCTGCATGGCGGCAGCATGCACAGCGGCCCACGGAAGACCAGGGGATCCCCAGACTGGCCCCAGGTAAGGGGAACTTGCTGACCCCTGATTTAGAGATAGCCAAAGCACTGTATTTTTTGTTTTCTTTTTCTAAATTTTCTCTAGTCTTTAAGCCTAATTTACCTTTTTCTTCTTTGTTATGTAAGTCTTTATAAGTTAACCACTCTTGTGGTTTGTTCCACCTTCCAAAGAAGGCTTCTTGGGATTAAACCCACAACGGAGTTTTTAAATAAAACCTTTTTTTAAGTTGGTTCCATATATTGAATAGTGCATTTCTTATCGGGTGGTTCTTAAAGTCTTTGTTTGCCTTGATCGTATGGTACAAAATAAAAGCATGTAAACCAAACCTTAGATTTGCTGCCTCCAAATCCAAAAGTTTTTTATGAGTTAATTTAATCCAGTCTTGGATCCAAAGTGTACCACAAGCTTGATAGTATAACCTTAAATCAAGTAATGCACAGCCTCCTCTTTCCTTTAGATCTAGTAGAGTGTTCCAATTTATTCAAGGTTTTTACCTTTCCAAATGAATTTCCTCAATTCTTTATTCCAGTCTATAAAAATCTTATCTCTGTTAATTACTGGAAGTTTTAAAAATAAAAAAAATTTTTTAGAGAGTATATTCATTTCAATAATAGCAATCCTCCTGAGTAGTGACAGATTCATTTTATTCCATCGATGTATATCTTTTTGTATATCTTTCCACTTTGCTATGTAATTGTTATTAAATAAATCTATATACTTATTAGTTAACCATACTCCTAGATACTTTACTTTTTCTCCTATCTTACATCCCGCTTCCTTTTATTGTAATTCTTCTTCTTGCTTAATCATATTTTTGGTTAATATCAAAGTTTTTTTCTTTATTTAAATTGAGCCCTGCATACTTCACAAATGATTTTATCTCCATAATTGTTTGTTTAATGCCTACCAAAGGGTCTTCTAAAATAATAACGATATCATTGACGAAGCTTTTCAATTTGTATTAGTGGACTTTGTATCTTGTTCCTTTGATCTTTGTTTGCTCTCTAATTTTGTTAGCAAGAATTTCTAATACAAGAATAAAAACGTGGGGAAAGGGGGCAGCCTTGTCATGTTCCTTTGTTAATTGAGAATTCTGCAGTTTTCTCATCGTTTACTATCAGTTGAGCTTCTTGTTTACTGTATAACGCCTTTATGTTTGCAAGAAAATTTTGGCGTATCCCCATTCTTTGTAAAATTTCCAACATAAATTCCCATCTAACATTGTCAAATGCTTGCTTGATAGCTAAAAAAAAAATCAATGCTAATTTCTTATTGATGTTCAAATTATAATATTCAGTGATATTTATAATTGTCCTTTTATTATTTCTTATGCTTCAACCTGGCAAAAAACCATTCTGGTCTTCATGAATGATTTTCCCCAAAATGTTTTTTAATCTGTTTGCCATGATTAGTGTATAGATTTTATAATCAATGTTTATGAGGGAGATTGGTCTATAGTTTGAAACTTCTAGCTTGTCTTTAACCGCTTTTGGAATTAAAACAATATTTGATTTATTCCATGTTTCCAGAAGCCCTTCTGTTGGAATTTGATTCATTGTTATATAGGGGGGATCAGTAAGATCTTCTTCAAATATTTTATAAAATTTTGCTGTATATCCATCACTACCTGAGGCTTTATTCTCTTTTAGGTTTTTAATTGCTTGTGAAATTTTAAATTTTGTAATCTTAGTATATAAAATATTCATTTGTTCTGTTGGTATTTTGTACAGTTTTTGTTCTTCTAAATATTTCTTCATTTTTTTAACCATTTCTCTGTGGGTTCTTCTCTCTAAATATATCTTGGAGTGTGGTGGAGTCTCCTTCTTTGGAGGTCTATAAACAGAGGCTGGATAGCCATCTTTCAAGTATGCTTTGATTGAGAGTTCCTGCATGGCAGAATGGGGTTGGACTGGATGGCCCTTGAGGTCTCTCCCAACTATATGATTCTATGATTCTATATTTTGAAATGTTTCATAAAAAGCCTTTTTATATCTTTCTGATTAGATATTGCTTTACCTTTGTATTTTAATTCTGTTATCTATGTTCTACTAGCTTCTTTTTTAAATCTATATGCCAGCCATTGTCTTGATTTATTTGCATGTTCAAAGTAATTTTGCTTTAATCTTTTTAGATTTCTTGCTATTTCTGCTGTTAGGTGGGACTGCAGTTTGTTTCTTAATAGCTCAATTCCACGTTGTAATTTTTTTTATTTCCAGGTCTTTTTCTAAGTTCTTCTTCTTTTTGTTTCATTTCTAATGTATTTTTTATTATTATTTTCTAGGTTTCTTTTTTTTCCATTTTGACTGAATGTTGGATAAGTAATCCCCTGATTACTGCTTTAAATACATCCCATATTGTCTTCTTAGGTGTGTCTGGTGTGTCATTTATTTAGAAGTAAAATTATATTTCCTTTTTCAATTTGGCCACAAACTTTTCATCATCAAGAATTCTATCATTTCATTTCCAGTTGTATTCTTTCTTCAGGTTCTGAAAATAAAGTTCAATTAGATTACGTTCGGAAATTATTCGTGGAGCTATTTCCATTTTTTTAACTTGATATATTAAATTTTGCGTGATCATAAACATATCTATCCTTGACATTGAGAAGTGAGGATCAGAATAAAAGGTAAACCCCTTCACATTCTTACATTTATGTGACTACACATCCACCATTTGATGTTCTTCCATTAATTCAAAACATGCTTTGGCTAGCTTACCCTGATTTTTTCTTATTTTCTTTTTGGATGCTCTATCTCTTTGGGGTGACAGTACTCTGTTAGAGTCTCCTGCTAAAATGATATTGTTCGTCTCGAGATTCCCAATATGAATGTGATAAGTCACATAGTCACGGAAAAATGTAAGGTACTGCACTTAGGGCGGAAAACCGAAAAGTACAGATATACGATGGGGGACACCTGGCTGAATGAGACTACGTGTGAAAGGGATCTAGGAATCCAGGTGGACCACAAGTTGAACATGAGTCAACAGTGCGATGCAGCAGCTAAAAAGGCCAATGCAATTTTAGGCTGCATCAGTAGAAGTATAGTGTCTAGATCAAGAGAAGTAATAGTGCCACTCTATTCTGCTTTGGTCAGGCTTCACCTGGAATACTGTGTCCAGTTCTGGGCACCACAATTCAAAAAGGATGTGGAGAAACTGGAGCGTGTCCAAAGGAGGGCAACTAAAATGGTGAAAGGTCTGGAAACCAAGCCCTATGAGGAACGACTTAGGGAGCTGGGGATGTTTAGCCTGGAGAAGAGAAGGCTGAGAGGTGATATGATAGCCGTGTTTAAATATTTGAAGGGATGTCATATCGAGGAGGGAACAAGCTTGTTTTCTGCTGCTCCAGAGACTAGGACCCGAAACAATGGATGCAAGCTGCAAGAAAAGAGATTCCACCTCAACATTAGGAGGAACTTTCTGACAGTAAGGGCGGTTCGAGAGTGGAACACACTCCCTCGGAGAGTACTGGAGTCTCCTTCCTTGGAGGTCTTTAAGCAGAGGCTGGATGTCCATCTGTCAGGGATGCTTTGATTGGGAGTTCCTGCATGGCAGGGGGTTGGACTGGATGGCCCTTGTGGTCTCTTCCAACTCTATGATTCTATGATTCTATGATTCTATGATTCTATGATACTCTCAGCCTCAGGGGAAGGCAATGGCAAACCTCCTCTGAACAAATCTTACCAAGAAAACCCTATGAGATTAGTGTTGCCATAAATTGGAAATTGCTTGAAGTCACATAACAACAACAGAAGCAAAACAACCTTGTTCCTCTCAGTTCTCATAGCTCTCCCCCTCTTTATTTTCTCTGCCATGGAATTGACTTTGGGTAGGCTGGCTAACCAATTTTTTTCTTTATCTTACCATCAAAAATAGCAAACAGGTACATTTCTGGTTCCATTTTAAACTCTAATCCTAAAATTTTCATTAACATATTATGAACCTGACTCCAGTATTTCCTTGCATTATAACATGTCCACCAACAGTGACAAAAAAGTCTCTGGCATTTTCCTACATTTCCAATATTTATTCTCCCTGTTTTCGTAAATTCTTGAAATTTTATCTGGGGTGAGATTTCGCTTGGAGTACATTTTATAAGTTTCCCTTAGACAGTGAGAGACATATTTATTCCCCTTAGACCATGTTTTTTCCCCACTGAATCAGCTATATTGAGTGTCCCAGATTCTGAGCCCTTTTAATCATAGACTGTTTAATGACCTCTTCTTCCATTTCCAAACTCAGTAAACCTTTATACAAGTTTGCAATGGTTTGGTTCTTTTCAGTACCCTTTCATTTTCTTCACAAATCCCATAATTTTTGAATCCCTTTTATATCTCTCATCATTTTGTTTGTAGAGGTAAAATTAATCTTGTGTCCTTCTTCATTTAATTCATCCTGCAATTTAATCATATGTTTTCCATCTTGCTTCTTTAATGAATCTTCATAGGTGAGCCAATTATCATCAAGTGTCATCTCTTTTCTATGAAAAGCTTCCAACAGAGATATCCACAGAGAGGTTTTCAAAGTTATCCTGGGTTGGTTGTTTTTTCCATATTCTTAACAGAGCTTTTCTTACACAAATATTTTTCCATTTTTAATCTTGTTTCTCTCATATCCTAGATATGCACACCTACCCTATCTTAGGCCAGCACCTTCCAATTTTAGCTGCCTACTATTTTCAAGAGTTATTCATTCTCTTATCCAAGATAATGTATTTCATAGTAATCTTTAAAGTTTGGAACCCCTAAACCACCTTTTTTTTTAGCACCTTGTAAAATTTTTAATCTTACTCTTGGTTTCTTTCCTCTCCAATTGAATGTAGATATCTTTGTGCCAAGATATCTTTGTGCCAAGATATCTTGTGCCATTCTTTGAATGTTAAGTCCATTGTTAAAATAGACATCATTTGAAATATTTTTGATGATACTGTCATCTTGATAGTCGATATTCTATCCAGTAGTGAAAGGTCCATCTTATTCCAATTCTCCATATCTTTCTTTATTCCCATACTCTCTTGTAATTATTCTTTTAGAGTTGGAAGTTTTATTAGTAATAATCAGAAATATTTTACTTTTTTCTTGTTCTTAATTCCTATTTTGTGGAAATTTTAATTCCTATTTTTTCCTATTGATACATTTTTAGTAATTATGATGGATTTTTTCTTTATTAATTATACATCCTGCTATCTCTCCAAATTCATTCAATTATTCAATTACCACTTCAATTTTTTTCTATTTGATTTGCTAATGTAAGGATCAAATCATCTGCAAATGCTCTAAATTTATAATTACATTTCTTTATATTCACCATTATTTTTGTGTGGGGAGGTTAAAAAGTCACTAATCTCATGTTTAAACATGAGGTTTAAAAATTCAATTGCAGAAGAAAGCAAAGTTTTCAGGTCTTGCCATCTCTATGGTGATATATTTTGGAATATGACTCCCATCATCCCTGACTATTGACCACAGTTAGTTTTGATAGGAGATGTAGTCCAAATCAACTTGATGGTATAGCCAACCAAGGTCCCCAGTACTGGCACCATGATTCTCCTAGAGACACTAAAGATTTCTGATAGCCTTCAAATTGTCCTCCAAATAAAACGTTGTGCTCTCAGAATACTTTGGGGGCACAATTATCCATTTTAAGGTTGTGCGTGTTTTGTTTTGTTTTGTTGAGGACGTGATATGTGCTTTTGAAGTTCAGACTAAAATCCCGAGTGAATTCATTGGCCCACTGACCTGGAAGCCAGAAGCTTCTATTGCCTTAAATCTAGAGGACCTGTCAAGAAGAGAGCAACCTTAGAGTCTTGTCCTCCACAGCTCTTGATTGATTCTGCACATTCAAGCTGCATCTGCTGCCAGTCCTCATCCCATGATTTATATTCACAGACCTCAAATCATTGCAGGCTTATGGAGAAGAAACAGTAGCCTTCCTCCCTGCTGTGACTGAATCAATTAAGGCCATGACAGGTAATTATAATGATTCAGAGACATCTGTTTCAGAATGGTATCCAAGAGTAGGAGTTGATTTTGTATCCAATATTCTGAATGGCACCAGTGAGCAAGACCAAATAAATCATCAATATGACACACATCCTCTCTGGGAATTTATAAGTATCAGTGCATCTCATCTTGGCTGATTGATTCCACAAAGAGTAACAGCAACTTGCAACAACCCTCATACATCACTTTATAAGTAATAATAATTACGAATAATTACAAAATACAACCAGAACCTTACATTTTGTTGTTTTAATATTGTGATAACTGTATCCACAAACCAGTTGTCTAAATTCATTTAACCCATTTTAGATGGATTTTATAATGCAAGTGTCATTTAACAACTCGGCTGCTTTACTACAGATTCATAAAAAAACTGCCCTGGCTGTTTGACTAGGCAGCCCCATTTTGTCCACTCCCCAAGGCATAGATCCTCCCCATCACCTTTTCACTCCCTTTGCCTTGATCTTTTGCATTGGATTGGTAAGGATTTCTGAAGTTCAGATTTTGAAAACAGGGTTAGGAGCCTTACTGCCTTCCCAAGGTTGCTCAGCTTCAGCTTCTGTCTTTGCTGATAATCAGGAAGGATGGAATTCAACAGCATCAGGATAGCTGCAACTTGACCATCACTGGTTTAACAATAGCAGCAATGAATCAACTGCCAATGCACCTCTGTTCTCACTCTGAAAACAAACAGCTAGGATCAGGATTCTTTTAATAATAGTATTTATTATTATTATTATTGTGTCCTATTGATATTTGTTTGTTTATTTATTTGCACCAAGTTGCTGGTTGGCAACGTAACTACTTTTTCTGAAGTTGTGTAAGGCACTATCTAATGCTTCCTTACCCATCAATCTTGCCGGCGTGCAAAATGGTTTCTCCATCCCCTCACTGTGTGGTTTCAGCTCTTTCCTCACTTCCCTTTGACCTCCTTGACTTTTATAGTCCACCAACTTAGGGCATCAGCTTTTGAGTTTATCAACTGCTGACTTTCCTATTCTTACTTTTGCCCTTTCTTGCTACAGTTGATACAACACTGAAAGACTAGGGCTCCATACCAATAGACACTGGGAATAAGGGGTTGCACAGTGCCCACACCCAATAAAGGAAGAGAATAGTTCAAGAATGGAAACAAAATTTGCCTTAATAGTGATTTATCTGATTCTGATTATGAAATTTATTTAATTCATGGTCTTGGAGCCTATTAATAAAAGCACACATGAATCTGTCAGTTTCTAGTCAACAGGAGCTTCGGATCTTTTTTATTTCTCTTTTTATTTTCCTTTTGGAATTATATGCAAGTAAAGTGGAAAGTGTATCAAATGCATACAATATGAAAAGTGAATACAACAAATATACATGCATTTCTGTGTAAAAATAGATTACGTGCAGAGAAGATGAAAGTTCTTGTGGGATCTTGAATATGCATTAAAAATGAACCGATGAGTTTTCAGAAACTGAAAACAACTGATGGGTTTTCCCTAAATATCATAGAAAACCCTGCAAAGTGGGTTTGTTTTTCTGGTGTGGAGGATGGCAGGGGGAGGGGTAAAGGAAAGTTATTATGAGACAAAATGTATTCTGAGAAATTTTGGCTCAGATTAGTTACTTCTCTGTCTGATGTTCTACCCTTCTGGAACTCTAACTGAACTAGAACTGATTTTGGAATTTTGTATCAGCCATAGTCATTGTAGGACAGGTGAGGGAAGAAATGAATAGTATAAAACACAAGAACAACAAAATGGGAAAAATATTTTGGTAAAAAAATAAGGACTTTTTCTGAGGGGAGGAAGAGAAAACAGAGCAACTGTCTCAGAAAAAGGTCTTTTGAAATATATCAGCTCAGCCGAGATTTATTTGAGAACATGACTGCCTGACACGTTCATACAGAATTATTACCCTTTTTTCTATCACAGCAAATCACAATGAGGTTTAACAAGCCTATTTGTTGCCATCATTTGATAAAGAAGTCTGGTCTGCCAGGTAAAATTAACCCAGGAGACTAAATAATATCACCAATATCACAGAAAGCCATCATTAATAGCGTTGTCTTTTTCTCATTTATAATTCAGATAACTTTCTTTCTGTCACTAAGGCTTCTAACAACTCAGATTAAATCGTACTCAGTGTTCTTGCCCCCAGACCAATATCCACCTTTTTCAAACAATGTATTTTGTAGATATCTCACAGGAAGCTGAATTAGGCTACAATATAGTGCATAATTCATGACCAAGTAACATTGCTATATCATTGCTATTGAACAGACCTAGTGGAAAGTAAGGAACAAAACAGACGGTCAAAATAAGCAGGTTTTCAGCTGGCTTGCAGGAAAGGCATTTAGATGATGCAAGCCTCAAAGCCTGCCAGAAAGCACTCTCATGCAGCCCTATGGGGAGAAAAGACGGACTAAAAAGGAGCTGAATTTTCCCGCTTCTTCCCAGAAAATGTGCACCTTCATATGTAGGACTAAATGCAGTGCCATCAGAGAGGGTCTAAAGAGGCACTCTATCCAAACCCTAATCCTAATTGTGCATATAAATGCCTCATCACAGAAGTGCATTTAAAAGGCTTGGAGCTGCTGTACCCAAGCAGTGGGGGTGGCAATGCCCAAAAGAGAAAGTGTGACATCTCTCATGGAGATGAATACAACATACACTAAAGAGACAGTCAAAGAGGGGGCATGGGGTGAAGGTGTGTGTGAAGGGGGCATGATTGTACCTTGCTGGCATCTGGATGAGCACACCTGCTCTGATGCCCTGACCCAGTGCACACATGTGAATGTGTGCAGGTTCAGCCTTCCAATGAGATGGCAGTCGCTGACGGTTCGTTCCTGCAAAGGTGCGCAGGGATGATAGTGGTGGTGGGGAACAGGAAAAAAAAATGAACCCAGTGGCATGGCTTGAAGCCATGTCATGTGGTCATGACATGCGCACTCCAGCTGCCTTGGGAGCGGGCGATATGGTTGCTGGGGTTTCAATGCGGCTTTGGAAAAGGCAGCTTCAAGCTGCTTTTCGTGCCTATCTCTTTGGTCCCAAGTTTGTTTTCTGAAGCTTCAGAGAATAGGACACAGAGCAATGGATTTTAACTACAAGTGGCACTCTTGCACCAGGTATCACCCAGTGCTGGGGGGGGGGCTTCTGCAGGCATCATGCACTTTCTCCCCATGTAACACCCCATCTTTTTTCTGATGAGGAAAAGGACGGGATGTTGGACTTGGGGAGCGAGCACAGAGATGGTGTGCAGGGGGCACATAAGGGGAAGGCCCAACCATACGTCACCCAAACCTTCTGGGATGTCACCTTATGTGGGCCACACCACTGCACCCCCTAGTAACACCACTGATTCCACCTCAACATTAGGAAGAACTTCTTGAGAGTAAGATATGTTTGACATTGGAACACATTCCCTCGGAGTGTGATGGAGTCTCCTTCTTTGGAGATTTTTAAACAGAGGCTGGACGGCCATCTGTCAGGGATGCTTTCATTTTGAGTTCCTGCATGGCAGAATGGGGTTGGACTGGGTGAGCCTTGAGGTCTCTTCCAACTCCATGATTCTATGAAAGGAGAAATTTGAAAAGTTGGCAGCCTTCAAATGACAAAGTAATTGGCTGGAACAAGTATAAGCCCTGGTAGTCTGAGAACATAAAGTCTCCTGAAAGAAATGAAGAATTTGTTGGATTCAACAACCTAGGTGAACCTCAAATGCATGAATCATGAACATGAAAAGCATGAAGTCCTTTAAAAGAAAGGAATGATTCACCAGATTCAGCAACCTAAGGTACCCTGAAAAAGAAAAGTTGTTTTAAATCTGGATGATTGGGGCATTTTCAGTTCAGCTGTCTTGGTCAACTTGCCAAAGACTAAATTGACTAAACAGACTTATTGTGTGATGGGAAATTGAGTCACAGGAGTTGAACAGTTCGAGGCTGAAACAGGCCAGCAAGATGCTATGGAAACAAAGCCCTCTGGTCAGGCAGGTGAAACACTATTGCACCAGATGTTGAACAAAAAGATTTGATTAAATTGTGTTCATCCAGTGAAGAAGAACTCATTTGAATTTGCTGGATGGAAGGAGGAAGGGCTGGATGAGGATCTAAAGCTTGTATTTGAAATGGCTAATTAAAACCCACCTGATCTGTCATAAGAAAATGCTACTAGAAACATGGTGGTGCAGGACAAATTGCATAAAGAATCCCTGAAGTGTAAACACAACACGCAATTGGGGGAAAATCTCGTGTTGCCCACAAGAAAGGGCCCAGAAAATGACTCTGCAAAGTAATGATATTGACATTTGGGGTTTCTATCATCAATCATGAACAGTTCTGCATCAAAAACAACTGGCCAACTGTTCAATTGAATCATTATGCTGATGGGGATTCATAGCCCAACAAATTTGGATGATGGCCTGAGCAAACAGGTGCTCCATTGTTTTTTCAAGTTTTTGAGAGGTGTGGGAAGAATAGTTACAACATCAATTCCTTCAGAAGCCAGTAAAGAAATAACATTAAAAATCTTGTGACCCCTGAAGACTGATAAACTCACTGTAGCATATGCTTTTGTAAAACAGACTCCAAGTGTTTGTGTGATTTGGATCAGGGCCAGTGGTTTGTCGAAATCTGGGCAGTAGTCGACTGTTTTTGGAGTGAGCGGTGAATCCACTCTGCGTTTTATTCCAGACTTTAAAGGAGCTATCTGGTGATGAGCCCACACTGGTGCTAAGGTTCTGGGCCAAGGAATTCAGATCAGAGCCCAGCAATTTCTATGTAATTATAAGACACAAACCCAGAGACCCTGGAGCAAATCCTGATGGGTTTTATATAGAATATCTTCTTGTTTATTAAGACTGAGATGGAAGGAGTGAATGGTGAAGAAAACACTCATTAAGGTAAGAGATGGAAGACTCACTCAATGACTAAAAGATGAAGAAACTGGGGGATATCCAATGGAATTAACAGATGAAACTGGGAGGCACATCTCAAGAAGCTGGAAATATAGTTTTTCTATTAGTTTTTTAAGAAAAAAGCTCAGCATGTTCTGATCTGTGTCTATTCTATGGATGGAAATAATATTTTAAAATATTTTTTTTAAATTGCTGAAAAACATGCTTCTCAAGTATCCAGAAGCTCTGGTGAGAAGAATTCTAGACAAGTGAGAATCTTTCCAATTTGGGACTTATTCTGTGCCCAAAGGGCACAAAATTTTATTTGTGCAGCAAATGTTGTTTTATGTGCAAAGAAATTGCATTTTTTGTGTAGAATAAATCCCAGGATGTGAATAGCATTTGAAAACTGCAGAATTTTACAATTTTCTCACAGCGAGGAAAAAATGTAAAATTGTTCATTCTTGCCTGTGAGAACAAAATTTATGAGGTTTTCGATCTCTAGTGTAAGACTTTCTTCAGTGGCTATATAAAATCATAAAAAGACAACATGTGAAGACATGCTATCATATTACATAAATCATACATGGCTATAATCTTTGAAGTCTATATAATCTACATAATTCTACATAAATCATAATTACATTGATACCTTGCCTATGGTCTTTTGTTGCTATATGCCTTCAAGCAATTTCGGACATGGCAATCCTAAGGCAAGCCAATCTTGGGGTTTTCTTAGCAAGATTTGTTCGGAGAGCCTTTGTCTCCCTCTGAGGATGAGATAGTGTGACTGGCCTAAGGTCAGCCAGTGGGTTTCTATGGCTGAATAGAGATTTGAACCCTGTTCTCCAGAGTCAAAGTCCAGCACTCAAACAACTACATCATGTTGGCTCCTTTGGTCTGAACAGACCTGTTCAGAAATTTTGAACCAGGAACTCTCAGAACATTTACTAGACAAATTGAATTGTGAGCTTCCAGTGATCAAACCTACATGTTAATAAATGGGCAGAGTATTGCTACTTTTATCTGTCAGGCACTGGCAAGTACAAAATGATGATTACTTCAAGCACAGTTATTTTTCTTAGAGGACTGTTCATTTCTGTGATAAGCTCTCCCAAATCCTTCCAGCTGGTAAATTTCTCTTTCTCTCCTCCTCCTCCTCCTCCTCCTCCTCCTCCTCTCTGTACTTGCCAGTCTTTGCCTTCAGACTTATAATTAGATTTCACTGCCTCAAATCGTTGATTAAACTCCTTTCAAGCTTTTATGTGGCAAGTCTGTTAGCTGGCCCTGGGTTATTGCATTGTACAGCACACTGACTGTGAACTGATTTCCCCCCTTTCCTCTTCTTTTCAACCTTAGCCATTTCCCCAAATATTTTGATCCTCCTGGCAAATAGTATGGCATTATTGATTAGCTCCTTTCTGCAAGTCTAGAGACTCATCTGCAAAAGCATGATTTTTTTATTGCTTCAATAATTTCACTTTAGGAGTACAGATATCTCCTTTAAAAAAGACATTCTCTTAGTATTTAGTGATGCTTTAAAATGTTTATGGGCTTGCAAATGAAATATTAGCTGTTGGCAAAAATGCAGTAGGATTTTTCAGAAACGCAATGCTCTTGCTAGTAGTTGAATTCTTCCAAACTCAATCACTTCCCTCCCTGAAAAGCTCTAGAGCTTGACAGAGACAAATCACATTTTGGAATATTTCATTTTGGTGGTTGCAACTTCCAGAGTATCTTAGCCAGCAAGGTCACTGGGATGAGAGATTTTTAGAGGAAACGATGGGAGGCTTTTCTGGAAGCTGTAGTCCCCAGAACTATAATCCCCAGGGGACGCGGTGGTTTAGTGGTTAAGACACCAATTGTGATTATTGGAAGATCAGTAGGTTGGCAGTTCGAGGCCCGGGTGCTGCATGATGGGTTGAGCTCCCATCACTAGCCCCAGCTTCTGCCAACTTAGCAGTTGGAAAGCATGCAAATGCAAGGAGATCAATAGGTACCATTTTGGTGGGAAGGTAAACAGCATTTGGTGCAGTCACAATGGCCACATGACCACCGGAGTAGTCCTCAGACAATGCTGGCTCTTAGGACGTTATCACGCCAGCGGCAAGAAAAGCGGCAAGGAATCAATCCAGAGCCATACCGGAATGATTCTGATCGCGCAGCCGTAATTCCTCTTTGAAAGAGGAATTCAAAAGAGCTGGAATGATGCAGCGATGGCGCAAGGATGATGCAGGGATGGGCGGGGTTTGCCGCGACATCATCTGATCACGGAGGCAAAGGAATCGGAATGATGCAGCGATGGCGCAAGGATGATGCAGGGATGGGCGGGGTTTGCCGCGACGTTGTCTGATCACGGAGGCAAAGGAACTGGAATAATGCAGCGATGGCGAAGGGATGGGGCTGCTTTAGACCCTGTGTGATAACGTCCTTAGTAACGGAGATGATCCCACTACAGTTGGTTACAACTAGACATTCATGTCAAGGGACTACCTTTACCTTTACTTTTAGTCCCCAGAACTAACTTTCTCATGCTCTGAAGAAAATAGCACAGGGCATAGTGATCAACAAGCATCAGCTTTGCTTTCTGTCACATCTCATTTTTATTATTTCCAACCCATTTATGAAAAAAATGTAAATTTTGGGATTTTTAAAAGTAAAAATTGAAACCAATAAAATGTTCTCTCACCTTCCCCAGCAAAATTCAAGTGGTACAGCTGTTCTCAGCACAGAGAGGACCATGGTGAAGCTGCCTGGTATGTTAAAGATGAGGAAAAACAACAACGCAGAAATGTCAGCCCCAGTTTAGCATTATGAACATGACTGGGCTCACAGAGATTAGTAACAAGTCTTTGAAGAGCTGACCAGTCAAAGCTCAAATCCCTCATATCTTTCCGAGTTTTGGGAAAAAAAGATCAAAATTTATAAAACTGCTGTCCAAAACTCTCCCCCCCCCAAAAAAAAACCTCAAACAATCGTTTCACCCAGCCCTACCAGTTCAAAATTTAGTGCCATCTTTTGCAAAATAAATAATTTTTAAAAAATATTTTTATTAGAACCTCTTTTGGTTCCAAGTCAGAGAAAGTCCTTCGATTTCCTCCCATCTAAATGGGATTCGGTATGATTTAAGTTGATCTGTTAAGAATTGATATTCCTTCTGGAGCCTCAAAATGTAAGACAGCTAGCCAGGGCAGAAGGGAAGGGGACAGGCTCTTCCTCCGCTCCCCCTTGCGTTGGATACTGTCAATGCTCTGAGGACTCCTGGGGTTTCCTGTTCCTCCCCCCCCTCTTTATTCCTCTCTCCCTCCCATTGCCAGAAGGAGGAGGAGGAGGAAGGTGGCTGCTGCAGGGGCATTTCTTGGCATGGGCTACCCAGGCAGCCACACAGCCCTTCCTTCCTCAGGTGGAAATCCTGCTGAGTTTGCCTGCCTGCCCTCTTTGCCAGGCACCCCATTTGGGCAGGCAGCGTTGTTCCTTCCATAGAGGGGCCTCACTCTTTGTTTCCCAAGCCACCCCCCAGCCTCACCTTCCTTCCCCCAAATACAAACTTGTGGGGTTCCAGGCTCCCTTTGGAATTTGGGCTGGCTAGCAGCAATTGTTGTTGTGTGCCTTCAAGTTGTTTTGACTCATGATGACCCTAAGGAGAACCTATCATGGGGTTTTCATGAAAAGATTTCTTCAGAGGGGGTTTGCCATTGCCTTGCCCTATGGCTGAGAGAGTGTGATTTGCCCAGGGTCACCCAGTGGGGTTGTTGTATTCTGCTTTGGTCAGACCCCACCTGATACACTGTGTCCAGTTCTGGGCACCACAATTCAAAAAGGATATTGAGAAACTGGAGCATGTCCAAAGGAGGGCGACTAAAATGGTGAAGGGTCTGGAAACCAAGCCCTATGAGGAACGACTTAGGGAGCTGGGGATGTTTAGCCGGGAGAAGAGCCAGTTAAGAGGTGATATGATAGCCATTTAAGTATTTGAAGGGGTGTCATATTGAGGATGGAATAAGCTTGCTTTCTGCTACTCCAGAGAACAGGACCCAAAATAATGGATGCAAGCTACATGAAAAGAGATTCCACCTCAACATTAGGAGGAACTTCCTGACAGTAAGGGCTGTTTGACAGTGGAACACTCTCCCTCAGAGACTGTTGGAGTCTCCTTCTTTGGAGATCTTTAAACAGAGGCTGGATGGCCATCTGTCAGGTATGATTTGATTTTGAGTTCCTGCATGGCAGGGGGTTCGACTGGATGGCCCTTGTGGTCTCTTCCAACTCTATGGATTCTATGATTCTACTTCATTTGCAAAACTACCCAAAAGCAGCCACTTCCCTTGCTTAGAATACTTTCTCTCTTCTCTCCCCCCCCCCCAGTAGAACAGGACCTAATACAAAAAAATTGTCACCCAAAAGGAAAGAGAGCAGTATCCTGACAAGGTTTGGAGAACACTGATCTAACAGGATCTAGCATTTCCCCATTATATCTTGGCCATGAAGACTACAGTCTAAAATGGTTTATCTGTCCTCTTAGATCCAAGGGTTCATCTTCTGTTCTGATGGGAGGCTTTTCTGTGCAACTTTCTGATTTTGCTTGACTGTTTGTTCAATCATTGTAAATGCCAGGGGCCTTTCAATTTCACATAACATTTCAGATTGTCACAGTCATCAGGTGACAGCTGTTGAAACCACAGTGGGAGTTCTGAAAACAAGCTTCTCATAAATTAGCTCTAGGAAGTGCTAGCCAGCAGGCACAAAACCACTTCTGGCAACTGGAGATTCTTTGTCAAAGATAAACAAGGTGTTATGGGGAAAACTAATGCTGCTCTTCTCTTATTTCTTCATCTGTGGCTGCAGTCCTCAGAATAATTCCTCCTTGAGATGCCAGGTCGGTCAAAAATAAGACCCATATAATCCATGATTTGTTAGTGGATGAGATGGCCGACCTGGCTTGCTTCACTGAGACCTGGCTGGGAGATGCCAGCTCCGCAACTTGGGCGCAGGCTCTCCCGGCTGGGTACTCAGTTTGTGAGCAGGTGAGAGAAAGTGGGCGGGGGGGCGGCATAGCCTTGGTTCATAAAAACACCTTGACCTTGCTCAGAAAGCCTATCCGGAAAACAGCCCACATCGAGTGTATGTACCTTAGCCTGAAGACCAGGGATAGTTTGGGGATTCTGTTGGTATACCGGCCACCCCGTTGCTTAACAGACTCCCTGACCGAGCTGACGGCCCTGGTTTCTGAGCTGCTGTTGGAGTCGCCCAGACTTTTAGTTCTGGGCGACTTCAACATTCCACTCGAAACCAGTTTACAGGAATTATCCGGCGCAGCTCGGGAGTTCATGGATTCCATGACAAACATGGGCCTATCCCAATTGGTCAACGGGCCCACGCATTGTGCTGGTCATACCCTCGATGCAGTCTTTAGTACGGAGCAGGAATATCCGTGGGCGGAGGTCACAAAAACCTCCGCATTGTCATGGACGGATCACTTTCTGATCAAGGTGGAACTGAAGGCTACTGTTCGCCCTCCCGGGGGTGGTGGACCTATTAGAATGGTCCGCCCTCGAAGGCTAATGGATCCAATTGGTTTCCAGAAAGCCTTAGAGGGTTTAATGGTGAGTAATGCCGGTGATTCTGCCGAAGCTTTGGTTAATACGTGGAACATCGATCTCACCAAGGCTATCGACACGATCGCTCCCAAGCGTCCTTTCCAGCCCGCTTCGAACCGTAAACCATGGTATACAGAAGATCTCAGGAGGATGAAGCGGGTTGGACAACGACTAGAGTGCAAATGGCGAAAGACTCGTCTCTTATCCGACAGAACTCGCCTTAGGAAGCACCTTGACTCCTACAGGGAGGCTTTATATGCAGCGCAGAAATCTTTCTGCTCTGCACGTATTGCGTCTGCAGAGTCTCGCCCGGCAGAGTTGTTTAGGGTGGTGGGGGATTTGACGCGGATATCTTCCGCGCCGAACCCTCTACTTAACCCGACGACAGCCTGCTGTGAGGCATTTAATATCCACTTTGCAGATAAAATCTCTCGGATAAGAGCCGACTTGGACACCAATATTTCGGCAGGATCTGTGGATGAGGCGGCCAGTAACTCCGTTGATGGCACTTTACTAGATCAATTTCAATTTGTGAGTACCGAGGACGTGGACAAGTTGCTTGGAAGGATGAGGAAGACAACTTGCCCTCTCGATCCTTGTCCATCATGGCTGGTCGTCCAGGGTGGGGACGCGTTGAGGGTGTTTCTCCGAGACACAATCAACGCGTCTCTCAGGGAAGGCAGTTTACCATCCTGTTTAAAAGAGGCGGCAGTTAGACCACTCTTAAAAAAGCCTTCCCTGGACCCCCTGGACAGAAACAACTATAGACCAGTCTCCTTGCTACCATTTTTAAGCAAGGTGATCGAGAGGGCAGTTGCCTCCCAGCTCCAGGCCATCTTGGATGAAACCGATTATCTTGATCCATTTCAAACTGGCTTCAGGACAGGATTTGGGGTTGAGACTGCCTTGGTTGCTCTGACCGATGACCTCCGCTTGAGCATCGACAGGGGGAGTGTGACCCTGCTGGTGCTCTTGGACCTCTCAGCGGCTTTTGACACCATCGATCATGCCATTCTCTTGGATCGGCTGAGGGAGTTAGGAATCGGAGGCACCGCTTTGCGGTGGTTCCGTTCCTTCCTCTCGGGCAGATCCCAGAGAGTGAGGCTCGGGGACAGTTGCTCTTCTAAAATAGAGCTTAATTGTGGCGTCCCTCAGGGCGCCATCCTGTCTCCGACGTTATTTAATATCTATATGAAACCGCTGGGAGAGATCATTCGGAGGCATGGAGGGCGGTGTCTTCAGTACGCTGATGACACCCAGATTTATTTCTCCATGACCAAATCATCGTCTCAGACTTCTGATGGCATCTCTCCTCTCAATGACTGTCTTGGAGCGGTAATGGATTGGATGAGGAAAAATAAATTGAAATTGAATCCAGACAAAACGGAGGTGCTCACGGTTACCGGTCCGAAGCCAGGCCCGGGATTACAGCCCCCTGTCCTGGATGGGGTCACACTCTCCTCCAAGGACTGTGTGCGCAGCTTAGGGGTACTCCTTGACTCGTCGCTTCACATGACCAACCAAGTGAATGCGACAGTCAGGAGTGCCTGTTATCAGCTTCGGCTGATACGCCAGCTGCGTCCATTCCTGGATAAGAAAGACCTGGAAACTGTTGTCCACGCACTGGTAACCTCACGTTTAGATTACTGCAATGCACTCTACATGGGGCTACCCTTGTGCTTAACTCGGAAACTTCAACTGGTGCAAAATATGGCAGCCAGATTAATCACCGGAACATCTAGGAGGGAGCATATTACACCCGTGCTCAAATCCCTCCACTGGCTGCCAATTAGTTTCCGGGCGCAGTACAAGGTGTTGGTTTTGACCTTTAAAGCCCTACATGGCTTGGGTCCAGCTTATCTTAGGGACCGCCTTTCCCCATATGAGCCCCCCCGCGCTCTCCGGTCAGCGGGAAAGAATCTATTATTACAGCCAAGGTTGAGGTCTACACAGACCTCACAGAGGGCATTTTCTGCCATCGCCCCTAAATTATGGAATGGCCTGTCGGATGAGATCCATCTTATCACAACGCTTACTGCTTTTAAGAAAGCAGTTAAGACGGATCTCTTCCGGCAGGCCTTCCCGGAATAACCCTCCTCGGAGGACGAACAGTGATCTCTCCCCCCCTCTAGCTTTTGCTGTCTGGCCGCTTGTTTGCATTTGTTGTTTTTATTGTATTTTATTGCCATATTGTCATTGTTTTAATATAATTTAAGTTTAATCCTGTTTTAAGGGGTGTGGGAGGGAAGTGGGAGGAGGGATTAGGATTTGGATCGTTTTAACTGTTGTATTTTAATTGTTGTACGCCGCCCCGATTGCGACGCAGAGGGGCGGGTTAGAAATAAAACTTATTATTATTATTATTATTATTATTATGTTATTACAATATTTCTAAATCAACAGGGCAAAGATTGAAGGAAACATGACTAGGGCAGTTAGCAGCACACCTGCAATGCCAAGAAAACTAGTCTGAATTCATTCACTGCAATCCCATCTGGTATCATTTGTGAAAGCAATATTATTTTAAAAGTTATTGTTTGTTTTTTGTGGGTTTGTTATATATTGCATGGATATGTATAATGACCCCAAATAAACACTGTTCCCAGGCATTGTGTAGGAGGAAAATGGTGGGACCAGAGAGTGGTGGAAGACATTTCTGCAAAATAGTCTTTTTTTGCCCCCCTGAGTGAGTGGCTAAGAAACAGAAAGTAGCCTAATGCATCCTATTATAAAAATGCCATCTAATAAATCCTGATTCAGTTCTGTCTGTAGATGTAACCATTGTTTCAATAAGCGCATGGAAAAGTGATTGTTTTGGAGTACAACTCCCAGAATGTTGTACTCCGAAACAATCAACCCCCAACATGGCCACAGGAATTCTGGGAATTCTACATCAAAATGTAACTTTTCAAATATTTGGATTTAGTGGGAAAGGCTTTTCTAACGGTCATGCAAAGAGGTTCTCCTATTTAAACTGCAAGCAGGAAGCCTATCAAATCAAAGGAAAGAAGCTGCCACCGCCACCCCCATGCTTAACCTCATTCATTTTTGAGAACATGTGGCGCTGTGGTCTCTGGTAATACAAAACCAGTATGTGCATGTACTAAATAAATCTGCCAGAGTTTGGCATTTAATACATATCTTCTAGCCTGCAGGAGTTAAAAATGAAACTTCTTATGTTTAATAATTCAGAGGAACTTAATAGGCTCCATTGTTACTCATAGAAGCTAATTACCTCTCTCCCTCTGCACAGCCCTCCTTCACATATAAATAAAGTCTGCTCAAGAAGCAGCGCTCAAGGTAAAAATGCATTAACCAACTATTTAGCTAAAGTCCTTTATTTACTTTTTTAAAGCCAGAGCATAGCACGCTCCTTTATAAAGGATCACATCCCACAGGGCTGGTTCCAGTTTTGAATGAGCCCCAGGTAAGTGCTTTCTGGTGCCCACCACTTCCAATAGATGAATGGAAAAATCTGTCAGTTTTGCTTTCACAAACAGTTCTTTCTGTCCTAAATATGAAGAAATATGTGTATTTCAGTATTCTGTCTTTATTGCATCTAAAACTGCATATAGGATACCAATCAAACATAAATGTTTCCTTTATAGGGTCAAATTAGCAGTCACTTTCTTGCTGCTGTGTAAATGGAAAGTTTACTGCAAGCGAGTTGAACATCTCATTTCCTTTCCTTCTCAGATACATCATTACAGTATTTACATTAACCAGGAGGTAGTCCAACAACTTTTGGATTGCCACTGGCATATGAAAAGAAAATAAACCCTCTGTCTCTCTGTTTGAATCTTTTACGATCTCTAATTTGCATGTCAGTCATTTAGTGCCAGTCAGTGGGCATGTTCTGTGCAAATGGTCACATTAAATCCTCCAGATTCTTCCATCTTTTAGCTGTTTCCAAATAACAACACTGACAAGGAGGATCTACACTTCACCTTTTTAATAGCTCCATCCCACTTTAACTCCCATGGGCCTCATTTGCACTACGTTATAAACTGCTAAACAGTTTGAAGAGGTTAAATGACCCTTGTTTACACTTGAGTCGAATCACTGAAGCGGTTTGGCGAGCGGCCCACCTGTGCTAGACCCATTTAATGTGTATCTTTTTTATGCCCTTTTTTATGCGTCTTTTGCAATAAATCAATTCAGCACAAGTGTGAAGGGGATGGAGATCAGAATTGATTTAAATTTGCCCTTTAAATTTGCCAGCCAGCTGAGGAGGGTCCATTTTGAATCGATTCATTAGTCAATGTGAATGACAAGTGGGTTATTTTACAACAAGAAAATGCGATCAGGGCAAATGTAGTATAAACTACGCTCCACTGTCGAACCGATCCATCGATTCGGATTGCCAACCAATTTATTTGTAAGTGGGAATGAGACCATGGTTTGTGAAATTCTGCAATCTATAGTATGGCGAGGTTCCTAGAATTCTTTGCGATATATCTCTAGTGTTGTAGATCAGGAGAGTCAAACTATAATCCAGACTACACTGGGGATGGAACCATTGCATTTAAAGTGGTTTCAGACTGCTGTAGCTCTCTAGTGTAGATATACAACGTAAGGGCTTTACTCAATATAAGATCTTTGTGGAAATGGTGGAAATGTGCAACCTGTTGGGTCTACCAAAACCTCAACTAAAAAAGCTAGGCTGTTATTGTAGATGCACTACTTAGTTATGTAACTACCTTAGTGGTGTAGTTAAGTAGCAAGGTCCCTGTCGCAATTCCTCCTTGCACCGGAAACCACCAGATAGGAGTGGGTAGGAATGTCAGTCTGCTGCATCCCAATTAAATACAAAAGCAAGCCTCCATTGCTCACAACAGCTGCTTTTAAGGACTGGAGGACTTTTAACGGTTCTTACATATTCCCTACACTACTTAATATGTAAGGATTGTGAATTCTAAATGGATACGTAACTCTAAATTATACATTCTTAGCTTTGATGATGAATTCCAACCCTACATTTTTTTGTTGGAAAACAGCTTCCAAGAGGTGGGTTTGTTTTTTTTATTTAAAAAATGTATTAATTAAAATAACACACCATATATTTCGAGTTCCACATTAGACAAGTCAAAATAGGAAAGGAAAAAGAAAATTATATATGATTTTATACATACAAATATTCCTTTAAAATTAGTAATTATACAAAAAACATCATAATTTTCCTTAAATCTCATTGTCATCTTTCAATTAGTTTCAATTCCTTCCTTGACATTATATTTCATACAAAACTGTTACAGCATCCATTTTGCACCATACCACCTTCCATCAGGAGGTGGGTTTTTTAATCTAAATGTAGTATTGCATCACTGCCCCAAAACATCAAAGCGAGAACAAAAACTTTAGGATAATTTAAGTTTCCTAAAGCTTCAACCTTTGACAAGGAAACAAACAACAACAAAAAAATTAAATATAAAAAATGTCAAATCCAGGCCTGTTAGGGTCTAGCTTGAAATTAGCAGAGTAGCAGAAATGTGCCTTTGCCTAACTATGCTTCCCTAAGAACTGAGACTGACCCAAAAACAACACAAGTAGCTTGTAGTTCAAACAAAAGTTTACTAATGGTTTTAATCTATATATACATAGAAGCTATATCTTAATCTAGCTAGTGAATAGTTTGGGTAAAAAGAAATCTTTATCTCACCATCTTTCCAAAGAAAGTTGAGAGAGGAGAAAGATAAGAGTTTATCGTATTACAAAAAAAACAACACCACAATTTACCCTTGCCGGGCGGTGGCGACAACGACAGCGGCCCCCGGCAGGCGGCCAAGTGGCCGGAAGAAGAACCGGGCCTATAAAAAAGGCCCCAACAAGCCTTTTTGGGCGGCGGCGGCGGCAATGACGGCGGCGGCGAGCAGGAGGCCGCGCTAGGGCCTCAACCGCACTTTGTAGTTGAGGTTTGTTATAAACCCTTATATTTCTATTTCTATTTTAAATTTTTATTCTTATTCTATGGCACTGAAGGAAAAAGGCACCAGTAAGATAGGAGGTATTTTTAATGAGCTTTGAAGTACCCTCTTTGTGCTGTTATCTATTATTTCTTTGAGGCCTGTAATATTGCTTGTCGTTGATCCCCATTGTGTTGGTGCAACTATTAAGATGGGCACCAAAAAACGTCTTAGAACAAGTCCTGATATAAACAAACATAACAAGGCCTCCAAACAGCTCAAAATTGAAGACTTATTAGTTAATGAGGAAACTCTAAGCACTTCAACTACACCTGTATACTCAAATCTGGAGTTTACAATTCCAACTGTCAATAGATTCCTCCCGTTAGATAAAGAAAATGAACTTCTATCTGAACATTTAGTATCTTTCGGAAACGAGACGGTTGTCTCTCATGAAGAAGTGTCCTTAGAGCTAAATGAGTCCATCTGGGAAAAACTGACAGACATGGAAAAGAAACACTTCACTAAACAACAATTAAATCCTCCTGATTTTGTGACCAAACAGTGTCTTTTAACAGCCCATACTGTTATTTCAATTTACGAACATCTAGGGAAAATCATGCACCAGGTGGAACTTTTCAAACATTCTATTGAGACCTTTAAACAGAAACAAACAGTGATAAAAGAGAATTCGGACTGCACCAATAGAGCAACATCTAGTAAAATGGGGAATCTCACCATATGTGACTCTAGAGGTAACTTACCATCCAAGGAGAAGGGAAAAAGAGTATGTACCAGGACTCTACAAGAGAACCAAGTTATGCTGCAAATTGCCTACAATAGAATAAACAACGGCAGATGGGGGTCAAAAAGAGCTATTAGAACCTCGATGAGCCAATTATTACAGGTACCCCCCTATGATATTGATATTCTTGCTGTGGAATGGTTACCTAGTGTATTAGCTCACAAGCGCATCTTGCTAACCTTTGATCAATCTACAATTCCCCTTATGTTGATAAAAATGAAACCCTTTCTATCCAACTTTCAAATAACTCCAGCACGGGTCTTCCGAGATCAAACTATAGCCCCTCTATTTCCTTACAAGCACAATAGGGAGGGGCTCACAGAACAAAATAAGACCTGCTTGACATCCTCTAAAGGAAACGTATTAAAACCAGGTTCAACTGAAATCTCCAACATCAGGACTGAGAGACAACCCACAGAAAAACAAACCATAGATTCAAGGAACTCAATAATTAATGTTGAACAAAATGACTTTGCTTCTAGAGTGGACGATCTCAAAAATATGCTGCACACCACTAAAGATCTGGCCTTACCATTGTTGAATTCAATAACTACTGCAGAAGTCCTCGATATGGAGAGGGCCCCGCCCAAGAATCTTATTGACACTCTACTATTAATGAATGAAAAAGACTTCACAACTACAATGCAGCTCTTAGAACCTAAGAGGGCTAATATTACACCTTCTCTACATGATCCATTCTACAATTCAAAAGGCACAGCTCAAACAGAATCTCTGAATATTGACGATGACAGAGCCTTGACTACATCAACTTGACAATTAAACTTGCTATGCTGGAATATTATGGGTTGGGGAAACAAATTCTATGATGCAGATTTTGTAAATTACCTACAAAACTTTAAAATCCTTTGCCTACAAGAGACATGGGCTCTCGAAACTAATTTGCCATCTCTTCATGGATTTCAAGCATTTTCTGTTCCTGCAGTTAAAACCAGCACAAGAGGCCGTGGCAGTGGCGGACTCACAATATTTATCTCAGTCGACTTGCATGCTGAGATTTATCCAATAACTAGTGTATTTCCGCAATGTATACAAGTGTTGCTGATTAAGAGCAAGCATTTTGGTTCTTTAATCTGTATAAATATCTATTTTCCACCTAACTTAGCAAAGAATGTAGGCCCTAATAATATCTGGGATGGCTTATCTGAAACCTTGTCCTCTCTGGAAAATCAATATCCTTCCACAAAGTTATTAATGTGTGGAGATTTTAACGCTAGAATTGGAAATGACCTAAGGCAAGTGGAGAGCACTAATCATGGGCCGGCAGCTCATGGTGTCTCCATTTCTAGAGTCTCTCAAGACATAAATATTAACAAATCTGGTTTAAAGCTAGTAGAAGTCCTTTCTTTGCATGGATTACAATGTCTTAATGGAACTCATTGTGATCTGACATCGGGACCTTTTACTTATGTCACCACTAGGGGAGCAAGTACGATAGATTACATAATAGCCTCTGTAAATCTGATACCTGATATTTGCAGATTAGAAGTTGTTAATCGGGTTGAAAGTGATCATTTCCCACTGTCATTACTATTCAATTTTGGGCCGCTCGATTCCCTAAGTATACATCAAAATTTAAATGGAATTCACATAGGAGAACAGAGAATACGATGGTCAATTAATTTAGGCACCTCAATCTCTCAGACATTGGAGAGTACCATCTTTAAGTCTTTACAATATGTTATCCTAAATACTAACTCGGATATCCTGCATGTTTTCCAAACTATAATTCAAAAACTTAGGCCTAAGTTGGTGAGTAACAAACAATTTAATCCCAACAAAGTAGTAATTAACAGGTGGTTTGATACGGAATGCCGAAATGCCCGGAGAGCATTAATGAGCTGCTCTCGACAGGTACTCCGAAATAACGATAACATCTCCCCTGATTTTCTAGCCTTCATGAGGCAATCATATAAGGCACTTCTAAAACAAAAGAAGGATGCATATGTCAGATCACAATGGAAACAATTAGCACAGGCTGTTTCAGAAAAAAACGAAAAGCAGTTTTGGGATATTACTGCTTCAGGCATGAACAGGATTAGACCGGTCGTTGTCGGACATATTACATCACAGCAATGGTATAACCATTTTAGTAAACTCTATGGAGACATAAATGTAGAACATCATTCTCCCATTGCTCTAAAAACTACTTGTTTGGCCCACTGGTTCCCTGTATCAGAGTCGGAGATAAAAAAAGTTGATAGCATCCCTTGCACTGAATAAAGCCCCAGGTGAAAATATGATGCCCCCTGAAATATTCAAAATTTTTCCTGATTGGTGGGCCCCAATTCTGGCTAAGGTCTTCACCCAAATCAATAACACAGGGATAATTCCATCAGGCTGGAAACAGAGTGTAGTTGTCCCAATATACAAGAAGGGTGATAAGCAAGATCCCAACAATTATCGGCCTATAAGTTTGTTGGACGTGGATTCCAAGTTATACAGTAAACATCTGTTAAATAGATTAGAGGAATGGGAATCAAGTAACCAGGTCATTTACCCAGAACAAGCTGGATTTAGGGAGGGCCAGAGTACTATTGATCACTGCTTAACTCTCTATTTTTTAGCTCAATAAGGAATCAAAGGTCCAACAAAACATCTATTTGCCGCTTTTATTGACTTAGCTGCAGCTTTCGACTCAATCGATAGAAACCTGTTATGGCACAAATTGGCCAATACTAATATGGATGATCGCTTACAATCTTTAATTAGGGAACTCTGCTCCAATACAACAGCAAGGATAAGAGTTGGTATTTCTGGTTCACTAACTGATCACATCCCTACAAACAAAGGAGTTAAACAAGGGTGTCTTTTGGCACCATCACTCTTTATTTTATATTTAAATGATATTATTCCAGCACTCTCAGGCCCAGAATCTTTCCCACCCACACTTGGGTCGAAAAAGATATCTATTCTGTTATATGCAGATGATATGGTTTTGATTTCACTCACGCGTATAGGCTTGAGAAGATTAATTTCCAAACTTGTAATTTTTTGTTCCAAAGAAAAACTAGTTATCAATTATAACAAAACAAAAGTGATGGTGTTTGGGAATAGACACTCTGATTTCCGTTGTTCTATTAATGGTCATCAGATTGAACAATGCCGTGAATTCAAATATCTTGGTATTTACTTCACAGAAAACCTCTCCTGGAAACCCCATATTGAGGCTATTAGAATAATGGTAATGAGATCTATTGGAGCAATCCTTAAATTCTATAATCAGGCTGGGGGTCATTTGGTTGCACCTGCTTTAAAAATATTCCAGAGTAAAGCAATAGCCCAAATTCTTTATGGTGCCGCGGTGTGGGGATGGGATGATTCCCAATTGGATAAACTGGAGACCCTTCAAAATATATTCCTCAAGAAATTACTTAGTCTCCCGCCCGGTACACCGGCAGCTTTAGTCTGGGCAGAGGTTGGCTTACCTTCCATTAGAGCTCGTATTCATTTTGCTTTACTTAACTATTGGAGATCTGTAAAAGATTCTCCAATTAAGGTTTTCCCTAGATTATGTTTTCAATATTTACCAAACTGTAAAGTCTGGAGTTTGAGATATCATAAATTGTTGGATTCATATCCTGCTCTAATTGAAAATCCCTCTATCTGGAACTCAAGAGAAAAGTTACGCGAATACATTTACAATCATGGTGTGTATTTGGATAGATTGGCTATCAATAATTCAAAGTTTTCTAAATGGTTCAGATTATATAAACTGGATCATCAAATGGCCATCTACCTAGAGAAGCTTACATTTCCAAAGCTTAGGCAGGCTTTTACAGCGCTTCGTTTTCAAACAATGCCTTCCGCCATGATTGATGGCAGATACTCACGCACACCAAAAGACTCCCGCCTGTGTATTTGCGGAGTACCAGAAATTGAGGATCTGCCTCATTATCTGTTTTCCTGCCCACTTTATACAGAACCGAGGACTAAATTTTTGGGACCCATCCTGTCTAACTTACAGTGCAATAATATTTCTGAAAAGATATTTTATCTTTTATCTGACATTGACTCCAAGGTAACCTATAAGGTTTCAATGTTTTCCACAGCAGCAATCAAAATTCGGGCTAGTGTTATAGCTGATATTGCAGTTGATTGCCGTGGAGACGATCACATTTAATCTATCAAGTAGTTTTAATGTTGATTTAGCCAATTAACTTCTTCTTTTTTTAAACAAAATCTGTATGTTAATTGTTTAATTAATTCATTTATTTTATAATATTGATGTATTTCATAATGTCAAAATTGCTTTAAGTTTATAGTATGCGAACGGCCTTTGGCTCAAGCATTAATAAAGATGATGGTGATGACTTACCCTTGCCGTGTTCAAGTCTATTATGGGATGCAGTCGGGTATTATTGCATGCAAAATGCCACTGATGCCTCTGCTCGACTGCATCTTGCCTAAAACCCACCTACAAGCCACACTCAGATGCTCAATTTTCAAAGTTGGGAAGCTCCTGACTTTGCAAATCGGCCATCTGAGCACGGCTTGTAGGCGGGTTTTAGGTGCAATGCAATCGGGCGGTGCAATCGGTGGCATTTTGCATGCAATAATACCCAACTGCATCCCATAATAGACTTGAACATGGCAAGGGTAAGTTGGGTTTTGTTTTTTTGTGTTTTTTTTGTAATGTGATATACTCCATAGAGGACCAACAGTTCAGTTGAAAATCTTGAAAGAGAATGTCTGTTAGGGCCAATGCAGATGGCCCCTAAGGGACAGCTCTGTGCCACCCCTGGGAACGCCAAATCAGGGCCACAGCAACCACATGCCATGGCTCCGATCTGGCCTTTTGCCACTCCAAAAAGCTGGCAAATGCTGCTCCTTTTTGGGGTGGCAAAAAGCCACTCTTAGAGCCGCTGCTGCAGTTCTTTTGTGCCCCTTTGGTGCAGCTGTTAAGGAAAAAGCAACATGGGATATACAGTAATAGAAATAAAAATATGTATGTGAATGTCAAAGTGACTAAGCAGGAGCAATCAGGAAGATACACAGGTGAAAAAGATAATATAATTAAGAAGCCTTGAGAGCCAAGGACAAAGTTATAGAAGGTATATTGAGAACACCTGTGATAGATTGCAAACACCTGAGACTCATTAAGTGGTCAAGGTAAAGTGATGAAACACTTGGGTTGGTCTTAGGTATGGGATGATCTATGTGGACCAATCAAGATGTATGTACACACCCACTGGGTGGAAACTGACTGGTGGGTGGTGTCTAACAATGGCTATAAATTGCAATGTTTGCTAATGTACATTGTGGAGTCGTTTTGGAGATATTGTGAAGTGTAGAGATTGTGATTTGTAGGGCATATAGTATTTATGTATATAGTAGAATGAAGTAGATCTTTTATATAAGACTACTGAGTTGTCTGGTGTCTTGAGGGAAGATACAAGAGCCAGAAGAAGAAGAAGAGTGAGAAGGCTTGGAGAGCTTGTCAGGGTCTTCAGCCTATTCTCTGAAACTCTGCTGCTTGGGAAAGAAGCATCAACCACTGATCAAAGCTGGTCAGCTCTGCTGCATAACAAGGTGGTGAGTTAGAGCCAGAGGTGAAGAGCTACAACTCCCATCAACCCTGACAAGGGTTATGGGCCCAGATACTAGAGCAACCAGCATCCACAGAAGCTGAAAATTCCAGAGTGTGGAAGAAAGTTTTGTGGAGCTTTGTGAGTAAATCATTTTGTATTTTATCTGCTGTGCATACTCAGAAGGACTGTGTCAAATTGAGTCATTGCACAAATTAAGATGGAGATCCTAAAGTTTAGTAAATTAAATAGAAACAACTACTCTACCTGGAAAATATATGCCCAATCTCTACTCATAAAGGAGTCTCTGTGGTCGACAGTTGAAACAGGGCTGGCAGCTGATGCTAATGCAGCCACTCGAGAAAGAGACGCTAAAGCAAAAGCATGTCTTTATCTCATGCTAGAAGAAGACTTGATTAACGACGTAAGAGATAAAGTGTCCGCCAAGGATGTGTGGGATACCTTGCAGAGATTACACACTCCTTCAACTGCATTTGCAAAAATGCTTTGGTCTAAAAGAATTTACAGACAAAAAATGACGAAAGGACAGTGTGTGATAGAACACTTAAAAACAATGCAAGATTTATTTGTGCAAGCTGAACTGAGAGGAGTGGAAATTAGCAAAGAGCAGCAGTGTTACATTTTACTGGAATCGCTAGACTCTTCTTGGGACAACATTACAAATAGCTTGCAAAATTTGCCAGAAGCTGAGCTGAACAGAGACTTAATTGTTGCCAGAATATTGGAAGAAAACTTGAGAAGAAAGTCTGAGCAGGGTGACTCAGCAAGTTTAAGGACTGTGCCAAAACAACAAACAACGGCTGATCTACGAAAGCAGGAAGAAGCAGCTTCTACAAGGGAGCAACGGAGGTGTTTTTATTGTAAAAAGATTGGTCATCTACAGAGACAATGTAAACAATTCGCTGCTGAGAGAAGCAAGCAAAAGGAGAGCAGATGGCAGCCGCGGCAGTATCAAAAGCTGTCCAAACCTCCATTTTTGAAGGACAGTGGTAACAAAAAGGGGTTTGCAACCATGATTAAGGAAAAACAAAATACTAATTGTAAATGGTTGATTGACTCAGGAGCATCATCTTCAATGTGTAACAATATTAATTTGATAAGTAATAGAAAATCAGCTAATGTAAATGCTGTAGTTTTAGCTGATGGGAAAGAGCTCAGTACTGTAAATCAAATGGGTACAGTTTTCATTCCAGGGCTAAAGGAAAACTTTAATGATGTGTTACATGTAAAGGAGTTAGAAAATAATTTGTTATCAGTAAGCAAATTAACAGACAGAGACTACACAGTCATTTTTGAAAAGAACACGTGTAAGATAAAACTGAATGGGGAATTGCGAGGCATAGGCTTGAAAAAGGATAAACTTTACTATTTGGAAGACAATATTGATAGCTACAGTGTTGAAAATGCTAATAACATAGACAATAGTCCAATTCACAAAGACTGCATACATGAACTCCACAGAAAATTTGGCCATGCTAGTTTCAAATGTTTAAAGAAGTTAATCAGTATGTGTCCAGATTTAAAAGTTGCTGAATGCAAAAATCACTTAGATTGTACTGTATGTAATCAGGTAAAGGTCAGAGCTTTTCCAGTAGCCAAGAAAACCAAAAGAATTGCTCAAAGACCATTTCAGTTTGTACATGCAGATGTTGCCCAAGCTAATTGTTTATCTTTAGGGGGAAGCAAATATTTCCTAGTAATTGTTGATAGGTTTACAAGGTTTGCATTTGTAAGAATATTGAAAAACAAATCTGACACTGGGCAAAGTTTAAAAGCATGGGTGAGAATGGTGGAAAGACAATTTGATATTAGAGTTGGTAATGGTGGACCGATAAGACGCGTTTTGAAACAGCTCTGTGAGAAACCGTCTGGCAAAGGGCAGAAATTAGCTGTTGACTGCTTTGTCGGTAGCTAAGATGTTCTACTGGTAAGAAGAACTCAGAGGGATATTTTGGCAAGCTTCGACTCCTTGAGAGGTAGGAAGAGAAGAAGAAATAAGAACGAAGTGAGAGTCGGCATTCAAAAGGCCACGTCTGCCCTTAGGCTCTCCCCTTTGGGGGTTTGAGGAACGCCACCAACTTTTAAAAGATGTATTTTTCTTTTGTCTTAATGGGGCTTTAAGTTGTTGTTTTCTTTCTGCCCCATGTGGTAAGGAGTGAACCGCTAACCAAATCTAAGAAGGCACCCTTTCTTTTTTGGGGACTAAGAATTGGACAGTATAAAACTGATCTTGTTTGTAATATAATCTCTATAGTTAGCTAAAAACGCACAAAATACCCGAAGCCTGGAGCCCTCCAGTCATTTTGTTTGCTTTGGAGTGGTGAAAAATGAAAGGAAAGAGGTATATGTTTACATAAGAAGAAGGAGAAGGAGAAGGAGAAAGAGAAGGAAAGAAAAAGGTGCTTACTTTCTGCTTATCGTTTGAGCTTTGTTGCGAGGGAGAGCAGCAAAATTGAGTAGGGACTTGGGAGCAGTAGTCCCTTTAAGATTCATCTGTCGCCAAAGCAAGCTAAGAACTCTGGGAGTTGAAGTCCACTGTTAATGCTCAGCTATGATGAAAGCGGAAGAGCGACGGCGGAAGCCAATAGTGACTCCTATTTAATTCACAGTGGACTCTGGGAATCTGAGTACTAAGCGGTGATATCGCCCCCTTAAGTAGGTGGGGAAGTGCAGTCTTCAATTTCCTTTTCCTTTTATGGTGCACTCTGGGAAACTGAGTTTTTCGCTGGTGCTGCAACCTGTGTGGGGAACTTGGAGAACTCAGAGAACTTAGACATTTAATTAAGAAAGAAAGACAGAAAGCGCCTTCTCCTTGGAGCTGCTTAGCTTTGCTGATGATTAGCCTCGTGGATGCAATGTGGAAAGGCAAGAGAAGAGTTATATTAGGACTAAAGGAGGCTGACTGTGGATGTGATGTGAAGCGGGAACAATTTTTGTAAGATTGGAGAACTGTTGATACTGAAATATAAATAAGAGCTGTATAAATTGAATTGACTTGTAAGGGGGCGAAAGGGGAAGAGGAAATTGACTGATAACTATAATTTTTGCCTTGAAATTAGAGTGGAGAGTATCACTCTCCTTACAAATGGCTACATCTAAATTGACGAGATCTCAAGCCCAAGCACAAGCGCAAAGCAACCGCAGACCTTCATTTGAACAACCTAAGGGTCTAGAATCAAATATGGCTCTGATGGAGGAAATCAGGAAAATGAAAATGGATCTAAGTAAAGAGATCCAACAATTAAGGCTGGAGGTGAATGAATTTAAGATCGAGATTAAGACTGAATTAAGAGATAACATAAAAGGGGTTAGAGGAGCCATTGATAAGGTGTCCATAGAAATGAGCAAAATTAAAAACAAAGTGGAAAATATAGAAGTAAAACATGGAAAGTTCGAAGAAAATATAAAAGAAATAAAACAAAAACAAAAAGACCTAGTGGAGGAAAATGTTTTGAAAGATGTGAAGGCTAGGGAAAAATCTTTAAAGATCAGGGGATTGCCAGAGGAAGAAAATGAGGATCTATGGCAAAAAATAATACATATATTGAGCTCCTATTTAAATAGAGAATTTTCCCAATGTGAACTAGAGGTAGATAATCTGTATCGATTACATTCGTACATAGCAAAGAAAAACAAAGTTCCAAGGGATGTAGTAGTCTATTTTGTCAGAAAGCAAATGAGGGATACAATATGGTATAAACATAAAAATAATCCAATAACGTTTGAAGGCCGAGATCTATATCTCTTTAAAGATTACCCGCCAGAAATCATTAGAAAAAGAAGGGAATATAATTTTTTAACATCACTACTTAGAGAAAAACAAATTCAGTATAGATGGAGGTTACCGGAAGGTTTAACCTTATGGTATCAGAAGAAAAGAATAGAAATAAAAACAACTACAGAAGCTAGGGATTTTTGGAGACTTTTAAGGAAAGACTATGGGAAAAATACTCCATCACCAGAGAGAGAAAGAGATAGTACAAAAGAGAACCCCAAAGATGGGGTGAAAATAAATGATGACCAATCTAATAAGACTAGAAAAAAGAATAAAAATTTGGAAGAAAGGATTGATAACAAAGACATTGGTAAAGGAGAGAGAAGGAAAAGAAAAATGCAGATAGCAGAGGATAAAATATCGCAAACAGGAGAAAAAGACTTTAAGCCCTCACAGGAGGAAAGTGATTTAAACTCAGACAGTGAGGAAGAAGAAGGGAAACTAGAAAGATTAGAAGGACAATCCAATTTATCTAATAGTGAAGAGGAATTAGAAGAGGTTTAAACAAAGAAAGAGTAAGAGTTAAGAAAATGGATAATCTTACAATAACCTCATGGAATGTGAAAGGGCTGAATGGGAAAGAGAAACGGGGTAAAATATTCCATTACATTAGAAAATTAAACTGTGAAATAATATGTCTTCAGGAAATAAGAATACAAAAGAAAGATAGGAAATTTTTAGATAACCCCAGATTGGGGAGAGCATTTGTTTCACTGGCGGAGAAAAAAAAGAAGGGTGTCATTTTATATATTAGTTCCAAATATGAGGCGATAGAAGTGATAAATGATTCTAGAGGTCATTATGTTGGAGTCATGATATATTTGAATGGAGAAAAGATCCTGTTGGTTGGGGTTTATGGACCTTTAGAAAAGAAAGGAATTTTTTTTAAAGCTTTGTTAAATAAAATAGAAAATTTAACGTATGATGTATGTGTTTTGATGGGAGATTGGAATGCGGTTCTAAACCCAGAACTAGATAGATACTCTGGGGAAAAAATCAAATCAAACCAAGGTAAATTACCCAGGGAATTTTTTGAATTGATGGAGAGAATAAATGTAAAAGATATTTGGAGAGAAAAGAATGGTGATAGAAGAGAATATACATTTTTTTCTGATAGACATAAATCCTGGGCAAGAATTGATATGATATTGACATCAATGCATATTATTCCCAGGATCTCTGAAATTATAATTAAGCCTAGAATTCTATCAGATCATAACCCATTGGTAATGAAGATGACAATAAGACCAAAGGAATTTAGCTGGAAACTTAAAACGGATTTATTGGATAATGAAAAAATAAGTAAAGAAGTCTCAGACTGGATAGAGAATTACTTTAAGGAGAATATGTATAAAGGCACGCATATGAATATAGTTTGGGATGCCGCTAAGGCTGTATTCAGAGGGTATTTTATGGAAAAAAGCCACTGGATAAAAAAAGCAAGGAAACAGAAACTTTTAGAACTGCAGGCTGAGCTAGTTGCAGCAGAGAATAACTTTAAACAGTCTCCAAGTGATAAAAACTTGGATTTAAAGGTTAAGCTGATACAACAACAGATTTCCACACACTTAATGGAAGAATGGCAAAAAGAGATAAAATATATGAAACAAAAGAATTTTGAGGGAGCCAATAGACCCGGCAAATGGTTGGCTTATAGAATGAAAAAAGATAAGGAAAATAAACATATAACCTCGTTAGTGAAAGAAGAACAAAAAGTCACCAATCAGGACAAAATAAAAGATATAATTCATGATTTTTACAAACAATTGTATAGGGCTGATGACATACGGGAAGGGGAAATTAAGGAGTATTTGGAGAAAAGTGATTTAGAACCGTTAAGGGAAGATCAGAGAGAACTATTAAATAAGGACATCAAAATGCAAGAGATAATGGATGCTATAAAAAAAATGAAGTCAGGAAAGGCTGCGGGTCCAGATGGATTCCCAGCCGAATTCTATAAAAAATATGCCCACCAATTAGTTAAACCAATTAAGGAATTGATAAATGAATTTAAAAAGTTTGGAATTCCTAATTCATGGAACCAAGCTAATATAGTCTTGATTCCGAAGGAGAGTAAAGACAGAAATTATGTGGAAAACTACAGACCAATATCATTGTTAAACAGTGATTACAAAATATTTGCTGTAGTTTTAGCGGAGAGACTAAAGACTGTCTTAAAAGAATGGATTGGAAGAGACCAAAATGGTTTTTTACCTACAAGGAAGATAAAAGATAATATGAGATTTGTGTTAGACCTTATCGAGCTCCATGAACAAAGACCAGATAAGAAACTGGCCATGATATTTTGTGACTTTGAGAAAGCTTTCGATAAGGTAAATTGGCAATTTATGTTTCAGGTCCTGGAAAAGATTAAGGTAGGATAAAATTTTATTAATTGGGTTAAATTAATTTACAAAAAACAAGAAGCTAGAATAGTAGTAAATGGTGAAAGAACTGAAAATATTGAAATCCAAAATGGAACTAGACAAGGGTGTCCTTTGTCACCCTTATTATTTTTAATCGTAATGGAAGTATTAATGGATAATATAAGGAGAAATAAGGACATAAGAGGAGTAAAACACAAAAATTATGAACCCAAATTGAGAGCATATGCAGATGACCTTCTGGTCATACTATCAGATGTAGAGGATAGTCTGAGACAATTTGTAAGTGTATTAGAAGAATTTTGTAAAATTTCCAGACTAAAAATAAATAAAGGTAAGACTGTGGTATTAACAAAGAATCTCTTAGATAAGGATAAACAAAACATAAAAGAAATTGCAGGCTATCAAATAGTTAAAAAGGTTAGATATTTAGGGATTGAACTCACCAACAAAAACGTTGATCTATTTAAAAATAATTATGAAAGAGTAGTAAAAGATATTAAGAAAGATCTAGGGAGGTGGAGTAAGCTAAACCTTTCTTGGTTGGGGAAAATATCGGCTATAAAGATGTCTATTCTACCAAAGTTTCAATTTTTATTTCAAAATATCCCAATTATAACAAATAACACACCCTTTAAAACATGGAATAAAATATTGTCTAGATTTATTTGGAGTGGTAGAAGACCTAGAGTGAGATTTAAAGATCTGCAAGATAAGAAGATAAGAGGCGGTCTATCGCTACCAAATTTGCAAACATATTTTGAAGCAAGTTGTCTTGATTGGTTAAGTGAATGGCTACTATTAAAGGATAACGAATTACTAAGTTTGGAAGGAATGGGTCAGAGATTTGGTTTACATGCATACCTTTTTTATGAAAAACAAAAGGTCCATAGGGACTTTACCAACCATTTCGTGAGGAAATCTCTTATGCGAGTATGGAAAAAATACAAAACAAGAATATGTCCGGATATTCCAATCTGGGCTTCAATACATGAGGCCCTCCACAGCAGGGAAACACTGTTAAAAGAGAAATGGGTCACCTATGAAGATTTAGTAATAGCCACCCCAAATAGTACTGAACTGGAATTTAAAACTCTGCAACAACTGCAAGAAGAAGGATATAGTCTAGGCTGGCTTTTACATAGGCAACTAAGAGAAAGATTCTTGGTAGATTGCAAAACTAGTACTATAAGAATGAAAAAGAGCAAGTTTGAAGAACACATGTTTTCGGACAATAGAAATAAGATATCCCTCTTTTACAAATGTTTATTAGATTTTGAGATGGAAGAGGAGATAGTTAAAGAGTACATGATCAAATGGGCCCAGGACATTAAAGAAAACATTACATTAGATCAATGGGAGAGAGCATGGGATAGAATAAGTAAACATACAGTATGTTTTGACTTAAGGGAAAATGTATATAAAATGCATTTCAGATGGTACACAACACCAATCCAACTTGCAAAAATATATAAAGGTTTATCTAATAAGTGCTGGAAGTGTAAGCACGAAGTTGGTACACTAATCCATGTATGGTGGCAATGTAAGAAAGCTAGGAAATATTGGACAAGTGTACATAAATGTATTGAAGAAATATTACAAACTGGAGTGGAAAAAGATCCTAAACTATATATGTTGAATATATGTGATGATAAGCAGTTAGAATCAAAACATGGCAAACTTCTCTTTTATATGATTGTGAGTGCTAGAATTACTTATGCTAGTAAATGGAAAAGTGAGACCATTCCAAATAAGCAAGAATGGCTATCTAAATTAATTAATATTGTAGAATTAGATAGATTTACAGTTCTTTTAAGAGGACAAGACTGGGAGGCATGTGAAAAAATATGGAATCCTTTATTTAAATATGTTAACGAGAAGTAATTGAATATAGATAAGGAAAGCAGTCCGTAGATAGATGAGCAAAGACAAATAAGCAGTTTAGTTTGGAATTATTAAGAAGAAAGACTTGGTATGTCTCTCTCAGTTAAGGAAAAAGAAGAGAGGTAGTTATGTTTAAGTTGGAAACTAGGGTTTGGTTTAGGGTTTAGGAAGTCATTGGTATGTATGACTGAGAGCAAAGAGTATTGTTTTGTCAATTTTGTTTAGTTTTTGTTTCTGTCAATGTATGTGATATGTAATGTTGAATGTTAGGTCATGTAAGTATGTTTATGTATTTTAAAGCATTCATAAAAAAAAAAAAAAGAAGATATTAGAGTAGGCACCATTGTTACTGACCGAGGAGGAGAATTTCTAAGTAATCAATTGTTTCATTGGTTTCAAAAGGTGGGAATAAGGCATGAAACTACTAATCCCGCTTGTCCTAACGAAGATGGTTTAGCGGAGAAAAAAATACAAGATATAAAAAGAATAACTGCTTGTTTGATGGCAGATGCAGAGGTAAAAGATAGTTTCTGGGCAGAAGCAACTTTGACAGCAGTACATATTAGTAACAGACTGTATCATTCAGAAATTGAAGACATTCCCTACAGGGTATTGTATGGGAGAGTGCCAAATTACAAGTATTTGAGGGTCTTTGGACAGTTTGCTTATGTTTACATTCCAGCTTGTTTCAGGAAGAAAGGAGAACCCAAAAGTAGAAGGCTTAGGTTTTTGGGGTATTCAGGAAATAGCTACAAGTTTCATTTAGGTGGAAGGGAAGTGCAGTATTCTAGGTCTGCAAATTTCGAGAGACATGCCGGTTGGGACAAACTGCATGCCAATAAAGAAGTTTTCTTGAGGTTAGGAAATTCAAATGAGCCAGAAACACAAACTGAACCAACTTCAGGAAACGGAGGGGTTTCAGTTAAGCCAGAAGCATCCACTAGCAGCAGTGATAGTTCTTCTGATAATGAGACACAATCTAGACCTATTACTACCAGAATGACTGAAGACAAGAGATTTAGTCATAGAACTATAACTCCCAGTACAGAAAGTGAGGATGAAAGAGGCAGATCAGCAGAGTTTATTCCCAGACGTAGTCACAGAGTTAGAAAGCCTCCAGATAGGTTTGTTGTGACAAATGCAAGAGCTTGTTTAGCAGTGGAAGAGCCTGAAAGTTTTGAAGAGTTGGAAAGTTTGTCTAGAGAAGAACAGGAAAGATGGATTGATGCAATGGATGATGAGTTTGGTTGTCTGGTAAATAAAGATGTTTTTGAAGTTGTTGACAGACCCAAGGACAAGAAAGTAATTGGTTGTAAGTGGGTGTACAAAAAGAAAGAAATGCCAGATGGAAGTATTAAGTATAAAGCTAGGTTAGTAGCTAAGGGTTTTGCACAACAGCAGTATGAGAACTATGATAAGACATATTCTCCAACTGCAAAGCCAGAAAGTCTGAGAATGGTTCTGGCTGTAGCAGCAAAAAGAAATTTAGTTGTAGAACATTTTGATTTTGAAACAGCCTACTTGAATGCTAGTTTAGATGAAGAGATATTTATGGAGCAGCCACAAGGTTTTGAAGAAAATAGTAGTCAGAAAGTTTATAAATTGAAAAAAGCATTGTATGGATTAAAACAAAGTGCCAGAGCATGGAATTTGTGCATTAATGATGAGTTAGTTAAGCTAGGATACAAAAGGAGCGTTGCAGATGCATGTGTCTATACAAAAGGAGGCATAGTGTTAGTGATTTATGTAGACGATTTATGTGTGGCAGCAAAGTCAAAACAGGAAATTGAATCAGTAAAAAGAGAATTGTCTGAAAAGTTTGTCTTAAAAGATCTAGGTTTATTGAAGTCTTATTTAGGTATTGGTGTTGAATGGACAGAAGAAGGACATTGTTTGTTAAGCCAGAGAAAGAAAATTGAAAATTTGATTGAAAAGTGTGGATTACAAAATACTAAAATAGTAAGAGCTCCAATGACAACTGGTTTTGTATCTGAAAAAACAACTAGAGATTTTGAAGACAAGACTTTATTCAGGAGTATAATAGGATCTTTACAATTCATATCTTGCCACACCAGACCAGACATTTCATATGCTGTAAATGTATTGTCCAGAAGAGTTAATGATCCAAAAATTGAAGACTGGACAGCAGTAAAACACTTATTAAGATATTTGAAAGGAACTTTAGATAAGAAATTGGTAATTAGAAACAGTAATTCAGATTTAGATTGTTATGTGGATAGTTCTTTTGCATCAGAATTGGGAGACAAGAAGTCAGTTACAGGAATGATAATTAAGTACAGTGAAAGTCCAATAGTCTGGAGAAGCAGAAAACAAACTAATGTAGCGTTAAGTACGACTGAAGCAGAATTCGCAGCTTTAAATGAGATAGTGAATGAGGTACAGTGGGTTGAGCAATTGTTGAATGATTTAAATGAAAGTTACAAGATACCAGTAGAAATTCTGGAAGATTCACAGTCATGCATAGCAATGGCTGAAACTGAAAGTTTGAAGAACAGAACAAAATATGTTGGAGTAAGATATCAAAATGTGCGAGACATGGTTCAGAAGGGTAAAATAGAATTGAGATATATAGAAACACAACACAACATAGCAGATTTGTTCACAAAAGCATTGACAGCGGAAAAACATGAAAGACTGACACAAATGGTTGGAATGACATTGTAAGACACATACAATATTTTATTTCGGAGGGGATTGTTAAGGAAAAAGCAACATGGGATATACAGTAATAGAAATAAAAATATGTATGTGAATGTCAAAGTGACTAAGCAGGAGCAATCAGGAAGATACACAGGTGAAAAAGATAATATAATTAAGCCTTGAGAGCCAAGGACAAAGTTATAGAAGGTATATTGAGAACACCTGTGATAGATTGCAAACACCTGAGACTCATTAAGTGGTCAAGGTAAAGTGATGAAACACTTGGGTTGGTCTTAGGTATGGGATGATCTATGTGGACCAATCAAGATGTATGTACACACCCACTGGGTGGAAACTGACTGGTGGGTGGTGTCTAACAATGGCTATAAATTGCAATGTTTGCTAATGTACATTGTGGAGTCGTTTTGGAGATATTGTGAAGTGTAGAGATTGTGATTTGTAGGGCATATAGTATTTATGTATATAGTAGAATAAAGTAGATCTTTTATATAAGACTACTGAGTTGTCTGGTGTCTTGAGGGAAGATACAAGAGCCAGAAGAAGAAGAAGAGTGAGAAGGCTTGGAGAGCTTGTCAGGGTCTTCAGCCTATTCTCTGAAACTCTGCTGCTTGGGAAAGAAGCATCAACCACTGATCAAAGCTGGTCAGCTCTGCTGCATAACAAGGTGGTGAGTTAGAGCCAGAGGTGAAGAGCTACAACTCCCATCAACCCTGACAGCAGCATGTCTGCACACTGTGCCAATGGGGCACCCTGATGCCACGTGCCATACGGTTGGGCGCACGGCATGACAGCAGAATCAGGGCGGCATCAGGGTGGCTGGCGTGCGGTTGCCCCGTCTCAACTCTACCCCCAGGCTAGCCCTTTTGGCCGGTCTGCATCCACCCTTAGTCCCAAAGGGGTGTGTGTGTGTGAGACCTAAATTACATGGTTAGTTTGAATAAGAGAGAAAGAGAGACATCTAAAGAAGGGGGGGGGGGAATACAAAATCTTCCAACAAAAACCTTCTGACCAGAAGTAACCAATATCATTTCTGGATGAAGAAAATAGGAAGGGCAAAAATGCCTACTGAGTTCAGGAGCAATCAGCTGAGGGAAATGGCGAAGAGGCTGGAAAGAGTGGTGATGCAAGCCTAATCCCAGCATGCCTTGCCCCCGATTTCCCTCTCATGATGCAAGATCCTAAACTGCCTGTGGAGAGAAGGTAGGTTAGAGCCAGCCCTGGTGACAACCAATCAGGATTGAGCTGGCGAGAGCCAATAGCATGTTGAACTGTAAGGGGAAAATTCTGTTAGGAACAGTTGGAAGTCAGTTAGGGTTTGGATTCCAGACAGTGAGGGTCTAGTGGTAAAGGTTCCAGAGTGGAACAGGGTTAAGGTCGAGAAGAGAGGGGCCTAATACCCATACTAAACTCCAAGTGAGGGAGTTAATAAAGAGAATATCCTGAGGGGTATTGATAGCCCTAGAGGCTGGTTAAGAAATAGTGGTAAAGCTACCCAAAGAAGGGCTAAGAGTGTCATGTGGGAGTAATTGAAAGTGTTCCAAGGAAAGGAGTGTTTTAGAGTATTATTATTTGTAGCTTAACCAATTATAACAAGTGCAGCAAGATCAAGTGAAACATTGGTCTGATGCAGACTGGCCAAAAGGGCCAGTCTGGGATCCAGTTGGGGCAGGGCGACTGCACACCAGCCACCCCAACTCTGCCCCAACGCCGCCGTCATGCCACGCACCCGACCACATGCTGCACCGTTGGTGCAGCATGTAGACACACTGTGCCAAAGGGGTGCAAAAGAGTTGTGGTGGCAGTGCTAAGGGTGGCTAAGAGTGACAAAAAGCCAGATCGGGGCTGTGGCGTGTGGTTGCTGCAGCCCCGATCAGTACTCCCAGGAGTGGCACAGAGCCCCTTAGGGGCTGTCTGCATCGGCCCTTTGAGTATTATTATTTGTAACTGTAACCAATTATAACAAGTGCAGCAAGACCAAGTGAAAAATTGTTACTTGTATCATAAATGAAGTTTTATTGTTACTTTATGAAACACTTGTCTACAGTGTGAATGAATTTCCATGCTACTAAACCTTATACGAGATAGGTTATAACAAAGAGTTTTAGAAGAGAAGGTTGGCGAAGGAGTGGCTTGTTGCATAGGGTGGGGGCAGCTGTGGGACAAAAAGGTTCCATGGTGTGACCACAAATGAAAGAAAAGGAAAAATGCACCTGACACTGCCCTACACTCAAGAGCTGAAATTTGTGCCCTCAAATAGAAAGATGTGTAAATGGAAAGACCTGTGGTTTTGATTGTTTGTCTGTTTGTTTTTAAATCAAGACAGCATCAAGCAGCCTTCTTCAAAGGATTTGATTCATTAGTGTTTACCCTTCAAGGAAGGGCAAGTGGAGCAATGGATATTGATGGCCAGTCATAAGGTAATGTACCACAGCCGGCCAGCAAAAGGCAGTTGCCTGCCAAAATCATCCTAAATCAAATGATGTTCATGGTTATGAAAATGCTCTTCTCTCCTCTTCTGATGAATGTTCTCTCTTCTTTCGTCACCCATTTCACTGTCTCAAGTGTTGCAATGAAAACCTGGGGTTAGATTCCCATCTTAGTATTTCTGTACTGCACCCATTCTTTTTTTAACTTTATTTTTTTAATATAAAATTTGATTCTACAGCGTTAGTCTCCAAATCACAATCAAATCGCAATTTTATAATTATATAAATTAATATCTCTTAAGTATCTCCTGTGTAATTCACTTTTGATCACACACATTTTTCCTCCGTCTTATTGTTACACACTTCTTTTCACTTATCCACACAGTACTCACAGGGTTTATCATTTGTTTGTTTTATAGATCTTAGTGACTTTGCTCGGCGTTAGATACCATTTTGGTATCTAACTGGTATCAGATACCAGTTAGATATGCTCCATTTTGAAGTAGTTCTCTTTTAAGTCTTGAGATTTTGTGAATTTTGTTGTCTTTTTTTAGCATAAATCCAGCTTTCCATACCAATCACTGTCACAATCAGTTGCCCACTTTATCATAGTATCAGATACTGAATCTTCTTCACTGCACCCATTCTTAAAGGGCAGATTTTTAAAAATCTTTGAAGCATTTCTCAGGCAAGTGCCAAAGGTTAATTTTGGCAGATAGTATGATTCATGATTGTTTGCTTGGCTAAACTAAACTGGTTGAAATGTGTCTCAAGAATGACACATATACAGAATCAAGGGGCAGAGGGAAATGAGGCAAATAGTATAGAGAATTGTTGTTGTGAATTGTAGTATAGAGCATTGTTGTGTTTGTCAGGCCTTCCACTCCACAGATATACTCCTTGATCTCTAGCCCCCATTAAGGCTTTCTATGTGTTTCTTCCTGTTATATATTGTGTATTGACAAAAGCAAAACTGAGAGTTCCCTTGGAAATCCATTCTCCTGCTGTATCACCCTTCTTTCAGTCCATGTTGGAGTTTTGATGAAAGCCTTACACTGCCAAAAGTGGGTCAGGCAATCTTGTGCCTAGTCCCCTTGCTGTCTGTCAAGATCATCTCCTCTGGACTGCTCAAATGTATTGTGAAATGTACTATCAATGTGTTATGATAAAGCCTACAAGACAACAATGTGTTCTGATAAAGCCTACAAGACTTTCTAGAGCACATGTCAAATACCAGTCTTCTCTGTTTATTTTTTTGGAATATAAGCTTGAGTTATAGCTCCAAACCTGAGGTCAGAAAAGTTACTGGGCTGCAACAGCCATGACCCGCGGTCTTTGTCCCCTGTCCCACTGCCCTGCAGGTTTCACAAAATGCTTTGTTTGTTGTTAGCTGCCCGCGAGTTGATCTCGATTCATGGCAACCCTATGGCTGAGACATCTCCAAGAAGACCCTCTGCCCTCCCCTGCTCTGCTTAAATCCTGCAACCCCTTAATACCCAAAGTGACTTCCTTAACAGAGTCCCTCCATCGGACATGTGGCCTTCCTCTCTTCCTCCTTCCCTCCTCCTTGTTTTTTCCAAAGAGTCCTCTCTTCTCATGATGTGTCCAAAATACAACAGTCTCAGTTTGATCACCTTGGCTTCTTCCAGGGAGGTTTCTGGCTTGATCTGATCTAGGACCCATTTGTTCGTCCTTTTGGCTGTCCATGGGATCCTCAGCACTCTCCTCCAGCCCCACATTCTCTCAAATGTATTGATTTTCTTCCTAACATCTTTCTTAACTGTCTAGCTCTCACATCCATACATGGTAATAGGGAATGCAATGCTGTGTGTGTGTGTGGGGGGGGAACAAACATCAGTCTGTGTGTGTACATGAGAGGAAGAAGAGAGAGAGAGAGCTTGCTAGGCTGTTGGGCTCTGGACCAGAACCCAGGGACTGGACCCTTGTGTCACCTCTGTTTCCACCCACCCATTCCCATTCTGAAGAACTTATACCTTTTTTGCAAACTGAGATCTCTTTACAGCATTTTGACACCACTTTAATTGCCATAGCTGCATCCTATGGAATCCTGGAATATCTAGTTAGTTATAGTTAGTTAGTTAGTTAGATAGATATATCTAGTTACTTAGATATAGATAGAATATTTATTTAGCTCTCTCTGGTAGAGATTTCTAAATGTTTACTGAAACTACAAACACAAGGATTCTAGGGGATGGACCAATTATAGTTTACGTAGTAATCTGTGCAGTCTGACTTCCCTTTCACCAGACACAATTACAGCAATTTTATACAACTGCTATTTCTGAATCCTATTGAGTGCTGGAATTTGTAGTTTAATGAGGTGTTTAGAATTTTTCTGCTCTAGCACCTCAACAAACTACAAATCCTAGAATTACCATGGGATGCTGTCCTAGCAGTTAATGTGGTACCCAAGGGCTAGAATTCTGCAGCATGAAAGAGATGTGGGGCAATCGAAATATCCATACTGTCCTGTCTATGAATATTTCTCTCACAGCTGTAAGTCCATTTTATCAGCCAAATAGACCCTTCTAGGCTCCCATAAATGATTGCATAATAAAAGCAAATGATCAAAGAGTTCTGGGATTTGGGCAGCTGGAATAAATTGTGCAAAATAAACACATTTGTCCAAGTGAGTTTAATTGATTCAAACCATAAAAGCAAACATGGAGAGAAGCAGAACTGGAGGAGGGGGGGGATCTTTGACTGGCTTAAAAACCAAATCACATTTTTAAAGCAACCATGGAATACAGCAGCTGTAGAATTAGGCTGGCAACTGGGCCTGTGCCAAGAGAAAGTGGGAGTAAGGATTAGTGTTGAGTGAAATGGCCTCTTTAGGTAGCATATTTGAAAAGTCAGCCAATTGTTAGTGATTTAATTAATTATTTTAATGGCATTACTGTCAGGGAGGGAGAAGAATAGTTGCGACATTTTTTGCCTCATGTGTTTAACCTCTGATTGGCTTTCATCAGCGCTTTGGGGAAATTATCTTTTGGATTACAATTCAGTGAATCCCCTAGCCAGCACATTCTGGGAGTTGTAGTCAAAAGAGTAATTTTTCTAAGCTCTGGCTGCGAGTACTATGCTTGGGATGAGGATTTGCTGCTCTGCTTCAGGCAACAAAATCTCGGAACAGGGTCAAATGACAGCAGGACAGGACATCCAAGTTCCATCAGGCTTTGCCTTTTTCTCTACTGTAATCCAGCTGTCATTCTCTTAAGCTGTACCAGACCGGAGTGAGGAAGCAGATCATCTCCATCATCTTGTCTGGAAGGCCAGTCATTTTTCATGCATCCTCTCTTTCAGCTGTGTCCATTCCACCTGGTAATGAGGGGTAGGTAAGGTAAAGGTATTCCCCATTGACAATATTGTCAAGTCATGTCTGACCATGGGGGGGGGGTGTGCTCATCTCAGTTACTAAGCCAAAGAGCCATCATTGTCAGAGACTACTCTGTGATCCTGTGACCAGCATGACTGCACAGAACTCTGTTTACCTTCCCACTGAGAAGTGGTACCTATTTATCTGCTTGCATTTGCATGCTTTCCAACTGCTAGGTTGGCTGAAGCTGGGACTAGTGATAGGAGTTTACCCCATCATGCAGCACTCAGGCCTCGAACTGCCAAACTGCCGATCTTGCATTCAACAGAGTCAGCGTCTTGAGCCACTGCATCCCATAAATGATGGGTAGAGCAACAATTGGAGCAGTCATGGAGTAATAACAGAATCTCACTGGCCGTGGACACTGTATTTACTGGATTGTCTGGCCATTTGTCTCTCCATCCAGCACCTCAACAAACTCACTGCTAATGAAGGAGATTCAGAAAAGCTGTGAAGCCTTCTTAGCTCCCTAGGCTGGAAGGGACCACAAGGGCCACCTAATGATATTCTTGCAGGCAAGCTGATGAATTGTTGCTGTTCATGTACTCAAATCTTGCTTTCCCTTCAAACTTGGGAGAAGGAAACTCAAAATTGAAATGAATAATACAATTGAATTCATTTTGTGACTCGTTAGTTATGATATTTAGTTAAGAATTAATCAATTAAAAAGTACATTCATGTCACCATCCACATTCATTTTCATTTCAATGTGTTATTTTTTGTGTTATCTTTACTTTACTATGGTTGGTTTGGTAGTAAGCAGTAGATCACAAGCAGATGTCTAGCCAATCATCCAGTACTGATCCCTCAGCATCTGGAATCATCTGCTCAAAAAGAGTTGACAGGTTTAGTTAAATCATAAGTACAATCCATGCTCTGCATTTATTCTTATTCTATTTTGCTTCAGTGGTGCTTATTATGTGAAGCCCTGAAATAACACAAGCCTAGTTTGTTGTCAGCTTCACTTGGGCACAAAATTTCAGTGATTAAAACATCCTCAGACCTAGAAATAAAGCCATATGCATGTGGCAGGTTTCTTAAAAATATTTTAAAGATCAATCTCTGCCCAGCACTTGTTAATGATAAGTGATAAGGTAAAAATAAGGTCAAGTTCCAAAAAAATCAATATGTGTAATTTAAAGCTCTTGTTTCTGTGGAAACAAAGAGGACTCAAGAACCAAGAGCTTTTAAAACATTGAATCCCAAAGTGGGTGGTATGCCCCATAGGAGGCAATGGAAAGATCTAGGGGGCGGTGAGGGAATAGCGGGCAGCAAGTGATTCTTCAGTCAGACTATTGGTGTGCAAGAAAGACAAGGGGAACCAGCAGCCTTTAGGACCATGGTGGGCATGAAACTTCTTTTCAGGGTCCCTTAAAACCACAAGGCAGCCCCACCATTCATTTCATGTGATGGTGTCTCCTGCTCTTTGCCTGCCTGCATGAGCTCACTCCCTTAGCTGCATCTTTCACTGGTGGTGGCAGCTGGGCAACTCTTGGGAGGCTTGAGCGCAGGACATCACTTCTATGGATCAGAGTGGCACCATTTGGGGACGGACAGACTGACTGGAGCAAGGAGTTAGAGCATGTGGCAGTGGGGGAGAAGTGGTGGCAAAAAAGGAGCTTTCAAATTTGGGAACCTGCTGAAGCTTTGTGAACTTTGCTGGAACCTGGCTGAGAGGTTGGAACTGCTCTGCTGCTCCTGTTTTCTTTCATCAGACAGGCTGAGAGAAGAGGTAACAGAAGAAGCAATTATTGTGTATGTGTGTGAGGGCAGGGGAACACTTGGAGCTGTGTGGGGAAGACATGTCTCTGATGAAGGAGAGGAAGGAGTATTTGGGGTTGGTTCTTGGAAAGAGCCCTTCACCTTGGAGCAGCCCCCGTAGTTAAAATCTCTCTCTTTCCCCATCCATGTCAATCTCCAGTCCAGGAGACTGTGGCCTCTGTAAACCCGCTACACACACACACTGGCCCCATCTCTGCCACAATGAAGGATTGAAAGTTCTTCCTCACCAGGGACATATTTCTCCCTTTGTACAGGTCACCTTGGGAGCAGCAACTGAGCAGCTGGCTGAGCAGTGATCAAGAGGCCTCTTGTCCACACTGGCCTTTGCCATAAGGCTGCCATGGGTGAGAGGCTTCTCAGTTGCTGCCAGCTTGCTTGGTTGTTACTGCCTAAGTGACCAGATTCAAAGGGAAACTGGTCAAGATTGGTTGTTTTGAATTTTCAGTAAAACAGTAGAAATAATAACAAGAAATATGCATGGGGGAATGCTAGGGTTGTCACCCAAGATGAAAGGGGCAGTAGCCGGGAAAAGTTTGGGTACCACTGTTTTAAAAACCCAGCACAGCAAATAACAGAAACAGTCCAATTTGACTATTTAAATAAGTTTTCTGTGCTCGATTTTTAAAACAGTGGTACTCAAACTTTTTCCGGCTACTGCTGGAAAACTAGGCCCAGCACTTGTTAACAAAAACTACATCTAACAATAATAACAATAATACTATCATGGCAAAGGGAACCTGCATACCCAATCTTCCTCCCCCCCTGCATACTCTGTCTTCCTCCCCCCCCCCCCAAGACAAATCACGGCTTTTCAAAGAACAGCCCTACTGTAACCTTTGGTGGCTGAGCCTTAACTTGGCTTTGAGAAACACTGCAAACCCAAGTAATTGGGGACCAAACATCTGACTTTTATTTGGCTGTTGTGCTGTGGCAATCTAGACAAAGAGTCAGCCCATAACCTTCCCACCCACCCACCCACCCACCTCCAGCAGTATTTCAATTGAAAGTTAAACTTATAAAAGAATCATCTGATTTGCTTGGGGCTTGGTTTGCATGGGGCTTCTAGTACCCACAAGTTCATATGGTCGGTCCCCACTTCAAAAGGAATAGAAGCTCCCTCTAGCAAATGCTGCCAGGTCACCAGAGCCAACCGGATCACTTGAGCTTCTTTTTCCCAGAAGGTCCATTTTCTCTCCCTCTCTGCTAACTTTCTAGACAGGTAGGCACATGGTCTTAACTTAGCCTCACTGTCCCACTGTAACAACATGGTGCCAGTCACCACATCTGACATGTCAACTTGAACCATGAAATGTTTCATGGGATCAGGGTGCTTTAAAATGGGTTCAGAGGTGAACAACCCCTTCAGGCATTCAAAAGCCTCTAGGGACTCTGTGTTCCACTGAATTTTCCACTGTTTTTTTTTTCTTTTCTTTTTCTCTCCGCCATCATTTTTTGTTTTAGTCTTTAACAAGTCTGTTTGCAAAAGGCCTATCTGGGCAAAGTTTGGGATGAACTGCTGGTAAAAATTTGCAAACCCTAACAAGCTTTGCAGCTAATGTCTGGTCTTAGTGTTTCCCAACCTACCACACTTTGGACCTTTGGCAGGAAGTGAGGACAGAAATTAGGTGTTCAGCAAGCACCTATGGAATCCATTTGATGAAGGATAGGTCTCTGGAGATATCCCTACATGTCATGAGAAATGGAGGATGGGGGAGCCTGTCCTTGGGGCTGGTCTGAGGATTTAGTTCTCACTAGTGGTCATGTGACTTGGGTGTTACATCCTCAGGTTGACCTTCCAGTATGTGACTGGCTCAGGCGTTTCGCCCAGGGAAAGCTGTGAAGGAACATAAACAGAAATAGTATGTAGAGAGCTCTTGTAGAACCTTTGAGACTAACTGAAATAAAGAATTTGGCAGCATGAGCTTCCGTAGACTTCAGTCTACTTCCTCAGATGCATTTAGTGGAGTAGAAACCAGGGACAGACATATTTATGTCATTGATATGTGAGAAAGTCAATTCAAACTAGAAATCCTTTGTGTATGGAAATGAAGTAGCAAGTCCAGTTTTAACAATAGTCAATAGTCATTACTGAACAAAGACATTGTGAACTGGCCAGTGTGTATGGAAATGAACAGATAAGGCCAGTTTGGCTTTGGAAACTAGCATGTAGGTGAAGAAAATAGATGAGTGTAGGACGCCTCCCCTAAGGATGGGTTCAAATAGTGTTGAATTGTGTGTAGCGGGTCAGGAAGCCATTGTCCCTGTTCAATCCATTGCTGAGGGACTGTAGTTTATGGATAAATTCCAATTTCTGATCTACCTTTGTAGTTCTTTTGTTCAAGGACTGCTGTTCTGAGGTCTGAGATGGAATGCCCAGGGAGGATGATATGTTCTGCCACCAGTTTTCATGTATTCCCATTCCTAATGTCTGATTTATGTTCATGTATCCTCTGATGCAGGGACTGGCCTGTTTGCCTAATGTAGAGTGCTGATGGGCATAAATCACATTGAAGGATGAGCATGTGAAGGTCCCCCAGTATTGTGGATGATGCCATTAGGTAATGATATTTCCTGGATAAAGGTGTGGACAGAGTTGGCATCTTGGTTTGTGGCCAAACCAAGATGCCAACTCTGCCCGCACATTTATCCAATCCAAACTGGACTTGCTACTTCATTTCCATATGGAAAGGATTTTGAATTTGAATTGCCATTCTCACATACCAATGGCATATATATGTCTGTCCCTGGTTTTCACTCCACTAAATGCATCTGAGGAAGTAGACTAAAGTCTATGAAAGCTTATGCTGCAACTTCTTTACTTCAGTTAGGGCCTTTGCAGACTGCCAGAAATAGTGCACATGAAATTGAGGCACTGCCCTGGCTCAGTGCTAGGGAGTCATGGGAATTGTATTTTTTTCTGGGACATTGAGCCTTCTCTGTCAGAGAGCTCTGGTGCCACAATAAATTACAGTTCCCATGATTCCCTAGCACTGAGCCAGGGCAGTGCCTCAATTTAATGTGCACTATTTCTGGCAGTCTGCAAAGGCCCTTAGTCTCAAAGATGTTACAAGATTTCTCTACATACTGATTCTACAGACTAAGGGGCTGTACAGACTAACATAAAGAGCTGGCCTGGGGCAGAGTGGGGGCATGGTGACCGCGCACCCCATTGCATGGCGGGAGGCACCAGGTTGCTCCCTTGGTGCAGTGTCTATACATGCTTCACCAAAGGAGCACAGAAAAGCCTCTGCAGCGGCAGCAAGAGCAGCCTTTCTGAGGCACAAAAAGGAGCTGCTGGCTTGAGGGTGTGGCATGTGGTTGCTGCATCCCAAACCCAGCATTTCCAGGGGCAGCATCGAGCCGCCTATTAGGGGCAGTCTGTAAAGCCCCTAACATGACTATATCTTTGAATTCTACCACCACAAACAGAAATAGAACATAAACAGGTGAAAGCTTTTAAAAAGCAGCTCATATTTCATCCCAAGTACTGCGTGTGGTCTCGTTATTGCATGGGTTGATCATCAAGAAGTTTCTATTAAGCAGATCTAAATACAAAAATGGTTGCATTAGGAGAAATGTGCACCAAAGCAGTTTTTTTAAAAACCATGCAAGCTTTAAAAATATACAATCAATATTTGGGATGAGCTAATCCATATTTGGGATGAACTAAAGTGAAAACTGGGGGGGGGGGGAGAGAAATCCAGGAACTAAAATAGAGCAATTTGTTGCTCCCAATTGAAAGATGAGCATCTTACTCAGAAAGATCCAGAGAATGGATGCAGTTAGTTGAAGGCTTGGAAGAGGTGACAGGCTGTTCATCAGTTCATCACATGGGGGAGCCATGCACCATTGCTGCAGGACCCATGTCCCAGTTCAGAATCTCTGAGACAGGACTGGGGACAAGAAGCTGTGGCCCTTCAGATGTTGATGAACTGTTAGTACAATGATTCCTCAGCAGAGGCCAGGCTGGATGGGGCTGATGGGGACTGATGGCTCACAGGATCCCCAGCTCTGGAACAGGATTGAAAAGTGAAGTGTGAGCAGATCATGGGCAGAATGCATCTTCCACGCTCAGAAGGGCATGCAGAGACTCAAGTGATCCTTTTGTATTATGCAAAAGGCCAGCTTCCTCTTTGTTGTAGTCTGTTATTATATCTGTTGTCATTTGCCCCTTTCTTCTTTGTACATATTCTAGTCCTTACCAGCCACAACAACATTGACTTTCTCTCTTCCCAGATTTGTTTCCAGTAAAAGAAATGTCCAGAAAATATAATTCTTACATCAAGGAAATTACATTGTCTCTGACAGCTTTATGGCATTTTTAAGATTAGAACTGGTGAAGCCTCCAGCCATTTGTGGAAAGAAGCCAAGCAAATTGATTCCTGACAACAGGAAGTTAACAAAATGAATCACTTCAGTGGAATATAATTTACAAAATACCTCCGCTCTTCAGATTGTTTTAGTGGCTCCAATTGCTCTCTTATTGTGCAAATCCAGCAATTATTTACGATATTTCCCTCCAGCTTCTTAATTTGTTTCTGGCATGCCTCCTGATAGCAGTCCTTGATTTGCTTCGGCCCCTAAGTTAATGACATGATGATGGGGTAAATCTAAACCATAGAATAAAGCAAGTGAAATATAAGGAAAAGCTCTTGTAATTATAGAGCTGGAAACAGTATCATCCCTAAGGTTGATGTCCCCTGGTGCAGTAACTCATCACCCCATTGACCTCCTCCCATTTCACACCATACAGAATCCTTAGTCATGCTTTTTTGCACTCATGTTACTCATCAGTCATAATTCCCATATACCACTGAATGTAATACTAATAGTTGTGACATAAGCAACTAGCAAAATGAAAAGTATACCTTTAGATTACAATATCGTATGCACAACCTAAATGTATTTACATATATGTAGTGAAGATTTGGTTAAAATGTGATGTTTTTAAAGAAAATTTTAAAATATTTTAAATCAATTTTTAAAAAAATTGAAATTTGAAATTATAATTTAAAAAAATTAAATTAATTTGAAAAAAAATGAATTTTTTTTTAAATCCCTCTCCATTCTCCTCCCACTGAGCTTGACCCCACTCCCACCAAATCTTAAAGCATTTTAAAGGGAAGCAGATGAATGCCACAGCCCATTTCTGCCCAAAGGTAGGTGTTTGAGGAGCTGTGGTATTACCCCTTAGGGTGTAGTGAGTCAGGAAGCCATTATCCCTGTTCAATCCATTGCTGAGGGACTGTTATTTATGGATGAATGACATGTAGGGGCACCCCTTAGGATGTCACCTGGTGCAGTCCGCACCCCTCTAGTGATGCCACTGGCTGGAAGGAACTGTAAATACCATGGAATCTCACCCCCTTCTGTGCAGAGCATTCCCATCAAACCTCTGTTTAAAGACCTCCAAAGAAAGTGAGTCCACCACCTTTTGAGGCAGCCTATTCCAAAGTCAGCCAGCTCTTACAGTCAGGAATTTGTTCTCACTGTTGAGGAGGAAAATCTTTTCCTGAAGGTTGAAACAAATGGTTCATGTTAATTAGCAAATTAGGGGCTTCCTGATTTTTCATTAATTCCAGATCATTCATTAAATCCAAATCTTGCAAACAGAAAGTTGTGCCACAGTCCGAAACATGCTGGGGTGAGAATAAACTATTGTTCAAACACCTGATCTGTAGATATAAAAGGTCCCACATTCAGCCATTGGGATCTTATGTTAAAATGGTAGATAAGGATAATCTTAACAGTGGAATGATCTTAACAGTGGCATCACCAGGATTAGCATCACCTGGTGTGGTGATTCATGGTGTCACCCCTCGATTTACCTCTTTATCATGCCACACTATATCCTTATTAATGGTTGTTGGGGTTTTTTGTTATAATGTTACTCATAAATTGTAATTCCCATATGTCACTAAACATAATGGTAATAGTTATGACATAAACAACTAGCAAAATTAAAATTATATCTTTAAATTATAATATCATACGCACAGCCTAAATGTATTTACTTTTCCCATATATTTTTATTAATTTTATATATATACATTATATACATTTCTTAATCTTGAGTACATACTCAATCTATTCAAAATATTACCAATATACAAAAAAAAACTTCCATAGTTCTTCCAAAGTAAGCATGCTACTTATTCATTTAAAACAAATCTCAAATTACACTTTTCATTTTTAAACCCTATTTGTATTAATATCTATATCCATCTTACTTTCATTTTAATGCATTCTATTTTTTTATATATTTCTTTCTATTATTATCTTTCCATACCTCTTATTTCCATATTTCTTTTATATATTTCTCTATTGGAGCCCACTCCATCTCTAATTCCCCAGAATCTTTATTACTTAAAATTCTAGTCAAATGGTCTATCTCTTTCATTTCTATCACTTTTAAAATCCATTCATCATTAGTTGGTATTTCTTCTATTTTCCATTTATATGCCAATTGTAGTCTTGCCGCCGATACCATATATAGGATAGGTCTCCAGTACCGTCTTTCTATTATTGGGTCTATTTTATTCATCATATTCAACAAATATAATTCAGGTTGTAATTCAAATTTGGTGTTGAAAATATTTTGTATTATCTTGTGTATTTTCTCCCCCAAATTTTTTATTTTTGGACATCGCCACCACACATGCACCCATGTTCCCACATTCTGTTTACACTTCCAACATAGATTTGTGTTTGTGTTATTTATTTTTGCTTTTCTTGCCGGGGTTAAGTACCATCTATGCTCCATCTTCCAAAAGTTTTCTCTTAGATCTTGTGTATTTGTGAAATTATTTGTGTTTTTTTTCCCTTGCCCTTTCCCAACATTCCAAATTAATTGTTCTTCCTAAATCGGTGGCCCATTTTATCATATTCTCCAATACTATATCCGATTCTTGTTTTCTTCCCATTAACAATTTGTAAAATTTACTTACTCTTCTATTTCTGTTGTTTTCTAAAAAAAAAATTTATCCAAATCCATCATTTCTTTTTCTATCCCTTGTTGTTTAACATCTATTTTATATCTTTCTAGTAATTGAGAATGTAACAACCAATGCATTTTTGGATCAATTTGCTTCATTTCATCTAGTGTTTTTAATTTCCATCCTTCATTTCACTCCTTCTTTAAGATATCCTTGTATTTTAACCATTTTTTGACTGCTGTCCAGCAACCATGAAATGCCTCATGTGGCGATATCCACAATGGTAGTTTTTGATATATATCTTCTTTTTTTTTATCTCCAACCAAGTCTTTAGGAGGGATCTTCTAATTATGTGGTGATTGAAATCATTATGTATTTTTGCCTTGTTATATCCTAAATAACCATGCCAACCAAATCGATTATTAAAACCTTCTATTTTCAAACTTCTTTTATCTTCCAATTTTATCCAATCTGTTATCCAATCTAATTCCTTAGCTTTATGGTATGTTTCTAAATCCGGAAGGTTCCCCCCCCCCATCTTCTTTTCTTTTAGTTAATGTTTTCCAACATACTCTTGGCCTTTTATTATTCCAAATAAAATCCCTGATATCCTGGTGTGGTGATTCATGGTGTCACCCCTCGATTTACCTTTTTCTCATGCCACACTATATCCTTATTAATGGTTGTTGGGTTTTTTTGTTATAATGTTACTCATAAATTGTAATTCCCATATGTCACTAAACATAATGGTAATAGTTATGACATAAACAACTAGCAAAATTAAAATTATATCTTTAAATTATAATATCATACACACATCCTAAATGTATTTACATCTACATAATTTTATGTAGTTATGGTGAAAATTTGGTAAGATGTGATTTAAAAAATACAAAAACATTGCTCAATAAAGGTTATAACATTTTTGCCTCAGAGCTAGCGAATAGATTGAAAAGATACTTGCAGGATTATATTCATGAGAATCAGAATTGTTTTCTCCTGGAGCATCAAATTAAGAACAATATCAGAGCCGAAGCTGATGTGATAGGATATTTAAATTACCACCATGAAATAAAAGGAGCCCTTTTTTTGGATGCTGAAAATGTGTTTGATAATTTAAATTGGACATTTCTATTGAGAATAATAAAGGAAATGAACTTAGGAGAGATTTTTTTAATAATTGGATAGCAGCAATCCCCAGAGGATTTTTTCCCAACTGCTTTTATTTGATGTATGTGTGGTGGGTTTTCAGTTCTTCTAGAAGCCTTACTAGATGGAGCTTTCTGACTTCTCAGTAAAGCTTTCTGCTAATCCTCAGATGTATGAGTCTGGGGAGGGTCATAGAATCATAGAATCATAGAGTTGGAAGAGACCCCAAGGGCCATCCAGTCCAACCCCCCTGCCATGCAGGAACTCTCAATCAAAGCATCCCTGACAGATGACCATCCAGCCTCTGTTTAAAGACATCTAAAGAAGGAGACTCCGCCACTTTCCAAGGGAGTCTGGTCTACTGCCCAACAGCTCTTACTGTCAGGAAGTTCCTCCTAATGTTAAGGTGGAATCGCTTTTCCTGGAGCTTGCATCCATTGCCATTAGTTTTACCAGCCATCTTGATTGGGGGGATGACGACAGGAAGCCCCCGGCCCAGGAAGACCAGATATCATTCAATGTGGGATTGCCAATTGCAGTACATTGTCTCAACACATAGAACAGTCCTGGCAGCTCCGGACAAGATTGCACTGTTCCAGTAATGGAAGAGAGCATCCTACAAACAGAAGAAGAAGATGTCAGAGAGAAGGCTAAGCTGGAATTCTTCTCCTTGATGCTTAGTTTTCCATTTGAAGGAATTTTGTCTTTGTAGGGAACAGCATCATGGGCTGTTTTCCCTGAGGCCCAGAGACTGAGATTTACAAAGTCATTCCTGCCATTAGGTGAAATGGGGCAGCTGCCTCAGATGGCACATGTTAGGCAAGTCAGAAGACACTTTGGCCATTCCTTTTGAGCATCCAACATAGACAGGATCAGGCTGGACAAATAATTTCTGGTAATTGCCTGTGATAAAAATGATATAGAAATCCCCCAGGCATACTTGAGTGTCTTCTTGCTGCTCTGAAGTTGTTTGGGTTATTTGTTTAATTTAATTTCTCTCCCACCTTTCTCCCAGAAATGGACCCAAGGCAGCTCACAGATAAAATCATTTTTAAAAAAACAACTCTTTACAATATTTTTTTTCAAACAATTAAAATAATCTAGCTAAAAACATGTTGTTGTTGTTTTTGTTGTTGTGTGCCTTTAAGTCATTTCTGACTTATGGTAACCCTAAAGCAGCAATAATAATAATAATAATAATAATAATAATAATAATAGTTTTTATTTATATTTTCCTGCCTCTCCCTGCAGATCAAGGCAGGATTACAACAAAATTATAAAACAATGTACAAAAATACAATATACAAAAACCATAGCAATAATACAAGCCAACAATCCATATAATAAAATACAATATTATAATACTCTCTGAGTAGTATAATATATATCTAATTAAAAAATTTAATAAGACTTCAGGGTAAACCTATCAACATCACAATAATCCAGGTATATGCATCAACCACAAATGCAGATGAAGAGGAAATAGAGAGATTCTATGATGCAGTCCAGGGAGAAATTGACAACATACCATCACAAGATTTCAAACTAATCATTGGAGACTTGAATGCTAAAGTTGGCAACAAAGAAGAATAAAAAAAAAAGTAGGAAGATTTGGATGAGGAACAAGAAATAAAGCAGGAAAGTCTCAGAATTCTGTGAGAACAATAATCTATTCATTGCAAATACCTGCTTCATACGACCAGACAGGAGACTATACATCTGGACATCACCAAATGGTAAACACAAAAACCAGATAGACTACATAATTGGAAGTAGAAGATGGAGAAACTCTATTTCTGTGCCCAAAACCAGATCAGGAGCTGATTGTGGCACAGACCATGACCATAACAAAAATCAGAGTTAAGCTGAAGAAGAAAGCAAAAAGTATCATTATAGCAAAATATGATCTGAACAACATTTCAGATGAATTCAAGGACAATGTAAGAAACAGATTTGAACTATTGAGTATAATTGACCAGGAACCTGAAGAACTGTGGATAGAAGTCAAAGACATAATTAAGGACAAATGCAAGAAAATACTAACAGTGGCCAAAAAGAACGATAAGAAACCATGGATGACAGATGAAACACTTCATGCAATAAAAAGAAGAAAAGCAAACACAAAGGGAGATGAGAACAAAGCCAGAAGTATGAACACAACTGTCCAATGTCTGGCACACAGGAATAAGGAGAAATACTACAATGACCAATGCAGAGAAATAGAAGACAACAACAAAAAGGAAAGAATGAGAGACCTCTATCAAAAATCCTAGAAATTAAAGCCAAGTTCAAACCACGGGCAGGGATGCTCTGTGGAGAGAAAAAAGAACATAATAAAGGAACAAGAAGAAATAAGAAGATGCTGGAGGCAATACACAGAAAAGTTAGACAAAAGAGAAGAGAAAATGAATAATATTTGGAGTGAGGAGTCATATGAAGATGAATCCCAAATTCTAAGAAGTGAAGTGGAATCTGCAATAAAGGAAATGGGGAAAAAATAAATCACCGGGAACAGATGGTATTCCAATTGAACTGCTACAGTGCCTACAGAGAGATGCAACTTTAGTGCTAACTGAAATATGCCAACAAATATGGAAAACAAAGTGGTGGCCAACAGACTGGAAATATTCGATATACACCAATCCACAAGAAAGGAGATACAAAAGACAGCAGCAACTATAGGACAATAGCACTAATCTCACATGCAAGCAAAACAATGCTCAAACTTTTGCAGCACAGACTCCAACCATACATGGAGAGAGAAATTCCAGTGGTGCAAGCAGGATTCAGAAAAGGAAGGGGCACTAGGGACCACATTGCAAACATACGATAGCTAATGGAGCACACCAAAGAATTCCAAAAAAGAATCAGCATGTGTTTCATTTAATACAGCAAACTATTTGATTATATAGATCATGTAAAGCTATGGAATGCACTCAAAGACATGGGGGTCCCACTATATCTGATAGTCCTGATGAGGAATCTGTACCAAGGACAAGAGACTACTGTCAGAACAGAATTCAGAGAAACAGAGTGGTTCCCAAAAGGCAAAGGAGTCAAGCAAGGCTGCATCCTATCACCCTACTTGTTTAACATATATGCTGAAAACATCATAAGAAAATCAGAATTAGAAACAGAAAATGGAGGAGTTAAGATAGGAGGAAGCAACATTAACAACCTAAGATATACAAACGACACCATAATATTAGTAGAAGACATTCAGGAATTGGAACAGTTAATAAGGAAGGTCAACGATGAAAGTGCAAAGGCACGTCTGATGCTGAACATAAAGAAAACAAAAATAATGACCACAGAAGAAATACACATATTCCTCATTGAAATAGTTAAAGAATTCCCATATCTAGGATCAAACATTGACCAGAATTGAGACTGCAGTCAAGAAATAAGAAGAAGACTAGGAATGGGAAGGGCAGCTATTAAAGAACTGGAAAAGATGCTGAAGAGCAAAGACATACAATTGAGCATCAAAGTCAGAATTATTCAGGCCATTGTATTCTCAATTACTATGTACGGATGTGAGAGCTGGACGGTGAAGGAAGCAGACGGAAAGAAAATCAACTCATTTGAAATGTGGTCCTAGTGAAGAGTACTTAGTACAGGGGTCCCCACACTTTTTGAGCCAGGGGCCGGTTCGCTGGCCCCCAGATCGCCGGAGGGCTGGAGGCTCTGGGTGCCATTTTGGAACACAAAATGGCACCCGGCGTCACATGCGCATGCACACTATTCTGGCACCGTTTTGGGTTCGGCCCGTGGGCCATAGTTTGGGGACCCCTGACTTAGGATACCATGGACAGCCAAGAAGACAAACAAATGCATTCTTGAACAGATCAGACCAGGGCTCTCCTTGAAAGCAAAGATGATCAAGTTGAGACTATCGTACTTTGGCCACATAATGAGAAGGCACAGATCACTAGAAAAAACAATAATGCTAGGAAAGGTAGAGGGTCGAAGAAAGAGAAGAAGACCACAGACCAGATGGATAGACTCAACCAGGGGGGTTATGGAGAATTACTTGCAGGATTTCGGCAAGGCAGTGGAAGATAGGGATTCTTGGAGATGTCTCATCCACAGGGTCACCATGAGTCAGAACCAACTCAAGGGCAGCTAACAACAAAGGCAACCCTACCATGGGGTTTTCTTGGCAACGTTCTTTAAGGGGTTTTGCCATTTCTGTCCTTTGAGGCTGAGAGAATATGACTTGCCCAAATTCACCCAGTGGATTTCCATGGCCAAGTGGAGATTCGAACCTTAGTCTCCAAAGTAGCAGCCCAACGCTCAGATCATTACACCATGCTGGTTCTTGACTGTATCCTCCTCTTTCTTTAAACTGTTAGATGTGCTCATGTGAATCTTTCTGCAGCATGGCATTTATTGAATACAGGTCAAAATCACAATTATAGAGTTGCTATTTATATTAAGGGGGACCCCCTGTTTGTATACGGGTTACTTGCTCAAACAGCGAGCTCAAACCACTATGCACATGGCATACACATACAAAATATACATTCAAATCAAACATACAAAAGTTTTAAAAACATAACTAGAGCACACATTGGGTATAAAAGCCTCCCCAACACAATCATATATCAAAAGCCTGCTTGAATAAAAATGTCTTTGCCTGCCAGTGAAAGGAAAGCAGGGAGGAGGCCAGCTTAGCATCCCATAGAAGGGAATTCCAGAGAGTGGGAGCAGCCATTGAGTATATCTCTCATGTCCTCACCAAGTGAGCCTGTGATGGTGACAGGATTGAGAGAACACCTTCCCTTAAGGCCCTTGCAGGTTTGTATGGGGAGATAAGGTATTTCAGATAGTTGGGACCTAAGCCATGTAGGACTAGGTCATGAGCAACACTTTAAATTGTATCGGGAAACAAACTGCTAGCCAGTGTTTGCAGCATAACATTGTAACTCTAAGAATATTTTAATGTTTTCAGAAGAGAAAATTTGCTCTTCAAAACATAAGACCATCTTAGCAAACCCTGCCACTTCTTTGGACCATTTGGGGGGATGGACCACTGTGAAGGTCTTCTGCAGTCACCAAGTCTTGGCCTTGGGAGAATGCAAGAGATCAGAAGGTTAGCTTATAAAGATTTCACCAACTTGGATGGCCTGATAACAGTTCTGTAGCTGTTCTGTGTGGTTGTATCTCTCTAGCAGGGTTGAGCAAACTGTGGTCCTCTGGATATGGTCTCCAGGTTTCCTCAGCCTTAGCCAGCCTGGCCAATGGTGAGAAATGAAGGGAGTAGCAGTTTGTCAACCGGAGGGCTAAAGGTTCTCCACCCTTGCTGTGTGAGTTGATCTCCACAGTCTCTACCAGCACCTACACAATGTTCAGTAAGGCAACCAATGACTTCCCAGTCCTGTGGCTCACTGTTTAGTAATGGCAATGCCCTTCTCTTACATATAACAATATGACCATTTATAATGCTGCACATCATACCCACATACCAGACAGAACAGATTGGACACAACGATCCAACTTACTGGTTGCTCTCAAAAGACAAATCCAGGCAGATAGCATAGCAGCCAGGTGTGTGTGTAAAAGACATCATGGGTAGAGGACCATTATCCAAAGGGTCTTATTTTAAAAATCTTGATAGTTTGTCAAAGCCCTTGTTGTGTCTGCTTATGTGTCTCTGTGTGTGAGAGAGAGACAGGGAGGAAGGGAGGGAGCTATCCAGCCTTTCTGACAAGGATCTCTTCTTTACTGTAAAGTAGGGCTGGGGAGCTTGTGACTCTTCAGAGGTTGATGAACAACTATTCCCATGATTCCTCACTATTCGCTAGGCAAGGCGAGGTGGATGAGAACTCAAGATCATTAATATCTGGAGGGATGTGTGTGGATATATATCAACTCACCTATTGACTTATGGCAACCCTACAAATTTCATTGGGTTTTCATAGGCAGTGACTACTCAGAGTTGGTTCACTATTGTCTTCCTTTGCAAGTGGCTCCTGGCAAAGTGGCAGACAGAAGATGTTGTCTGTTTGGAGCTCTCCCCAGTGCTGAAATTTGGAAAAGTGGCTTAAAATGTTCTGAAAATAACTGCCAAGAAAGAGCTGGTGTGGTGTAATGGTTTGAGCACTGGACTCTGGAGAATCCCCACTTGGTCATGGAAATCCACTCTCTCAACTTCAGAGGAAAGCAGAGGCAAACCTCCTCTGAACAAATTTTGCCAAGAACCCCATGAAATTTCCAACTTAGGATTGCCATATATTGGAAACAACTTGAAAGCACACAACAGCAACAGTTCTGGTGGCATAAGCTGGCAGTGTGCATACCAATATGTTGGTTGGGTTTTGGAACCAACTGTGGCTTTTTCACCAATTGTGATTAGAGGAGCAGTGTTGGACCCATGTGCAGTGCCCCCATGTGTCAAACCACTGACCTGCAAGAAGTAGCTGTTGAAAAGAAGTGTCTTCTGCTCCTGGATCAGCTCCATCTATCTTGGCTGGCCATTGGATCCACTTGGATGGAAAAGAATGCAAGGTGGATTCCTGTTCCAGATGAACCTTATTTGAATAACAAAGTATTTCTGAGATCTTGTAGCACCTTTGAGACTAAATGAAAGAAAGAAATTGGCAGCAGGAGCTTTCATAGACTTCGATCTACTTCCTCAGATGCTTTTGGTGGAGTGGAAGCCAGGGACAGACATATATATGTGCTTGGTATGTGAGAATGTCAATTCAAATTCAAATTCATTTCCATACACAAAGGAATGGTCCCTTTGTTTACATTGTTTTAAAAGACAACTCAGGTGAGAATACAGTCTGCCTTTGATCCCAGAGAAAGACAAAACTGGCCCCTGGATCCACCAAAAATTTCCCATCCCAGGACTAGCAACACCTATCTTTTTGTAATGGAGAAAATGCAAGATACTGCTCAAGCTGGAAAGCAACAATGAAGCATCCTTTCTCTGCCGTTTGTGAGGCCACATCCCCACTTAAGCAATTTGGCAGAATCGCATGACATTACATCTTATGTTCCATTAGCACAAGAGAGCAGCATTGTTGTGCTTTGTCATGGCAAAAAGTGACAGTGTACAAATTAATGTACTACATACAAGCATTGATACTTCTTGTTAGTCTATTCCTTCACCCTGCTGAGGACAAACTAAGCTGATGGCAGAAAACATAGATTGACATAAAACCCACAGATTGACATAAAACTCAAAGGGACAAACGTATTGACCCTCAATTGTCCAATCCAAGCGACTCAGTTTAACAGCTTTGTAGTCTGAGCTGGCAGGAGTTTGACTGATATTACAGTTTTGCCATCTTGCTCTGTGTTTACAGCTACATCCCAATGCCGAGCAAAATTGGAAATATGTATTTCTTTGATAAATCACATATTTTTTTGCATTGTATCTATATGATCTCCATTTTTAAAGTGGCTGGGAAGCTTACTAATTAATGTGTTTTCACATTTCTCATCCTCGGATACTTATTCTTACTGACAGGATATTTTATCATTATTCCCAAAAGCAGAGTCCTGCCACAAATAATTTATGTAGTGTCAAACCAAAGATAACTAATGACCTGTTGGCAGAGCCAGTATTTAGCTGCTTTATGTGACTTTGTACTTGAATATTCTAATGGGTTAAATAATAATAATAATAATAATAATAATAATAATTTATATCCTGCCCCTCTACAAAGCTATCGGGATGGCGTACAGCATAAAAATACAACACAATAAACTCACCATCCCAAATCCCAACCCCTCCCAACCCTTAAAAAATTATTAAACAATTCATAAATTAAAACAATATTTAAAATAAAGCAAAATGGAAACAATCTACAAAAGTAAACAACAACAACAGCGACTGCCACAGCAGGGAGTAAGAGACATGAAGATGGGCCAACTTCTGAGATGGGAGATCTAGTCGGGGAAAGAGATCTGTCTTGACAGCCTTTTTAAAGCTGTCTAAGATCGTAATATGATGGATCTCATCCGGCAGGTCATTCAATGGTCTGGGAGAAGTCATTGAGAAGGCCCTCTGGGAGGTTGCAGACAGCCTTGCTTTTGTCAGCTGTAGCAAATTCCTCCCAGAGGACCAAAGAGCGCAGGGCGGATTGTACGGGCGGAGGCGGTCTTGAAGATAGCTTGGACCCAAGCCATTGAAGGCTTTATAGGTGATAACCAACACCTTGTACTGGGCCCGGAAACTAATAGGCAGCCAGTGAAGAGACTTTGGTACTGGCATTATATGGTCTATGTTAGATGTACCGGAGACCAACCTGGCTGCCGTATTCTGTACTAGTTGAAGTTTCCGGACCAAGCGTGAGGGTAGCCTCATGAGAATGAGTTGGGACTTGGCTCTGCCTGTGTGTGTCCCTAGTTCAGGGTGTGTTCTTCTGGATATTGTTGAACTGCAAGACCTGTCAACCTTAGCCATCACCCAGTGATGAGGGATGATGGGACTTATCGCTGGGAAACATCTGGAGGACTATGTCCTCCCTGTTCTGAACTTCAAGCTCCATTTGGACCATTGAGGACAGATTGCCTAGCATTCTTTCAATGGTTGTCTAGGGTCCAAAACACACTCCGCAGAAACAATCCTGCCACCAGACAAGGATGAGTGAGGCATGGGCAGGCGCACAGCCGATGCTAAGACTGCAGCTCCCATCCACCCAAGCCAGCCAGGACGGGGGACCATGGCAACCACATTCCAACCACATCTGCTGAGCTTTTGTTTTTGCTGCAAGGAACAGAGAGAGTGCAGTTAAATGAAAAGCATGGAGAAGAAATCTCTTGCAGCAGAGGTGGGCAACTTTAGCCTTGCAGACATGGTTGGAATGCAGCCACCATGATCCCCCATCCTGGCCGGCCCGGATGGATGGGAGCCACAGTCCAAAATCAATCAGAAGCCCACCCATGCCCCACCCATTCCCGCCCGGTGGCAGGACCAATTTTGCAGGGTGTGTTCTGGACCCCAAACAACCACAGAGAGAGAGAAGAGGGGTGTGATGGTGGTTTCAGTGCTGTGGAAATTTTGCTTTACTGTGGAAACCCACTAGGAGGGTCCAAAACACACTGCAGAAACAACCCGCCCTGAGACCACTTTAACCGCCCTGGCTCAGTTTGCTAGGGAATCCTGGGAATTGTAGTTTAGGTGCTATAGGAGCCTGAAAACCTTGCTACTAGTTGGTCTCAATGGACTTCATTAAATAATAATAATAATAATAATAATAATAATTTATATCCCGCCCTTTGGGGACCCAATCCAGGCAGCTTACAACAATAAAATCACATGAGATATCCCAAAACAATCCCTCCCCCCCTTAAAACAGTATTACATCAGATAACAGTTAAAATTACAAATTTAAACATTTAAAAGTTAAAACAGTTAAAAATACTACAAAAATAACACGTTGGCCTACAGCAGGGGTCGACAACCTTTGTTGCCGGGGGGCCGAGGGGGAGGGGGAACAGCGTGGGGGGCCGTAGGTATGCACGCGTGCGCTTCCCCATGTGCTCGTTTGCTTCCCCCCAAGCGCGCGCATGTGCGCACGATGCATCCGCCATTTTGGAAGGCCCCCACACGTGGGGGGGCTTCCCTGGGCCACACGAGAGGTCTTGCCGGGGCCTTGGAAAGGCCCCCCACCCCTGCGGCAGGAGAATTCGCCCTCTGCGGGTGCGGAGGGGCCTTTAGAAGGCCCAGGGAAGCCCCTCTGTGGCTGCTGCGGGTGAATTTACCCGCCGCTGCCACTTCCCTGGGCCTTGGAAAGGCCCCTCTGCCACTGCTGCGGGCATGCCAGGGATTCGCAGCGGCAGAGGGGCCTTTCCAAGAACCAGAGAAGCGGCAGCGGCGGGCGAATTCACCCGGCACAGCCACGGTGTGGCCTCCGAAGGTCTCACAGCGGCTGCGCAGCTGCTGCGGGTCCTTCCAAAATGGTTCCTGCATTGCGCGCACATGCGCGCACGATGAGGATATCATTTTGGAAGGCCCCCCACTTGCGGCTGCCATTTTGTTTGCCAAAATGGTGGCCGTGAGTCGTTTGCGCATGCGCAGGAGTACTGCGCATGCGCAAACGACTCGCGGTCACCATTTTGGCAAACAAAATGGCGGCCACGATGCACGCGGAGGCGGGAGCGCGCATGGGGGCAGGTCAGCAGGGGTCCGCGGGCCAGGTGCGGCCCATGGCCCGTAGGTTGCTGACCCCTGGCCTATGGCAATGTTCTTCCTCCATCCATAGATGGGGCCACACAGAGAACATTGCGGTTGGGGATGCCCGAGGCCGGGATAATTAATCTGGAAAGGCCTGTCAGAAGAGATCCGTCTTGACAGCCTTTTTAAAGCTGTCTAATGATGTTAACTGATGGATCTCACCCAGCAGGTTGTTCCAGAGTCTGGGGGCAACAATTGAGAAAGCCCTCTGGGAGGTAGCCGAAAGCCTCAATTTTTGAGATGTATTGAACTTGAAAAAAAATTACTCTTTTGAACCACAACTCCAAGAATCCCACAAACTCTAACACAATCAGTTATGCAGCAGTTATGGGGTCCTGGTGGTTAAACAATATTAATTAATTAAGTAATTAATTTTATATACCACTCTTCTCCCAACAAGGGATCTAAGGAGGATCCCCTGTTGAATATATAAGGTTGCCAGTGTGAAAACTGGAGAGTGCTCCTGTACCTTTAATGGTTGTGTAGAAGAGGGAATTTCAGCAGGTGTTGCTTGTCACACCCTCCCAACTTCCAACATTTGTTTTTAAAAATTGTTTGAATTTAGTTTTTAAATTTCAACCTCCCCCCTCCCCATCTCCTAGGGAATGTGAACCATGAGGAGACTAGGGAGTATGGGGGGATGCAGACGGGCAGCCCTGGGCCGCCCCCAGAAGTGGAGGATCGAGGCCAAGGCTGCCGGACACCTCGGCCCCGATCCTCCCTTTTGCGGCGCACCTTTTTGGCATCTCTTCTGGCTCAGCGTATCCAGACACTGAGCCGGAAGGAAGTCATCGGAGCGCCCGTCGTCCTCAGGAAGGAGATGGGGCACCCAGTGTCTGGCTGCCCCTCCCCTTCCTGGGATTGAAGACAGCATTTATCGTCGTCTGCATCCCCCCTATGTTTAGCCTGAAGAAGAAGAGATAAAGGAAACAAAGTCCCATGAGCTGCTGATGTTCCACAAACTTTATTATCGTAAAAACAGCACATGGGACTTTGTTTTCTTTATCTCTTCTACTGTGAATATGTGCTTTTCAGTTTTTTGTTCTGTTTCTAGCCTGGAGAAGAGACAGTTAAGAGGTGATATGATAGCCCTGTTTAAATATTTGAAGAGATGTCATGTTGAGGATGGAGCAAGCTTGTTTTCTTGTGCTCCAGAGAATAGGATCCAGAACAACGGATGGAAGCTACAGGAAAAGAGATTCCACCTCAACATTAGGAGGAACTTCCTGACAGTAAGAGCTGTTCAACAACAGAATATGCTGCCTCTGAGTTTATTGGAGTCTCCTTCTTTGGAGGTTTTTAAACAGAGGCTGGATGGCCATCTGTCAGGGGTGCTTTGATTGAGAGTTCCTGCATGGCAGAATGGGTTTGGACTGGATGGCCCTTGAGGTCTCTTCAAACTCTATGATTCTATGATTCTAAGTGGCACTTTTGCCATGTTTCTCCCCACCACCACCACCAATTTAGGCTTTTTTTTCAGCTCAGGAAAGACCTTTTTTTAACATACTTGTTTTTTTAGCATCCATGTTTACATCCTTGTTTTGAAAAGCTTATCATGTCTGTAGAATAGCTGTGACTTGCCCTTAAAGTATGGCAAGATTCCTCTCATAGAGGTGTGGAGGGCATTTTTTGTTAAAAATATAAAACAATCCCCTTCCTAAGTTTTGGGAAGGAACTGAGAGCACTGTGGGGGGAGGTCCCAATAATGGTATTGTTGGGCCACATGCAATGAAATGACTGTGGAGAATATTTTGGGTATGCAAAAGTATGTGTGTATTTTTATTCACATCTTTTCTGAAAGACCCTGCAAAACCTTGGTGTGCGTCACCCCATTCACTTGCTCATCCTGGCATTTGTTGTGTGCCTTCAAGTCGTTTCTGACTTATGGTTGCCCAGCAGAGTTCAGGCAAGGAAGAGAGACTAGGGATCACATTGCAAACATATGATGACAAATGGAATGCACCAGGGAATTCCAAAAGAAAATCAGCATGTGCTTTATGCCTTTACAGACTGCCAGAAATAATGCAGCTTGAGGCCACTTTAACTGTCCTGGCTCAGTGGTAAGGAATCATGGGAACTGTAGTTTATTGTGGCACCAGAGCTCTCTGACAGAGAAGGCTCAATGTCCCAGGAAAAAAAATATACAATTTCCATGATTCCCTAGCACTGAGCCAAGGCAGTTAAAGTGGACTCAAGCTGTATTATTTCTGGCAGTCTGTAAAGGCCCTGAAGCAAAGCCTTTGACTGCATAGATAATGAAAGGCTATGGATTATCCTTAAAGACTTGGGAGTGCCAACATATCTGATAGTCCTGATGAGGAATCTGTACTCAGGACAAGAGGCTACTGTCAGAACAGAAGACAGAGAAACAGAATGGTTCCCAATTGACAAAAGAGCCAGACAAGGCTGCATCCTTTCACCCAATCTGTTCAACTTGTATGCAGAACATATTATAAGAAAAGCTGGTTTGGACACAGAAGGAGGAGGAGTGAAAATAGGAGGAAGAAATATCAACAATTTAAGATATGCAGATGACACCATAAAACTAGCATGAAACCTCACAGACCTGGAACACCTACTAAGGAAGATCCAGGAAGAAAGTACAAAGGTAGGCTTAATGTTAAACATAAAGAAAACAAAAATAATGACTACTGAGGACCTTCACATGTTCAACCTAGACAATGAAGTAATAGAAATAGTAAAAGAATACCTGAGATCAAACATTGATAGAAATGGGGACTGCAGTCAGAAAATCAGAAGAAAACTAAAAATTGGGGAGAGTGGCTATGAAAGAACTAGAAAAGATTCTAAAATGCAAAGATATACAACTCAGCACAAAGTTAGAATAATACAAGCCATTGTATTCCCTATTACCATGTATGGATGTGAGACCTGGGCAGTTCAGAAAGATGATAGGAAGAAAATCAACTCATCTGAGATGTGGGGCTGGAGAAGAGTGCTGAGGATCCCATGGAGAGCCAAAAGGACAAACAAAGGGGTCCTAGAGCAGATCAAGCCGGAAACCTCCCTGGAAGAAGCCAAGATGACCAAACTGAGACTGTCATACTTTGGACACATCATGAGAAGAGAGAACTCTTTGGAAAAACAATAATGCTGGAGAAGAAGGAAGGAAGTTGGAAGAGAGGAAGGCCACATGCCAGATGGATGGACTCTATTAGGGAGCTCACAGGTATTAAGCAGTTGCAGGAATTAAGCAGAGCAGTGGAGAACAGAGGGTCATGGAAATGTCTCATCCATAGGGTTGCCACGAGTCAAGATTGACTCGAGGGCAGTTAACAACAAGTGGGTTTCCATGAACCCTGGTCTCTAGAGTTGTCATCCAACACTCAGACCACTACATCACACTGGCTTTCTCACCACAATAATACAATCATAATGTTGGAAGAGACCACAAGAGCCATCCAGTCCATCCCCCTGCCATGCAGGAATCCACAGTCAAATAACTACTTAATCATTTAAGCCAGGAGAAATTAAAACTACATAATCCAGCAGTTCTCAGAACAACTGCCAGATAGTCTGGACCAAACCTGTTACAGTGTTTATCTATTCAAATACACAACAACTCAGAGTAATTCCAGAATTAAAAAAGAAAATAGCATGAATAAAGGAACAAGAGCTTGGAAAACATTACTTTTGTTGGATGGTAATTACCCGAATTCTGCAGCTTACCACCACAGAATAGCAGGCCTTTTGGTCTGGGGATTCTGAAAGTGGTAGTAAAATAACTTTTCAAAATTCTGGTAGAACCTGTATCAAAATGATATACGGTCAGCCCTCCGTTTTCACAGGGGATCCGTTTTGGATCCCCCCTCCACACACGAAAACGGAGATTGGCTTGATTTTATTGAATATTTTATTGAATATTGATTTTAATGGAGGTCACCCCTCCGTGAATATGCAAAACCGTGGACTTCAAGTCTGTGAGAACGGGGGTGGGGTGTGTGACTGCAGTGAGTGCTGCCATTGAGAAAGCCAGCCGGCCAGCTGGCCTTGCCTTTTCCCAGCATACTCCATTCCCTTTCTTCTTCTTCCCCCTTTCCCAGCTCCTTTCATAATTCCCTTTTACCTTCCTCACTCTCCTTTCCAAGCTCTGTTTGTGTTGCAATGGGAAGCTTGTTGAGGCTGAGTGGGAAATCAGAACACTCATATACTTTTCTGAAAAGTAATTGAAAATCAATGAAATTTCATTTGGGAAGACTTGAATGCAGGATTTTTAATTTGGACAATTTGACAAGAGGATAGGAATGGGAGCACACTTTTGTTTGATTTCCACAGACAATGCTGAGTCTCCCAAATTTATGTCTCATATTGCAAATACAGAGGAGGTAGGCAGGGAGAAAGACATGTAGAATGTCCACTTAATGCTTTGCCAAAAAAATCAGAAATGCATCACACATACAAAACATAAGGAGTATAAAAGAAGATGCCAATTCATATAACACTTGCAGTGGCAACTGATGGCTGCAGTTCCACCGGGGCAGGTTAATGTTCCAGGTTTAAGGCTCAACTAGAAAGGCATTTTCCAAGATGCTGACCCTATCCTGAAGACTAAAACCCCAAAGGGAATTGATAATCTCTCTGAGATTAGAGCTTTGGGAGTCACTGAAAGATTTGCACACATTAATTTATATGGAAAGATGCAAATTTAGAAATAATTTCTGTAATGTCAATAGAAATTATACCAGAAATGGGAAATAATTACTTTTTTAAATTTTACTACAACTGTCAGAGTCCTTTGGAGTTCAGTGAGATACTAACAATCTCTAGCTAAGAATTTTAAATATGCTTTCCTAAACTGAAAATCCCAGAATTCCTTAAGATGTTGCCATGACAATTAAAGTGAAATGACAGAACTATCACTGTGTAGTGTGAAAGAGCCCAGGTGCTTAATGTTGTTGGCAAATTCAAGGGCCCTGATTTCCCTTCATATGTCTTGATCTTTCAACAGGATTTAGATTAGATAGGCATCAGGATCATCCGCAGAATGGACCTCCATTTCCCCGTGCGTCTGATGTTTGGTAGAATAGGAGAGGAGTTACAATTGTGGAAGCAGTGTTAAAATCATGACTGCATTTTAAATATGAAACAGTTACAGTTAGGTAACTAAGGAGATTATCGCAGCGCTAATAAAACCGGTCTACCTGAGCCATCATAAAATTTAAAACAGGCAGCATCCTGATCTTATCACAAGGATTTAGCTGCCGAAATCACCACCCGGGTCCATCCGGGGTCTATCCCCGCTCACAAGGACACCCAGCATGCCTCTTTTGAAAGCCAGGAGTTTTCCATCTTAAAGAATTGGCTGCTGGAGTGGCCCTGGGAGTGGGGATGGACCCAGGCTGGATCCGGGTGGCAATTTTGGCAACTAAATCCTTGTGAGAAGATCAAGATGCCGCCCGTTTTACATTTTAAGCTGGATCAGGTAAGTCAGTTTATTAGCGCTGCGATAATCTCCTAACTCTGGAGACTAGGGTTCGATTCCCAACTCTGCCATGAAACCCACTGGGTAATCTTGGGTAAGTCACATGCTCTCAGCCTCAGGAAAGGCAGTGGCAAACCTCCTCTGAATAAACCTTGCCAAGAAAACCCCATGAGTAGGTTCACTTTAGGGTCACCATAAGTCAAAACTGACTTGAAGGCCAACATTAGGATTCTAGCAAAGCTCAGAGAGAAGAGGAAACCTTTAGGTGAGTATCAATTGCTTTTATTGTCCCAGTTAATTATATAGTCCAAGAGCTGCAACCTTGCAAGCTCTGATGCCACTACATTACTATTGATCATTGTGGGAAACAGGAAGCAGGACCTTGCAAGTCAAGCTTTAGGGTCAGTGAAGCTAAGAGATCACAAATAGCCCTGGGACAATCAAGAACCTTTGTGGCCAAACTGAGCTGAGAGATTAATACTTTCCAGAGGCTGGAAAAATTATTGTTTTGGACAATCTCAGAATTCCAGATCCAACATGGCCTATGCCACACTGGTGGGGTGCAATGATCTGGAGAGCCTGATTCATTCAGTTCCTGCTTGGTTTGAGTTCAAATGATAAATTGAAGTAAAACTAAGCCACTGAAAGTACAAGATGCAGCTTTATTGATGACCAACTGATGGGAAAAGGATGCAGTGAAAGAAAATATAAGCAAAGAAGGTATTCACACATCCCTTTGGTTGAGTGTTGACACAGCTTCAAGTGCAATGGTTCCTGGATGCTATACTGCTGGATGCTGTACTGTATTGCTCTTTTGGGTCCAAATGGGCCTTCATATTCTTAGGCAAGGTGTCAGTGTTCTGCTTCCCAAGGCAGGAACAAAGGGAAACTCCCACAAGGGCAGATTATATACCCTTGCAGGATTGGGTTTTTTGAAGCTTCAAGATGATGCTAGTTCTCCCTCTTCCTTCTTTCAGGGGTAGGCAAACTGTCCCCTTTAAGGGCCGAGGGACTTCAGCTCCCAGAATCCCAGACTATTGGCCAACATCCCAGACTATTGGCCAACAAGCTTCTGGGAGCAGAAGTCCCTCGGCCCTTAAAGGGGACAGTTTGCCTTCCCCTGCAAGATGAGGGAGATACTGAGACCTCTTATCAGCGCCTAGCTGCATCTCTGTTTACAGCTTTACTGAAGACCTCCTTTTAGGGTACACAAAACTCAGAGAGAATTTCTCAGAGTTTCTCGAGGGGGATGTATGGATGGGACACCCATTTATTAAAAACTCTTTGGGGAAATCTGAGAACTGTAGTCCAAAAGGCAACATTTAAAAAGTGCTAGCATGCACTTCCAAGCTGTATTACTGATACAGCATATATGCACAAGGTAGCCCTGTATAGTCTGTATATTGTCTGTATTGTCTGCATATACCGTATATACTTGACTATAAGTTGATCTCATGTATAAGTCGAGGGCAGGTTTTGGGGCCAAAATTATGGATTTTGATATGGCCCATGGATAAGTTGAGAGTAAAACTTTGGTGCATGTAACAAAGCAAAGTTTTCAGCAGAAAAGCAAAGGAAAACAATGCCAAAGAACTTACAAAATTTCAGCAGACATAAGTGTTTGTGCTTATACTAAAGGCAGGATAGATGAAAGAATAGAGGGAGAGGCAATGATTCCAGGACAGATTACACTCTTACCTTTCATGAGGGGATGGTTCCTTTTTTGGGTAAGAATTAAAGTACAGTATTTACATTGACCCATGGATAAATTGACTCAGGTTTTTTGGGTCAATTTTTTGACTAAAACGTCTAGACTTATTCATGAGTATATACAGTAATATGGCTTAAATGCTATTGTTAGTCCTATCTAGAGCCCTTTAATCACTTGGATTTACCTCTGTGTCGATGCCATTCAGCATACAATGAGTCTACCCTAGTTGGAACTAACCACCAAGGTGTGTATTCCTGATATCTACACAAGGTTGCCCAGTATTGTCTGCTATGGTTGGCAGCAGGCCTATAGGAAATCAAGCAAAGCATTTCTGCATCACCTGCTCCTTGATCCTTGGTCTAGAGGCACTTGGATTGAACCTGGAACCTTCTGCATGCAAAGTACGTGCTCTGCTGCTTGAACTCTGTATCCTGCCAGATTGTAAAGGCATTTTGGCAAGGAAGGGGAAAAGGAAGGGAGAAAGAACAGGAGAGAGGAAAAAAGCCCAAAGGTCACATCTCTTTATGTGGCTCAAGTAATGCAGGGAGAGGTTCAAGGATATGATGTCTAGGTGCTGCGTGTCTAAATGCAAACAATCAGTACTACTGCGAGAACATCTGTCACGCGTTGCAGGAGACAGCTCATCATTGGCAAATGCCTGCTTGCTTTCTAAGCACTGAAAAAGCTGGCACAAATCAGACTTTGCAGAATGGTAAAGAGCAGGCACTCTATATGTACTGCAGAACTGCAGGCTGTACAGTTTTAGCACCAAGCAAGAAGAGGAAAATTATAATGACCAGGCATGCTCAGGCTTACAAGAGATTCTCTTTGTTGTTGCTAAATGCCCTTGAGTCAATTTCGACCCATGGTGACTCTGTGGATGAGACATCTCCAAGACTCTCTATCCTCCATTATTCTGCTTAGTTCCTGCAATTTCATACCTGTGAGCTCCTTTTTCAAGGATGGACTCCTTTTCAAAAATGGGAGCTTGCCATTTTGGAAAAACAGGTGGATAAACACAACTGGGACCTGGGATGTATTTGGGTCACAGTTGCCCGGTGGCAGTGGTGGCAATTTAAATGTGATAATATCAGCGATTAATCCGAAATGCAACTGTATCTCATTGGGGATAAGTTGCTTTATTTTGTAATATGATAATCTCCAGTGCTGAGGTAATTCTAGCTCGGGCACAAGCCTATGTTAAATTGTTCAGAAAACACAGAACTCAGAGTGTTAAGTACAACTCAGTGAACAAGGGGGATGTCAACAAAGCACTTATACACACACACATACACACACAAGAACTAAGATGCTGGTAGTGGATAGCAAATTCATGGATTGCAATGGACAATGTTTATCAGTTCCAGAAGCCAGGCTCCAAACTGGGGGAAAGCTAGGAGTTGAATGGGACTCAGTACTCTGCTTTGTAGCACAACCAGAAGTACTGAGGAGCCTAGCTTAATTCTGACAGGGTTTCTGTATGATTCCAAACAGGACCAAAGTGGACATATTTATGGCTGAACTGTGTATTGAAGTAGCTGGAGTTGATTTTCCAGGAATTCCAGAAACAATGGGATTCCCAGTTGACTGATGGTTTTAACTTCAGAGTTACAGAAGGAATATTTTTGGTTGATGGTGGTGACATTGATTTCAACAAGCAGTGATAAAACCAGGAGAACCCTAGGAAGGTTGGCACATTATGAAGTGTTGGGAAATACAATGGAGGTTAGCAGAAATATACTACTAGCAGGAAACAACAAAGACATGGAACAATTATTAAAGTGTAAAGGACTGGACAAGATCCTAAAGTGTAAAGAACAGAGTACCAAAATCAGAATTCTCCAAACTCTTATATTCCCCATTACCATGTATGGATGCAAGAACTGGACAGTGAAGTAAGCTGACAGTTTGAAAGAAAATGAATCAACTGGATTTATATGACTGTTGACTGACATTGATTCAATGACTCTACCGTAGTTGTATCATCAGAATGAGGTCCCAAAATTCCCCATCCAACATGGTTACTGAACCTGGCAAGGAGATTTTGAGTGCTATAGTCCAAAATGTAACTTATAAATGCCCTGGAACCTTCTCATTCATTGACAGAATCAATTGGATTTAGGCCATGGCCCAACAACTACCTACTCAGGAGTGCTAGAGCCCCTTGTACCAACTGCCACATGGTTTGTGTCCACCCTTAAGGTGAGATAAACTCTTCCTAGCCTGAACTTGTGGTGCAGTTTCTGCAGAAACACAGCACTGTTGGGATAAGGCTGTCCATGGAGGTAGGATGTCAGGCTGCACATTTTGCTCTTTGCTGCATCTGCTTCTGTGAAATCCTGTTGTCTGCAACATAACACACATTGTCATCCTCTGCCTTTGGCCAGGACTCCTTTTGCTGCCTTTTTCTAGGAGGTTTAATGTATGGTTGCTAGGCAGTGGCACAGCTGCTGGAGTCTTTCTGTGCTTTGGGTCAATGATACCTTTAAAAATGATGCTTCTAAGTGTGCGTGGAGGTTGTTTTCCCCATTATCGATTTTGCCTAGTGATGCTTGTTTAAAGCAAAGTATTCTTCCATCTTGTATAGAGATTGTAAAAGTACAAAACAGCCATTTGCAGACAGCTAGTTATGTCCAAAGCCAGCCCAGTAATGGGGGGGGGGGGGGGGCACACAAAACTTTCAGGATATTTTCTTTTGTTGTTTTCTGACATTCCTGCTAGCAGAAGATATAATTAATAAAAACAAATTAAAATAATTCCTTAATAATCTAAACTTAATTTGGTTTATATTATTTAAATGTAAGACACCCAGCAATTTGGGTGTAAGACACCCAGAATAGGTAGAGAAGTAGTACAGGAATACTTTGCTACTGTAAATGAATTACGTCTTCTGAGTGAGACGAGCTACATCCAAGGATATTAAAAGCACCGGCAGAAGTAATCTCAGAACCACTGACAATAATCTTTGAGAATTCTTGGAGAACAGGAGAAATCCCTACAGATTGGAAGAGGGCAAATGTTGTCCTCATCTTCAAAAAAAAAAAAAAGGGGGGGGGGGAGGACCCAAATAATTATTGCCCAGTCAGCCTGACATCAATACCTGAAAAGATTCTAGAGCAGATCATTAAACAGATGGTTTGTAATTACTTAGAAAACAATGCTGTCGTCACTAAGAATCAACATGGGTTTCTCAAAAACAAGTCATACCAGATTAATCTGATTTCTTCTTCTTTTTATATACAGGCTTGATAGATGAAACAAATGTTGTGGATGTAGCATACTTTGATTTCAGTTTTGACAAAGTTCCCCATGATATCCTTGCAAAGAAGCTAGTAAAATGTGGCCTAGACAGTGCTACTATTTAGTAGATTTGTAATTGACTGATTGACCAAACCCAAACGGTGCTCACCAATGGCTCCTCTTCATCCTGGAGAGAGGTGACTAGTGAAGTGTCACAGGGATGTACAGGGATCTGTACTGGGTCCTGTGCTAGTCAACATCTTTATCAATTACTTGGATGAAGGAATGGAGAACATGCTGATTAAATTTGTAGATGATACCAAACTGGGAGGGGTTGCTAATTTCCCAGAGGACAGGATTAAAATTCAAAATGATCTTGACAGATTAGGGGGTTGGGCTAAAGCTAACATTATGAAGTTCAACAAGGACAAATGTAATATCATACACCTAGGCAGAAAATATGAAATGCACAGATATCGGATGGGAGACACCTGACTAGACAACAGTTCATATGAAAGGGATCTAGGAGTCTTAGTAGAATCATAGAATCATCAAACCATAGACCTGGAAGAGACCACAAGGATCATCCAGTCCAGTCCAACCATCTGCCATGCAAGAATTCACAACCAAAGCACCCCCAACAAATGGCCATCCAGCCTCACTTGGTGGTTGTTAGCGGTCCTTGAGTCGCTTCTGACCTCAGGGTAGCCCTGTGGATGAGACATCCCCAAAAATCCCTATCTTCCACTGCCTTGCCCAAATCCTGCAAGCCCTTCCCCATAACCCCCCCTGATTCAGTCTATCCATCTGGTTTGTGGTCTTCTTCTCTTTCTTCTACCTTCTACCTTTTCTAGCATTATTGTTTTTTCTAGTGATCTGTGCCTTCTCATTATGTGGCCAAAGTACGATAGTCTCAACTCGATCATCTTAGCTTCCAAGGAGAGCCCTGGTCTGATCTATTCAAGAACCCATTTGTTTGTCTTCTTGGCTGTCCATGGAATACTAAGTACTCTTCTCCAGCACCACATTTTGAATGACTTGGTTTTCTTTCTGTCTGCTTCCTTCACTGTCCAGCTCTCACATCCATACTTGGTAATTGGGAATACAATGACCTGAACAATTCTGACTTTAGTGCTCAGTTGTATGTCTTTGCTCTTCAGTATCTTTTTAGTTCTTTCATAGCTGCCCTTCCTATTCCTAGTCTTCATCTTATTTCTTGACTGCAGTCTCAATTTTGGTCAATGTTTGATCCTAGATATTGGAATTCTTTAACTATTTCAATGAGGAATATGTGTATTTCTTCTGTGGTCATTATTTTTGTTTTCTTTGTGTTCAGCATCAGACCTGCCTTTGCACTTTTATCTTTGACCTTCCTTATTAACTGTTCCAATTTGTGAATGTCTTCTACTAATATTATGGTGTCGTCCACATATCTTAGGTTGTTAATGTTGCTTCCTCCTATCTTAACTCCTCCGTTTTCTGTTTCTAATTCTGCTTTTCTTACAATGTTTCCAGCATATAAGTTAAAAAAGTAGGGTGATAGGATGCAGCCTTGCCTGACCCCTTTGCCTTTTGGGAACCACTCTGTTTCCCCAAATTCTGTTTCTGACGGTGGCCTCTTGTCCTTGGCACAGATTCCCCATCAGGACTATCAGATGCACTGGCACTCCCATGTCTTTGAGTGCATTCCATAGTTTTTCATGATCTATACAATCAAATACTTTGCTGCAGTCTACGAAACACATGCTGATTCTTTTTTGGCATTCTTTGGTGCACTCCATTAGCCATCGTATGTTTGCAATGTGGTCCCTAGGGCCCCTTCCTTTTCTAAATCCTGATTGAACCTCTGGAATTTCTCTCTCCATGTATGGTTGGAGTCTATGCTGCAGACTTTTGAGCATTATTTTGCTTGCATGTGAGAGTAGTGCTATTGGCCTATACCTGCTGTAGTCTTTTGCATCTCCTTTCTTGTGGATTGGTATGTATATCAAACTTTTCCAGTCTGTTGGCCACCACTTTATTTTCCATATTTGTTGACATATTTCAGTTAGCACCAAAATTGCATCTGTCTGTAGGCACTGTAGCAGTTCAATTGGAATACCATCTGTTCCCGGTGATTTATTTTTTTCCCCATTTCCTTTACTGCAGATTCCACTTCACTTCTAAGAATTTGGGATTCATCTTCATATGACTCCTCACTCCAAATATTATTCATTTTCTCTTCTCTTTTGTCTAACTTTTCTGTGTATTGCCTCCAGCATCTTCTTATTTCTTCTTGTTCCTTTATTATGTTCTTTTTTTCTCCACAGAGCATCCCTGCCCTTGGTTTGAACTTGGCTTTAATTTCTAGGATTTTTGATAGAGGTCTGTCATTTTCCCTTTTTGTTGTTGTCTTCTATTTCTCTGCATTGGTCATTGTAGTATTTCTCCTTATCCCTGTGTGTCAGACATTGGACAGTTGTGTTCATACTTCTGGCTTTGTTCTCATCTCCCTTTGTGTTTGCTTTTCTTCTTTTTATTGCATGAAGTGTTTCATCTGTCATCCATGGTTTCTTGTCTTTCTTTTTGGCCACTGTTAGTGTTTTCTTGCATTTGTCCTTAATTATGTCTTTGACTTCTGTACACAGTTCTTCAGGTTCCTGGTCGATTATACTCAATAGTTCAAATCTGTTTCTTACACTGTCCTTGAATTTATCTGAAATGTTATTCAGGTCATATTTTGGTATAATAATGGTTTTTGCTTTCTTCTTCAGCTTAACTCTGATTTTTGTTATGGTCATGGTCTGTGCCACAATCAGCTCCTTGTTTTGGGCATAAGGATAGAGTTTCCCATCTTCTACTTCCAATTATGTAGTCTACCTGGTTTTTGTGTTTACCATTTGGTGATGTCAAGGTGTATAGTCTCCTAACTGGTTGCTTCTTTGTCCCACTGGATGGCAGCCCCATTCTGGTCTCATGGGGGAGGGGAGGCTTTGATGTACCTGGGCTCCCAAGCCAGCCTCTGTTTACAGACCTCCAAAGAAGGAGACCCCATCACTCTCCGAGGGAATATGTTCCACTGTTGAACAGCTCTTACTGTCAGGAAGCTCCTCATAATGTTTAGACCACAAGCTGGACATGAGTCAGCAGTGTGATGTAGTAGTCAAGAATGTGATTGCATCAACAGAAGGACAAGCCAGAACCTCCTCTGGGTCCTGAGCCTGCAGTGATGGAGCCCCAGCCCAGCACCAGTTATGCTTTGCCAGCTCCAGCAGAGCCTCCAGCAGAACCTGTGGCCTCCCAAGAGGCTCCGCAGCCAGGCCTCCTGGCAGCAGAACCTTCGGACACAGAGGAGGATCAAGGGACTGTGCCTACCTTCAGCCAGCATCGAGCCTTTGGCATTCGAGGAGGCTTTATGTAAAACACCAAGGTAATCAGCCCTAGCTGATCTCCTGAAGCTTGGGGTTTAAGCAGGTGCCAAAGAACTGCCTCAGTGCCAGAGATTATCTGAGCTTCTTTGTAAAAGTCTCGATCTCTGGCTCTCCTTGTTCCTTGGCCTGAAACCTTGACCCTTGGACTGTTGACTTATCTTGGACTACTGGAACCCTTGACCTCCAGACTGCCTTGACACTCTGCTTCTCTGGAATCCTAGACCTTTGGAATGCTTGACCACTCGCTGGCTCACCCCTTGGATTGGTAACTCAGATCCTGCTTCGACTTCCATTTGCCTCTGCTATCAGCCCTCTTGGCACCTTTCCAGGACACAGTGGATTCAAACTACAGAAAAAGAGATTCCACCTAAATCTCAAGAGGAACTTCCTGATAGTTGGAGCAGCATAACAGTGGAACAACATCCTTAGAGAGTGGTGGAGTCTCCTTCTGTGGAGGTTTTTAAACAGAGGCTGGATGGGCATCTGCTTGTGGTGCTTTGATTGTGAGTTCCTGCATTGCAAGGGCATTGGACTGGATGTGATTCTATGAGTTTATGATTCTGTGATTCAGACTTGACTTGAGGGAAGTTAAGAACAACAGCAGCAGCAGATGCAGCAATAGCACCTTTAATGCAATAAGATTGTAATTTGTGGCCCTTTAGTGGTCAATGGAATGCAGTTCCCATCATCCCTCACTGTTGACTATGCTATCCAGGATTAATGTGAATTACAGTTCAACAGTATCTGGAAATCTGTGTTACACCAAAGTCTAGCCTTCCTCCACCTCTCTCATTTCTGATATTAAGATGATATCAAAAGGAATGTTTGAGATGAGAGGACATCCCCAGTGTGGGAAACTAGCCAGATCATATAAGGAATGTTTGAGATGAGAGGACATCCTCAGTGTGAGAAACTAGCCATATCATATAAAGAAATCCAGCATGGGGGAAGCTTAAGAGCACATAACCAAGGATAGACTGATCAAGATCAGAATCTGCATAGTCCTGTCACCGATAAGAGTGATGGTGGTTGATAGACTTTGTGTTTACAAGTCCAACAGTACATCCCTCTGGGAGTGATATTTCTTTGCCCAAAGACATTTGCACTGATTGACTGACTATTCACAACTTTTCTTCCCATTCTTCTCTCCTTGAAAATTCTCTCAACTCCTGAATCCTGCCCTGGGATAGGTTTTGCACATATAAATATGTCTGCCTAGGTACCAACAATTCAGTTTCACTTGAGGTCAGACAGACATTTTGTCAGTATCTTGCTGGACTCCTCAGCATTGCTGTCAAATGCAGAGGCTGGATGGCCATCTGTCAGAGATGCTTTGATTGGGAGTTCCTGCATGACAGGGGGTTGGACTGGATGGCCCTTGTGGTCTCTTCCAACTCTATGATTCTATGATTCTATGATTCTATGAAATTGCTGAGCCACGTTCTACATCACGATGCCCCCCCAATTGGAGCTCCACATCTGGAATCAATACAGCAGCATCCTCTGCAATCCCTTAAATCACTGTCTGCTACCACCTTCTATGTCATTAGGTTTTGGATGTGTGAGTGAGAGAGTGTGTCTTTGTATGAATGATGATTCTGTTTGGTTCATAAATATAATTATTTGGAACTTCCACTCTGGAGTTCTGCTTCTCAGAACCAATATACATAGTCTTGATCCCTGCTTTGAGTTGCCCAAGCCCATTTGGCTGCTTTCATTTGAACTAATAGAGTTCCCTTATTTAAATATTAATTGTGGATGCTCTCCCGGGACCCTGCCATTTTGGGTAACATCCGCATATTGCCCAATATTTTTGAACACAATTTGGAAATAAATAATGAAGGAACAACCAATTACCTTAGAGCAGGGGTAGGCAACCTTTTTGATCCAGGGGCCGGTCCCGCAAAGTCCTGTCTGCCGCTGGGCCGAGGGGGGGGATGGCGGTGTGCGTGCATGCATGCGCATGCCCCCCCACTGCGCGCGACCACCGCGTGCGCGCTGCCGCTGCCACCACTGCCGCCACCAGCACCAGCACCGGCGCTGCACTGCCGCCTCCGCGCGCGCCACGGCCATCATTTTGATTTTCAAAATGTAGGCTGCGATGTGCGCGGCTGCACAGCGGCGGTGGTGCATGGTGGTGGCAGTGGCGGTGACCTTCTGCCTGGGCCGGTAAGTACAGGGACCTGGGCCTTAACCGGCCCGCGGGCCATAGGTTGCCGGTCCCTGCCTTAGAGGATCAAAAATGTGTGGCGTTAAAATCAGAAACCAGACTAGTCTTCCTAAGAAGATACCCATGTTAGTGGGACAGTGAATCTGCTCTTGGTTTTCATCTGAACTTTGAAAAAGGTATCTAAGGTTCTGGTTTTATTTGGGGGATAGGGTTTGCCACCTTCATTGGTTCTTTTCAAGATCAGATATAAACTCAGAGTGGATTTACCACTCCATTAAGATGATACACCACCATTCCAATTCAGGAAGAAACTGCAACAAAAAGAATGTAGAAAGCTTCCCAACAAATAAACAGGCCAAAAAAAAAAAAATGCTGTTCTGACAAAGCTATACGAGACATCTGCTCAAAAAGATAGACCTTTCATTTATAACAATGCAATTCTATTTAATGTTGTAACGTATGTGGAGAAGGAATGAAAATCAGAGGGAAAATAACTTTCTTACAAATAGGATAATAATGATAGCCATAATTCATGACTGGAAAGCTGAGACAGAGTCTAAACTCAGACAGGTTAATAGATGAAAACAGGCTTGTTTTATATGCATTTTGAGAAAGTCTGACACAGTGAATTGGTGTATATCCTTCAGGATAGTTTATATGGGGGGGGGCAGTTGTGGGAGCCTAGGGGGGCTCATTCACTCCTTTAGAGACTTTGGGGAACCACACCCCTCACAAACCCCACTGAACCCACCCCCACATTTTTGGCTATTAAATATCTGCAAAACCCTTCATGGCTTGGGAGTTATTTTCACAGTGTTAATTGCCTCCCCCCTCGCCAGCCATGTCTCAGAAAAGAGAAGACATTTTATTTACTCCCCCCCCCCAAAAAAGGCCCTTTTGTGCCTCTGGGGGCCATGAAAGCCACAAAAATGGCCCTGTGGGCAACATGTGGCCCACAGGCTGCATTATGCCCATCTCTGATATAGAGCATCAGTTAGTTTACATTAAAGTAATAAACTGTGATCTTTCTTTCTTATAGTCAGTGTCATTCTCACATTCCCTTTTCTGAATCCCTTTTTCTGAAGGCCACACACCTCTCTTAAGAAAGCCACCTCCACATGTTGGAGCTGGAGGATGTGGAGAATTGGGCACTGCGTTCCACACATGGGGCTCCATTGCCCCCAAAGTTGCCAATTTCTGGAGGTGCGTACTTAACAGGCTGAAGAGCAGGGTATAAATACTCCAAATAAATAAATACTCTGGGGCTCTGTTGTCACAGTCTATTGATTGAGGATCCTACTGAGAAACTTGTGCAAAGAGATCTAATAGCACTATTTCTTGGAATAATCCAACTCGAGTTCTCTAGAAGATGACTTTCGAAGATGGATGAACCATGCATGAAACCTCACATTTGTAGAGAAATTCACTTATAAACTTAAAAAGAATACTGATTCATAGGTTTTTGTGGGGGGGGGGGGGGGCGGGCTGTGAGGCCGTGTTCTAGAAGAATGTATTCCTGATGTTTCACCTGCATCTGTGGCTGGCATCTTCAGAGAATAGTGGCATGGAAGTGTGTGGGGAATATATACTGTGTGGCCCTTGGTTGAGAGGACTAACATGTAAATCTGTGTGTTGTTCTGTTGAGGCAAGGCCTCAGGGTGGAAGGATATGTGAAAAATATCCAAAGTGGAAGGATATGCTAATTTACATGCTAATTCCCAGCAGACAATGGACCCATTAATTAAATAGACACTAATCCTCCTCACATATCTTCCCACCCTGAGACCTTGCCTCAACAGAACAATACACAGATTTACATGCTAATCCTCTCAATCAAGGGTCACACAATATATCTACCCCACACACTTCCATGCCACCACTCTCTGAAGATGCCAGCCACAGATGCAGGCATTTATTCTTCTAGAACAAGGGTAGGCAACCTTTCCCCTTTAAGGGCCGAGGGACTTCAGCTCCCAGAATCCCAGGAGCTATTGGCCAACATGAGACTATTGGCCAACATGGCTGAGGCTTCTGGAAGCTGAAGTCCCTCGGCCCTTAAAGGGGAAAGGTTGCCTACCCCTGTTCTAGAACATGGCCTCACAGCCCAAAAAAACCCCACAAAAACCTATGGATACCAACCGTGAAAGCCTTCAACTTCACAATACTGATTAATATTGTCATTTTATATTTCTTTTTCTCCTGTAATCTTCTTAACACCTTTGCCTGATGAGGAAGACAGTGGAGCTTCGAAAGCTTGCATCATGTATTTTGTGCAATTTGGTTGGCCAAATAAAAGTATCACTGTTTTTTGGATTCTAGATGTTATTGTACTTCGCTATATGACCAACACAGTGGCTTGGTGGTTAAGATGCCAGATCTAACAATCAGAAGATCGGAAGATTGGCAGTTCAAGGCCCAAGTGCTGCATCATGGCATGAGCTCCTGTCACTAGTCCCAGCCTCTGCCAACCTAGCAGTTCAAAAGCATGCAAATGCAAGTAGATAAATAAGTATCACTTCAGTGAGAACGTGCTGGCCACATGACCACTGGAGTTGTCTTCAGACAATGCTGGCTTGATTTCGACGGACAGGTCACACTATTTATACACCTAGTTCAGAACTGGCTACAGTTAGTAATGCAATTTTCCCACCTCTTGAGATGAGAGGAGATGTGTTGTATTCACTTTCATCACCACTGCCTGCCATCATTGCCCTCTCTGTTAGTGCCCCCTCCATCACTCTTCCCTCACAGTCAGCAAGGAATTTATTTAGCCTGTAAGTTTTATTAAACAGATTCTCTACACAGTGTAAAACTTGTAAAATTTAATAAAAGTGTACAATATAAAAATCCATGCATTTGTTTAAATAATAAATTCTGCACAAAGACCCAAATGACCAATATGACAGGTAATATAAAGGAAGTGAAACCACAGAAACATAAGTCGAGAGAAACAATGACTTTGTGATTGGCCCTCTGATTTCCCCAATAGCATTCCCTAAGTTCATTTGAGGACAGGAGCCTGGTCTCTTTTCTCCCATCATCCAGCCTTTTCCTTTAATGAAGCCATTTTTCTCTCAAATACTTCTTTGCTTTAGTGCACCTCATAAATACAGCTTCCATGCAAACTGTACCATATGAGTATCTCAGCTTCATTTTCCAAATGGTGACATCCAGGAGCTGGTATTGCCAAATAACCAGGCAATTATCCAAGCAGGTTGTGGGGAAGGCAGATAGTACTATCTTGCTCTTCCCACTCAAGATGGTGCCTGGGGCAGATCCACTATTCATGATATGTCAAAAAAATGAAAACACATTGCCAAAAGCAAGAGGTCAAAGGAGGACGGAGTTTAGCATAAAATTTGCACATGCAGAATTTGCATAAATACAGACCTAGAAACAATGTCTGTAGTTTACAAAGAAATCTAAAATGTCTCACCATGTCTGCATTTTGCAGGGATAGGCAAACTGTCCCCTTTAAGGGCCAAGGGACTTCAGCTCCCAGAATCCCAGACTATTGGCCAACATCCCAGACTATTGGCCAACATGGCTGAGGCTTCTGGGAGCTGATGTCCCTCGGCCCTTAAAGGGGACAGTTTGCCTACCCCTGCTCTAAAGCATGCATACTCTGTAAATATTGTTCCTGTGATATAATGGCCAAGAACGTTGATCAATAGTATTTAACAATAGAATTTACATTTCTATACCACTTAATAGGGAATTTAACATTCTCTAAGCCAGGGGTAGGCAACCTTTCTCCTTTAAGGGCCGAGGGACTTCAGCTCCCAGAAGCCTCAGCCATGTTGGCCAATAGTCCCATGTTGGCCAATAGCTCCTGGGATTCTGGGAGCTGAAGTCCCTCGGTCCTTAAAGGGGAAAGGTTGCCTACCCCTGCTCTAAGCAGTCTGTAAGTTGGTTGCCCCAACAAGGTGGGTACTCATTTTACCGACCTACGAAAGCAGGGGTAGGCAACCTTTCCCCTTTAAGGGCCGAGGGACTTCAGCTCCCAAAATCCAAGGAGCTATTGGCCAACATGGGACTATTGGCCAATATGGCTGAGGCTTCTGGGAGCTGAAGTCCCTCGGCCCTTAAAGGGGAAAGGTTGCCTACCCCTGTACGAAAGGATGGAAGCCTGAGTCAACCTTGAAACCCTGGGATCAAACTCACAAACTTGTGGCTGCAGTACCAGCATTTAACCACTGTGCCACCAGGGCTCCTTTGGATCAAACAGATTAGCATGATATTCCACAACCACCACCACTTCAACTACCACCACCACCACCACCCCTACTCTGGCAGATGCTAATACAATATTTACTGGAGGAGGGAGTGGGAGGATAAAACACAGATGATGAAGAAATGGGCGATCATGGCTGCGGTGGAAAAGAAATGTCAATGTCCTCTTAGATGGATCATACCCTTATTTCTATTCGCTGCAGAGCCAAGACCAGACATTTTGTGATCATCTGAGTTGCTTCTTCTGTCCCCTTCCCTTGCCATTTAACACCAACAAAGTAGCCCCCACCTCCTGGGCAGGGCTTAATAGCTTCTGGGTAGGTTTTAGATGGGACACAAGGGGCTATAAAATAACTCTTTGTGTCCCATTCAAAAAGAACACATATGTTTATATAACTGAGAGTCACATGTGCATATGTCACTAAGAGGTTGCTGACCAATGTGCGTATGTATGTACTTTTTGTGTCCCTGCCAATTTTATTAGATGCAACATGCTGGACCACAACTTCTACCACTGCTCCTGTTCACTGTCCCGGCTTTTCTTAAAATTAATTTTTATTGATCATAGAATCATAGTGTTGGAAGAGGCCACAAGGGCCATCCAGTCCAACCTCCTGCCATTCAGAAACATACAATCAAAGCCATCTGTAATGTGTTGTATGCTGCCCCGATTGCATGACAGAAGGGCAGGATATAAATTATTATTATTATTATTATTATTATTCATCCAACCTCTGGTTAAAAACTTTCAATGAAGGAGACTCCACCATACTCTGAGACAGTATTTCTATTGTCAAACAGTCCTATTGTTCCTCTTAAAGTTTAGGTGGAATCTCTTTTCCTGTAGTTTGAATCCATTGCTTCAAAAAGCTTTCCCCATCCTCAATATAAGATCCCTTGAAATATTAAAAAATGGCTGAAAGGTCACCCCTTAAATCTTTCTTTCCCAGGTTAAACATAGCCTGCTCTCTAAGCTGCTTCTCATAAGTAATGGTTTCCAGACTTTTCACCATCTGACCAAAGCAGAATAGAGTGGTACTATTATTTCTCTCTATCTAAACACTACACTTCTATTAATGCAGCCTAGGATCATAATGATTTTTTAGCTGCTGCATCACAGTGTTGACTCATGTTCAACTTGAGGTCTACTAAGACTCCTAGATCCCTTTCGCATGTAATGTTGTTAAGGCAGGTGTCGTGCATTCTATATCTGAGCCTTTCAATTTTTTCTGCCCAAGTGTAGTACTTTATATCTATCCCTGCTGAAATTCATTTTTTTAGTTTGGCCTAACTCTCTAATCTATTAAAGTCACCCTTGTCCTCTGGTGTATTAGCTACTCCTTTCAATATGGAGTCATCTGCAAATTTGATAAGCATGTCATCTATTCTATCATCCAAGTCATTGACAAAGATGTTGAATAGCCCAGGATAGAACCCTGTGGCACCCCACTAGTCACTTATCTCCAGGATGAAGAGGAGCCATTGCCAAACAAACTTTAGATTCAGTCTGTCAACCAGCTACAGATCCTCCTAACAGTAACATTGTTTAACATGCATTTTACTAGCTTTTTTGCAAGAAAAAGGTCTGAAATCAAGATACACTACATCCACAGCATTCCCTCCATCTACCAAGCTTGTAACTCTATCAAGTTAAGGCTCATGTCACCAAAATCTCACTTGCCTGAAGCTAGGTAGTATGGGAAGTATGGAAAGCTACAAATCTTGCAGACATAAAGAAAATAGTTTAGATTTTTTTAAAGGATCCAAAGGTGTGCAGATTTGTCCTTCCCTGACCATTCAGTATTGGGCATGCTCTGTGGCCATGTAACGCTGAATGACTGTCAGGAAGGGGATACAATGGCAAACTGTCGAGCAGTAGCAGCTGGTGGCCTCTATGTCACTGGAGCTAAAATTTCACTCTGGGTTTTTATCCAAACCTTAAATAAGTTTACTGAAGTGCTGAACCTATTTTGGGGATGTGGTTCAGCATCTTGAACACCTCTGTTACATTCAGATAAAAACCCAGAGTGGATTTACTACCTCACTGACATGGAAGTTACCAGTTGTTACTGTAACATGGAACATGGATGGAACCCTGAACATCAGCACTTCATCATGCTACAACATTGTGTAGTGCCTCTCTTACTTACCAAGCCAATGTTAATTTTCTGGTCCCTGCGTCTGGTAAAACAATCTCCCTGCTTTTGCTTCCTCGTGATATTTTTGTTGTTAATGAGAGTTACTAGCATTGCTTTCCTTCAGGATTCAGCTCCTTCCCTCAATTTAAATAATCCCTGAGTGGGTGCATCTTGTATCTAATGCACATGTAAATAACTGCACATGGACGAGCATTAATGGATCCCAAATTTTACAAACTATGGATACTTTTTTGACTGGGCATCATGCCTATTTTGAAATATTGATGACACACTGAAGGACAGTGATGGTTCCTGAGCATATTTTTAACACTGAAAGAACACTCAGTTTCTGAGCATTTAAATCAGTGGAGGAGAGAGTGGTGCAAAGAAAATAATGCATTTGATATAGAAAAAGTGGCAGAGAGCCTTCAAAGTTTGCCCTTTCCAGAGGAAAATGGAATACTGCCAGGATGTGAGCTTGGCCATTGATCCATCCAGCTCAGTATTGTTTACTTCACACTGACTGGCAAGAGTTCTCCAGGGCTTTTTAAACAGGGGTCTTTCCCAGCACTATGTGAATATGCCAAAGATTGAATCTTCTTTGTGGAAAGCATGTGGTGTTTTACAGATCCATGGTCAGAACCTGGAAGCATTGCAACACATGAAATAACATGACCGATAATTAGTTACTTTTGAGAATAACATGGATATGACAAAATTTCTTTTGTAAAACAATGCAATGCCTAGTAATGTCATTTTTCTTTAAAAATCTAACAGCTAATGTTTACTTAATGTTCCAAAAATGATGCTTTTGGATGTCATGGTGCAGGGCTGGGGATCATTTTGGGCAACTTTTGTATTTTAATTGTATTTTATAGAAATATAAAATAATGTTTAAAAAATAACTTAAAAGTAATGTTAAAAATTCAAAATCCACAAGCAAATTTTTTTTTGCTCAGCTACAATTAGAGAAAAGTGAGCATACTTTCAAATTCTTCAAAATTCTCCATTAGGTTAGATGATTTTTAAAAACTGGCTGGAGGAGGGAAGAAGAGAAGCATGTTATTAAAAGTAACATGATATGACTGCATTAGCAAGATGTTATTTTTGATAAGAATATGCAATGAACAAAAAACCAAGTTATTTTTAAAATAACAATTAACAAATTGTTTTTACAAATAATAACCCAAGATTTAACTGTGGTCCTTCACTAGTGCTAATATTTTTACTGTGAACGGGATTGCTCTTTTTGCCAATTCCACAAGAAAGCACCTAAACTCTTTATACTTCATATCGGGACATTAAGCATCCCTCAAGGCTAGGATACCAGATATAAATATCAGACTCCACTCCGGCCTCCTGTATGCACAGAGCCTATTCCACTTTCTGTGTCACTCTCATATAGTATCTGAACCAATTCCCAACTTCTGTGGATTCCTCTTCAGGACTAGTAAATATTACCCTCTCTACAACCCTAAGTTTCCACTAGCCAAGTGTTATACCTCTGTTTTGGCTAGCTCTGAATATTGTATCTGTTTGAATTAGTATCATGTGTTTGGTTGTACTTTTGCAGATTTCCTAATAAAACCTTCTTTTATTCCTTAAACCTAGAGTCCTCCTACAGTTAGAACTGATATAAATAGGTGAAAATGATCCTCCAGTTACCCAACCTCTTGTAAGTGTCCTTTGAGCTAAACAATTGCCCAAACGTTTAAGGAGATGCTGACACAGTTGGTGGGGACCTTTTTGAGAAACACTTAGGACAAGTTACTTTTTGAATGACAGCTTCCCCAATCTCCTCAGCAATTAAACATATATATATATATATATATATATATATATATATATATTAAAAAAGAGGAAAATTCCCAAGAGTCAAGTAGAGGTTTATTCTTCTGGCCCTCATTATCCCACTCTGCCTGCCAGGGGTATAGTGTTTTGAGTGCTGGAGTAGCACTCTGGGACGCTAGGGTTCAAATTTCTGTTCAACAGCCTTAGAGACAGGTAAAGCCCCTCTGAATAAATCTTGCCAAGAAAACCCCACAATAGGCTTGTCTTAGGTTGCCACAAGTTGGAAACAATTTGAACAATAACAAGCCATTTGCATTGGGGGAACTCTTCCCTGTGTTCCAGTAAAATCTTTCCTCCCTGTGCAAATAGTAAGTATAACATACTATCAATCCAGGTTAGGGTGGCAGGGAGAGGAAACTCACAACTATCATCAAGAAGGCTACCAAGTCAGGTCAAAGTCTTGCTTTGATGTTGTTTTTGGTGTTGTTAGTTAAGATGATCTGGAGGGATATCACTGCAGGCAGAGGCCACTTCTGTCTTTGGTCATGTGGACACTGGGAGACGAAGAGTCATAAAATTCAGGCAATAAAATTACAACTTCATTAGCAACAGAAAAAGTAAGATCCAGGCTGTTTCTGTGTGAGGTTACCAACCCCAACAGAAATTCAAAAGAAACTCAACAGAACAACTGAATTTTTAGCAACATTTTTCTATAACTTAGGTCCAAAATAGAAGCGGCTTCCAAATGCTTTAGGGCCGTGATGTTTATATGATGCATGCCTCCAAGGCAGTTGGAAGTTGCTTCAAGGCCACCAAAGATGGCACAAAGACACTGCAAAAAGGAGCCGATTAAATCCGGGAGATGGCTGTGCAATAGCCGCCGTCCCACATCTGGCCACTCAGGGCAGGCTGTCTGCTTTGCCTCTTAGCTAACAGAGTGCCCTGGGAGCTATCTGTGGTCTTGATCATAATTCCTGGAAACCTACATCTACTATGCTATGACCTATTTTGCCACTACCTCAGTTCCACCCTACCTAACTCAGAGACTGTCAATGCCCTGGCCTCGGAGGGAGAGAAGAGACAGTTTCTACTGGACTTAATTCCCTGCCCCACTGCCATAACTATTCATAGAATCATAGAGTTGGAAGATACCCCAAGGGCCATCCATTCCAACCCCCTGCCATGCAGGAACTCAAAATCAAAGCATCCCCAACAGATGGTCATCCAGCCTCTGTTTAAGGGCAGGGAACTGTCTAATTAACAATTTGTAAATTTCTCTGAGAGCATTTCTGACCAGTGGAATAAAAATAAAACAAATAAATAAATACCTTGATTTTCCTGAAAATTCATCCAACCTGCTTGACTGAACAGACCTTATTTTGATCTGATCTCCTTGACTCAGCTTCCCCTACAGACCCAAGGCTTGGTGAAACAGGGTAACATTCTTGCTTTATTTCATTATCTGTTTAATTGTTTTAATTTGCTGAAAATCATGGTTGTTTAAACTTTATAACCATGGAATATCATTATTAGCTGTACTCCTGCCGGGCTACCAAAAGATGACCCTTTTCTAGGGGTTTTCAATAGGAAATTTCCTTACTGTAAGTAGCATTTTAGGTAAAACCCTTGTTCATTTGGTAGCTGCTGGTGCAAGTGGGTGGATAAAATTAAAATGTCACCTTTGCCAGATTATTCACATGTGACACATAAAGAATAAGCAATGAAACATGCACCATAATTAACTTTTAAAACAAAACAAAAAACCTCACTCTGATCAGGTGCACTCAGAGTAGAAGAAAACAAAATATCAAGTTACTCATTAAGGAATCACAAAATTATTCAATTTTATTATTTATAAAAGGTATGCAGAGGATTTGAATAGACCTGTAATTATGGCAGACTTTGTGGGTTTTATTGTCTTCCTCCTACTAAAGGTACACACAGAAAGAAGGATAAAGACACCTGTGGGAAAGGATCACTTCTCACTGCATTATAGATTATTTTAGATTGCCTTGATATATGTTTATTGTAAAGTTTTAAAACTATTTTATCTGTGAACCACCTTGGGTATCTTTCCAGGAAAAAGGCAGTGTAATAAATAAATAAATAAATAAATAAATAAATAAATAATAGAGCTAACTTGTTTGCATGCTGTAGTGGTTTGAGTGTTGGACTAGAACTCTTGAGACACAAGGGTTTGAATCCCTGCTCAGCTATAGAAACCCACTAGGTCACCTTGGGCAAGTCACATCCGCTTTGCACAAGGGTGGCTAAGGGGAAAACATACATAAGGTATGAAAGGACATTGACATGGTAATTCAATAAATCAGGCATCGAGAGAGAGAGTCAAATGAAGCTTTAAAGCAGGAATAAAATATTCATTCATTCATTCATTCATTGAGTGTCCCACCTTTCTCCTGACATGAGACCCACAACAATTTACAACGAGATTCAAATAAAATAAAACTAAAAACTTGATGATAAAAAGTTGAAACACACTTGAACATGTTATCATTTTAAAACACCATTGATTTTTTTTTTAAAAAATGGGTTAAATAATTAGAACACACACACAAAAATTACAGCACACCCCGCCACATAAAAGACCTTTGTATACAGCCAATTAATTGTCAAATTCTTGTTTATATGAACAGATATGTACTTGCCAATGAAAGATGAGCAGAGCAGGGCTAGCCTAGCCTCCTATGAAAGTGAGTTCCATTTCATGAAGCAGCCATTGAAAAGGCCTTCTCACATATCCTTCCCACACTAGCTTGTGATGGTAATGGGACCAAGAAAAAGCTCTTCTGTGGAACTGCAAATGTCTTGGAGCTCAGCTTCCAGAAGTTCCAGACAATGTAGCTAATGGGGAAAGAATTTGTAGTCAAAGACATCTAGGAAACCAAAGGTTCCTCATCCTTGCTTGAAAAAAGTAAGCTTTCGAGGTTTAAAGAACTCACCCTCATGCCATACACTAGGGCAGGGGTAGGCAACCTTTCTCCTTTAAGGGCCGAGGAACTTCAGCTCCCAGAATCCCAGGAGCTATTGGCTAACATGGGACTATGGGCCAACATGGCTGAGGCTTCTGGGAGCTGATGTCCCTCGGCCCTTAAAGGGGAAAGGTTGCCTACCCCTGCACTAGGGAATGGAATCCTCCATCTCAGGGTGTAGTGAATAATCCTGATATTGTTTCAGGATTTGCAATTTAGAGGGATCAGGCAAGCCATTGTGGGGTGACAAATTATATAATAGTCCTTGATAATAATTATAAAAAACATGTTGCCTAAAAAATAAAACTGGCTACACTACTGCCTTCTTCTCTTTTAATGGAGGAGGAATTCTGAGATAATGTCACAGCAAGCCACGTGAGGCTGGTCCCAGCTTCTTTCCTGGGGAGGGGGGTATCTTTCTATTCTAGTGATGAAGACCCATGGATGGAAAGCATATTTCCATGAGAACATGGTAAGACTTCAATGGCTTTCTGTGGGAACTTGCTGTTCTCTACTTGGTGATGCTCCACTTGGTGTTCTGTCTCTTTTTACATGTGAGCATGACATTCCATCAGTCTGAGTGACACAATAAGATCAACAGTTAGATCTCTCTGTGTCTCTCTCTGTTTATGTGTCTAAGAATCCTGATTGGCCATAAGGACACCTTTTTTTGTCCTTGCCTTTGGGATACAATTTCTCCTGATTCAACTGATGAGCTGCTTTATCAATAGTCACAATGTGTAGGTAGCAGAGACATCTTTGGGGATGCAACTAGATAAGCCTAGGTGGTCCTCCCTACCTGTTATTACTTGAAAGAAAGCCTCCAAGAGTGGATGGCAGCTCTGGAACCATTAAAGCTCCGGCACATCCAATGCCACCCTGTGCAGATGAGCACCTCTCAACTCACCAGCTGGTGGTCCAATTGTGAAGGGCATGGATCAACAAGTCAATTGACCTGACATACCAATTTTAGGAGGTTGTTCTGTACCAGAAGTTGAAAATCTACAACTTCCAGAATCTCACAGCCCCTGTGGCTGATGGCCATGGAGCTTATGGGATCCTGGGAGCTGTAGTTCTCAAAAAGTTACATTTTCAAGTTCTGATCCCTTCTGCCTTTGCCATTTCTTGCTTTCTCCTTCTATTCAGTGGTCCAGATGGTATTCAGTAGGAGATGGGCAAAGGAGCAGATATTGTACAGCTGGTGTCTTCTGTGGCCAGTTTCTTGATTCCCCTCTGGGTTTTATTGCAGACTGAAGAAACTAGCCAAAATACTGAACCTATTTTGGGGAGAGGGTTCACCATTCAAGTAGATTCACTGTACACTTGTAGTGGGGACCACTGACCACTTCTGGAATGAGCAATGGTGAGAATGGTCAAGGGGGGAAGCACCAAAGCCACCTTGGTCAGCAGTTCCTCCAAATCTGAGTCAACCCCAATGGGTATGAGTTCTTGTTCAAAAACGTAACATCTCCATGCTCTGATCCCTACTGCCTTTTCTGTCTGAGGGGGATACCCACACTTTGCCTTAAATGTCATGCTTGTCAGAAGATCCTATTTCCTTAGGTAATAGGGGTTCAGCCCAGGCAGAGTCCCATGTTTTCATTCTGATGGGGAAAGCAAAAGACTGAAGGTTAAATGAATGGAGGCAAAGAGCAATAGGACATGTGTACTCATTTGAAAATGGAAGTATCTTTTGCTCTGGCTTTGATTTATAGCTGCTTGTCCATTAAAGTGACAATATTGGCTGAGCCAATTCCTGTTTTCTGCGCATGAAGAATCCCCCCCAGTTATTACTGTTGCTATCACTCCATTCTTTTTGATTTTTTTGCTGAATATCTGACAAGTGTAAAACAAAACAAAAAGGTGTGTGTATGTGTGTGTGTGTGTGTGTACCTAAGAGTACACACATCCTGGGGGCAGCTAGTTATGATAAATATCTTGCCAGTCTGTTTTATTATTTAAACAGCATGCTGTGATTTTTACCCAGAGGGAGTAGGCGAAATATGTTTCAGCTGCCTCATTTACTTATTTTTATTTATTTAAAAATTTCTATCCTATCCTGTATCAGGGTGCCATACAAGTAAAATCAATACTTACAGGTTAAAGGAATAAAAATAATTTAAACAAATGAAAAAAACATATGAAACATATTGATAATGTCAAACAGATTTAAAAGATTAAAATAGTTGAAAACCATATGCGCAATATTTGAAGTAAGTCAGTGAAGCCCAAAGGCTTTAATAAATGGCCATGTTTTTACTTGGCGCCTAAATGAAATCAGTATTGACACAAGTCAGACCTCCAAGGGGAGGACATTCTACAAATGGAGTGCCACAGCTGAGAAGACTCTCTCCCAAGTCCTCATATAATGTATTAACCTCACTGGAGGGTCACAATGAAGCATGAAATATGCATAATTGGGGTTTTTTTAGTGGTATTTATGTCCAGTCTTTTCAAGATGACATTCATATCTCTTCCTCCTCAACAGCCCTGTGAGGCAGCTCATGCCTAAGGACATTTGGTAGGTTTCATGGCTCACTGGGGACTTGACCATAGATCAGGGGTAGGCAACCTTTCCCCTTTAAGGGCCGAGGGACTTCAGCTCCCAGAATCCCAGGAGCTATTGGCCAACATGGGACTATTGGCCAACATGGCTGAGGCTTCTGGGAGCTGAAGTCCCTTGGCCCTTAAAGGGGAAAGGTTGCCTACCCCTGCTCTAAATGCTCTCAAAGCCTGGAGACAACCTGTTTCCCTTATTAAAAGCCTACTTATGATATGGATCAGAATCAGAAAGGCTTCATAGTGTTATACTCACCCCATGTCTTTTCCAGGCAAGCAAATTCCAAGGGTGCAACACTTATCCTGGAATTGATTTCCTCTTGAAACTGATTATTGGAGGACTATTTGTGCTCTGTAATATTGTATTCTTTCCAAAAATGCAGATTGGGTGTCAGGAAGGGTTCAGCTTAAACAGAGAGTCAAAATCCACTGCTGCAGCTCCCCCCCAATTCTCATGCTTTCTAGATATTTTGACCCACCATCCCTAGCTAGGAACCATTGCACAAGTAGATTTGCATTTTTTGGATGGTGTATAACTATTTGTCAGTGCCTTAAAGAACCACCAAATTCACTGGGATTTATAATTTATAATATATAAATTATCATCATGATGATCATGTATGACCTTGAGTTACATGTACGTATGTTGCCAAGATGGTTCCAGTCTTCATATTTCCTCCCCACACCATCCCCGCAACTGGTACCCTGAACAAGTATGTTTGTTCCCAGGTCTGATATTTCTGAATGTTTATGTTGTTAATTATAACACCCATTCCTATTGTTACCAACTGCTCTTTATGTGTGTTTCTTTTCCTGATAAAGCTGGGTTTGCAATAGAATGGTGAGTCATGCTTTTCATAATGTGCAGGTATATTATCCAAAGAGATATAACTCTAAGAAACACCTCTTCTCTTTCAGTGACTAAATGAACGCTAGCTGTGTTTATCTGAAAATCACTATGCAAAGGGATCCTGTAGCATGTTTGAGACTAACTGAAAGAGAGAAGTTGGTAGCATGAGCTTTCATAGGCTTAGGTCTACTTCCTCAGATGCATTCCAAGAGCTGAATTAATAATAATAATAATAATAATAATAATAATAATAATTTATATTTCCCGCCTCTCCCTACAGATCGAGGTGGGATTACACAATAAAATGAATACAATATGCAAAATACAAACAATAAAATAGTAAAATCAAACAACAATAATAAATTATAAGAGCATAAACTATAATATAATAAAATAAATAAAAATAGAATAAAATAAAATAAAAAATAAAAATAAAATAGCCAATTTTCATCAGAATCTAGAAATCTAGAAGATCAGATGGATAGGCCCACCAGAAGAGCTCTGTCTTAAGTGCCTTCTTAAAGGCATCTAGCGTAGTAATAAGACGAATCTCTTCCAGTAGACCATTCCATAACATGGGAGCTGTGGCCGTGTACGATCTTTGGGAAGTCGTGCTGAGTCTGGTTCTATGATGTTCTAATAACTTCTTCCCAGATGTTCTGAGAGTGCTGGGCGGATTGTGTGGGGAGAGGCGTTCCTTCAAGTAACTCGGGCCCAAGCCAAGTAGGGCTTTAAAGGTAATAACCAACACTTTGTACTGCGCCCAGAAGATAATCAGCAGCCAATGAAGAGATTTTAATATAGGTGTTATATGGTCTGACCTAGATGTTCCGGTGAACAATCTGGCTGCTGCATTTTGAATCAACTGGAGCTTCCGAACATGGTACAGAGGTAGCCCCATGTAGAGCGCATTACAGGAATCTAAATGAGAGATTACCAGGGCAAGTACTACTGCTTCAAGGTCCTTTTAGTCTAGGTAGGGACACAGTTGGTGGATCAACCGAAGTTGGTACCAAGCACTCCTGGCCATCGCATCCACTTGAGATGACAACTGTAAAGATCAATCCAGGAGTACTCCCAAACTGCGTACTTTGTCCTTTAGGGGAAGTGTGACCCCCATCTAGGACTGATTGGCAAAGCTCCTTTCCTGGACTTGGGGTACCTCTAGTGAGTACCTCTGTTTTCTCTGGATTCAGCTTGAGTTTGTTTTCCCTCATCCAACCCATTACCAATTCAAGACAGACATCAAGAGGAGCAATACTATCCTTAGTCACTGCAGCAGTCGGAGACATAGAGAAGCAGAGTTGGGTGCCATCAGCGTACTGATAGCACTGCACCCCATGTCTCCAGATGATCTCTCCCAGCGGCTTCATGTAAATGTTAAACAGCATGGGGGATAGAATGACGCCCTGAGGGACGCCAGATGTCAGCTCTCTTTTAGAAGAGCTACTATCCCCCAGCATCACCATCTGGAATCTGCCCGAGAGATAGGACCAGAACCATTGAATAGCAGTGCCCCCAATACCTAACTCCCTCAGGCATCTCAGAATTGCTTTATTACAATAACAAGAACCTACTACAAGATCAAGAAGAAATAAAAAGACATTGGATGCAATACACAGAAGCATTATATAAAAGATATGAAAAAAATGTATGACACATGGAACAAGGAACCATATGAAGATGAAACCCAAATTCTAAAAAGTGAGGTGGAAGCTGCAATAAAAGAAATATGGACAAATAAATTGCCAGGAACAGATGATATTCCAATTGAACTGCTACAATCCACACGGGTAGAATCAACCCTAGTGTTAACTAATATATGATAACAAATGTGGAAAACAAAATAGGGGCCAACAGACTGGAAATAATCAATATGTATCCCATCCACAAAAAAGAAGACACAAAAGACTGCAGCAACTATAGGACCATAGCATCAGTTTCTAATGCAAGCAAAACTATGCGCAAAATTCTGCAACATAGGGTCGAAACAGACAGAATACAGAGAAACAGAATGGTTCCCAGTTGGCAAATGGATCAGACAAGGCTGCATTTTATCTTCTTACTTGTTCGACATGTATGCAGAAAATATCATACAAAGAGCAAGGTTAGACTCAGAAGAAGGAGTGAAGAAAGGAGGAAAGATTATTAACAATCTAAGGCAGGGGTAGGCAACCTTTCCCCTTTAAGGGCCGAGGGACTTCAGCTCCCAGAAGCCTCAGCCATGTTGGCCAATAGTCCCATGTTGGCCAATAGCTTCTGGGATTCTGGGAGCTGAAGTCCCTCGGCCCTTAAAGGGGAAAGGTTGCCTACCCCTGATCTAAGGTAATTGGATGACAACATAGACTTGGAAGAAGAAAGGTCAAAGAAGAAAGCGCAAAGGCAAGTTTAATGATGAGCATAAGGAAAACAAATATAATGACTATGGAGGATCTACATAAGTTCAACTTAGCTAATGAGGAGAAGAATTATTGGGAGCATGTGGAGGAAGCGAACTTCCATAGACGAAAAGAGAAATTACTGCAATCAAGCACAAAGTTAAATTTATTGTTTTTATGAGCACTCGGGGGTGGGCAGTTTCTTTGGGCCTTGGGATGTCTTCGTCACCCCTCTCCACAGGGGTAGCTTCGGCGACCGGGGCTAGAGCAATGCGCTCTAGCAAGAAGAAGTGGAGAGGTAAATGGGACTTGGGGAGGGAAGGGAGGGGAAATAGAGGGAGGAGGGAAGGGATAGGGTTTGCACAAAATGGAGCCATTAGAGAAAGAAATAAATGGTATTATGGTAGATAAATTGAAAATTTCAACTTTAAATGCCAAAGGTCTTGGATCAGTGATTAAAAGAAGACGGATTGAAGTTTTATTACGAAGAGATTCGGCAGATGTTATTTTTATTCAAGAAACACACCAACGGAAAGAGGGGGAAAATGAACTGAAACTGAATTGGACAAAGAACTATGAGAAAGCATTTGGAAATTCAAAATCAAAAGGGGTAGCAATAATAATTGCAAAAAAAATGTAATTTTGTAATAAATAAAGTAATAAAAGATGATGAAGGAAGATATATAATAATACAGGGAGAACTAGGGGAAGATAATTATATACTTGTGAATGTATATGCACCAAATGAAAAACAAGAAGAGTTTTATGAAAGAGTGTTAAAGAAAGTGGAAAGAATACAAAAGCAATACGTAATTATAGCAGGAGACTTTAACATACAAATGGATGAGATTAAAGATAAATCTAACCCCTCAGTAAAGGATAAACATAGAAATATAACAAACTTAAATAAAATAATGAATAAAAGGGAATTTAAAGATGTCTGGAGACTAGTAAAAGGGGATGAAAAGAAATATACATATTATTCTGCTGTACATAAAACATATACTAGAATAGATTACATTTTTGTCTCAAAAAATATGATAACTAAAGTTTTAGACAGTGAAATACTAAGTATAAAAGTAAGTGACCATGCCTTGGTGAGTGCAGAATTTATTATTAAGAAAGATTATGAACAAATAAAGAGGTGGAGGTTAAATACTAAGATATTGAATTATAAAGACATAGTAAACAAAATTGAAAAGGAATGGCAAGAAACATGGGATATAAACAATAAAGAAGTGACAAAAGGATTGTTATGGGACACGATGAAGGCAGTAACAAGAGGAATATGTATGAAAGAAGCATATAACCTTCGAAAAAGACAGGAAGAAAGGGAAAAAATAGAAACAGATATAGAACAATTAGAGTATAAATATATAGCTAATAGAAATAAACAGATTTATGTAGAATTGAGGGCAAAAAGGGAGGAATTGCAAAAGATAGAGATAGATGAAGTACAGGAAAATTTGATTTATTTAAGAAGGGAATATTTTGAATATAGCAATAAAAATTCAAAAATGTTGGCCAGGGCCACACAGAAAAAGAAAATGGAAAGTATGATAAATATAGTGAAGGATAGATCTGGGATGATGTGTAGAATGTTTTTAATTTATTGATTTAACTAATATTGTATTTTAATTATTCTTCGGTTTAATTCTATTTTAAGGGGATGGGGAGGGGGGAGGTAGGGGTTATGGGGAGAGGGAATGTTTTAACGTTGTTCTGTTTTAACTATTGCTGTCCCCCGCCCCGATTGCCTAGCAGAGGGGCGGGCTACAAATAAAAATTTATTATTATTATTATTATTATTATTATTATTATTATTATTATTAAAAAATTATTATGATGATGATGAAAGAAAAAAGAAAAATTTTTGAAGAATTTTATAAATAATTATATCAAGCAGGAAAAAATCCAATAGATAAAACAGAAAATTATGTAGAAGAAAATTGGGGACAAACAATAATGGAAGAAGATAAAGAACTATTGGAAAAACCCATTGAAAAGGAAGAGATAATGGAAGTAATTAGAAAATTAAAAAATGGCAAAAGTCCAGGAATGGATGGTTTGGGACCTGAATATTATAAAGTGTTTGAAAAAATATTAATTCCAAAGTTGTTAGAATTATATAATGGAATATTACAAGGAGCGAAAATTCCTTTATCATGGTCTCAATCATTAGTAATATTAATACCAAAAGTAGATAAAGATCCAACTGATCCAGGGTCATATAGACCTATATCATTAATAAATCAGGATGCAAAGATATTAACTGCAATAATAGCAAACAGAATGAATAAATGTGTGTATAAATATATAGGAAAAGATCAATGTGGTTTTGTGAAGGGAAGACAAATGTCTAATTTAGTAGGAAGAGTTTTGAGTAAAATACATGTAATTGGGAGGGAAAAATTAAAAGCAGGAATTTTAGCATTAGATATATTTAAAGCTTTTGACTGTGTGGAATGGCCAACATTAAAAATAATTATGAAAAAGTTTGGAATGGGAGAAAAAATGAGGGGACTAATAGATCAATTATAACTCAATAAAAGTAATAGTTAATGATGGAATTACAAAGGAAATAAAAGTAACAAGAGGTACAAGGCAAGGATGCCCGTTGTCACCAATATTATTTGCAATGGTTATAGAAATGTTAGCGAATGTTATAAGGAAGGATAGTAGTTTGGAAGGAATAGGATTGGAAAAAACAACATAAAATTAGCTTATTTGCTGATGATACACTATTAACTATTAAAGACTTAAAGGATAAAATAGGAGAAATTAAGGAACATTTGAATTTATTTGGTGAGATAACAGGACTTCAAATTAATTGGAATAAAACAGAAATGATGGTATTTAATTATACAAAAAAGGAAGAATCAGAGCTTATGAAGCAAAAAGAGTTAGGGATAAGAATAAAAAGTAATATAAAATATTTAGGAATTAATATAACAAAAGATTTAAAACAACTATCAGGTCAGAATGCACAGGGAAGCCATCGAAATCCACAAACACTTGGATAACTTCAACAGGAAAGAAGAAACCCTTAAAATAAACAAGATATGGCTACCAGTCCTACAAAATAAGAAAATCAGCACTCAGCAAATGCAAATGGGAAACCAATCAGGGCCAGGGGCTTTCCCAGCAGACAATAGCAGACAATATCCTTGATTGCATATCCTCACCTGGAAGCCATGCCTTTAACAACAGAACAATACCTATTCAACACAGAACAACACACAGGTTACATGGGAACAGCAGACAATATCCTTGATTGAATACCCTGAAGCCATGCCATCAACAACAGATCTTATTCAACACAGAACAACACCTGGGAACCACTCCTCCCTACCCAGGGTCTCACAGTATATATAGACCCATTCCCTTCCATTCCAGTTTTCTCTGAAGATGCTAGCCACAGATGCTGGCGAAACGTCAGAAAGAAACTCTTCTAGAACATGGCCACACAGCCCGAAAAACCCACAAAAAACAAAACAAGAAGTGTTTGGACAGCTAGTCCCTGCTTTAAAAATCTGTTAAACTTTTTTCCCCCTGCTAAGATCAGTCAAGGCACCTCCAAATTGCCAGGGGAATTGCCTTCGGGGGCATGTAAACTGGAAGTAGCCTGTGGGCCTTATGTCTCTCAGCCATCAATGACTGATCTAATTCAAGATTAGTCTAGCAGTGGCACCCTGGGATTTCAGAGTAAGATCTGCTTCCTGGTCATTTTAAGTGGAGATGCTTGGGATTGAAGCTTGAACCTTCTTGAATATGTTCTTCCATTGAGCTCCTCATGCAGGGGGTCTCAACAGCTGTTCTGTCATCCTGTTTTGACGATTCAAAATGTGATATAGATCAGAGATGGGGAAATACATGCAGCCACCAAAGCCCTCTAAAACCCATTTTTTTTAAAAAAAAAAAATTGGCATGATTTTCGGGAGGAAATTGTCTGTAAATCATGCCCCATGCTCTGCAAATGCAAGCAAATATACAAACAAACCTTGCCAATCCTTACCCCAATTTAGTAAGCATTACTATAACCCAGGGGTAGGCAACCTTTCCCCTTTAAGGGCCGAGGGACTTCAGCACCCAGAAACCTCAGCCATGTTGGCCAATAGTCCCCTGTTGGCCAATAGCTCCTGGGATTCTGGGAGCTGAAGTCCCTCGGCCCTTAAAGGGGAAAGGTTGCCTACCCCTGCTGTAACCTGTTAGAATGAGACTCATCACTGGAATGTAGCCTGTTTATATCCCTCAATAGGAAGGAAGAATAGTCTTATATGTAAAGGATGTGACCACCTTTTGAAGACATCCAAGACTTCTGAATATTATAGAATAGTGTATAAGAAGGAAACATGAGTATCATCACTATATACACATGTTGTAAACTTCCAAGCCATATTGAAGACTTGGAGCAGGGGTAGGCAACCTTTCCTCTTTAAGGGCCGAGGGACTTCAGCTCCCAGAAGCCTCAGCCATGTAGGCCAATAGTCCCATGTTGGCCAATAGCTTCTGGGATTCTGGGAGCTGAAGTCCCTCGGCCCTTAAAGGGGAAAGGTTGCCTACCCCTGACCTATTGGCTAAAGCAGGGGTAGGCAACCTTTCCCCTTTAAGGGCCAAGGGACTTCAGCTCCCAGAAGCCTCAGCCATGTTGGCCAATAGTCCCATGTTGGCCAATAGCTTCTGGGATTCTGGGAGCTGAAGTCCCTCAGCCCTTAAAGGGGAAAGGTTGCCTACCCCTGACTTGGAGAATGCCTTCACCAAAGAGTCAAAAAGGATATCTGTCTGTCTATCTCTTTATCCATCCGTCTATCTCTAGCCTTTCAGCTATCTTGATAATTTTCATTTGCCTTGCTGACAATTTCAGTTTCCAGAAGATGGAAGAAGCAACAAGGGGATCTGCTACCTTGGACCTGATCCTCACCAACAGAAAAGAAGTGGTCAACAAGGTAGAATCTTGCATGGACACCATCACACACTTCTGGGTTCATTCTATAGAGGAAATGAAAAGCCAGGATGTGTATCCTGGACTTTGCATCAGCCACTGGAAATATTTGGTGAGATCACCTAGTTAGAAATATTCAATGGGAAGGGAATTTATGATAGATGGGAATTACTTAAAGGTGAGATATTGGCTGCAATCCTTAGTGAAATGTGCAAATTGAATTGTAAATTATTCTTGTGTATATCCTTTTTTGCTCACTGCAGACAGAGGTATCTGCAATGACCCCCTGTGCAATTTACTTCCCATTTTGCAACCACACATACACACACCTTGCATTTAATGGCCAGGGGAGGCTTGGGCTGGCCAAGTAGCCAGACACATGAAGAAGAAGGGACTTTTCTGGAGTTCCCAAGGGTCTTGTATTGCCTCACAAATGCATTCTAGGAATTGTGCAGTTCTAAAACAAATGCACAATCACAAAAAAATGCATGCAAAAATAAGGCAGGAGGCATGTAAAGATGTAGATGTATAGAAAAACTTTTAGCATCAGCTGAAATTTAAAAGGGACATGTATAATAAATGGAAGAAGGGGCAAATTGCCAAGGATGAGTATAAATGGGTAGCCAATATTTGTAGTGAGAAGGGCAGGAAGGTTAAAGCTGAGGATGAGCTCAGGCTTGTAAAATATGTTAAAAATAATAAAAAGGAGGTTTTCAGCACCGTTGAAGGGGAGAAGAACAAGGACGCATTAGGTCTCTTCTGTGGAGAAGATGGTAAAATGCTAGTGGGTGAAAATGTAGAGGAAATGCAGAGGAAAGCACCATTATTTTATCTCCATTTTTTTTCTCCAAACTAAAAAAGGAATAAATGTTGCAGTGAGAGGGTTGCAGCCCTAGATAGATAAAGAAGTGGATAATAGAGTGCACCAGGGAATTCCAGAAGAAAATCAGCACGTAGATTATAGACCACAGCCTTTGATTGCATAAATCATGGAAAACTATGAATTACTGTTAAAGAAATAAGTGTACCATTATGTTTGATTGTCCTGATTTGTAACTTGTACTCAGGATAGGAAGTTATTGTTAGAACAGAAGATGGAGAAATGGAATGGTTTCCAATTGGAAAGGGGGTCAGACAAGCTTTCATCCTATCAGCCTATGTTCAGTTTGTATGCAGAAAACATCATATGCTGAGCAGGTTTAAACTCAAAGGAAGGAAGAGTGAAGATGGGAGGGAAGAATAGCAAATCTAAGATATATATGCAGATAACACCATATTACTAGCAGAAAACAACAAAGACTGTAAACAATTACTGAAGAAAGTCAAAGAGAAAATTGCTAAGGCAGGCTTAATTTTGAACATTAAAAAACACAAAAATAATGGGCATGAAAGGTTTATATACATTGTAGCTAGATGACAAGGAAATTGAAATAAAGATTTCCCATACTTGGATCAGTAATTGGAGAGAACAGAGATTGCAGTCCAAAAATCAGAAGGCTGGCAGTAAGAAACTAGGACTGCAAGGGAGCTATGAAAGAATGAGACAAGATCCTAAAGTGCAAAAATATAAAATCCAACAATACAATTAGGATCATCCAAGCCACTGGATTCCCCATCACCATATATGGAGGTGAGAGCTTAACAGTTAAGAAAGCTGATAGGGGAAAAAAACTCATTCGAGAGAATGTGGTGCTGGAGAAGAGTGCTGAGGATACTGTGAGTGGCCAAGAGGACAAACAAATGGGTCCTAGAACAAATCAAACCTGAACTCTCTCTGGAAGCCAAGATGACTAAACTGAGGCTGTCATTGGACATATCACATGAGAAAGCATGACTCACTAATATATATATTATTTGCTAGGAAAGGTGGAGGACAGTAGAAGGAGAGGAAGACTTCACACTAGATGGACAGATTCAAGGTGGAAGCTACAGCCCTGGGACTGCAGGACCTTAGTATAGTGTCTGAGGACAGGGGGCCTTGGAGTTCTCTTATTGATGCCATGAGTCAAAGTCAACTCAAATATGAAGAACAGCAACAACAGGAATATGTAGCTACTTTAAATTATTTTTTAAAAGTTCAAGTTTCCAGTGCCAGATGAACTGTATCTGAAGATTCTAAAGGCAATGTAGGGCAGAATTCTGTTGGTGACATACACATACATGCACAGTCTGGGGTAACATGCATGTTTGTAAAATATTGCACAATCCAGCTCTCCTTGCGCAATGCCTCTCTGTTTTGCCCCATGAACCTGCTTCAGTAAGTAGATATTCTATCTCTCAGCTATTTAGTGGACAGGGGAGGGCATGGGATGTCTGGGCAATATCTGGCAGCCATATATTAACATGATTTAGAAATGGGGACAGCTGATGCTGCTTTCTGTCAGCTGCAGACGTGTGATCTTATTGGCCTTCCACTTGAGCAGAAGTGATAGCCCAGGACAACGTGTAGACATGTCGGTTTCTCTCTATAATATTTCAAAATTCTTGGAGAACAGGTCCCTGCAGACTGTGATTAGTAATAGCCAGCATTATGATGTCTCAAAAACAAATCATGTTGGTCTAATCTTATCATTATTTTTGGTAAAGTTACAGCTTAATAGATCAGGTGCATTTTGTAGATGTAGTATATCTTGATTTCATTATGGTTTTTGGTGAGGTCCCATGTGATATTGTTTCGGGTGAGCTGATAAAATATAGGTAAAAGAGTAGTTACATAGAGATTGATCGACCAAATCCCCCCAAAATTCATCAATGGCTTCTCATCCTTCCGGAGATATGACAGGCGGGGTGTCACAGGGTCCTGAGCTTTAAATTGTTAACTGTCTTCATATGTGACTCAGTTGAAGAAACAGAAGGAATGCTTAACACATCTACAGATGACAACAAACTAGCAGTGGTAGCTAGTATCTCCAAGGACAGAATCAGTACTCAAAATGACCTTCAGAAAACTGAGCTAAGATGAATTTCAGAAGAGATACTTCAAACACTTGACAGCACTCAGTGCACAGTGTGGTATAGCAACCAATGCAATTTTAGGTTGCATCAGCTGAAGTGCAGCATTCAGATCAAAGGAATCAATAGTATCAATCTATTCTACTTTGGTGAGACCTTGACTGGTATATTGTATCCAGTCTAAGAAAGTTATCAAGAAGTTGGAATGTGTTGAGAGGGGAGTAACCAAGATGATGAAAAATCTGGCAAGCAAACACTGAAAAATGATTGAGAGAACTGGGAATCTTTCTCCTGGAGAAGAGAATATTTAAATATCTGAAGGGCTGTCACATGGAAGATAGACCAATATTGTTTTGGGAATAGGATCCTAACCAATGGCTTCAAATTATAAGAAAGGAAAATCTGACATGGAGGAAGAACTTCCTGACAATAAGGACTGTTCAACCATGCAATAGACTGTTTCAGAAAGGATTGGAATTCCCTTCATGGAGGGGTTTTAAACATAGATTGGATTAATATGTGACAGTACTGGCAGGGGATTGGACTAGAGTACCCTTGGGACACATCATGAGAAGGTATGAATCGTTGGAAAAGACAATAATGTTAGGAGAGGTGGAGGCAAGTAGAAAGAGAAGAAGGCCACATGCTAGATGGATGGACTTTATTAAAGAGACCATGAATATGAGTTTGCAGGAGCTGGGCAGAGCAGTAGAAGAAAGTGGGGGCTGGAGATATCTCATCCATAGGGTGCATGGAATAGCTCTATGGAATGTTAATCCGGAATAGAATAATTTAGTGTCACTGAAGAAGACATTTGTGTCAAAACGACCACACAAATACTCCGGAGGTAGCCATCTGATATCACCTACAAAAATATCTAGCATATTTATGCCATTATTGCTTCACGGACTACCTGTGACAGAAATACTTTAAATTCATGCTTCCATGGTTTCTATCACTTTCGGCATGCTACCACTGAATTGTGAAAAATTAACTCAGCAAAATCTTCAACATGTGGATTCATTGAAAAACTATCTCAGCAAATTTTCTGCAAGCTGAGGATAAGTCACTTGGTTATTATTATCCATCTGGACTTAATAGCTGAATTATCCCCTGCAGTTCTGTTTATTTTTGTTTATTTTTGTATGTTTGTTGTCAGGACTTTTCATTTGTTGTTTCATTTATTGTTGTCTCTATTAGTTATCATATACACATATATATTTAATAATATATGCCACAGTTGTTTGGTATTTATTTGTAGTGGTACTTAATGATTTATAGTATACCTATTAGTTTAGTTTTTATCTTTTTTTCTCCCATTGTATCAGTTGCAGTGATAAGCCTCCTGTTTTGTTTGGTTTATCCATAGGGTCACCATGGGTCGAGACCGACACAAAGGAAGTTAACAACAAACCCTTGGGATCCTCTCTGATTCTAAAATTTGCTACAGTCCCATGATTCTATGAGTACTGGTCCATCTCTCCAGGCATAATGTTTCCCATCATTTGTTTCCAGAGGATTGGGGAACCCCACCCCATTATATGGTCCCTGCAGTTCCCATACTGCCACCAATTTTCATTGGCTCAGTAGCTGGAAAGAAAACCTCTTTTGCGGTTTTAGTAGTAGTAAAGTATTCTTCTAGAAGTACTCTTCTAGAACATGGCCACACAGCCCGAAAAAACCCACAAAAAAACTAAGTAAAGTATTCAGTTGTTGACGGATGAGGAACGCAGTAGAGGTTGATTAGGGGGTGGGTTGGTTTTTCTTTTTGGAGATATGTTATACGGGTTTTATTGTAAGCCACTTGGATTGTCTGGCAATAAGCGGGATACAAATAAACTTTATTAGTAGTAGTAGTAGTAGTAGTAGTAGGAAATTTCAGTCTTTGGATCTTCTGATAAGAACAGCAGTTTTTAAAAACACAGTGCAATTTGTTTCTTGAAACATCCCAATTTTCCTGAAATGTTTTTTTTCCCCTCTACAGTGGGGGCATGGATAGTTGTCCATCCTAGTTTTAATTGGAGATATTGGTCTGTGTGTTTTTCTGATTTAAGATCCTGTCTTACCTTAGGGAAAAGGGGGGTGAAATGTGGTCAGAGTTTGAGCTCATGACATTAGACTGTCATGACAACTCATTTTTCAAAGGGATAGCAACACAGTTCTCTCACTTTGTTACACCTGAGTTACAAGTCCCCTGTTAGGGATAGTCTTAGGAATAAATTCCCAGTTCCTTCCCAGCATATTTCAGCAATACTGGAGCAGAGAAATTGCTAGAGTTAAGGATCAGTCCCCATTATTATTTCACATAATAAGAGATTGAGTTGTTGTTGTTGGATTTATTGCTTCATCTTCAAACCATTTCCGAATCATAACTTACATGCAGGCTTTGACAAGTAGCCAGAGAGGCACTAAATTCTTAAACAGAGACTTCTGCTTGTGCATTGTAAATTGTAAGTCATCACCACTGACTTGTTTAGAAAACTGGGTCTTGGGAGAATTCTCTTTGTTTCCAAAGATCCTCTGTGATCTCAGAAGCAATGGAGGTTCAGGTCTGGTTAATACTTGGAAGAAAGAATTCCAGGTGCTGCTGGCAATGTTAAGCGGAAGACAATGGCAAACCAATTGAGCATTCATTGCCTAAGAAAACTTTATGAAATTCATTGAGTTGCCATTAATTGACTGGAGATTTGAAAGTACATATTTTAATTTATGAGAACCAATATAATGCAGCAGAACTTATAGGGAAGCTTGCCCCTTTTTGTGATCAAGAATGGAAGCCTTAGTGAATTGAAGGCCTTAGTGAATTGAACTGAAGTCTACTGAACTAAGACAGTGGGAGGCCAGATTTTGAATCCCCACTCGGCCATAGAAATCCATTGGGTGTGCTTGGACAAGTCACACTCTTTCAAGTCTCAGAGGCTGGAAATGGCAAATCTCTTCTGAATAGAGTTGAAGTTGATTTGAAGGATATAACAAGAAGAAGAACTATTCTTTTCATATCTTCCTTTACAGTGGGAGTTGCAAGAAGGTAGATTAGAATCTACCAACAGATACCTGGGGGGTTTTCAGTAGTTGTTTATTCATTGCTTCATTCATTAAAAATACATTAAGGGTGGGACACAATCATTTTAAAAACAAAACCCATACAACAACAACAAATAAACAATAAAACAGGCAATCCTAATATTGAAATGTTAAAATACAGTGACACAGCAACAGAAGTGCTTTATGGATTAAATGGGTCCCTTTACCATTCCACTGATCAATATACAGTACTCTTCATTAAAAAAAAAAAAGTTTGCATCCAAGATGGCGAAGAAAGCTTGTTTACTACCTTGTAAGTGCTCCATTGGTCCCAGTGTTTAAAGTACAGAAGTAGACAAAAAAGAGAATTCCTTTCTGAAATCCATAGTCTTTGCCACATGGTTCCTTCCACATTGTAGACAGATCATGTTCCATAGCTGCCTGAAAACAGTAGCTTGGAGGGCAATTATGGTGAGTGAACTGCTGCAAGTTTTGTATGTTGAAGGTCCCAGGATTCATCTCTAAAACCCTCTTAGAGCTGCTGTCAGTCAGCATCAATAAGCCTTACCTCCAATAGCCTTACAAAGGAACAGACTATGTTCCCATTACACAGAAAATATAACCGGGGGTAGTTGTTTTCCCTCTCCTGCTCCCCAATCGTTCTAGCAGGGCTTTGTCCTAATAAAGGCACCAGCCACAACCCCACGGGTCATAAGACAATACGCTTTTCTAAACATGTATATCTGGGGGTTGGGGTTGTTACCAGAAATAAGGTTCAACAAGAAGCCAAGGCTCAGGCTGGTTGATCCCAGCCTTCAGGTGAGAGGTTTTGTCTTTTTAATGATACCAATAGCAGCAGCAGCTGAACACACTGAGCTTTATCTGATTTTGGAAGAATGGAGGCTCAGCCTAGCTTAGCGATGGCTGCATCAATAGAAATCTAGTGTCTAGATCAAGGGAAGTAATAGTGCCACTCTATTCTGCTTTGGTCAGGCCTCACCTGGAATACTGTGTCCAGATCTGGGCACCACAATTCAAAAAGGATGTGGAGAAACTGGAGCGTGTCCAAAGGAGGGCAACTAAAATGGTGAAGGGTCTGGAAACCATGCCCTATGAGGAATGACTTAGGGAATTGGGTATATTTAACCTAGAGAAGAGACAGTTAAGAGGTGATATGATAGCCCTGTTTAAGTATTTGAAGGGACGTTATGTTGAGGATGGAGCAAACTTGTTTTCTGATGTGCCAGAGAACAAGACCTGGACCAATGGATGCAAACTACAAGAAATGAGATTCCCCCTCAACATTAGGAGGAATGTCCTGATAGTAAGAGCTGTTTGACAGTGGAAAATTCTCCCTTAGAGTGTAGTGGAGTCTCCTTCTTTGGGGTTCTTTAAACAGAGGCTGGATGGCCATCTGTCAGGAATGTTTGATTGTGAGCTCCTGCATGGCAGAATGAGGCTGGACTGGATGGCTCTTGGGGTCTCTGCCAACTTTATGATTCTACGATTGATTGCCAGGGAATAGTAGGTTTCTTCTGATAGGGCTGAAACCTCAAAAAGCCACTGCTACTAGGCAGAGATAGTGATATTGGGGTAACTCTGGGTGTCATCAATCCGGATGAAGCAGCTTCCTATGCAAAGTAATGGTAAAAGGTATTCTTCATTGACAAAGTTGTCAAGTTGTGTCTGACCATAGGGGTGGTGCTCATCTCTGTTACTAAGCCAAAGAGCCAGCATTGTCTGAGGACTGCTCCAGTGGTCATGGGGCCATCATGACTGTACCAAATGCTGTTTACCTTCCCACCAAAGTGGTACCTATTTATCTACTTGCATTTGCATGCTTTCAGACTGCTAGGTTGGCAGAAGCTGGGACTAGTGACAGGAGCTCACTCCATCATGCAGCACCTGGACCTCGGACTGCCAACCTGCCAATCTTACAACCAACAGAGTCAACATCTTAACCACTTGAGCCACTGCATCCCCCAGCTTCCTATGTACCATTAGTCAAAGTGAGGAAATTACCAGGAGCCATATTGGGGGGGGGGGGGGGAACGGACATCAATACCATTACTCCTGGACAAATACCATCTTTCTTTGGAGAACAGAGTTGTGTACATCATAAAGCTGTTCTTCCACCCATCCACCCCAAACTAACGTCTTACTTCAGGCATGGCAGCATTGGGTGACCCTATCCCACTGCCAATGCCAAAGTAAAATTCAGTTGGAAATCCAGTTAATTTCTGAATGTGAAATGGCATAAGGGGATGACGTCCTTTTGTCCTTCATGTCAGGTTCCAGTAATAGCAGCATGACCCTATTTTTGTAGTGTGCATTCAACTTGCTTCTGATCTATAACAACCTTAAGGTGACTTTATCCTAGGGTTTTCTTGGTAAGATTTGTAGTCAGAGTGGGGTTTGTCATGGCCTTCTTCCTAGGCTGAGAGACTGACTTGTTTGAGCTTACCCTGGAGGTTTTCATGGCTGAACAGGGATTTGAACCTTGGTCTCATGGAATCCTAGTCCCAAACTCTAATCACTACACCACTGTCATACTGTTATCCTAGCTTTGAAGTATCATATTAGCATTTTAATATATTTTAGTCATCATCATTGCAGTACCAGTATTTTAATAGTAGCATTTTGGAGTTATAGTAGCAAAGTTTCAGCATTATTACTCATTGTTACCATGAAGCAGTACTTACACAGCAGAGTCTTATTACTTTGCAGCAATTGTTGTTGTAGGCAGCAGGTTAATAATATTTTAGAATATATTTAAAATAATTATATATTTAATATTTTAATACTTAGTCTAGTCAGTGGTTGTAGATTGATGTAATGTTGTAGTAGTAATTGTTGGGGTAGTCATTGGAGCAAAAGTTCCAGTATAAAGCTTTCCCAGCATTATTGTCTTTTCCAAAGAGTCCTCCCTTCTCATGATGTGTCCAAAGTACAACAGCCTCAGTTCGGTCATCTTGGCTTCTTGCAGGGAGGTTTCCGGCTTGATCTGCTCTAGGACCCATTGGCTGTCCATGGGATCCTCCGCACTCTTCTCCAGCCCCACATTCTCTCAAATGCATTGGTTTTCTTTCTATCCTCTTTCTTGAGTTTCCATCTCTCACATCTATCCATGGTAATAGGGAATACAATGGCTTGTATGATTCTGACTTTTGTGCTGAGTTGTATATCTTTGCATTTTAGGGTCTTTTCTAGTTCTTTCATAACCACCTTCCCCATTCTTAGTCTTCTTCTGATTTCCTGACTGCGTTCCCCATTTCTACCTGTATGGAGACAAAAGAGTCCCACAAGCTAAAGTTCTTCGAAAACAAAGGAGATGTTTCCAAAGAGCATTGTAGCCTGACATTTAGAGCTATGTTAGAGTTGCACACTGAATGTGTTGTTATTATTGTTTTATGAATTTAAGGCGAGATTCATTAATACGATGAAACAATCCCTCTTTTGCTTAAGTGAATACACTTGTCCCTCCACATTCACTGGGGTTAGGGGCACAGGACCCCCATGAATGTGGAAAAACTGCAAATAACAAAAGCACTATGTTTTACCTGAGAGAGCACCTCTCTAGGAATCTCTAGGTCCTCCAGGGCAACTCTGTGGTCAACATCTGGCAGACATTGATCATAGAGGTGTGCTGGAGGAGCTACAAATGCCCAGTGGAGTGTTCTCTCTAGGAATCTCTAGGTCCTTCAGTGCAATTTTTGGTTAAAGTTGATCATAGAGTTGTGCTGTAGGACCTAGATATTCCTAGAGAGAATATGTTAATCAAATCCGTGAATAATCAAAGCTGCAAAAGTCAAAGCAGCAAATGTGGAGGGATGAGTGTATTATTAAGTGAAGACTACAAGGAAATGTTTTTTATATATATATATATATATATATATATATAATGTTTTATATTTTTACCTCTATCCTTTGTTTTTGTTTTTTTGTGCCCATCTAGTATATATGTTATTATGATTCTTAATATTTTTGTATTTTAAAATTACACTCATCCCTCCACATTTGCGGCTTTGACTTTTGCAGATTTGATTTTTCACGGATTTTATTAATATGGAATATCTAGGCCCTCCAGCACAACTCTATGGTCAACTTGAACCAAAAGTCGCACTGAAGGAGATTCCTAGAGAGAACACTCCACTCGGCATTTGTAGCTCCTCCAACGCAATTCTGTGGTCAATGTCTGGTCGATGTTGACCACAGAGTTGCACTGGAGGAGCTAGAAATTCCTAGAGAGGGGTTCTCTCAGGTAAAAACATAGTGTTTTTGTTATTTGTAGTTTTCTCACATTTATGGGGGGTCCTGTGCCCCTAACCCCAATGAATATGGAGGGACAAGTTTATGATTGGTTTATGAATTTAAGGAAAGATTCGTTGATATGAAGCAACACTCCCTCTATTGCTGAAGATCACAAGGAAGTCTCTCTCTCTCTCTCTCTCTCTCTCTCTATATATATATATATATATATATAAATTTACATTTTTACCTTTATCTCCTTTTTTGGGGAGGAGGGGGGAAGTGATCCTGTCTCCCATGTTGTAAAGTTGCCCATTGATCTTGATGAACAAAGTGATGAAACTTGGTGCCCTTAGAGCAGGGGTAGGCAACCTTTTCCCTTTAAGGGCCGAGGGACTTCAGCTCCCAGAATCCCAGGAGCTATTGGCCAACATGGGACTATTGGCCAACATGGCTGAGGCTTCTGGGAGCTGAAGTCCCTCGGCCCTTAAAGGGGAAAGGTTGCCTACCCCTGCCTTAGAGTATCCTTACAGTTGACCCTCTGTATCCGTGGATTCAGCCACCCACAGATTCAACCATCCATGGCTTCAAACTATCCCCTTCCCCCCAAAAAAAGTCCAAAACACTAAGCTTGATTTTTACCATTTTATATAAGGGAGACCATTTTTCTGTGCCATTGTATATAATGAGTCTTGAGCATTCATGGGTTTTGATATCCATGGGGGTGTTCTGGAACCAAATTCTAGTAGACACCAAGGACCCACTGCATTTGTCAAAATTAATCTTTCTCTCTCTCTCACACACACACACACACACACATGCACACACATGGTTGGTAGTTATTTAAACAGTGGACATACTTACATTTGCCTGATAAAATCACCACTAAATCAATATTTGGCAGCCTTCAGACATCTGGGACTACAATCCCCATTATTCTCAATGATCTCCTTCCCTTGCTAGGGATGGTGAAAGCTGTAGTGCAAAACATACGGAAGTAGCTAGGGATGCCTACAGTATTAAATGTGATCAAACTTGTAATGTATACATTACAGTATAAGAAAGGATAGGTTAGAAGATGACAAGCCAAGATTCCCTTTGAAGGTTAGGTAAGATGTCTGAGATATGTAATTGGATTTTATTTTCCTTTTACTGTTTAATATCTTAATTTTCTTAATTTTTTTTCCTATGGTTTAATGTCTTAATTTTCTCTCTTTCTTTCTTTTTTCTCTTTTCTTTTCTTTTCATCTTTTCCTTTATCTTTTTTTGTGTGTTATTGTATTTATGTATGTTTATATTGTATTGTAATATGTGGGTATTTGTGTATGTATTGTATTGTAATATTTTAACTGAATAAAGTTTTTTTAAAAAAAAAATTAAAAATGTGATCAAGCTTAGGGATTGATGTACCAACTTACAAATCTGCAATTCCACTTGGAAGCTTGGTTGTGGCAAACGTTGGCCCTTCAGCTGCCAGTTGCTCCTTTTGGAAGGAGCCATAATGGATTCTGTGCTTCTGGCTAGTTAATCGTGGCAGAATGGTATTCTGTGCATTGTTTTGTGAATTTAACACAATATTCACTCATATGATGCAACAATCCCTCTTTTGCTGAAATGAAGACTACAAGGAAGTCTTTTATATATACACTCACCCCTCCATGTTTGCGGTTTTGATTTTTGCAGATTTGATTATTCATGGATTTTATGAATATGTTATATCTAGGAATATCTAGGCTTTCCAGCGCAACTCTATGGTCAGCTTTAACCAAAAGTCGCACTGAAGGAGATTCCTAGAGAGAACACTCTAGGGCTTTCTATTTATATTTTATATTTTTATTTATTATATTATATATTTATATTTATAATTTATATTTTATATTTTATATTATTATATTTTTATTTTTATTTACTATATTTTATATTTTTATGTATTGTATTTTTGTGTTTTTATATTTATATTTATTATACTTTATATTTTTATATTTATAGTTTATATTTTCTATTATATTACATATTTTAATATTCATATTTTATATTTTTATTATATTTTATACTTTTACATTTACATTTTATATGTTTATTTATTGCATTATATTTCATACGTTTACATTAACACTTTACGTTTTATTCTATTACATTTTTATATCCACGGTTTATATTTTGATCATCTTTTCTCTTTGACATTTATTATGTTCCATTTTAGATTTTTTTAGATTTACAGTTTCTATTTTTATCATAGTTAGAGTTTATGTTTTTATTACATTTTAGATTTATTACATTTCATAGTCTTACATGCCTCGTTCAGATTTTTATTCTATTATATTTGATGATTTTCGTACTCATATTTTATAGTTTTATTATTTTATATTTTTATTATATTTTATATTTTATATTTTTATAATGGTATTTTATATTTTTACCTCTATTCCTCTTTTTTTGGGTGGGTGGGGAAAGCGACAGGACTGTCTAGTATACATGTTGTGGAGATTCTGAATGTATTTTGTATTTTTTTTAAAAAAATTAAAAAATAATATTTTTTGAATTTTTTGAATATTTTGAATTCTCCACATTCAAAAAGGGTGTGGAGAAACTGGAGCGTGTCCAAAGGAGGGCAACTAAAATGGTGAAGGGTCTGGAAACCAAGCCCTATGAGGAATGACTTAGGGAGCTGGGGATGTTTAGCCTGGAGAAGAGAAGGTTGAGAGGTGATATGATAGCTGTGTTTAAATATTTGAAGGGATGTCATATTGAGGAGGGAACAAGCTTGTTTTCTGCTGCTCCAGAGACTAGGACCCGAAACAATGGATGCAAGCTGCAAGAAAAGAGATTCCACCTCAACATTAGGAGGAACTTCCTGACAATAAGGGTGATTCGACAGTGGAACACACTCCTTCCTCGGAGAGTAGTGGAGTCTCCTTCCTTGGAGGTCTTTAAGCAGAGGCTGGATGGCCACCTGTCAACGGGGGTGCTTTGATTGGGAGTTCCTGCATGGCAGAATGGGGTTGGACTGGATGGCCCTTGGGGTCTCTTCCAACTCTATGATTCTATGAATTAAAGAGGGTGGGAGGAGGAGGAGGAGGAGGAGGAGGAAGAGGAGAAACCGGCGGAGTTTAGAGCCCCGGAGGAAGCGGGCGGGGAGTGGGTCCTGGGTGGGTGAGGCAGCTCAGCTGGAGGAGAAGCGATGGCCGGGGCTTGAGCCCTTCCCTCTCTGCTCCCTCCTTAGCGCTGCGCTGGAGACCTGGGCAGGAGGAGGAGGAGGAGGAGGAGGAGCGCTCCTTGCAGTCATCGCCTCGCTCCTTCTTCTCCCGGGTCTGGACTGGACTGGGCTGGGCTGGGCTGCTCCCTCGGAGGCTCCTTGCAGTCAATCACCGGCGCTCCTTCTTCTCCCGGGTCTGCTCCCTCGGAGGCTCCTTGCGGTCATCGCCTCGCTCCTTCTTCTCCCGGGTCTGGGCTGCTCCGCTCCCTCGGAGGCTGATGCTGGGATGCAGAGCCTCGGGCGCCGGAGGCTGACTCTGCCGCCCTCGCAGCTTCCCCCGAGCCTCACCCAGCAGGGAAGGCAGGTCGATGGAGCAGGACTCCGTCCACACGCACAACGCCTCCCGCCACAGCTGCGGCTTAGGCTACGGACCCGTCGTCTACTACACTTTCCTCCTCTGCCTCGGACTGCCAGGTAAAACAGCAGCAAGGACTGGAGGGGCTGAGCCTCAGGGACACCCCTTTCGGCAGCATCCACCCTGGAGGGAGATATCCCGGTTTGGCACCGCTCTAACTCCCCTGGCTCAAGGCTATGGGGTCCTGGGGAGTATAGTTTGCTTGGCACCCCTTGAACTGCCCTGGCTCAAGGATATGGGATCCTGGGGAGTGTAGTTTGCTTGGCACCCCTTGAACTTCCCTCTTAATGGTATGGGATCCTGGGGAGTATAGTTTGCTTGGCACCCCTTGAACTGCCCTGGTTCAAGGATATGGGATCCTGGGGAGTATAGTTTGCTTGGCATCCCCTGAACTGCTTTGGCTCAAGGTTATGGGAATTTGGGGAGTACAGTTTGCTTGATACCCCTTGAATTCCCCTGGTTCAAGGATATGGGATCCTGGGGAGTGTAGTTTGCTTGGCACCCCTTGAACTGCCCTAGTTCAAGGATATGGGACTCTGGGGAGTGTAGTTTGCTTGGCACTCCTTGAATTCCCCTGGCTCAAGGATATGGGACTTTCGGGAGTGTAGTTTGCTTGGCACCCCTTGAACTGCCCTGGTTCAAGGATGTGGGATACTGGGGAGTATAGTTTGCTTGGCACCCCTTGAACTGCCCTGGTTCAAGGATATGAGACTCTGGGGAGTGTAGTTTGCTTGGCACCCCTTGAATTCCCCTGGCTCAAGGATATGGGATCCTGGGGAGTGTAGTTTGCTTGGCACCCCTTGAACTGCCCTAGTTCAAGGATATGGGACTCTGGGTAGTGTAGTTTGCTTGGCCCTACTTTAACTGCCCTGCATCAAGGCTATGGGATTTTGGGAATTGGACTTTGTTGTCTGGGAATTGTAGTTTGCTTGGCACCCCTTTAACTGCCCTGGCAGTAAACTCACAACAAACTCTAATTCCCAGAATTCCATAGCCTTGAGCCATGTAGAGTTAAACTGGTGCCAAACCGGGTTATTTCTCCAGTCTGGTTGCAGCCTTAGTGAGCAGAGCTCTGGAGCCTCCGTGATCCTTGGGTTGTATCCAAGAATTGTGATTGTTGTTCATCTCATTCATTTTCAATTTCATTAAAATAATTGAATTGGGCTCCCTTGTCTCACCAGCTGGAAATGAATGGAGTTTGGGAGCATCGGTAGTACAGAATCTAACCTGGGCTGCATCCACACTGTAGAAATAACCCATTTTCAGACTGCTTTAACTGCCTATGGCATTCTGGGAACTGGAGTTTTGTGAGAGATTTAGCCTTCTCTGTCAGAGCCCTCTGATGCCACAAGAAACTTCAGTTTACCAGAATTCCATAGCCTTGAGGCAGAACAGTTTAAAGTGGTCTCAAACTGGGTTATTTCTACAGTGTGGATGCAGCCCTGCAGGATAGAATGACTGATGCTCCAAGACTTTATTCAGTTGACACTCCCTGGCAACTCTGGACCCAGCCATCTGTCCATCCAAACTTGCTTTAAGTTATTCTATGGGGTGGTTAGATTAATTCTGCCCCCTCCCAGGCTTACAGAGCGCGTCTACCCTCTTTACTCTTTAAGCACCTGGGCACAGAAGAGATTTACTGGAACAGCCCTCGGATTTGGAAGTATATGTATATGAGAGAAGACCCACAACATTGTTGGGTTTGGAGAACAGGTTGGCAATGCTGCTCAGAGTCAGGCTGGCTTGAGGAGTCTATCCCGTGTTCCAAGACAAGAGGTCTAGACCTTCCAAATAGGTCTTGGGTTCTATGTACAGATCCTGTTAGAAGGCATATGAACAATGTGATGCGGCAGCTAAAAAGGCCAATGTGATTCTAGGCTGCATCAATAGAAGTCTAGTGTCTAGATCAAGGGAAGTAATAGTGCCACTCTATTCTGCTTTGGTCAGGCCTCACCTGGAATAATCCTGTGTCCAGTTCTGGGCACCACAATTCAAAAAGGATGTGGAGAAACTGAATCGTGTCCAAAGGAGGGCAACTAAAATGGTGAAGAGTCTGGAAACTAAGCCCTATGAGGAAAGACTTAGGGAACTGGGTATGTTTAGTCTGGAGAAGAGAAGGTTAAGAGGTGATATGATAGCCGTGTTTAAATATTTGAAGGGATGTCATACTGAGGAGGGAACAAGCTTGTTTTCTGCTGCTCCAGAGAATAGGACCCGAAACAATGGATGCAAGCTGCAAGAAAAGAGATTCCACCTCAACATTAGGAGGAACTTCCTGACAGTAAGGGCTGTTTAACAGTGGAACACACTCCCTCAGAGTTGGTGGAGTCTCCTTCCTTGGAGGTCTTTAAACAGAGGCTGGATGGCCATCTGTTGGGGATGCTTTGGTTGTGAGTTCCTGCATGGCAGAATGGGGTTGGACTGGGTGGCCCTTGGGGTCTCTGCCAACTCTATGATTCTATGATTCTAACATTAACCAGGATTGAATGGGCTGAGAGTGGAGATAAGATGGCACAGACATCTTAAGGATCAGAGGCAGGTCACAAACTCAAGAAAGTTGGAGTTGATGGAGTCTTCCTGGAAAGTCCTCCATCCAGAGTGCCCTGGATGGACTAGTCCAGAAGCCCAGGTGGTCCAACTTCCATTGGCTATCAGTGGCCGCATAGGCAGCCTGCAAGGAGAGCCTGAAGGCAACAGAGGTCCCAAACACACTGCAGAAATAATCCAGTTTGAGACTACTTTAACTGCCCTGGCTCAGTGCTAGGGAATCCTGGGATTTGTAGTTTCTTGTGGCTCCAGAGCTCTCTGACAGAGAAGGCTACATGTCTTATGAGAATTCCCAGAATTCCCTAGCATTGAGCCAGGACAGTTAAAGCAGTCTCAAACTGGATTATTTCTGCAGTGTGTTTGGGACCTCTTGTTAATCTTCCAAGTAGTGTTCAGTGCTAGGCTGCCTCTGAACCTGGAGATTTTCTATAGACGCTATTCCCAAACTTTGGTCCTCCAGATGTTTTGGACTTCACCCTCCAGAATTCCTAACTGTTGAGCAAGCTGGTTGGGGCTTCTGGGAGTGGATGTCCCAAACCCTTGGAGGAACAAAGTTTGGGAATCCTTGCTCTATAGCCCACATTATGGCTGAGAAAGTGGTGTTCTGTGATTTTGTCTAATCCGGGTGTTGTGTGCCTTCAAGTCTTTTCTGATTTATGGCGACCCTATCCTGGGGTTTTCTTGGCTCAGAGGAGGTTGGTCCTTCGACCCCAGTCTTCTGGTTTAAAACAAAAAACAAAGCTTCTTTCGAGTGTCTCCCCAACTCATGGCCATGATGAGAATCACAAAAGTGCCTTGTCGCCCCTTGATGTTCAGAATCAAGCAAAGAGAGGGGGACACTGCCCTTGAACAGAGCCAAGAAATGAATGCCTTCAGAGGAAAGGGAACTGTCCTTGGTGCTGAAGCAGCATCCAACGCTGGAAAGCACTGCCTTCCCTATTGCCCATCAAAGTAGCTCCTGCCTTTCCTTCTCTCTCACTCTCTCTGGCTGCATCTACACTGGAGAAATACAGTCACCCAGTTTGACACTGCTTTAATCAGCCCTGGTGGCGCAGTGGTTAAATGCCTGTCCTGCAGCCACTCACTCATAGACCACAAGGTTGCGAGTTCAATACCAGCCAGGGCTGAGGCTCGACTCAGGCCTGCATCCTTCCGAGGTCGCTAAAATGAGTACCCAACTGTTGGGGAGCAATGAGCTTACAGTTGTAAACCGCTTAGACATCCCATATGAAGCGGTATATAAATAAGCTGCTTTGCTTTGCTTTGCTTTAACTGCCCTGATGCAAGGCTATGGAGTTCTGGGGATTGGAGTTTGTTGTGGGGCCCAGAGCAGAGCCCACACATTGTTGTTGTTTTAGTGATCCTATTGCTTTATCGATCCTGTAGGATGCAGTGGCTCAAGTGGTGAAGACGCTGACTCTGTTGAATGCAAAGATGGGCAGGTTGGCAGTTCGAGGCCCAAGTGCTGCATTGTGGGGTGAGCTCCCATCACTAGCCCCAGCTTCTGCCAACCTAGCAGTTGGAAAGCATGCAAATGCAAGGAGATAAATAGGGACCACTTTGGTGGGAAGGTAAACAGCAATCCTGCTGGCAATCACAGGATCCCAGAGTAGTCTCTGACAACGCTGGCTCTTCGGCTTAGGAACGGAGATGAGCACCGCGCCTATGGTCGGACAAGACTTGACAACCTTGTCAGCGGGGAATACCCTTAGTTTTATGTTTAGGATCTGAAAATGTAGATGAAATCTAGGGAAGAAATGCAAAACAGCCCTTGTGTTTCAACAGTCTTGCTTTGTTAAGGTGTGTGTATGCCATTAAAGTAATCCTTGAAAGAGCAAAGTTTTAAGAGAGCATGGCAGCTGAGGTCCAAAACACACTGAAGAAATAATCCAGTTTGAGACTGCTTTAACTGCCCTGGCCCAGTGCTAGGGAATCCTGGGAATTGTAGCACTCTGACAAAAAAAAAAAGACTAAATGTCTCACGATACTACGGTTCCCAGAATTCTCGAAGACTGAGCCAGGAAAGTTAAAGCGGTCTCAAACTGGATTATTTCTGCACTGAGTTTTGGACCCCAATCTCCAAAGTCTGAGGTGCCTGGGAAAGAGACCTTTTAAAGAGGAAGTGGTGCCTAGAAGCTATAGCCTCTGAGAAAGCCAATCTCACCTGTTTCCTAGACCTTACAAAATCCTACTAATTTTTTACTTTGACTTCTATTATATACACCAATAGAAATTTTTATTTGAAACTGGGCATTGCACCTAGAGCAGAAACTAAAGATCCCCTGTTCAATTTTGAGGCATTGACTATAATTTCCTAATGAGGTACAAATACCGCCTTTTCACTTCTACCCGTCTCTTCATTTGGAATTTGAATTTGAAACTTGGTACTGCAATCTGGATGACAACCAAAGAGAGTGTCAGGTTTTCAAGCCTCTACCATGATGTCCTGAAGGATGATGGCTGCCACAGAAGGAATGATGGAAGGACAGACTTTCTTGTTTGTTACTCTGTTCAAGTACTTTTAGATTGTGCATTTTCACAAAATATCTCAATCTGTCATAAATTATCTTTTGTCTCCCCACTTTCTGATCACAACAACTCCGTTTTAGGCTGTGAGTTTCGGAGCCGAGTTGGGACCCAAAGTCAGATCTCCCAGGTCTCAGTTCAGAACCCTAAAACTACAATTCATTGGGGGGGAAGGTATTGTACTGTAGGACGCGATCTAAGAAATAGCCTGCAGAAGGGGATGAAAGATTGGGAAACATACAGCCACGAGACAGGAAAGGACTCATACTGATATTAATTTTGGCGTATCCAAGTGATGGGTTGTATCAGTCTGTGCACGCGCACATGCACACACACATATCCATCCATATGGCCGACTCAAGTTATTTTGATGCCTGGGGCCAAAACGTTGGCTCATTCATTTCATTTCAAGGATTTATATCCCGCCTTTCTCCCACAATGGGATTCAAGGCGGGTTACCATAATTGAAAAAGACAGACTAATTGAAAAAGACAAGCGTAAAAAATGGTAAGGACAAAAGTTAAAAAATAATGAAACATTATTCATATTAACACATAAGTTAAAACGCATGTAGCTCAAACCAGTAAGGCTAGTAAGCATTGTAAAAAGCATTGACAGGCTCACCCTGTTTCACACAGCAAAGCAAAGTCTACTAGCAGTTGAACAGTGCCAGCTATGGGAACGTGTCCTCCACTATACCTGAGAGCAACGGGCTACAGATTGTGCAACCCACACAGGTCCTTCCTTTGACAGAGAGGAGATGGTTGCATGAGGAGCTGAAGCTACTGTCTCCCAGCATCCACCTCCTGAGGCAGTACCTTCACTGTACGTCATGGTTAGTGACAGCCCTATTCCCATATGCCGCTAGAGCAATGGATTGAAACCGATCAGTCAGGCGTAGCAGCTAGATCAAGTCCTGAATATATAACAAGGAGACATAATTTTCTGCTCCTTTCAGAAGTAGGTGGTCACGTTCTCCACCAAAGACGTGTAGTTGTCCTATTCTCTCCCAGTTCTGTGGCTCTGTGGAGGACTGCCTTGTGTCAGGTGTTGTCAAATTGCATAGCTAAATTGTTTTTAGCATAGCTAAATCAAATTATGTCAAGAGTGTGATGCGGCAGCTAAAAAGGCCAATGCGATTCTAGGCTGCATCAACAGGAGTATAGTGTCTAGATCAAAGGAAGTAATAGTGGCCCTCGATTCTGCCTTGGTCAGGCCCCATCTGGAATACTGTGTCCAATTCTGGGCACCACAATTCAAGAAGGTTGTCGACAAGCTGGAGCATGTCCAAAGGAGGGTGACCAAAATGGTGAAGGATCTGGAAACCATGCCTTATGAGGAGAGATGTAGGGAGCTGGGTATGTTTAGCCTGGAGAAGAGACGGTTAGAGGGGACATGATAGCTCTGTTTAAGTATTTGAAGGGGTGTCATACTGAGGATGGAGCAAGCTTGTTTTCTGCTGATCCAGAGCAATGGATTGAAACTATAGGAAAAGAGAATCCACCTAAATATTAGGACGAATTTCCTGATAGAGCTGTTCAGTAGTGGAACACACTCCCTCAAAGTCTCCTTCTTTAGAAGTCTTTAAACAGAGGCTGGATGGCCATCTGTCGGGGATGCTTTGATTCTGAGTTCCTGCATGGCAGGGGGTTGGACTGGATGGCCCTTGTGGTCTCTTCCAACTCTATGATTCTATGATTCTATTATGTGATTCTATGTGATATTGAAGTAACCATTATTGTAATATGATAGCAAATATTTGGCCCATCATATGTTTTGAATTAAAACTTCCCAGAGTCCCAACCAGCATGAGATTGTGTGAGTCCTAGTCTAAACATCCAGAGGACCAAATGATCCTGTCTCCCATGTTGTAAAGTTGCTCATTGATCTCGATGAACAAAGTGATGAAACTTAGGTGTTGTGAGAGTATCCTTACAGTTGACCCTCACAGATTCAACCGTCCGTGGCTTGAAACTATCCCCTTCCCCACAAAAAATTCCAAAACACTAAGGGGGGTTGCAGACTGCCAGAAATAGTGCAAATTGAGTCCATTTTAAGGGTTAGGATTAGTGCTAGGGAATCATGGGAATTGTTTTGTTTTTTGTTTTTTCTGACACATTGAGCCTTCTCTGTCAGAGAGCTCTGGAGCCACAATAAAATACATTTCCCATGATTCCCTAACCCTAACCCTAACCCTAAAAGTGGACTATTTTGCACTATTTCTGGCAGTCTGCAACCCCCCTAAGTTTGATTTTACCATTTTATATAAGGGACACCATTTTTCTGTGCCATTGTATATAATGAGTCTTGAGCATCCACAGATGTTGGTATCCATGGAGGTGTTCTGGAACCAAACTGCAGTAGATACTATGTACCCACTGCATTTGTCAAGATAAATATTCCCCCCCTCTCTCTTGCGCACACACACACACACATACACAGGGGTGGTAGTTATTTGAACAGTGGACATACTTATATTTGCCTAATAAAATCAATATTTGACCGCCTTCAGACATCTGGGACTACAATCCCCATCATTCCCAATAATCTCCTTCCCTTGCTGGGGATGGTGAAAGCTGTAGTGCAAAACATAAGGAAGTGGCTAGGGATGCCTACAGTATTAAATATGATCAAGTGAAGGGATTGAGGTTTTTGTTGTTAACTGCTCTTGGGTCAATCTCGACCCATGGCAACCTTATGGATGAGACATCTCCCAAAAACCCTGTCCTCCCCTGCTCTGCTTAAATCCTGCAAACCCTTACCCATGACCTCCTTAATAGAGTCCATCCATCTGATGGATGGACAGGATCTGATGGATCCTTCCTCTCTTCCTACTTCCTTCCACCTTTCCCAGTATTATTGTCTTTTCCAGTGAATCCTCCCTTCTCATGATGTGTCCAAAGTACAACAGTCTCAGTCTGGTCATCTTGGCTTCCAGGGAGATTTCCAGCTTGATCTGCTCTAGTGTACTGGTCATCGGCCATAATAAAATTTCATTCATTCGATCAGCTCTAGGACCCATTGGTTTGTCCTTTTGGCTGTCCATGGGATCCTCAGCACTCTTCTCCAGCACCACATTCTCTGAAAGGAGTTGATTTTCTTCCTATCATCTTTCTTAACTGTCCAGCTCTCATCTCCATACATTGATGTACCAACTTACAAGTCTGCCATTCCGCTTGGAAGCTTGGCCGTTGCAAACGTTGGCCCATCATCTGCCAATTGCTCACCTTGGAAGGAGCCATAATGGATTTTGGGCTGCTGGCTAGTTAATCGTGGCAGAATGGTGTTGTGTATGTATATACCAGACTTCTAGGCCTCCTGTCCCATGTCTGTCTTTCCCTCTTCTTTCCCGCATGGAATTGTATGCCAGGTATTCAAGTGTATTCAATTGTATGCCAGGTATTCAATTTTCCTGAAGAGAAACAGAAAAGGAGACTGGAGGTACACATTTGGCAGCATCAGTATGGCTAGAATCAAGAACATCTTTAAGTCCTTGAATTCTCTGTGTCTGAGGACAGGGGGGAGAAATTGTTCCCCAAGAGAAAGTTTGGATCTGCCTGTCTTTTAGCGAAATAGATACAGAAACTGCAGTGAAGCTTAGCTGAAACGTCTGAGTCCACCTTAAGAAACTGAGTCCGGGAGGTTAATAGAAAGCAGTCAGGTATGCTGCCTGTGTCTTCTTGAAAAGAGAAAGATGAAAGGAGCAAGATGAAGGGAACTGGCTGAAAAACACTCTTCCATTACAGTCATAAATATCAGATTAGAGATTTATTAGATAGATTAGATACCAGCCCTTTGAATCCTACGGATCAGTGGACTGACTGAGGCTTGAGCTTTTGTCCGCTAGTGTCAAATTTGTATGTGCCAAACTGTATGTGCTGCACATGTATGCAAATCTGCGTCTTGTCCTTGGGACTGAAGGCCACTGTGTTGTACAGAATGTGCCCATGGTTGTATTTCCCTCTTGAGTGGCGGAGTTAATTTCATTAGGAGGAAGGGCACTGGCAGAAGGTGATGAAAGAAGCCCTGAAGAAGGGCTCCCCCAGGGCACTGCCAGAGCCTTCTCTGCATGCAGCTAGTACCTTGGTTTGGCAATGTCATCTGAGGACACGATTTCCATTGCTGTGAAGAGCACTGCTTGTACGTGTACAGTATGCTGAGTGCAAAATAAGTGTGTAGATCTGATTTTTGGTGTTGCTCTAAGAAGAGGACAGCTCAAGCCATTGAGTTAATGTCACAGACGCTTTCTGCCGTTGTGCTGGGGAAGAGAGGTCATTAATCTGGAGAGAGTGTGGCTTTTGAGTGTGGCACTTCCGTGCCGTGCTCTCAGATGCTTGGCACAGCTTTGCCAATCTTTTCCTGTGAAGTTAATATAACCTACAGCACCTAGTATTTGGTGGTGGTTACTCATCCAAATACTAACCAACTTTGACCTTGCTTAGCTTCCAAGATCAGATGGGATCTGTTGTCTTTAGGGTATTTAGGCAGGGTTAAAGACCTAGTATTTAACATTGCCACCATGGCACAGAAACCTGAGGTGTTTCTCATCTGCTGTTCAAATAAAAGTTCTGAATCTAAACCAGATATTGAACAAGTTGTTTTTGGCCAGCTGCTGGCTTGTGGAGAAGGAATTCCCCCCCCCCCCCCAGTAATTTATCCTTCCTTTAAATCCTAGCCACCTCTACTCCAAAGAAAGTCCAATGAGTTCATTAACTTTTCCAAGCTCTTATTAACTAAATTACCATTACTCCATTACTATCTGATGTCATCCTGGGGGAGAGACACTAGGCCCAGCACCATCGGGCCTAAAATAAGAAGAACCCTTACTTCTTAAAGGATGGGTGGGATTCGGGATTTTATGTTCTGTTTAATATATCTGTATGGAAATTGTAATGTTGTAAGCCGCCCCGATTACTCCGCAGAGGGGTGGGATATAAATTATTATTATTATTATTATTATTATTATTATTATTATTATTATTATATGCTTAACTAAGGTCCTTTGCAGACTGCCAGAAATAATGCAGCTTGAGGTCACTTTAATTGTCCTGGCTCAGTGCTAAGGAATCATGGGAACTGTATTTTTTTCTGGGACATTGAGCCTTCTCTGTCAGAGAGCTCTGGTGCCACAATAAACTATAGTTCCCATGATTCCTTAGTACTGATCCAGGACAGTTAAAGTGGCCTCAAGCTGCATTATTTCTGGCAGTCTGTAAGGCCCTAAGTAACTTTTCCTGGTCCAACTCTTAAGTCTTTTAATATTGTAAACTCCCCTGAGCCCCAATTTGGGGGAAAGGGTGGGATATTTTATTATTATTATTATTATTATTATTATTATTATTATCAACAACAACAACATCTCTCTCCAGTCTAGCAGAGACTTCATTCAACTCCCACAGGCAGCAAGTGAGGAAGACACATGGTCTTAGATGTCTCTACACTAATGCACAGAGCATAGGAAATAAACAAGATGAACTTGAAATCCTAACACAGCAAAGCAAATATGATATAATAGGCATCACTGAAACCTGGTGGTATGAGTCTCATGATTGGAATGTAGGAATAGAGGGGTATAACCTTTTTAAGAGAAATAGGCCAAACAAGAAAGCATTATATGTCAGGGATGTGTCAGAAATGCATTAGTTTAATGCTTTCCTGCCAGAATTTGTTTTGATTGCTTTGATTAGAGATGAGATTGATAATACATAGTTGACTATAATGGTTAAAATGGTGAGGTTCTGCTGTAAGGGTTAATGAATTTTAAAAGAGCTAAAAAAAGACTGTAAACTAAAAAGTTCATTTGGTATGTGGGTGGGATGTTTCCACTTTAGCTGAAGAGAGAGGCTTGAGTTTAAAAATGTGGCTAAAAAGATAATGAGAAAGGTTTAAAAATGCCTTATAAATAAATATATTGTTTAATGGTTTTAATAAGTGATGGTTTTAGAATTTTATATATTCAGTTGTTAATTATGTTAGACACATATATATGATGATATTGATAAATACGTGATACCAATCCCAGGTGATATATCACATAAATAGAGTGCAGATGTTACTACAAGGTTGTTTAGTCTATTGTCAGTGGGAAGCTACAGATTCACATGCATCATGCCAGTTGCCAGACTTTGCGGACAGTAGAGCATTACATCATGTTACTGGCCAAAGCATAGGAATTTGTGACCAATCACTGAGTTACACCAACCTCTGGGGAGGGACTTTGCTATGTTCTATAAAAATGTTTCAATATGCTTTAACTTCAGTCTTGTCAAAGAAGTCACAGACCTGTCTGTTATGGTTTTCTTTACTGAAATAAAAGCTGTCCTTTTGACTTGGATCTGTTTTTATGGTCTGGAAGAATACCTGTGAGCATGCTGTACCTGACAAGATGTTTACACCTGTGAAGATATTCAGAACATAAATCCTGGAAGCCAGGTGAAGAGCATCTAGATAAAAATTAAAGAGGAGGGAAACAACAGGGAGGTTATTGTGGGAGTCTACTACAGACCCCCAAGTCAGACTGAGGAATTGGATGATGCCTTTCTAGAACAGATGACCAAACACTCAGAAAGGAGAGATGTAGTAGTGATGGGTGACTTCAAGTATCTGGATATTTGCTGGAAGTCAAACTCAGCCAAAACCCCAAGGTCTAGCAAATTCCTCACTTGCCTGGAAGACAATTTGATTGTCAAAAAGGTGGAAGAGGCAACAAGGGGATCAGCTGTTTTAGATCTGATCCTAACCAACAGGGATGACCTGGTCAATGGGGTGCAAGTGGTGGGATCCTTAGGTGGGAGTGATCATGTTCTCTGGAAAGGAGAAGGCAGGCATAGTCAGACACACATTCTAGACTTTAAGAAAGCTGATTTCAGTAAACTTAGGGAAATATTGGGGGTGGTCCCATGGTCAGGAATACTAAAGGAGAAGGGAGTTCAGGATGGATGGGAGTTTCTTAAAAGGGAGATACTAAAGGCACAATTTCAATATGTTCCAATGACGAGGGAAAATGGGAGGTGTCTCAAGAAACCTGGATGGATGACTAAAGAACTTTCAACTGAGCTAAATTTTAAACAGGACATGTATAAGAAATGGAAAATGGGGGAAATCAGGAAAGAGAAATTCAAACAAATAGCTAGCACATGTAGGGATAAAGTAAGGAAAGCTAAAGTGAAGAATGAACTCAGGCTTGCTAAAAAGGTTAACAACAATTTAAAAAAAGGCTTTTTGGGGTATGTCCGTAGCAAAAGGAAGAAGAAGCAAATGGTAGGGCCACTGCGCAGAGAAGATGGAGAAATTCTAACAGGAGACAGAGAAAAGGCAGAACTACTAAACACCTTTTTTTGCCTCAGTCTTCTCACAAAAGGAAAAGGGTTCAACCTGAGGAAAATGGAGCAGAGGATACAATAGGAGAAATGAAGCACAGAATAAATAAAGAGGTAGAACAGGAATACCTGGTTAATCTGTATGAATTTAAGTCTCCTAGACCAGATGAACTACAGCCAAGGATATTAAAAGAACTGGCAAATGTAATCTCAAAGCCACTGGCAATAATCTTTGAGAACTCCTGGAGAACAGGAGAAGTCCTAGCAGACTGGAGGAGGGCAAACATTGTCCCCATCTTCAAAAAGGGGGAAAAAGAGAATCCCAACAACTATCATCCAATTAATCTGACATCAATACCGGGAAAGATTTTAGAACAGTTCATTAAACAGAGAGTCTGTGAACATTTAGAAGGGAATGCCATAATCACTAAAGGTCAACATAGGTTTAAGAGAAACAGGTCATGTCAGACTAATCTGATCTCCTTTTTTGATAAAATTATCACCTTGGTTGATGAAGGGAATGCTGTGAATGTAGTATATCTTAATTTCAGTAAGGCCTTTGACAAGGTTCCCCATGACATTCTGGCAAACAAGCTAGTAAAATATGGGCTAGACAAGGTAACTGTTACATGGATTTGTAACTGATTGACTGGGCAAATCCAAAGGGTGCTCAACAATGGCTCCTTTTCATCCTGGAAAGAAGTGACCAGTGGGGTGCCACAGGATTCTGTCTTTGGCCCAGTGCTATTCAACATCTTCATCAATGATTTGGATGAAGGAATAGGGGGCATGCTTCTCAAATTTGCAGATGACACCAAATTAGGAGAATTAGCTAATACCACAGAGGAGAGGATGAAAATTCAAAATGACCTTAATAGAATAGAAAGCTGGACCAAAGCTAACAAAATGAATTTCAGCACAGAGAAATGTACGGTACTGCACTTAGGGAGGAAAATGAAATGCATAGATATAGGATGGGAGACACCTGGCTTAAAAAGACTACGTGTGAAAGGGATCTAGGAGTCCTAGTAGACTACAAGTTGAATATGAGTCAACAGTGTGATGCCGCAGCTAAAAAGGCCAATGCAATTTTAGGCTGCATTAATAGAAGTATAGTGTCTAGATCAAGGGAAGTAATACTGCCACTGTATTCTGCTTTGGTCAGACCCCACCTGGAATACTGTGTCCAGTTCTGGGGACCACAATTCAAAAAGGTTGTTGAAAAACTGGAGTGTGTCCAGAGGAGGGCGACTGAAATGATGAAAAGTCTGGAAACCATGCCCTATGAGGAATGACTTAGGGAACTGGGTATTTTTAGCCTGGAGAAGAGACAGTTGAAAGGTGATATGATAGCCCTGTTTAAATATTTGAAGGGATGTCATATTGAGGAGGGAGCAGGCTTGTTTTCTGCTGCTCCATGGAATAATGGATGCAAGCTAAAGGAAAAGAGATTCCATCTAAACATTAGGATGAACTTCCTGACAGTGAAATATGTTCAACAGTGGAACACACTCCCTCAGAAAGTGGTGGAGACTCCTTCTTTGGAGGGTTTTAAACAGACGCTGGATGGCCATCTGTCGAGGGTGCTTTGATTTTGATTTCCTGCATGGCAGGGGGGTTGGACTGGATGGCCCTTGTGATCGCTTCCAACTTTATGAGTCTATGATTTTATATACCTTTACACTTTAAGATTTTGTCTTGTTCTTTCATAGCTGCTTTTCCCATGGAAATCTTTAACTCTTTCGATTTCCTCATTATCTATGTATTTATGTAAATCCTCTGAGGTCATTATTATTTTTCTTTAGGTTTAACATTAGGGCTGCCTTTGCACATTCTTCTTTGACTTTCTTTCATGATTGTTCTTAATCTGTGATGTTTTATGCTAGTAGTATGATGTCGCCTGCCTCTCTTACATTGTTGATATTTCTTCCTCCTATCTTCACTCCAGCTTCTGTGTCCAAGCCCGCTTTTTGCAATTTTCTGCATACAAGTTGAACAGATAAGATGAAAGATGCAGCCTTACCTGACTCCTTTGCCAATTGGGAACCATTCTGTTTCTCCATATTCTGTTCTTACAGTAGCCTCTTGTCCTAAGTACAGATTCCTCATCAGGACGATGAGATGTAGTATTTTCCAGTAATGTTTTAAAAATGAATCTGACTTGAATTGGAATCATAGCATGAAGATTTTCTATTTCTCACTAAAATAGACCTTCTTTGGAGGTCTTTAAACAGAGGCTGGATGGCCATCTGTCAGGGGTGCTTTGATTTTGAGTTCCTGCATGGCAGAATGGGGTTGGACTGGATGGCCCTTGTGGTCTCTTCCAAATCTTTGATTCTATTATTCTATCTATGAAATGTTTCAGCTAATAAATACACAAAATCCCACATGCTACAGGTCAGTTTCATTTAGAACAAACCTTGGTAGCATAACACCAATCTAGTAGAGTGATCTGTTTTCTATATGAACCTGTGACCCCAAATATCCCTCCAGATTTAATCAGAGATTCTGCCTTAACCCTTCTCTGTGTAAATGTGCACAGCTAAAGGGGGTGGCAGTAGATGACATTACCAAGAGATAGTCAAAGAAGGAATTGAAACACTTTCCAAGAAAAGGCCAGTGCATGTGGGACCTTTCATTTACAAAAGAAAAATAGAATTTGAGGGTATGATAATAGTTGCTATACAGCAGAGAGAGCAAATAACAGGGAAATGTTATCCCTCACATCATAATGTAGATTGCCCTCTCTTTGGAGATTGATTGTTGCCAATGCTGGCTTAATGTTTCACACCAAGTAAAATTTGGCTCATTACCTGAGGTTTTGGGGCCAATTGATGATGGTTCGATTGGGCTATACAACTGTGTGCTCAGTTTTATTTTGGTGCATTATTTAAGTCTGTTAAATTATCCAGTGTGCTTTTATTATTTGTATTCCATCCTTAGATCCTGGAGATAGGTTGGGAGAATAAAGCCCACCCTCCCCAACCGTAGGCTCACCATCCATAGATTTAAGCATCCACAGACAGCAAGCCCCATTGCCAGTAATGACTTGAAGTCCCATGGGTTTTTTTCATCTGTGGAGGGGGGGGGAGTTTTGGAACAGAACTCCTATGGATGAGAAAGGCCTTGTGTAATATGTTCATAAATAAAAAATAAGTGAATATAAGAATTCAAGAGCACCAAATCAAACCGGACGACCATAGGTTCAGGACAGTTATGAGAGGGCACTTCTTATGTGAAAGGTAAAGGTATTCCCCCTTGACAAGGCTGTCAGGTCATGTCTGACCATAGCGGGTGGTACTCAGATCCATTACTAAGCTAAAGAGCCAGCATTGTCAGAGACTACTCTGTGTTCATGGGGCCAGCATGATTGCACAGAACGCTGTTTACCTTCCCACTGAGAAGTGGTACCTCTTTATCTCCTTGCATTTGTATGCTTTCAAACTGCGAGGTTGGCAGAAGCTGGGGCTAGTGATGGGAGCTGACCCATCATGCAGCACCTGGGCCCCGAACTGCCACCCTGCCGATCTTGACAGAGTCAGAGTCTTAACCACTTGAGCCACTGCATCCCCTATACTTCTCATGTTATGAGATGCCAAATATACAGTTATCACCAGTTGTTTAATTGACATTCTGTGTGAATTAGGTAAAAGTCATAGAGAACAGGACTGAGAACTAGGGGTGTGATGATCATTCATTGAAGGTATGTAGAAAAATCAGAAAAGCAAAAGCGAAGAATGAGCTCAGGCTTGCTAGAGAGGTTAAGAACAATAAAAGGGTTTTTTTGGGGCATGTCAGTAGCAAAAGGAAGAAGAAGGAAATGGTAGGGCCTCTGTGCAGAGAAGATGGCAAAATGCTAACAAGTGACAGAGAAAAGGCAGAACTGCTCAACATCTTCTTTGCTTCAGTCTTCTCACAAAAGGAAAAGGGTGTTCAACCTGAGGAAGATGGAGTAGAGGACACAATAGGGGAAATGCAGCACAGAATAAAGAAAGAGCTAATAAGGGAATACCTGGTTAACCTAAATGAATATAAGTCTCCAGGACCAGATGAACTACATCCAAGGGTATTAAAAGAACTGGCAAATGTAATCTCAGAGCCACTGGCAATAATCTTTGAGAACTCCTGGAGAACAAGAGAAGTCCCAGCAGACTGGAAGAGGGCAAACGTCCCCATCTTCAAAAACGGAAAAAAGAGTATCCCAACAACTATCGTCCAATTAGCCTGACATCAATACCAGGAAAGATTCCAGAACAGTTCATTAAACAGAGAGTCTGTGAACATTTAGAAGGGAATGCCATAATCACTAAAATTCAACATGGGTTTCTCAAAAACAAGTCATGCTAGACTAATCTGGTCTCTTTTTTGGATAAAATTACCAGCTTGGTAGATGAAGGGCATGTGGTAGACATAACATATCTTGATTTCAGTGAGGCTTTTGACAAGGTCCCCCATGATATTTTTGCAAACAAGATAGTAAAATAAAATATGGGCTAGACAATACAACTGTTAGGTGCATTAGTAACTGGTTGACTGACTGAACCCAAAGGTTGCTCAGCAATGGCTCCTCTTCATCCTGGAGAGAAGTGAGCAGTGGGGTGCCACAGGGTTCTGTCCTGGGCCCAGTGCTCTTCAACATCTTTATCAATGACTTGGATGAAAGAATAGAGTGCATACTTATCAAATCTCTTACAACACTATGACTCTATGATTCTATATGTGCTGGGAGCTGCAGTCCAACAACATCTGGATCTTGAAAGCTATACAGGATCAGTCAGCCCTGTATAGTCATGGACAGAAGGGAATACCAGGTGCTGTATGCTATCTTTCAGAGGAAGGAACTGGCAAAACCACCTTTAAGTACTTGTTGTAATATAACTTTGTAATGTGAAGTTACGTTGAATTAACTTGATCTCAAATGGGCAAGTACAGGCCATGAAAAGACCTGCTTACAGCAAGAAAGAGAAAAAATTGCAAGGACATGAACATCGATGACATTAAAGGAATATGAGAAAATAGCACAATTGCTGTTCTTTTTATTAAAGGTATATTTAGAAAGTAACAATGGTCCAAAAGTTGCTTAAAATGAGTCCCATTTGGCTTTTAAAAGGAAATGCTGCATATTGAATGTGACACTGTGTGCCTCTCATCTGTATGCTCCATTTACTTCAATGCATTACAGTATGAACTGAAGAGAAAGGAGAGAGGGAGAGAAAGAGAGAGAGAGAATTAGAGCTTGGATAAGTTTTGAACAACAACTCCCATAATCCCGCACCCAGCTATGGGAGCTTTAGTCCAAAAAAGGCACAAATGTGTGGCAAACAGAAATTTAAGCTTGCCGACACACTATGCCAAGGAAGGTGGGATAACTTGTGGGTACAGATCTGGACCCCCCAATTGGCAGAGAGAGCAGGACAGCTCACAAGGCATGAAGGTTGTCTCACTACATTTGAAATGAGTCAAAATTACCATCTAGACCACCACCTAAGAGCCCTTAACCTTATAAGACCACAGAGTCCAGTATTTAAAATTATTTAACCAGACCAGAAGAGTACAGTTTAGAGAGAAAGTTCATAAAGATAGAGACCTGGGAGATTATTGCACAGTTAATAAAACCAGCTTACCTGAACTGGCTTAAAATTTCAAACAGGCAGTATCCTGATGTTATCAGAAACATTAGCTGCCGAAATCGCCACCTGGGTCCAGCCTGGGTCCAGCCCCACTCCCAGGGGTGCTCTGGCGGCCATTTCCTTAAGCCAGAAAAGTCCCGGCTTCGAAAAAAGGTACAGTGAGTGCCCCTGCGAACGAGGATGGACCCAGGATATACCCGGCCGGTGATTTCGACGGCTAAATGCTTCTGGTAACATCAGGATGCCACCTGTTTTAAATTTTATGCCAGCTCAGGTAAGCCTGTTTTATTAGCGGTGTGATAATCTCCTAGTATTCCATATCAGTGATGGGGGTCCAAACCACATTACAGAAAGAATCCAGTCTGAGACCTCTTTAACTTCCCTGGTTCAATGCTAGCGAATCCTGGGAACTGTAGTTTATTGTGGCACAAGAGCTCCCTGACAGAGAAGGTTAAATGTCTCACAAAACTATAGTTCCCAGATTTCCCTAGCATTGAGCTAGGGCTAAAGTAGTCTCAAACTGGATTATTTCTGTAGTGTGTTTTGGACCTTAGTTGAGTTTAACTTATGGAACAATTACATACCAACTGTTCCATTTTCATGATTGCTACTTAGGTTAGTGGTAGAGAAATTAGTTGAGTAAACTCAGTGAACTGATATAGTAACCAATGCAGAATACTGGCCACAATATTTTTCTCTTGCTGTCCTATCCTGCATGTTAATAGGAAATTCATATTTTGAGTGTAAATCCTTGAGTAGCCAAAACAACATTATCTACAAAGAAGATGGAGTTATTAACAGGCATAAGGTCAGTGGCATCACTAGGACTGGTTTCACCCAGTGTGGCAACTCATGGTATTGCCTCCATGAACACCCTCGCGTACCAGACCAGATCACAATCTAGTAGCTAAAATACCAGATAAATATGTGATGATAAAAAAAAAACAGCAACAAAAGCAATGGTGTGTGCTAGTTGCGTGTGCAGATGAAACAACATGATTTGAAGCATCATTGTAATTGGGTAATAATGACAGCTCTGACTGGAGCGGGTGCACAATAGAAGGTTCAAAAAGTAAATCAGCATAGGTTTTTACTATTGTAAGTACATTGATACATTGATATCATCAACATCTAGCATTCTGAGGCATATTGCCTTGGAATGTGGAGGTTGCATTTAACACACCATGACAAGCAGTAGTTGTGTGATGTAAATTGCTTTCATAATTCTTCTTGTGTCTGAAGAAGAGCACCAAATATAATTACTGTGCTCCCTACTTGTGAAGTGTGAAATAAAGCATGAGAAATGTGAGATAATGTCTCATCCCTCACACAGGATAGAACTCACCCACTTCAATCAGTGCTGGGAACTCCATTAGAAATTTGATGTTCTGGATGTTTTTGTTGCTTTATTGCTTCAGTGCAGTTAAACGGCAGAAGTGCATCTTCACACTGGAAAGATCAAGCAACATAGGAAGATGTTCTTAGTATATTGAGAATGAGAGGTGGAAAAGGTGTGCTGTTGGTTGCCCTAGCAGCTAGAGGCAGGAGGATGCTGAAAGCCCATTTCTAGTTTCCTCACATGCCTGAGGCTGAGTAAAGATTCTGAAACTTAAATCCATGCTCAATGAATCCTGACACTTCTCATTTTAGACATCAACCATAGATGATCTGTGTTGTAAAAACTCTGTCAAAGGAAAATACATTGATGCTCAGAAAAAGGAACAAATGTAGTTTAAAGCCAACAGACTGTCTATTTTTGTTATTAGAAGAAGAAGAAAATCCATTAAAATGGTTTAGAGTTAGCAGGAGAGGAAACCAAAGCAAGATGGCAGTAAAAAGTCTGCATTAGAGACGCGTAGCTTTTGTCAATAGCCACCTGTCTTGCTAAAGTGTTGATGAAGCTGTCGCTATTTAAAATATAATTTCCAGAGAATGGAAGGTCTGTGGTGACAGATACTGTATAATAAGGAAATAGCGGGGATCATCCAACACATCTTGGAACAAGATCGTGTCCCAGAGCATTCAGCTTCAGCACAGAAGTGTCCAAGGATGGTTTTCTTAGTCAAGGTCAATGTGAGGAGGCTTCGGCTGCTGAAAGGAGAGACCTGTTGGAAGGACAGCAGTTTGAATGAGAACACAATTTCTTGCAACACCAAACCAGATGGTCAGGCCCTACCATCTGGATCAGGGGTTGGCATCCCAGGCCATTTGTTTAAAATAAAAACATTCTGGGGAGCCCAGGGGCCTCAAAGAATGACATCTGATGGGGTCCATATCAATGGGCTGGTGATTCTGGTGAAGGGGAAACACTTCCGATGGGAGGTAGAGCTGCTGCCTTCTGGCAGCCCATTCTTTTTGGGAGAAACCCCCCCTCCAGGTGTTCACCCTCCTCCTAGATGTCACCTGATGCCATCCACACCCCTCTAGTGATGCCCCTGGTTGAAGTTCTACATGGCTGGGAATAGTATAAGAGTGCTTCATGCAGAATTCCACTGTGGCCCCCAGGTTAAGAAACTCAGGACTCACCATGTCACTTCAGTGGATATTTTTATATTGTACATGTCATTTGAGATTTATATATTTCTTATCTTCTATGTATATTGGCAGGGTATTTACTTTTTATTTGCATATATATGGGAAACATATACATTACTTGCTGTTTTTACTTTCTGGCACAGTGTATTGCCTTGACCACACACTGTGTACCTGGACGCCAGAAAACTACTGTTTCTACATTCACTGTATATTTTGGATAATAACACTTTGTTATGTATTACTTTTTCTTTACTTTTCTATAGACCTTTTTGTTTGCCATATTGGTTTTTGTTTTTTGTTTTTTTGTTTTGTTTTGTTTTTTGTTTTGTTTTTTTGGTTTAGGACAACACCTTTTTGCTTTGACTACTCCAGTGGCCCCCATCAAATGGTCATTTCTGGAAATGGTGGAGAGTGCTTAATGGATTGAATGCAGAGATTCTTATTGGAAAGAAAGGCCTATCACAGCCCTTTTTTTCCAGCAACAGCAAAGTGCTCACATTAGGAGGATGAGTTTGCAAGAACCAAATGGGAGCAGAAAATGGGTTTTGGGATCCTCAAAAGAAAGAATATTTATGGAAGAAATCAATTCTTTAGATCAGGGGTTCCCAACCTGTGCCCCGAGGAGCCCTTAGGGCCCTGCATGCACTTCCCAGGTGCTCCGTGGCCGCTCCAGGAAAATGAAAGAAATATAAATTGAATGAAATGAAAGAATAAGAATATATTCTTATATATACTCCTAAACACCATTAACTTGTAAGACGTATGGTAGGCTTCTTAGGGGCTCCGCCATAAAAATAAGGGCTCCGCGATTCAAAAAGGTTGGGAACCCCTGCTTTAGATAGAATAGCTGATCCTTGCTGAACTACTCCAGAGGAGTAAAGATAGTAGGCAGACATGGTCCAGCATGTCCTCCTCCATGAAGAAAGATAGCACATGCAGAAGAGCATAGAAACAAAAAGGGCAGTGGTTCCAGGTTAATTATTTTTGGTACAACAAAGGGCAATGATTTGAGTAACCCTGTCTGAACCAGATGAGCTAGTCTACCCATAATGTGTTGGCATAGGTGGCAGACAGAGGAAGCAAGCAAGCAAAAAAAGAAAATAATTTAATCCCTAGTGGACAAAAGTGGAGAGAAAAAGAGGGTGGAAGATAATTCTATATATGGTAACTACAGCGAGACTACTGATTGCTAGCAAATGGAAAACAGAAGAAACACCTAATCTAAACAGTTGGTTAATTAAAATGGTGGATATATCAAATATGGACAAATTATCTGACATATCAGAGGGGAATTTAATAAATGAAGAAAATGAGAAATGGAAGCCTCTATATGTATATTGTGAAAAAAAATGGGGAAAATAATAGGTACTTGGTCAATATACGTATCTACAAAATAAAATTTTAGGAACATCAAAAAAATAATGTTTGAGTTAATGGATAAATAGTATAATATAAGAAGTAAAAAAAATACATGAATAAGATTACAGCATATAGATGGGATATAAGGAAGTATACTTAAAACCACTTCAAGACTAAAGATAATTAAGGGAAAATATAATTTCTGCCTCCAAACGTTTCTATGTTTGTTATGTAAAAAATACTATGAAATGGAATGTTTATATCAAAATCTCTTCTTCTTATTTTGTTATCTTTATCTTTTTTGTATATTTAATATTAATAAATATTTTTTTTAAAAAAAGTGTAGCAAGAACAGATGTTTCACAGAAAAGGTCTCCAGAGGCATCACTAGGGTTGGCATCATCCCGTGCAATAACTCATGGTGTCCTCACACACACGTTGACCTCTTCCTCTCATTCCACACCACACAGAATCCTTGGTAAAAAACAAAACAAAACAAACCCAAATGTACTAATATTACTCATAAATTGAAATTCCCGTATATCACTGAATGTAATGTTTATTGTTGTGACATAAACAGCTAGCAAAATAAAAACCATACCTTTAATTTACAACATCATATGCACAGCCTAAATGTATTTACATGTATATAATTTCATGTGGTTAAAGTAAACATTTGGTAAGATGTGATTGTCAAAGAAAAAATTGTTTAAAATATTTTAATAAGTTAACATATTATTATTATTATTATTATTATTATTATTATTATTATTATTTATGCCCCGCCCCTTTGGGATCAATCGGGGCGGCTCACAATAAAATACAGTACAATAATAAAAACAAATTACCCCCCACCCACCCCTTAAAAGGTTATTAAATCTATTACATTTTAAAAATAAACAAAGTTAAACAACAATCACAAGTATACAATAAAAAAGAGGACTGCGGCAATATAACAAATGGTTTCTGGGGAAGCAGATAGGGTTCCCCTGAGAAAAGAAGGGGCCTGAGGCTGGGATTTTCTATCCTGGAAAGGCCTGCCAGAAGAGATCCATCTTGACAGCTTTTTTAAAGCTGTCTGAGGATGTTAATTGGCAGATCTCCTCCGGCAGGCCATTCCACAATTTGGGGGCAACAACAGAAAAAGCCTTCTGGGAGGTAGCCGAAAGCCTAGATTTTTGTGGCTGCAGCAAATTCCTCCCAGAGGACTGGAGGGTGCGGGGAGGATTATAGGGTAGAAGGTGGTCCCTGAGATAGTTTGGACCCAAGCCATTTAGGGCTTTAAAGGTGATAACCAACACCTTGTACTGGGCCCGGAAGCTGATAGACAGCCAGTGGAGGGACCTTAGTACTGGAGTAATATGGTCCCTCCTAGATGTTCCTGATACTAATCTTGCCGTCATATTTTGCACCAGCTGTAGTTTCCGAACCAAGCACAGGGGTAGCCCCATGTAAAGAGCATTACAGAAATCTAGATGTGAGGTTACCAGCATGTGAACAACAGTCTACGTAAATACAGTACAGTATAAGGTGGAATTACACTTGTGTATGTCACTAACAAGATGCAATGGCGTCACTAGGGGGTAGGTACAGTATAAGGTGGAATTACACTTGTGTATGTCACAAACAACAATGGCGTCACTAGGGGGTAGATACAGTATAAGGTGGAATTACACTTGTGTATGTCACAAACAAGATGCAATGGCATCACTAGGAGGTAAATACAGTATAAGGTGGAATTACACTTGTGTATGTCACTAACAAGATGCAATGGCATCACTAGGGGGTAGATACAGTATAAGGTGGAATTACACTTGTATATGTCACTAACAAGATGCAATGGCGTCACTAGGGGGTAGATACAGTATAAGGTGGAATTACACTTGTGTATGTCACTAACAAGATGCAATGGCGTCACTAGGGGGTAGATACAGTATAAGGTGGAATTACACTTGTGTATGTCACAAACAAGATGCAATGGCGTCACTAGGGGGTAGATACAGTATAAGGTGGAATTACACTTGTGTATGTCACAAACAAGATGCAATGGCGTCACTAGGGGGTAGATACAGTATAAGGTGGAATTACACTTGTGTATGTCACTAACAAGATGCAATGGCGTCACTAGGGGGTAGATACAGTATAAGGTGGAATTACACTTGTGTATGTCACAAACAAGATGCAATGGCGTCACTAGGGGGTAGATACAGTATAAGGTGGAATTACACTTGTGTATGTCACAAACAAGATGCAATGGCATCACTAGGGGATGCGTGGAGTGCAGGCTGCACCAGGTGACATCTTCGCGGGGTGATCCCGCTGCTCCTCAGACACCTACCTTTTGGCAGAAATAGGCTATGGCATTCACCTGCTTCCCTTTAAAATGCTTTAAAAGATGGTGGGAGAAGGGTGAAGCTCAGTGGGAAGAGAAAGGAGAGGCCTCAGAATTTTTTAAAATGAAAATTTCAAAATTCAAAATTTCACATTTTAATATTTGTGATTTTTTTAATTCTTTTCAAATTTTCTTTATAAGCATCACATTTTAACCAAATCTTCACAATGCATATGTAAATACATTAGGTTGTGCATATGATATTGTAATTTGAAGGTATAATTTTAATTTTTCTAGTTGTTTACGTCACAACTATTAGTAGTAAGTTCAGTGGAATATGGGAATTATGATTTACGAGTAACATTAGTGCAAGAAAGCATTACTAAGGATTCTGTATGGTGTGGAATGGGAGAAGGAGGTCAAGGGGGGGGTGACACCATGAGTTACCACACTGGGTGACAGCAATCCTAGGAATGCCACTAGCAGGTTGCTGGCCTATATTGCCTCTTTTCCTGGTTTTCCCCTAGTTATTCTACAGCCAGAGAGGGTGGGTGCATGGCCTACAATTATTGTCAGTAGAGGACCTCTGTTTATGACACTCAAGCAAGTGAGATGTAGCCCCATGACCCTAACACCATCACTTTTCTTCCCCTAGATGACTTTTTACTATCTTTGTCTGATAAAGCAGATGGTGGGCACTAAAAACTACCATAATGAGTGTTGCAGTTTCTGGTTGGCCTAATAGAGGTATTATCGCAATGCGTACAACCCCCAGACCCACAACAGAGTAGCCTCAAGCCAAGTCTCTTAACAGAGGCTACAGGTAATCTCCTAGTCCTAGATTTGGTATATGCAAATACCAAGTATGTTACCTCCTAGTCCTAGATTTGGTATGTGCAAATACCAGGTATGTTACCTTGGGGTAACTGCTAGATGCCTATCTCAGCAACTGCAAAGTAAAACTAAATTACCCTGCTGCTAAATGTAGTGCGTGCAGAAGCAGTTTGATGTGAAAGGATGGAACAAGGATTTAAAACAACAAACACCCATTTACTTTGTGGTTTCATATACTTATTTATTCATTTGCTTGCTTTTGTTTATCCAGCCAATTATCAAAGAAACCAGAACGACTTACTGTAAAATGAGTAGACAACAATGAGCAATAAAATCCTGCTAAATATAGCAGATTAAAATGTTTTTTTATCATCTGGGCCAGATACAATACTTGCCTATATAAAAACATGTTCATCATATCTGCAGAACTGGAATAGGCTAAAGTGGAATTGCAGAGTTAATGGGAAAGAGTCAAGGTGGATATTTATTTATATCTTGGATCCCAGACAACTTTATCTCTTCTCTTATCATCATGATGCAAGGCTTAGAGAGGAGAAAGGTCTCATTTGAAAAGTGGCTTACCGAAGGCAGGACAGGCAACCCAGTACTGTTTGGATATTTTGGACTACAGCTCCCATCAGGATGGCCAATTATTGGAAATCATGGGAAGTGTAGTACCATAACATCTGGGACATCAGGATGTCTACACTTTTTGGAAGGTATGCAAGTTCCAAGACTTTGTACAGTACAAGATAATCACCAGAGCAAGTAACTGCCAAAACCACCCGTATATTTCTTGCCTAAGAAAACCCTATGAAATTCATGGGATTGCCATCAGTCGAGAGGCACACACACAATCACCGACACTTTAGTGTGTATTCAGAAGCATTTAACTGTATATAATCTAATCTCCCTTTCCACTGATAAGAAACAGGCCATTGCATTTCTGTTGAGTAGCATAAAGTTAACAGGCCAGTTAGGTACCTGATCTGACTTAGCACAAAATTGTTAGATTCGGTGCTGAAAATGGATTATACCCCAGGAAGCCACAAATGTCTGAGTGTTGTCTAGCAAGACTGCAGTAAGCAACTAAGGCTTGTGGAGTTCTATTGGCAAATTATGTTGTAGTCCTTTTAGGCACAAAGGACTGCATTGTGTGAACTGCTCTTTTTATATAGAAGAAAACCACCATGACTGAGTAACTTGCAGAGAGTCTAAACATGTACATACTTACTCAGAAGTAAATCCTACTGTGTTCAAGGGGGCTTACCACCACGTAAGTGTAAATGTAAGTGTCCTTGGAGACTCTCAAACAGCTGGCTTTAAGCTCTCGGACACAATGATAAAAGGTTTGGTTGAAAATCCCACTTCAGATAGAGATCCTTCAGATAGAACTGCAATCAAAACAAATAGAAAAGGCTGGTCAACTGCGGAGCTCCAGTTATTTTTGGATTACAACTCCCATAATCCCTCATCATTGGTTATGATAGCATGGCTAATGGGAGATGTAGGAGAAAATGATCTGTAGGACCACAGTTCCCCCTTCCCTTGAAATCATGGACAAAATGTACTGTTAAGGTTCGTAAGCTGATATTTAGCAAGTTCCCATTGAGTGCTATGGATTGCATTTGGACATTCTGGCCACTGGAAGGGCAGCCCAATCTAACCTAAAAGTTTTTAGGAATGGCGTCAACTAAGTTACCTCCTTCGGGAGGGAGTTCCACATTTGGGGGGCTACTATCAAAAAGGCCTTGTCTTATGTGCCCCAAAACCTAGCCTCTGTGGGTGGTGGGCTATACAAGTGCATCTTTGGAAAAAATTGCCCTGTATAGGCAGGCTTACCTAGAAAAAGGCAATCTTTCAAATATCTCTGCTCTGAGCTGTTCAGGGGCTTATAAATTAAAATCAGCACCTTAAATTGCATCCATAAACAAGTGGAAGTTAGTGTATTTGGTTCAAAGCTGATACAGTTTCTGTATCATAGGCAATAGTCTTAGTGCCACATTTTAGAGTTGCTGAACACTTTTTGAGGACAGTGCATACTTGGCAATGAAAAAAAGCAACATAAAAGCCAAGTGCACCTGTTTAAAGAGGGCATTCTACAATCAAGGGGTCACCACTGAAAAAGTCCTGCCTGATTGCATCGCACAGTGTAAAAAGGAAAGCATTTGGAGAAATACTTCAGCAAATGTCAAAGCATCACTGAGCATGTATTTCATTGGCTTCTTCTTTGTCCTTTTGTATGCAATAATGTGAAGGTCCCAACAAAACAGCAAATCAAAAATGTGGTGACAGACACTTGTGCTGCTCATATTTTTCCAGTTATTCCACCCCCATCCTAATGCTTAAATCAAGGGTAGGCAACCTTTCCCCTTTAAGGGCCGAGGGACTTCAGCTCCCAGAATCCCAGGAGCTATTGGCCAACGTGGGACTATTGGCCAACATGGCTGAGGCTTCTGGGAGCTGAAGTCCCTCGGCCCTTAAAGGGGAAAGGTTGCCTACCCCTGGCTTAAATGTTTGCATGTGTCCATAGCAGGAAATCAAGGCTAAAGTAGAATGCATACATCTAAGAGGGTAGCAATAAATATTGGGCTGTAAGTCACAAATAATATGCATTTGTACTTTAGCTAGGGGAAGCATATAAGGACATAATTTCTTTTGAGTCCACCCTTTCATTCACTTCTTATTTAGAGGATTCCTCATAATTAATCTTTACTGAAAAAGCAATCAGCGCTATCCAGAGTTGAACATTAAATGTTATGCATGAGCTCTTTCAGAGGAGTAGTTACTGAATGCATATGAAAATATCAATGCTTGGCAACACACGCCATCAGTAAACCAAAGCTCCATGTTTTGTTCATGAACTAATTAGATGTGTTGGTGAAGCAACAGTGGGTGGTGATATTCAGAGGAGACTGATCCCTCATGTTTGGTGTTGGAAGTGGAATTAAATCAGAATCCAGAAGATGTTGAACGATATGCTGAAAAGCCCAGGCCTTTTCTTCCAGCCCCTAATAATAATAATAATAATAATAATAATAAATTTTATTTGTAACCCACCCCTCTGCTCAGCAATCAGGGTGGCGTACATCAGGTTAAAATACTACAGTTAAAATCCAAGTTAAAATCCCTGACCTCCTTAGCTCAGTAAGGGTAGCGCATCATACGCTTTCGAATCAAACCTGCGGCTCAATCATTGGAATATATCAGAGACCTTTGTTTCACTTGGACCCTGTTCAAGTATGGAGAATTCATTGCATAATGTTCAACTGATAAGCACTGACCACCAAATCTAGTCATTCAGTGATTCAGGAAACAGTCCAGTTTGACTCAGAAGCCTCCCAGTTTGACTCAGGTTCATGAGAAATGTATAATTCCCATGTCAGTGGGATGATTAATTTGTTCTGGGTTTTAGTCCAAATTTTAAAGGAGCTATCCAAGGTGCTCCACCTATTCTGTGAAGGGTACCGTGTTCAGCCTCTTAGATAACACCATTAAAGTTCAGATCAAAACCTGGAGGAGATTCACTACCTCACTCATATGGGAGCTGCCAGTTGAATTTGATCTGAATCCAGATTATGATGTGCATCCTGTATACTATGTGCTGCCACTAGTAATCACCGCAGAGCTTATTTGTTCCCTGTCCATTGGAATTTAGGTGCTGATTCAACCAGCCAAATTTCAGAAAATGGATATAGGGGTTACAGGGATATGGATACAGGGGTACAGGGGTTATTGATGCTACATGTTTTGGGTTTTTTGTTGTTTTTTACTTTTTGATATTTATAAGGAAATTGCTGGTTTGTTTTCTTTGATGGCAAAACTAGAGGAAATGTATTACCTCTGGCCAAGACCCAACAGTGTGTGTGTGTGTGTGTGTGTGTGTGTGTGTGTGTGTGTGTGTGTGCATCCAGAGAGACTCCTCCATATCTAATGCCAGCAAAATTACAGTTGTCTTCTCCTGCACTTCCCATACAATATTTGCATTGTAGAGGGTCTCCTAGTCCTCTGGAGCAATGTTTGAGTATACAAGTGAGGCTACAGGGGGAAGGGTTAATTCCAGTTCTGGAGGAAGTAATGGGACCCAGAGAAAGTATCTTAATTTCCATGCCACAACTATGGTAGAGGCACAACCTATGGCAAAACGAGTGAAGGCCTTCTCAGGGATGGAACAGACAGTGAAGAATTCCTTGCCTTGGGAGGTTGGCGTGGCAGCATGTTTGAGAAAGTTTTGTCATAAGGTTTTGTTACCTTTTAAGGGCAAAAATCTAGGGCCAGTCTGGGAATTACGTTCTGGACTGGCCCTGGATGGCGTCAACACACACTGGGCCAAATGTGATGCAATGCTGCAGCAGTGTCCACATGGGCCAGCCGGGCTGACACTCCATCTACTCCACTCCATCTCCATAGAGCCACAGCTGTAATTTTCTTGCTGGATGGAGTTCCATGGAAAGGTTGTAGTGCACCTCCGCTTCTGCTAATAAAATGGCTGCCTGTGTGATCAATGAGAGGAGAAGGTAGATGGACACCTCCAAATCACATGGCTGAATGTCTCGTGGCTGTAACAACTCCAGGAGGCATCTAACCATGTTATTTGTAGGTCCCTCTACCCTCTCCTCTCATTGCTCAGAGACCTGTTATACCCAGCAGAAACATCAAGACACCACAGCATTTCCACAGAGCTCCTGCCAATGAGGAAATGGCAGCAGTGACTCTGTAGACAGGCATCCCCTTTCCTTGATCTGCTCAGCACAGGGAAGGGAGATGGTGCAGCTTTTGGTGGGTGGACAACTGGCTTGGCACAAATCAGGCCCAATATGGCTGTTGACACACCAAAACCCCGTGCTTACCCCAGTGTTTCAGGAAAATACTGGGTGTGTGGGTGTGGGTGTCCTGACTTTGCTTACTCTAAGGCAGGGCTAGGCAACCTTTTTGAGCCGGGGGTCGGGTTGCTGTCCCTCAGACAATTGGGGGGCCGAAGCACCAAAATAAATAAATAAATACATACATAAATAAATAAATAAAAATTATTTTTTTTTAAAAAAAATTTAAAAAGATGAATGCACACTCTCTCAGCCCCAGAAAAGCCATGGCAAAACCCCTGTGGAGATTTTGCCAAGAAAACCCCAAGAACAAGTAATAACAACAATAATCAATATCATCATGGCGGGCAGCGGCGGTGGTGGCACAACCAGTCTGGGGCCGGTCCAAAGGCCTCGGGGGGCGCATCTGACCCCCGGGCCTTAGGTTGCCTACCCCTGCTCTAAGGTAAAGTTAGGGAAACAAGGGAAACTTGCCATATTTCACCAGAAGCAGCCATTTGTCAGGGGTATAGACAGCAGCAGCTTCAGAGTGAATTGTTTATTTAAAACAAGTGTAGCAAGCCCTCGTTGATACAAGCATTTGTTTTATGACTTTTATTCCAGGTTTTAACCCACATGATCCAATCATGTATTATGTTAGAATTTTATTGTATTTTATGATTAATCATAACTATCATTAGCTGCCAGGAGTGATGTGTAACCTTCAGAAAGACAGGACATATGTTTTGGGGTAAGTAAACAAAAATAATCCTGCAAGCTAAATTGCAGCAAGGAGGGACATACATAATTTATTTAAATGTATTCAAATACTGATTGCCACCCACCTCCTATAAAACTAATAGAACTGTTCCTTTTCTCTCTTTCCATTTCTCTACAGCAAACATTTTGACAGTCATCATCCTGTCACAGTTGGTGGCTCGCAGACAAAAGTCCTCCTATAATTACCTTTTAGCGCTAGCAGCTGCTGACTTGCTGGTACTCTTCTTCATTGTCTTTGTTGATTTTCTGTTGGAAGACTTCATCTTGAAAAAGCAAATGCCAGAGATCCTGGACAAAATTATTGCAGTACTGGAGTTTTCTTCCATTCACACATCCATTTGGATTACTGTGCCACTAACCATTGACCGGTATATAGCAGTCTGCCATCCTCTCAAATACCACATGGTTTCTTACCCAGCTCGTACTCAAAAGGTCATTGTAAGTGTTTATATCATTTGCTTTCTGACCAGCATTCCATACTATTGGTGGCCCAATATTTGGAAAGAAGACTACACAAGTACGCTGGTGCATCACATCCTTATCTGGATCCACTGTTTTACTGTCTACTTAGTACCTTGCTCTATTTTCTTCATTTTGAATTCAATCATTGTGTACAAGCTTCGTAAGAAGTGTAATTTTCGACTGAGAGGGTATTCCACAGGAAAAACAACTGCCATCTTGTTTGCAATCACCTCAATTTTTGCCATACTTTGGGCACCAAGGATTATCATGATATTGTATCACCTTTACGTGTCTCCAATAAACAACAGCTGGTCAATCCACATTGTCTCAGACGTTGCCAACATGCTAGCACTGTTGAACACCGCCATCAATTTCTTCCTGTATTGTTTTATTAGTAAGCGATTCCGCACAATGGCAGCTGCAACACTTAAGGCCTTCTTTAAGTGTCAGAAGCAACCTGTTCAGTTCTATACAAACCATAACTTTTCAATAACTAGCAGCCCTTGGATATCCCCTGCCAACTCTCACTGTATTAAAATGCTCGTTTACCAGTATGATAAGAATGGAAAGCCTATAAAAATATCACCCTGATTGTCATGCAGATGGCTATCTCTGGATGCAAGATATGTTCACGCTGTTACATCTGTAAGATGTAATTGCCAAAATGGTCACTGCAAAAAGCAGCCATTGGATTTCATTTCTCCCGGAGATTCAGAAGATCATTAGGCTAGAACTGGGGTAAACAGGAGCCTCTGAAGTTGAGGAGAAACAAGGAGAAAAAGGCAAAGCAGCTTCACTGCCTTTATAGCATATAGCCTTGAAACAAGAGGCAATTGAGTTTGGTAGTTTCACATCCAAGTACTGGTACCATGAATTATTGTTAGTAAAAAACTACTCCAGTGCAGACCTATAACTTTGAATGAACTGAAGTTCAATCAAATACATCTATACTTAATATTCTATCTATCCATCTATCTAATCTATCTATGAATGAGGGCATTTAGCTTATATGCCCTTGATTATTTGATTTCCTTTTCTGTTCTGTTTCATTTTATGCTGGCATGGAATTTTATTGCACAGTTTTTCTACTGACAGCAGAGAAAGGAAGTAAGCCATCAACAAAGTATTTGTATGATGCATATACTCAGTTTTGCAGGTTCTCTTAGCCAGAACTGAGAGTCATATTCTTAGCCACATGAAAGATCCTGCGGCTATCTGAAGCAGTACCCAAGGACACTGACAAGAGGAGAAGAAGGTATCCTGTGAACAAAGAACATTTTTTAAAAAAAAAAACAAAACATTTGAGTATCTCTTTTTAAATTAGGACTTTATAAAGCCCCATGCCCAGGCCTTGCAAGGTGTTTTCCCCCTCTGGATTATTTAGCCATTTTTGTGGGGTCTATAATTCCCACATGAGCATAAGGACACAGTAGGACTTTCCTTAGCTAAACTCTTAGTGGTTGTTTGCATACATGGGGGGGGGGCAGGGAATAAGAATATAAGAAGAGTGCGGCTTTTTGTATTTGTGAATTCATCTTTCACTCATTCAAAGGTTATGCAAATAGAAAGATGCTTATGGAAGTAACATTCCGGTGACCTCATGATTTTTCCACCATGTTGTTTGGACACTACATTTAAAGGAATCCCAAGCAAGGGAATCTTCAGAAGAATCAACTTTACAATCTAAGAAAAGAGTATTATAAAAGTCACTGGCATGGTAAGACATTTGGTAAATGCAGAGGAGGAAATGGACATAATTTATTATTTCTTGTTGTTGAATAATCATTTTGGGCAGTTCAGGCTCTCTTTAAAGAACATGAAACTATATAACACCATTTTATGTGTTGGGTTATTGCAAAATGGTGAGCACATGAGATGCTTCCAACATGTTCCCAGCAGAGAATCATTTCCCCCATGTAATTCAGGTTTGAAAATAGGGTTGACATGCAATTAATCTTTTTAATAAGTCAGCTTCAATTGCTGGCTTTTTTTTTTTTTTGGAGGAATATATGAAACAGCTGCCCTATCAAATAAAATGAGCTACTGAAGGAATGATGTGGCCAGTCTGTAAGAAGCAGGTATTTATCTGTAGATATTTAGCTGTTGCTTATAATGGCAATTTACAGTATCGTGGAGGAGGCAGCCATTTTTAAAATAAAATTATTTCAGCCATTCTGAATTATCCAAAACCTAAAGCTATTTCAGAACATGACTTGCTAAGCAAAACAAAAATGGAAACTGCTACAATTCTCTTCCCACTTGCCCTCAAAATAATTTTGCCATATCTCCAAAAGAAATCCAAAAGGAAAAAAAGTAAATTTCAGGGAGGCTGAGACAGATGGGAAATGAACCTTGTCAGCTCCACCACTGTTACCATTAGCTAGCCTTCCAATTCTTATGTTGCCAAGGCCTCTTAGCTTCCCCTTTGCCTGACTCACCACCATTCCCCATGGCAAACAGGGGCCAGTCACAGTTTCCCTCCTTAACATGACACATGTGCTGTACAGTCATTCATGAGTGAGTGAGAGATGTCAACAAATGGCTTCTCAAGTCCAACCACCAACAACTGATATACAATTGTGGTTCGCTTCTCCACTACCAAAATGCTTACCTCCTAGGTGAACATGTCAATGGTCTGGGTCCTATTAATCAGGTCTGAATAGAACAGGAAAAGAAGCAGAAATTGAGGAGCATCCAATGAAATCCACAGAAGAAAAGCTAAAGATGGTTGTTTCATTGGTTTGAAAGCCAACTGTCTTTTGGTCTATTGATTCTCTTAAGGCCTTTTTCAGAGGCTGTTTAGTAATCAAAGTTTGGAGATCTCTCAACTACTAGATATTTCCCCCCCCCCCCCCCACTGCTGGTTTAGCCAATACATAGCTAAATCTCACTGATCCAATGGGTCGACTCTAGCAGGCATTAACAATAGGATTCAGGCCAAACACCATCCCTTGTATTTTGAAGTGTGTCTGCACTGACGGAAAGACCCAGCTTACCACTGGGGAATCTGAATTTCCAGAGAGGATGAGCTGTTTGCAGAACCAGCACCCACAACAGGTCTATACCAGCAGCATTGTCTGTACACTCCCTCCTCTCATCCTTGCCCCATTCCCATTAGAACACCGTATGTGCCAGAGGAACCATGCAAACTTGAAAGTGACAGTGCTGTGGCAGATGTTGAAATTTCCAGGTGGGAAGAGGTCAGCCGTTCACCTGGCCCAGGGTGCCTCCTGATCTCTTCCACTTGCCTGTTGACACTCTTCCTCTGTTCCTGAACCAATGTCCAGTTCACACACTCAGGAGCTTCCGGCCTGATTTAGAGCAAATGGGGACTCTACTCTGGAGATTTGCCCTGGAGTGCAAATTGGACCCGTATTGTGCCTGTTTTGATCCCGTGTGTCATCTGAACAGGTCAGTGTGGGCACAAGGAAGGAATGTTTCTCTTCCTTCATGTGGACACGACCATAGTCAACAATGTGAAGAGCATGGGAGAGTTACTTTTTTGGATTACTAGGGGGGTTGCAGACTGCCAGAAATAGTGTGAATTCAGTCCACTTTTAGGGTTAGGGTTAGAGTTAGGGAACCATGGGAACTGTATTTTTTTGTGGCATCAGAGTTGTCTGACAGAGAAGGCTCAATGTCTCAGAAAAATAACAGTTCCCATGATTCCCTAGCACTAACCCTAACCCTAAAAGTGGACTGAATTCACACTATTTCTGGCAGTCTGCAACCCCCCCTAGTCTCAGAATCTACCCAGGCACCCAGGCACCAAGTCTGCTGGCTAATGGATTCTGGGAGATGTACTCCAAAAATGAAACATTTCTAAGTTCTGATATTATGAACCCCTCAACCCTGTTACTTACACACACACGAAGAAAGCAAAAGCTGAGAAAATAATGCATCCAAACAGGGTTTCTACAGTTGTTTGTTGTTGTGCTGACTTATTGCTGACTTATGATGACCCTAAGGCAACCCTACCACAAAGTTTTCTAAGGCTGAGAGTGTGTGATTCATCCAAGGTCACCCAGTGGATTTCCATACTTAGTGGAGAACAGAACCCTGACCTCCAGAGTCATAGTCCAACACTCAAACCACTATACCATGTTGATTCTCCTAAAAGTTTGGGTTTGAAGTCCTGCACATTCAAGCATATCTGAGATGATGACCTAGTGTGGTCACACATCCCATAGTCTCCCCATCTTCAAATCTACATGGCAGACATGAACCATATGCTTCCATCCGTACTAGGAATAAGTGTACCTTTTACATTTGGCCAAGGGCAATGTGTGAGAATTTCATTTGTTTCATTTGGTTATACATTACACAAATCTGAAAACTTTTTTTATAAGCAGGGAAAATTACATTTAAAAAACCTGAATGTTATAAAAGTGAAACTGACAGATTCATCTCCCTCTGTCATTAGGTTGCTTGCAATGGAGATGGGGCTCTTAGGCTATCGTTACAAGTGACTACAATTTATGTGCTTTGGTTTGTGGGAGTAGCTTTAAGCAGCATGACCATTCTGAGCATGGCTTTTAGGACAATGTAGTGTGGGGTGTATTGCTATCCTTCACGGATTCAGGTATGCCTAGCATGATAGGGACTTCCAGGTGTTTCAGCTTTTAGAACCAGGGCCGTTTGGGATACATTTCCTAAGTACAAACAACCTCTGGTCACTGCTGTACAATTCTTGGTGGTTACAAATGTACATTATATCCTAATGGCTACAGGTTTCTTCTCTTCCCATTTACATGTGCATGTATGCAGATTTTTACACTTGTTGATGTACACATTTGTGTCTATAGTTTTCCCACTAACTAAAGTGGATTTCCAAAACAAAGCTGCTGATCTGAAGAGTTGTCAAAAGGATATTTCTGTACGTAAATGTGAATTCAATGGATTACTTTTCCATCCATTAACTAGGAAGGACTGAGAACCAGATAATCATCCTGAAACCTCAAATGTATTTGCATGCATATACATGCAACACATTTCATGTATTAAGAAAGAGCCTAAAAAGAGAAAGGAGATTTTAGTAGGGGCTTTCTGGATTGGGCCCTGAGCATAGAAATGTTATAATTTGACTACAGCTCCCTGAATGCAGCATGGCCCATGACAGGGGATTCTGCTATCTGTAGTTAACATTTCCTAGCTCTGATGGGACCACATGCGATGTATATATTAAAACATTTGTTGCAATAAAAATAAGTGAAGAATGCTAATAGTCAAAACAGTGACAAAATGATGCACAAGTATCAAATGCTTTACTATAAATATGAATGTTCTAGAACTTGCACCATGTTTTAATTTTTAACTTGGACTTCTTCCTTTTATACCTTTCTTTATTAACCAAAGTTTACATTTGAAAAGTTCTTTACTTAGTGGTGTCACTATGGGGGTGCAGGGGGTGCTGCCTGCACCAGATGACACCTCAGAAGAGAGGTGACACCCAGTTTGGCCCTTTTCCCTCTGTGGGGCAAGGACCGAGTGGCTTTGCCATGGTGGCATCAGCTTCCTCACGCAGATGCCTTTGCTGTGGTGGTGAAGGAAAGGTCCAAGCACACCCCATAGCTTTGCTGTGGTGGTGATGGCGAGGGCTGAGTGCATGCTTTTGACTGTTGCCATCCTCCCTCCAGCCCTCCTGGGACACCACCATCTATCTATACTCTTAAGGTTGGATAACCACTGTACCATTATTCATGGGGAATTTGCTTGCCAGATGGCTGGATGAAGGAATTACATGATTGTATACATCAAAGTGTGGGATTTAAAACTATTTATATGCAGGATTCCATTCTTCAATATTAACAATTGTACTGAATGTTTAGCTACTGAATGCTTAGAATTTTTAAACCAACAAACCCTTATGTAAAGTTTCTATGAGGAAATCAATTGCCAAATTATATTCTACTATAAGAATATATAAGGAACTGTCTTGGTGCTTGAATTACGAGAACTTTTTATTCTGGTCCTGCTTAGCTAAATAAGGCTCTGCGGTTAAGACACTGACTCTGTTGACTCGGCAGATCGGCAGTTTGAGGCCCAAGTGCCGTATGATGGAGTGAGCTCCTATCACCAGTCCCAGCTTCTGCCAACCTAGCAGTTTGCAAGCATGTGCAAGTGCTAGTAGATAAATAGGTACCACTTTGGTGGGAAGGTAATGGCGTTCTGTGGAGTCATGCTGACCACGGAATCGTCTTTGACAACACTGGCTCTTGGGCTTGGTAATGGAGATGACTGCCATCCCCTACAGTCAGACATGACTTGACAACCTTGTCAAAGGGGAAACCTTTACCTTTACCTTTTAGCTAATATTGCTTTTAGAGTATTATGGGGGCAGGACAATGGGGGACTTGCAAAATTATAACTCTCTTTCCATTTTCTCCATACATGAGCACTAAGCATGTGTCAATCCTTCTCACAGCTACTATTGTAATATTTGTCAATTCTTAATTCTAGAAAAGAGCAATACTTTGTATTCAGAGACCTGGTTAGTTGCAACTAGAGTCAATTATTAATGCCTCAAAATCCCATTGACTAACAACTCTACTCAAGTCGAGACTACCAAGCAGTTCTAGACTAGAAAGTCCTATATTCAGTCAGAGAAAGTCTGCAAAAAATGCCACTACAATCAAACTACAGGAAAAGCGATTCCACCTAAACATTAGGAAGAATTTCCTGACAGCAAGTGCTGTTCAACAACAGAATATGCTGCCTCTGAGTTTATTGGAGTCTCCTTCTTTGGAGGTTTTTAAACAGAGACTGGATGGCCTTCTGTCAGAAACGCTTTGATTGTGTCTTCCTGCATGTCAGGGGGTTGGACTGGAAGGACCTTATAGTAATAACCAAACCCCCACAAAAAGTGCACTATTAATGTTTACATTGAAAAGGAAACACTTAATTCTGCTAATTCTAATATTTTTAATACTGCATTACTGTACTAAAAACTTCACACAAACTCTAATATTTTATGGGCAGCCTTTCCCTCTAATTTCTCTGTCTCTCTGCTGTTCTCGTTCCTTTTAGATTTTCTCTCTCTTTGCTTCTTCGTACATCTTTCTGTCTGATTGCTCTGCTTTGCTTTTTCTCTTTTCATAGAATCATAGACTCCTAGAGCTGGAAGAGACCGCAAAGGCCATCCAATCCAACTGCCTGCCATGCAGGAATACACAATTTTCCATGTCTCTAATTTCATGTCATTCCCATTCTGGGCCATCTCTTTCTCCATCTATCTTTCCTTCCTCTCATCGGTTATCTTTCCATTTACCTCCCCCTCTCATTCTACAGATCCCTTTCTCATGCACACCTCTGCAATCATGGGGCAGCCAGCTACAGGTTGTTTCTTCCTGCTCCTCCGTTCTTGTACTTCGTGGCACATTGCAATGGTTGTTCAGCCACCACACTCAAACATCTCTGCACACCAGAGTGAAAAACACAGACAAGGAGGGCAGAGAAAGCAATGAGTGAGTGACATGATAGTAAATGAAACACCAGCAGTCTCACATCTTTCCCCACCACCACCATCACCACCACCACCAAAAATCTTCAAATTATGATAACTATCAGTTGGACAAAGGTCCTTTACATTTGGACTCCCCCCCCCCCAAAAAAAAAAACAACCCATAAGGTAATATAAATAAATATTTTCTCCTATGTTCCAGACTCTAGTTTGGGCTTCTAATATTTCCAGTTTAAACAGAAGTGAGGAACTTTTTTTCCACCTATGGGAAGAATCAAACAGCCCACTGTGAATTTCGCAAATTTGTGCTGGCTGTCTGCCGTAATAAATTTGATTTGATTTTAATTTTGCAAGATTTGGCCCTCCAGATATTGCAGAATTCCAGTTTCAATCTGCCGCTGGCAGCCTGTCCACTGAACGTAGATCTTAGAATTAGTGGTCCATCAATATATGGAATATATTATACATATGAAGTATAATATCAATATATTAGTGATATATCAACATACAGCCCTACTGTACAATGAAGGTGGTGAACTAGTAGCCCTCCAGATGGCAGACCTCCATCAGACACAAAAATTTCAGTCAATAGACATTGTCCAAAACATCTGGAATGTTAAACGTTCTCCTGTCCTTGCATTAACCAAAAGTGCTAAAAGTGCATGTCTATTGCATGACATAAAGACTCAACCTTGCATCTTAAACTTGCAAAGCACATCCTCTGCACATGACTATCCTATGGCTGAATAAAGTGGCATCTCACTGTTACAACTGATTCTGGTTGTGTTTTGAAATGTGCAGATATTCAGGAGAACATCCTAGAGGACTCTTGCGTTGAAATAGTTCTTTTTAAAAATATTTTTTCATTTTATTAATTTAAAAAAACCCACATAAGTAAACTTAAAAATCAAACAACATCCATAAATCTTTTCAATACTACTACAATGTGCACCGAATCCCCAGGACTATATATACCATTTAATTAATCCATTTTCCAAAACTGCAGTGACTCTCATGGAGTTATACAGTATATCCCTTTTTTCTTTAAAAAACAACAACACTTTTTTTGTCTACAAATTTCTTCCATACATCTTCAAAGTCATTACTTTTCCATAATCCTTTCTTTAAGTCTACGTGTTAATTTATCGTTATTCCAGACTTCTTTATATCATTCCTCTATTTGGTGAAAAACCTTTAATCTTTCATTTTCTTGGTACTAATTGATCTTGCTGCTATCAATACATTTGTAATCAAATCCTTAATAACTTGAGTACATTTAACCTTCATTTCAGCACTGTCCAGGCATGACAATTATGGAAGTCCTGTGAAACTGTTAAAAACAAATCAATATTCAGCAGCAGCATCCTTTGTGGACGGAGCCCATTATAGCATTCTGGAATCAAAACTACAAATATTAGGACAAAAAATGAAATGCATAGATATAGGATGGGGGACACCTGGCTTAACAAGACTATGTGTGAAAGGGATCTAGGAGTCCTAGCAGACCACAAGTTGAACATGAGTCAACAGTGTGATGCAGCAACTAAAAAGGCCAATGCGATTTTAGGCTGCATCAATAGAAGTATAGCTTCGAGTCTAGATCAAGGGAAGTAATAGTGCCACTGTATTCTGCGTTGGTCAGGCCCCACCTGGAATACTGTGTCCAGTTCTGGGCAGCACAATTCAAAAAGGATGTTGAAAAACTGGAGCGTGTCCAGAGGATGGTGACTAAAATTGGTGAAAGGTCTGGAAACCATGCCCTATGAGGAATGACTTAGGGAACTGGGTTTGTTTAGCCTGGACAAGAGATGGTGAAGAGGTGATATGATAGCCTTGTTTAAGTATTTGAAGGGATGTCATATTGAAGAGAGAGCAAGCTTGTTTTCTGCTGCTCCAGAGAACAGGACCTGGAACAATGGATGCAAGCTACAGGAAAAGAGATTCCACCTCAACATTCGGAGGCACTTCCTGATGCTACCAAACTGTTCAATAATGAAACACACTCCCTCTGAGTGTGGTGGAGTCTCCTTCTTTGGAGGTCTTTAAACAGGCTGGATGGCCATTTGTCGGGGATGCTTTGATTTTGAATTCCTGCATGGCAGAATGGGGTTGGACTGGATGGCCCTTGTGGTCTCTTCCAACTCTATGATTCTATGACTCTATGAAATCTCCTGAGAGAATAAATCTGCTCGTCATTCAGGACTCTTTATTGTTTCTGAGACAGTGGGCTGAGGAATTCATAACCCTATGAGATTTCTGCAAGACAGAGGATTTCCTTTCAAGGTGCCTATGCAACATGAACACTGTGGGCACTCAAGGGATGTGGGAGAACATTCTTGCATAGGTCTGAATCATTCTTTACTTCAGTCATTCTTTACGCACTCTTTACCTCAAGACAGAGAATAGAGTGGCTGTTTGTATCTTTCTCAAATGTTTGTTGAAACGTCTAATGAGTCGCCATTCATTTCTTCACATCAGTCTTTCAGGTGACAAGTTGACGTTATTCAAGCAAACAGTCATGGATGCCCAAAGCATTATGGATGCAATGGCATGAACAGGTCCTGCCTCTCATGACAGCCAGTATCTCCTGCCTAAAGCAGCACCTTCACTCTACCTAACCTGAACATAGTTGAAGGCAAGCACATAGTGAGGAGTCAAGTAGCCAAGATCAGGAAAATCAAGGGCAACAGGGAGAAGTCAGGTTCATAGAATCATAGAGGTGGAAGAGACTCCCAAGGGCTATCCAGTCCAACCCCATTCTGCCATGCAGGAACTCAAAATCAAAGCATCCCTGACAGATGGCCCTCCAGCCTCTGTTTAAAAACCTCCAAAGAAGATTCCACGTTATGCTTTAAGATACCCAAGAAAAAGCCCCAGGAAACACACTGCACATGAGAAAAACACACAGAATTGCTCCATTTGTCCCTATCACTACCAATCGGTATGAGTAGGCAACACATTCCTTACTCACGAATAGAAGGAAGATTGCATTTTGCCCCATGTTGCATCCAAAATAGATACACAATCTTGTTAGGAAGGGCATCTTGGTTTCACCGCCAAATCCCACAAGGTCCAGTTCAAAGTTTTCACTCTTCAAGGACTTTATTTTATTGGTCGAAAACACACTGCAGAAATAATCCATTTTGAGACCGCTTTAAGTACCCTGGCCCAGTGCTAGAGAATCCTGGGAATTATATATATATATATATATATATATATATATATATATATATCCCACCTCTCCAAACAGATCAAAGTGGCTAACAATAATAAAACAATATTAAAATACAATAAAATACTATATCCCATAAACCCTCCTATCCACAATCTAGTAACCCCATTCAGGGGTTTGGTAGTTTGTTCGGGCATCAAAGCTCTCTGACAGAGAAGGCTAAATGTCTCACAAAACTAGAGTTCCCAGAATTTCCTAGCATTGATCCAGGGCAGTTAAAGCAGTCTCATACTGGATTAATCCTGCAGTGTGTTTTGGCCCATAGATTTGCTTTAGTGAAGTGACTTGCTGAAAAATTGGCAGAACTTTGAAAAGTTATTTGCAGAACTTTGAAAAGCATTCCCTTCCACCTTCTTCCTCCTCTTTCTTTCACCCATAATTCAACTGGCTTACAAACATTAAAAGAAATACAGATAAAAACACATATAAGGTCAAAACTTATAAAGGTTATTTAAAACCATGTGTCAAAATTAAAAGAATTAACTTATTTAAAAGGAATGAAGTAAAAACAGGACAACATGCAATTTCCTTTTTAACAGTTCCCAGAACTCCCCCCAGAATCCCATGGTCATTGTGAGTTGGGGATTCTGGGAATTAACCTCTGGCAGAAGGCTGAGAGAAGGGTTGGCTCATATTACTTTAGTGCCACTTTGCCCCATGTTGCATCCATTTCAAATGACTTTTGCTACAGGAGGGTGGGATGAGGAGATGAAGCCTGTTACATCGGGCCATAAAACAAAGTACTCATTGCACTTTATATGATGTGCTTTCAGTTCCAATGTGTTCATAGTTTTTAGCCAAAACATTATGAACAAAGATTCTTCAGACATGAAAACAAAATATTGGGTACAAACCATTCTAATGTGACTCACTGCCTATTTGAACGGAAACCACCAATATTTTAATAAATGGGGAATATACAGTATTTTGTTTGTATACTTGTTTCTATTCTAATAAAATTATGTAATGCAGAGATTGTCTCTTTATTTTTCCTACATTTTAACTTGCCTTTCTACTTAAAAAACAGTGCTCAAGACAGCTTACACAAATACAGTCAGCTCTCCATTTTCACAGGGGATCTGTTCCAGACACACACTCAGCCCATGAAAACGGAGACTCGCCAATATTCATATGAATATTTAACAGAGGCTGCCCCTCAGTGAATATTCAAAACCATGGACCTCAAGTCTGCAAGAATGGAGGGGCGACTGTAATTTCAAACAACAAATCTGAGCATGCTAACCTGGGTTCTATTGCAGACTTAGATCACATTTTCACTGCACAATTATAGCACTATTATTCCACTATTAACTATCTCACTATTATTCCACTTTAATCACTATTATTTAACTATTGTAGTTTGGTGAGGCACTAGGCCAGGGGTCCCCAAACTTTTCAATCTGGGGGCCGGTTCACTGGCCCCCATATCTCCGGGGGGCCGGAGACACACACGCGTACATGCGCACAACTCGGGCGCCATTTTGTCTTCCAAAATGGAGCCCGGAGTCATGTGCATGCACCCGGCGTTGCGCATGCATGTGCACTCTGCCAGATGCCATTTTTTCTTCCAAAATAGTGCCCGGAGTTGTGCGCATGCGCGCATGACAACGGCGCATGCGCACAACTCCAGATGCCATTTTGGAAGAAAAAATGGTGTCTGGCAGAGTGCGTGAGCAGCAGCGGCGGCGGTGGCAGCAGGCCGGTAAGAAGGCCTCGATGGGCCAGGGCTGGCCCACGGGCCATAGTTTGGGGACCCCTGCACTAGGCACTCACTGAAAAGTCTAAATACCTCTCCCTGATCTGTTAGTACCAGATTTTCAGAGGGTGGAACCATGGCAGTTAAAGTGGAATAACAGTGCTATAATTCTGTAGTGTGATTGTGTGAATCTGAGGGCAAAGATAACCTGCCCCAGCTATGTCCATCTGGAGTATCTGTACAGCAGCTGGGAATGGCTGGATGACAGGGTGGAGTTGTAGTGGTTTATTGTGATTCCATCTCTTTCACCAGATGCCCCAGCCCATAGCTTTCTGGGTTTGATTGTATATTTTTGAAGGTGCCCAGTACAGAACAGGGGTTCTGTTACCTGACTGCCCACCCCACTGCTCAGCAGTCTCCCATCCTGAGCTGGTCAAGCTGGTCCTGCTGGTTACAGTGATGGTTTTGGTGTCCCTGCAGATTGTTGTCCTGGAGATCTTCAATGTCCATGCTGAGGCTGCTCTATCATGAGAAGGTCAGCTCCCATAATCCCCCTCCCAGCTATAGGATCTGTCATCCACACTGATCCAAGCTTGTCTTCCCACTTGTAATTGATTCCAAGCTACCTTCCCCTTCCCCCTGTGACATTTTATGTTTTAGTTCTGGATAAATCTGAATCCAGTCTGCACTGAAGCAATAAAGCAATAAAACTTCCAGAACATGGACTTTCAAATGGAAGTTCCCAACCCTGCATGGAATGGGTGAGCTGTGCCCCTTGTGAGGCATGAAATATTTTAATTATCTCACACTTCTCATGCAAGGAGAACAGTAAATGTATTTCCCACCCTCCTTCAGGCACAAAAAGAAGTATACAGTCATTTTTATATCCCTACAACAGCTTTGCAATCAATGTGTTTTTTTTTAAAAAAAATAATCCATAGATTATAAATTTATGCTTTCTCTCCCCCCGATCAACTGCAGGAGTGTCATTGTAAATCCATTCCAATTGTCTTTGCATTGCATGGGTTTGGAGTGGCTCTGGCTTTGTTGTGTCTGGAAAGTGTTGCACACTGCCATAACAGCTGAGCCATCAAATCCAGCTTTGGAGAGGTAATAGCATGATTATTATTTAACAATCAGAATCTGCCAAGCTTTTATTTGCTCTGTTCAGTAGAGCTGAGAGTGCTCTCCCCCCCCCCCTTAGAGAAGAATAATAAGAAACCAGAAAGCTAAAAAGGAAAAGTCAGCAGGAGTTCAGCAGTAAGTGCTTTGGACACAGCTACCCCTCATCTCCGCCATACTAAACAGATGCTTGGAAAGGCACATTCAATGTGGAGGCTATGAATCATTTTGACAAGTAAACAGCTAAAGGGTTTACAAGCTCACTTGGCATGTGGCAGGTGGAGGCTCAGGATGGGCAAGGAGGAGGACTTTTCCCTCCAGTTCCAGTGTGTCCACTTTTGTGGCAGGTTAAACATGATTCCAGTACACTAGCTACTTTACCTGCTAGGGAGATCTCCCTCCCTAGGAACTGAAGGATGTATATTGTTATTGATATATGGAACTCAGAAATGTTATATTCTGAACTACAGTTCCCAGAATGCCCCAAACAACATGCACTAGATTCTGGGAGCTGCAATCCCAAACGTAACATTCCCAAGCCCATTTGATCTGTTAGGAATATTTGTGGCACCTATAGCATTGTACAATAAAAAACATTTAAAACATTGCTTCAAAACAGTTTGAAACCAAATTTAAAAGCCAATTTTTAACAAGTCCTTCTAAAAATAAAGGGCCAGATAGGATAAGACGGTTCTGACCATACCCCAGTAGCTGTCCTGTGACTCCAGTGTGATGTGGACACACTCCCGTGGTCTGAACTTGAAAGGTGCCAAACCTTATCTCCAAAATAAGTTCAGCACCTTGGACAGCTCTTGTGCATCACTCACCAATGCAGCCTTTCTCTAGGAAGAAGTGAACTTTCCAAACTTGTGGCTTAGTAAAAGTACAGAAAATGCCTCTTCTGCACACTCCAATATCTTCATTTCCTAATCCTAGCATGTATCACTGACAATTAAAGCCCAATTCAGTTATTATCAAAACGAGTTAAATCAACACAAAAGTGGAGAGCAGGGCAACACTGATTCTCTCTTAGGATTCCTGGAATAAGGAATCAGAGCAGGAAAAGTGTGAATATTTTTTCCTCATTTGTTAGACTCTGGGTTTTTTTGCCTGTTTTTTTTGGCATGAATTGTGGAATGATATTACCAGGGTCCTGATGCCTGTCATATCACAAGGATTCGTTTCCTATGTCATCAGGTTTTGGCTTCAAAATCTCAGGGCCAAAAGATGGCCTGACTATGACATTCCATGCATTAATCCTTCCTTAATTCTGGCCATGCATGCACAGTATATTGATGTTTGCAGGTATGTCCATGGAGGTTTTCACATGAGCTATGTGTGATATTGGTAAAGACTGCTGAGAAAGATAAAGGATTGAGGAATTTTCTGTTTTCTGTTGATCCAGAGCAATGGACATGGAGCAATGGATGCAAAGTACAGGAAAAGAGATGCCATTAGGAAGAATGTCCACATGGTAAGAGTTGTTCAACAATGGAACACGTTGCCTTAGAGTGTGATGGATTGTTTGGAGGTTTTTTAAACAGAGGCTTGAATGGCCATCTGTCAGAAATGAAAGTGGCTGGATTGGATCACCCTTGTCGTCTCTCCCAGCACTATGATTCTGTGATTCTGTGATCCTATATACAGGTATTAATGTAATAAGCAGAATTCTTTTTTATTAAAACTGGTTTAAACAAAACAAAACAAAACAACTTGTTTGTCTGAGGGGGTGGTTTCCAACCCTGGCTCTTCCTTATCAATAATTTTGGCCATCCTGACCCCACTCTGATGGCGCTTGGCCACAACATGAAATAAGCTAGAGGAATCTGCAGAGGTTTGCTTTTGTCTGAGCCTACTGGAAAGGGCAAGATTCTGCCTCTTCCACTGCCTCCTCTTCTTCCCCCTCTCAAGGTAATGGAGTACAAATTGTTGTGACCTTTGGGTGATTTTACCATATATATCCGTATGCAGAGAGATCTTGTAGCACCTTTGAGACTAATCAAAAGAAGTTGGCAGCATGAGCTTTTGTAGACTTAATTCTACTTCCACAGATACATATGCATATGTCCAAGGAAGTAGACTTTAGTCTACGAAAGCTCATGCTGCCAAATTCTTTCTTTCAGTTAGTCTCAATGTTGCTACAAGATCTCTCTACATATGGTTTCCACAGACTAGCATGATTATATCTTTGAATTTTACCATATATATATATATATATATATTTGCATAAGAGTCTAAGCTAAGTTGAAAACCTCTTTGTTTAAACCAGGAATGGGCCACTGCCACAGATCTGGCATTTACTTTTCTGGCTGGAGCTCCTCCAGGAGCTGCATGGTCTGTTATCTCCCACAAATGAAATAGAAAATGAATAGAAAACCTCCAGCAGTGTTTGGAACTCCACTTCTGGTTCCGAGAACCTCTTTTTTTGTGCCATGCCTTCAAGGTATGCCTGTTCCTTATTTTCATCTCAACATGTTGGCCATTGTTCCAGAAGGGAGTCAATGCTGTCTGCGGCCAGGCATAACTTGAAGGCATGGCACAAACAAAGAGGTTCTCAGAACCAGAAGTTGAGTTCCAAACACTGCTGGGAGTTTTCTATTTCATTTGGGGGAGATAACAGTCCACAGAATCATAGAATCATAGGCTATCCAGTCCAACCCCATTCTGCCATGCAGGTACTCACAATCAAAGCATCCCCAACAGATGGCCATCCAGTCTCTGTTTAAAGACCTCCAAAGAAGGAGACTCCACCAATCTCCAAAGAGAGTGTGTTCCACTGTCAAACAGCTCTGACTGTCAGGAAGTTCTCTTTACCTACAGCTTGCATCCGTTGTTCCAGGTCCTGTTCTCTGGTGCAGCAGAAAACAAGCTTGCTCCCTCCTCAATATGGCATCCCTTCATGGCACAAACAAAGAGGTTCTCAGAATCAGAGGAGCTCCAGCCAGAAAATTAGATGCCAGATCTGTGGCAGTGGCTCATTCCTGGTTTAAACAAAGAGGTTTTCAACTTAGCTTAGAATCTTATGCATATATATATATATATATATATGGTAAAATTCAAAGATATAGTCATGTTAGTCTGTGGAATCCATATGTAGAGACATCTTGTAGCACCTTTGAGACTAACTGAAAGAAAGAGGTTGGCAGCATGAGCTTTTGTAGACTAAAGTCTACTTCCTTGGACATATGCATATGTATCTGTGGAAGTAGAATGCATTTGCGAGTCAATAGGGGTGGGCTGGGCAGTTAGCGCTATACAACTGCTCCCAGAGGCCAATTTCAGGTCAGTTTCGGCCAGGACAGGGGAAAGAGGAGGAGGCTCTCCAGGCCAGTTTCTGAAAGAAAGGAGAAAGAGAAAGGAGGCTTTCCAGGCAGTTTCTGCCTGGAAATGAGAAAGAGAAGGAGGCTTTCCAGGCCAGTTCCTGCTAGGAAACAGGAAGAAAGCAGTTTACAGGCAGCCATTTTGAGTGGGTAAGTTTTTAAATTCTTTTTAAAAACACTTGGGGAGATTGTGACTGTTACTCAGCAGGTGGGGCTTTGTTGAGTCACATTTGCGAGTCAATAGGGGGTGGGCTAGCAGTTAGCTCTATACAACTGCTCCCAGAGGCCAGTTTCAGGTCAGTTTCGGCCAGGACACGGGAAGGAGGAGGTGGCTCTCCAGGCCAGTTTCTGAAAGAAAGGAGAAAGAGAAGGAGGCTTTCCAGGCAGTTTCTGCCAGGAAAGGAGAAAGAGAAGGCGGCTTTCCAGGCCAGTTCCTGCTAGGAAACAGGAAGAAAGCAGTTTACAGGCAGTCATTTTGAGTGGGTAAGTTTTTAAATTCTTTTTTAAAACACTTGGGGAGAGTGTGACTGCTACTCAGCGGGTGGGGCTTTGTTGAGTCGGGTAGCTACACTTCAACATATTAGGGAGCAAGAGGCTTTCCTAGACAGAATGGAACAAACAGTCTTGGATGGGGACCACACAGAGGAAGCTGCTGGGGAAGAGAAGGTCACATCACATACACAGGAGGTAAACAGCTGGAGGAATGTCACACACAGAAGTAGGGAGACCAGGGATCGTTCTGGGAGCTTGCAGCTACAGAATCGATTTCAAGCTCTTTCCCTTATCAAGGAGGATGAGGAAGAGCAGCATGGACAGACTTCAGGGACAAAGCAGGGGACCCTGGGAGTTCCACCACAGGGAACAGCTGCTGCTAAGCCTCGGAAGAGGTGTGTGGTCATGGTGGGGGACTCCTTGCTGAGGAGTACAAAAGCAGTGATTTGTGGGCCTGACAAGATGTCTCGGGAGGTGTGTTGTCTCCCTGGGGCAAAGATCCGAGATGTGACAGAGAGGCTGACAAGACTGGTCAAGCCTACTGACCAATGCCCCTTCCTTTTGGTTCATGTGGGAACGAATGACACAGCAAGACACAGCCTTCAGAACATCAAAAGGGATTACGAGGCTCTAGGTAAGAAGCTGAAAGAAATGGAGGCACAGATTGTCATCTCGTCTCTTCTGCCACTTGAAGGGCATGGTCCAGGAAGAGAGAGGAAAATAGCAGATGTCAACAATTGGCTCCGCAGATGGTGTCGTCGAGAATGATTTGGATTCTTAGATCATGGACTGCGGTTCCATGAGGGTGGACTCCTGGCAAGGGATGGGCTGCATCTCACGCCCGTTGGAAGAAACGTTTTTGCCAACAGTCTCAAGAATTTGATCAGGAGGGCTTTAAACTGAATTATGTGGGGAAGGGAGACAACATCCTGGAAGACAAAAGGACTGGAAAAAGTAGTCAAACTGTCATAGAGGAAACAAGGCAAACAATACAGGGAGCCAACAGTGGGAGGCAAAAAAATGTGCACAGGCAGCAAGTAAAGGAGACATATGGTCTTAGATGTCTCTACACTAATGCGCAGAGCATGGGAAATAAGCAAGATGAACTTGAACTCCTAGCACAACAAAGCAAATATGATATAATAGGCATCACTGAAATCTGGAGGGATGAGTCTCATGACTGGAATGTAGAAATACAAGGGTATAACCTTTTCAAGAGAAACAGGCCAAACAGGAAAGGAGGAGGAATAGCATTATATGTCAGGGATATTTACACCAGTGAAGAAATCCAGGACATCAATCCTGGAAGCCAGGTGGAGAGCATCTGGATAAAAATTAAAGGGGAGGGAAACAACAGGGATGTTAGTGTGGGAGTCTACTACAGACCCCCAACTCAAGGGGAAGAATTGGATGATGCCTTTCTAGAACAGATGACCACACACTCAGAAAGGAGAAATATAGTAGTGACAGGTGACTTCAACTATCCTGATATTTCCTGGAATTCAAACTCAGCAAAATCCTCAAGGTCTAGCAAATTCCTCACTTGCCTCGAAGACAATTTCATTGTCCAAAAGGTGGAAGAGGCAACGAGGGAGTCAGCTATTTTGGATCTGATCCTAACTAACAGGGAAGACCTAGTTAATGGGGTGCAAGTGGTTGGATCCATAGGCGGGAGTGATCATGTCCTCCTGGAGTTTATTATACAGTGGAAAGGAGAAGCCAGGCATAGTCAGACACACATTCTAGACTTTAGGAAAGCTGATTTTACTAAACTTAGAGAATACTGGGGGTGATCCCATGGACAGGAATACTAAAAGAGAAGGGAGTTCAAGACAGATGGGAGTTTCTCAAAAGGGAGATACTGAAGGCACAATTTAAAAATGTGCCAACGAGGAGGAAAAATGGGAGGTGTCTCAAGAAACCAGGATGGATGACTAAGGAACTTTCAACTGAAGTGTGTTTTAAATGGAACATGTATAAGAAATAGAAAAATGGGGAAATCACCAAAGAGGAACAAAGAGGTTAAGAATAATAAAAAGGGCTTTTTTGGGTATGTCAGCAGCAAAAGGAAAAAGAAGGAAATAGTAGGGCCACTGTGTGGAGAAGATGGCAAAAAGTTAACAGGGGACAGAGAAAAGGCAAAATTACTCAACACCTTCTTTGCTTCAGTCTTCTCATAAAAGGCTGAGGGTAATGAAGCAGAGGACAGAATAGGAGAATTTCAGCACAGAATAAGTAAAGAGATATTACAGAAATATCTGGTTAATCTAAATGAATATAAGTCTCCAGGACCAGATGAATTACATCCAAGGGTATAAAAAGAACTGGAAAATGTAATATCGGAACCATTGGCAATAATCTTTGAGAACTCCTGGAAAACAGGAGAAGTCCCAGCGGACTGGAGGAGGGCAAACGTTGTCCCCATCTTCAAAAAGGGGAAAAAAGAGGATCCCAACAATTATCGTCCAGTTACTCTGACATCAATACCCGGAACGATTCTGGAGCAGATCATTAAACAGAGAGTGTATGAACATCTGGAAGGTAATTTCATAATCACAAAAAGTCAACATGGGTTTCAGAGAAACAGGTCATGCCAGACAAATCTGATCTCTTTTTTTGATAAAATTACCAGCTTGGTAGATGAAGAGAATGCTGTGGATATAGCATATCTTGATTTCAGTAAGGCCTTTGACAAGGTTCCCCATGACATTCTTGCAAACAAGCTGGTAAAATGTGGGCTAGACAAAGTAACTGTTACATGGATTTGTAATTGGTTGACTGGTCAAACCCAAAGGGTGCTCAACAATGGCTCCTTTTCAACCTGGAAAGAAGTGACCAGTGGGGTGCCACAGGGCTCTGTCCTGGGCCCAGTGCTATTCAATATCTTTATTAATGACTTGGATGGTGGTATTGGGGGCATAGTTATCAAATTTGCAGACGACACCAAATTAGGAGGAGTAGCTAATACCCCAGAGGACAGGATCAAAATTCAAAATGACTTGAACAGACTAGAAAGCTGGGCCAAAGCTAACAAAATGAAATTCAACACAGAGAAATGTAAGGTACTGCACTTAGGGCGGAAAAATGAAAAGTACAGATATACGATGGGTGACACCTGGCTGAAGGAGACTACGTGTGAAAGGGATCTAGGAATCTAGGTGGACCATAAGTTGAACATGAGTCAACAGTGTGATGCAGCAGCTAAAAAGGCCAATGCAATTTTAGGCTGCATCAGTAGAACTATAGCGTCTAGATCAAGAGAAGTAATAGTTCCTGCATGGCAGGGGGTTGGACTGGATGGCCCTTGTGGTCTCTTCCAACTCTATGATTCTATGAATTAAGTCTATGAAAGCTCATGCTGCCAACTTCTTTTGGTTAGTCTCAAAAGTGCTACAAGATCTCTCTACATACGGATATGTATGGTAAAATCACCCAAAGGTCACAACAATTTGCACTCCATTAACTTGAGAGGGGGAAGTGGAGGAGGCAGTGGAAGGGGCAGAATCTTGCCCTTCCCAGTAGGCTCAGACAAAAGCAAACCTCTGCAGATTCCTCTAGCTTGTTTGTTTTTCTTCATTAAGAACTTCTACCATCTTGACCACACCATGATGTTGCTTGTACATGTGTGTCCTAGTTTGCATCTGGAATGTTGGAAGACCTGTTGTATTTTTAACACATCCTTGTTAAAAGCGATGTGTGCATTCAGTGAATGAACTTGGCTCCATGAGAAGCTAATGACTGATCAAGTCAGAAGATTTGTTCTCAGATCTCCCTTCTGATGCAAGCAATCAAGAAAAGCAACAAAGTGTGGCCTTGTCAAACATGGAGGATAGTAATTGCATTTCCTTGAGAAGGTGGCTGCCGCTGGCAAATGGCCCCTTCCCACTTTGCTACATACGTGACTGCAATAGTGTTGCTCTTGCAATGACACTGTCTGCTCAGCATTCATCTCGGGCACTAAAAAGCCATCAATCTCTCCTAAATGTGCTGTCACAGATTAGGAATTTAATTACTGTTGCACACAGGAGTCCTATTAATTTTTCAGCCCCTAATACGAGCCAAATAGGGGGCCATATGCTTTATCCTTTCACATACCATGATAACAAAATGGATTTGTGGCTGTAAGACATGTCTTCCAAATGAGCTTCTTTCTGAAATGACGTTGGGAGATATAGTGGCAAATTCAGAAATGTGGGTGTTCATTTTGTCAGTATCCAGGCCTAGATCATGGGAAAGTTACTTTTTGGACTACTGCTTCCAAAAATTACCCAGTCACAATGGCCAAAAACATAGCTTTTGCTAGCTCTCTCCATAGCCACATTGCCTATGGAGAGTCCAAAAAACATAGGCAGCAGGACTAATCCATAGCAACAAACCTCTTCCAACCATTTGCGTTGCCAGGAGCACGTCTTTTCTAAAGCTAAAATAAGTCTGAACTGTCAATTGACGACATTACCACATGAGCCCTGTTCTTCCAGCAATCGCACTTGTCAATGAAAACAGAATTATACCTCTTTGTATAATAGCCATTATTATGTCACAAGTTTGCAGTCACATGACTGAAGCTGCTGTTCCCATCATCCTCTCTTCCTGACTCCCCATTAACCCCATCTCCATGCTCTATGACCTACCCAGTATGCCTTTGGGGATTTTTTAAATTTAAATTTTTATTTTTATTCATTTTTATTTTTTCATGCAATTCCAGAGCTCTGCTATGCAATTGTCATGGTTTGGGTTTTTAAAAAAAAAAAAAATAAGGAAGAAAGGGAAGGGAAGGGAAGGGAAGGGAAGGGAAGGGAAGGGAAGGGAAGGGAAGGGAAAGGAAAGGAAAGGAAAGGAAAGGAAAGGAAAGGAAAGGAAAGGAAAGGAAAGGAAAGGAAAGGAAAGGAAAGGAAAGGAAAGGAAAGGTGGGGAAGGGAGAATCAGCATGCTTGGGAATAGTGAGGGGAAGGGGAGATGGAGGAGAGAAGGGGACACTGACACCAGGTGACTGCCAATATCTCAACTGCCCAGCAGTGACATTTGACACCTGAGGACTAATGCAATTGCAAGGTCATTGATGGGTTTCTGTCAGAGCTAGGTGAAGTCTCCTACCACTTCCCGCAGCCAGGCTGGGAAGGTCTTCCATGGAATGCCTCCTAGTTCTTGGGCAGCTGGCTCTTATAGCAATAGCATTTCTACACAGCTTATCAGTGAACTAGGTCAGTTCAATGTTGACCACAGAGTTGCCCTGGAGGACCTAGAAGGGATCCCTAGAGAGGTGTTCTCTCAGGTAAAAACATAGTGTTTTTGTTATTTGCAGTTTTTCCACATTCACAGGGGTCCTGTGCCCCTAACCCCAGCGAACATGGAGGGAGGAGTGTAGTCCTAAAGCAATAACATCTGGTAGCAGTGGATTACAGGGTAGAAGAAGAAACAGATCTTTCTTTAACCTCTCTTGAGTCTGCTGCTAATCATTTTCCATCAGTGACCTCAGATTCAACTTCTATGGAAGAGAGAGAACATCATCTTTCCGTCCAGCATCGCCACACTATGCATAGTTGTATAAACATCTCCTACAGTAGGGGCAAGAAATCAAAACCCAAAAGTGAATTCAGTTTTCTAGGCTTCTCTCAATGCCCACCCCTACTTCTGCAAATGGTGATTTCCTGGCTTTTCCAAGGAAATTATTCCCAGGGGAAATGTCTAATTAACCATTTGTAAGCCACTCTGATAGCCTTTTGGCTGAAGAGTAGAGTATAAATAAATAATAATAATAATAATAAGGGTTCTCTCCTAAGGGTTCTCTCCTAAGGGTTAGTTACTGAGTTTAAGACTTTTAAGCTGTAACATGTTGATATTTTTGCTTCCACTTCGGTTCCACTTTGGCCCTGCCCATCACCGGAATACGGCCTCTGAGACCATATCCAGAATGGAATTCCAGATTAAAGGAAGCATCTTTAAAAACTAAAAGAGGTTTCCCACCCTTGTCCGACCTACAGCCTTTAACAACCTGGCACTCTCGAGATTTTCTGGATGGCAACTCCCATCTTCCCAGACCATTAAGCTTATTCTAGGGATGATAATCCAACACTTCTGTCAGCTGCCATCTTGGGAACGGCTGCTCTATTCCTTTTCCCAGGTCCTTTAAAAATACACACCACCACCAAGCTTACAAGACAGCCAAGGCCTTCTCCTTTCCACTTTCCAGACCAAAAACTGAAATTAAATTAAACGTAAAAATGACAAAGTCACCATGGTTAATTGCTTGGCCTGCCGCGGCTTAGCCTCTGCACAGCTTCCCAGTGAGCAGCAACAGGAGTACTTGATCCCTTTAAAGAGACTGGCTCTTGCTGTGAGATGAGCATCTGCAATTAGCTCCTGTTTATTGCTTTCATCTGTCTCCAAAGCCCAGGGGGAGCTGGCTGTCAAAACAGCACCAGCTGTTTTAATAAAGCTTCAACCTGCCATCAAAAGATTAGCACCGGATGTGCCCCCCTTCCCTCCCATCCCGTAACCTGCACTGGGCCACATCGGGTGCCTGGGCCTTGAGAGTGTCTTTCACAAGCCGCTCGGCTCCACTTTTTGTGATCCTGCCTCTACAAAAGAAAGACAAGCCCAACAATACGATAGAAAATAGGGAGAAATATGTACCGGTAAATGTTTGCAGTCAGAGCTAAATCTGAGTAATTAGACACGTCATAAGACTAGAAATAATAGATGGAAATCTGAGTTGTTCATTTCAAGATATTTGTTGTAGAAGTTATATCGACATATATCGGATAGGTAAAATTGTATTTAGATGCTCTCACTTTAGGACGGGATAATGTGTAGAATGTGCATTGTTCTCCAAAATTTGAATGACGTAGGAGCTTATTATTTTATGCAAATGAAACTTATTGTTAAAAAAAGAAAAAGAAAGACAGACAAGGAAAGAGAGGCTTGATGGTAAAGAAGAGGTTTATTTGAATAGCCTTACTGCTGTGGTTCACTAGAGAGAGATACATGTGCTTCCAGAGGTCAGCCAGAATACCAGATTCCTTTCCTACACCAAAAAAACTCTCTCAGATTACGAGAGACAATGAGGACTAGAAACTTGTTCTTTTAGAAATAAAATCAGAGGTTTGTGGAGAACTGGGTTCTGATCCTAGTGTGCTATTGTGAGGAGGAATCCTTCAAATACTTTCAATAAGATTAATAGTCTCATTCATCAATGGCATTGTTACTATTCTCCCTCTCTATTGGCTCATTCAAATAAAACATTCTAATATTTGTTACAAACTTCTTTGTCCCTTCCTTGTACTGCATGCACTGCAGCAGTTAGCTTTAAGCATCTTAAGACTGAAAAGAACTTCTCCTCTCAAAGCCTTCTGAGTAGAACTTTTCCTTTTTCCTAAACTCCTCTATCAGGAACCCAGCTAACGTTAGCAAGAGAAAACTTGGCTTTGTTCATTTCTTTGCTATTTTGTACTATAGAGAGCTAAATTATGTGTTCTCCTGTAAATAGTTTTAAATTGCAACTTTTGGGGGAGGATTTGAAACTTCCAAGAAAAAAAGGAAAGAAGACTTTGAAGCCTGAGAACATGGAATTGTCAAATTAACTATTTGTAAGGTGCTCTCGGAGACTTTTTGGCTGAAGGATGGACTATAAACACTTTAAATAGTATAAACTTGGATTATTTCTTCCTATGTACTCTGCCATCATGGGTAGAGCACATTTCCATTCTGAGCAACTAAAGAAGGCCTCGTCATAAGGTTTGTTTTCTTGATTTGTTGAGAGAGAGAGAGAGAGACATTTGGAGTGATTAACTGCATCCTTCTGGGATGCAGAACAGACTTGCATGCTATGACACACATTAAAAATCATATATTTGAGCGCGCACATGCATCTATCCATTTAATAGTCCAATTATCCATTTAATTGCTCACTTTCATCTCCCTATCAGCACCATCTTGGAAGTGTTCCAAATCCCCTAGCAAGCTTTGTCTAAATTTTAAACAAAAGGTAGCTCACTAGACAGCTCTTCAAAATGACACTAAGTAAATATGTATAGTGCTCTATCTCTGTCTCTGCCTCTTTCTCTCTTTGTATATGTATGTGTGAAGACAATGAGACAGGTAAAGATTTCCTATATTTTGGCTCAGTCATTAATCAGAATGGGGACTGCAGTCCAGAAATCAGAAGAAGACTAGGACTTGGAAGGGCAGCTATAGATGATTTGAAATTCTCAGGATAAGGAAGAAGAAAGGGGGAGATTCAGAAATGCAGCACAGAGTCCAGAGTTCCAGACAGTCCAGCCGTTCTCCCCTTCAGGATATGCCATTCCAATTTCCCTTGCTACAATAGTCAGTTTTCTAGGTTGACTTGGCACTGTTGTTAACTGCCCTCGAGTCGATCTTGACTCATGGTGGCCCTATGGATGAGACATCTCCAAGACCCTCTTTCCTCCACTACTCTGCTTAATTCCTTAATTCCAACCCCTTAATACCCATGGCCTCCTTAATAGAGTCCATCCATCAGGCATGTGGCCTTCCTCTCTTCCTACTTCCCTCCACCTTTCCTAGCATTATTGTCTTTTCCGAAGTACGACAGCCTCAGTTTGGTCATCTTGGCTTCTTCCAGGGAGGTTTCCAGCTTGATCTGCTCTAGGACCCATTTGTTAGTTCTTTTGGCTGTCCATGGGATCCTCAACACTCTTCTCCAGCACCACATTATCTCAAATGCATCGATTTTCTTCCTATCATCTTTCTTAACTGTCCAGCTCTCACATCCATCCATGGTAATAGGGAATACAATGGCTTGTATGATTCTAATTTTTTTGCTGAGTTGTATATCTTTGCATTTTAAAATCTTTTCTAGTTCTTTCATAGCCACCCTCCCCATTCTTAGTCTTCTTCTGATTTCCTGACTGCAGTCCCCATTTCTATCAATGTTCGATCCCAGGAATGGGAATTCTTTTACTATTTCTATTTCTTCATTGTCTAGGTTGAACTTGTGAAGGTCCTCAATGGTCATTATTTTTGTTTCCTTTATGTTCAACATTAAGCCTGCCTTAGCACTTTCTTCTTGGATCTTCCTTAGTAGGTGTTCCAGGTCTGTGAGGTTTTCTGCTAGTACTGTCATGTCATCTGTATATCTTAGATTGTTGATATTCCCTCCTCCTATTTTCATTCCTCAGTCTTCTGTGTCCAAGCCTGTTTTTCTTATAATATGTTCTGCATACAAGTTGAACAGATATGGTGAAAGGATGCAGCCTTGTCTGACTCCTTTGCCAATTGAGAACCATTCTGTTTCTCCATGTTCTGTTCTGACAGTAGTCTCTTGTCCTAAGTACAGATTCCTCATCAGGACTATCAGATGTGTTGGCACTCCCATGTCTTTAAGGGCATTCCATAGACTTTCATGATCTATGCAGTCAAAGGCTTTGCTATAGTCTATAAAGTACATGCTGATTTTCTTTTGGAATTCCCTGGTATGCTCCATTAGCCATTGTATGTTTGCAGTCTGGTCCCTCGTGCCTCTTCCTTTCCTGAACCCTTCTTGGATCTCTGGGATTTCTCTCTCCATGTATGGTTCTAATCTATGTTGCAAAATTTTGAGCATGATTTTGCTTGCATGGAAGATCAGGGCTATGGTTCTATAGTTGTTGCAGTCTCTTGTGTTTCCCTTTTTGTCGTTGGGGATGTATATTTATCACTTCCAATCTGTTGGCTATTGTTTTGTTTTCCACATCTGTTCACATATTTTGGTTAGCACTAGAGTTGACTCTCTCAGTGTGGATTACAGCAGTTCAATTGGAATATCATCTGTTCCTGGTGATTTGTTTTTCGATATTTCTCTTATTGCAGTTCCCACCTCACTTTTTAAATTTGGGTTTCATCTTCATATGGCTCTTCATTATATGAGTCCTTCATTTTGTCATCTCTTTTGCCTTAATTTTTTAGGGTCCCCACACACTAGGGAGGTGGCCTGCATTGTGGGGAGATTTCTTCACTATTTAGGGTTCTCACAAGCCTACTAGTCCACTATGTTCTATGTGGATGCATAAGGAAACAAACAGGCACACACCCTTTGAGAATTGCAATGTGGGGACATTTAAGACTGGAAAATAGACTAAAAGAGACAATATGTGATTAAATCATGAGAAAGGGTGTATGTGAAAGAAAGATTTATATGTGACTTTGGCCTTGTCCAATTTTGGGTTTGGCCTTGCCCATGCTCCTTAAAAGTAAAAAGGTAAAGGTATTCCCAACTGACAAGTTGTCAAGTCGTGTCTGACCATAGGGGGCATGATCATCTCCGTTACTAAGCTAAAGAGCCAGCGTTGTCAGAGACTACTCTGTGATAATGTGGCCTGCGTGATTGCACAGAATGCTGTTTACCTTCCCACCAAAGTGGTACCTATTTTTCTACTTGCATTTGCATGCTTTCAAACTGCTAGGCTGGCAGAAGCTGGGGCTAGTGATGGGAGCTCATCCCATCATGCAGCACCCAGGCCTCGAACTGCCAACCTGCCAATCTTGCAATCAACAGAGTCAGCGTCTTAACCACTTGAGCCACCACATCCCCATCCTTCCCCTCTCACAAAAGTTGCGGGATTGAGGAATTGGAAAGGGCTGACCTCTAGATGTTTTTGTTATGCTGAGGATGAGACGTGAATGTGATTTTCAATACCTCTGCCAAGCCTTAGAGATACCCTTTGAAATCAAGAAGCAAAACTGGACAGTTCACAATGAAGGATTTATTTACAGATGATAAGGAACAACTATTTACAGATACAGAAAACAGACAGAATTCCAGGATAGAAACAAACACTCAGACCTCCTCCTTGCAGCTTGCAGCACACAGAGCTATACTAGAGCTCTCACAGATACTCACTGACACCAATTGCACTGCACTCTCCACTCACAACTATAACCCACAACTACTTCTCAATGACCCACAGCTACTGACCCACAACTGTTTACAGTTACATGGCGCTTATATATCTTTGGCTGATGCACCCTCTGTGCAGGGTTGCTCATACATTACATCATTGTACATTACATCATTATGCTTGGTCATATACACAGGTGCAGTCCAATACACAATTAGGTGTCTGGCTTCTTCAAGGACATTTATCACCAGATGTCCTGGCCTTGCCACACAAACCACACATTCATCATAATAGTGCAGTTCTGCAGTCTAGTTTCACCTTATAACATGGTGACAGTTTTTTGTTTGCAATTTTCAATATCCCTTGCTATTGGCTATGTGGCCTGATCTGGCCTGCCCAGCAACATATTTAATGATATCTGGAGGGCCATACCATTGTTTTAAAACTAACACTTGTTTAATAATTAGTTAACAAGTATTTTTTTAAAATTAACAAAATCACTGGATAAATTGACCATCTTGAACAACTACTTGACAGCTCAGATTAAAATCTGGATTCACTGTAGTAATGCAATTACTAATTTTGCCCTCAAAGGAAGCAATAGATAATTTTAGCAAGTTTCTTCCCACTGCATTTGAAGATAGTGCAGTTTTCAAGAGCTATTTATTGTTTGGGATTTTGTCTGTGCAAAATTTGTATGTTGGTTTTTGTTTTGTTTTGTTTGCAAGGGACATAGCATGCTGTTTCATGTGCAGAAAATACTGCCAAAATATTTATTTTCCCCCCAAAATGCCCCCCCCATTTTGGGTGCATGTTTCCACCCAAAATGCTGTTTTCTGTGCACCCTCCCATACATACAAATTTTGTGCAGAACAAATCCTAAACTGCAAAGATTCTCTTCAGTCCAAGATTCTCTTTGTCAAGGTTTTCTGACACCCCAAAAACTTTTTTTACCCATTTTTAGAACTGACTTTTCTTCTCCATTTCCCCTCATTGACAATCAAGCCCTCCACAAAAATAATAAAGACGTCTGATGGAATAATAAATGTTTTGTGTTCTGGAACAGTAATGCTGGGGTTGTTCATTCTTCTTTTGAAGATTTGTGTTTTGAAGTTCACTCTGGAAATTAAAGTTCAAAGCCAGCATTTGGAGTTTGTGTCACCTCTTCCTCCTGAGGAGGGTCTGTCACCATCAGACAATGATCACAGCCACCTGGATCTGACTCATCTTTCATCCCTGTATCTGGTGAAAGGAATAATTCAAAAGGGAGCACCAGGATCACTTCTGGTTGAATGGCAACATGACAATCGTCACCCTGAATTTGGCTCCAGGGGATGATCGCATGTCACAAGGATGAGATCTTCCTGGGGGATTTCCAGGCAGTTATATTGTGTGCACCTGATAAAGGATAAAGCTGACAAAGGAGAAATAGAGGGCCCTACTGAAAAGTCCCTGGGTGCTCCCAGCACTCCTCTTCAGAGAGATGAAAAGTGGGAAGATGAGTGTGGAAGAGAGACAAACGGAGCAACTGGGGCAAGCCACATTGCAAGCAGCTGCTTAGTGGCAAAAGTGCCACCATCACTTTTTAAATTTGCAATTTAAACTCCTATTAATGAAATGTCATGTACTGTAATTAATTAATTAATTAATTATCTAAGGAATTAACTTGAACTATAGGATGCTTTGAATTAATATATTGTTACATTTAGGAAGAGCTGTATAATTAATGTAACAATTTCCATTGACAATAATTCATAGGAATTTTTTTCTTTTATCTTTCTTGGGGGTTTTTCTTCCTAGTAGGTAAGAATTTTTTATTCTGTCTCAGAGCTATTGTATTATACTGCTGATAATTTGCTATATTTAATTTAATTTAATTCTAATTAATTATTTGTAGTAATACTGTGGTGGTTATTATTGTGATAAAGCCTGTTTATTATCTGAATTAGTGATATTGATATCCAGACATTTAATGCTTGGAGTGTAATCTAGTATAATGTTAGAAGAGAAACAATTCTATATAATAATAATAATAATAATAATAATAATAATTTATATCCCGCGGGGCAGCTTACAACATTAAAATTTCCGTACAGATATATTAATACAATCTAAACAAAACATAAAAATCCCAAATCCCACCCGTCCTTTAAGAAGTAAGTGTCTCTCCCCCAGATGACATCGGATGGAATGGAGGGAGGGCTCTTCTTCTTATTCCAGGCCCGATGGTGCTGGGCCTAGTGTCTCTCCCCCAGATGACATCGGATATGACCTTGAAAGCACTGGCACTCATAGATGATATGATTCTTTCTTTTTGAGAGCACAGGCTTTGTAATCAACATTACAATATGTTATAATCTGTACAAGAGTGAGACCTACTGGATATTCATAGTCAAGACCACTTCCTTAGTTTTGTACAGTATCTTGCTTAATAGAGTTAAAGAAGTAAACTAACAAAGGTAAGATGGCTTCAGGAACAAGAGGGGCATCTGCCCAGATAACTAGAACAAACCAAAGAAGACCATCATTAGAGACTCCAACAAGGATATCAGAGCAAAATGAATTTATATTGGAAGAATTATGAAAAACAAGGAAGATAATAAAAATGTAAAGACTGAAATGAAGCAAGAATTAAAACAAGAACTAAAGACAGAATTAGGGGAGATAAGGCAAAGATTAGATAACATAACCAAAGATATGGGAAATATCAGTGAGAAATTTGGAAAACTGGAAACAAACTCTAAATGTATGGAAGGTAAAATAGAAGAAGTAACCAAGGAGCAGCAAGAGGACCAAGAGGCTGTATTGAAATTGGAGATAAGACTGAGGGGAAACTATCTGAAGTTGAGAGGGTTGCTGGAACAGACAAATGGAAATCTGTATAAGTATTTTATTCCTGTTCTGGCTAAATACATAGATGAACCAGAGGAACAATTCCTATGGGAAATAGACCGTGTGTATAGAATAAATTCTAGAACAGCAAGACTTAAGAATCTACCTAGGAACATCATTGTATATTGTGTGAGAAAGAAATATGTGTCCTCATCTTACAACAAAATTTAAAATCAAAATTAATAGTGGATGGAAAGGTAATACAGATATTCAAAGATGTCCTGGGAAAAATCTTGAAACTGAGATGTGATTACAATTTTTTGACAGACCAATTAAAGGTTTATGGCATCCCATTTAGATGGGAAGAGATAGAAGGTCCCATTTAGATGGGAAGACATGGAAACTAAAGTGGTACAAACTCAACATGATTGAGAAGGCTAAAGTCTTTTTGGACTAACCATAGAAAGGAAATAGAGAAGAACAGAGAAAATAGTCCAAAGAGGGATAGACAAGAGAAACAGACAACACAGGGGTGAAACAGATGGGCAAAATAAAGCAGTTTCCAGACACTTTGCAGGCGGAGTGTTTAGATGATGCACACTTCAAAAGCGGCAGGAAATTGAAATGAAGCTGCACTCCAGGGCGAAAAACCAGAGCAAAAAGAAGCCTTGATACTTCTACTCAAGGAGGAAAATGCCCTTTTTTGCACCTGCATGTAAATGACCTGGCACAAGTGCAGGGCTGTGGCAAAGCAAAAAAATTAAAGCAACAACTCCAGTGGATGTAATTACACAAACCCAACAGTCCAACAGGGGAACATAGAGTGAAGGGGGCATGTATGGGGGGCCTCCATGATTGTGCTTTGCCACTGATGTACATCCAATGGAATAGCATCTCAGTGGGACATTGGAGGTAATTGGAGGTCACAGGAGGTATGTTTGTGTGATGATGCACATGCATGGCAGGGAGATAACAAAAAAAAATTACCCAGTGAAACAGATTGATGCCATGCAATGCTGTCAGGCTGTACGTGTTCACCCTTCAGTGGGCTGTGTGGACAGCATAGTTTTGACCCAATTTCAGAAAACACAGGTTTGAGCACATAGAAAGAAAAATCACAAGAACCCTACAGAGGAAAAGCAGAAAATAAAGAAAGAAATCAGAATACAGAAGAGGAAGAAGAAGAAGGAAACAAGGAAATAGCAGAAAATGGATTATCAACAGCCGAATCGACAGTAGATTAGAAAGGAATTCTTTTGTCCGTACTCCCATTGCTCTTTTTGCTCTCTTTCTATATAAAATGGATAGTATGAAATTTCTGTTGTGGAATATTAAAAGTTTAATTCTCCACAGAAATGTAAGAAAGTCTTCCTGCTTTTGGAAAGACAAAATTGTGATGTAGTATGTTACAGGAGTCACATATTAAAAGAAAACATATAAGATTGATTAAGAATAGAAAATTAGGGAATGGATATGTAACTTCCATAGATAAAAGCAAAAATGGAGTGCTCATATATATAAATAAACAGTTAAGATCAAAAGAACATTTCAAAGACAACAAAGGCCACTTTATAGGAGTTGAAAGTATCTGGCAAGGAAAGAAAATATTGGTAGTGGGAATTTATATCCCCCAAGAAAATAAAGGAAAGTTTTATAGTGATCTACGATTAAAATTATTAGATTATTATTATGAGAATATAATTTTAATCAGTGACTTTAATGGAGTCATTGATCAAAAAATAGACAGAACTTCAATTTAAAAAGTAAAAGAGAAATAAGGTAAATTACCAAAGTCTTTTTTCAACTTAACTGAGAATTTAGCTCTTATATATGTATGGAAATACTTATATAATCACCAAAAAAGAATATACATTTTATTATGACAAGCACTAATCCCTATCAGGAATAGATTTATTTTTTATTTCAAAGATAATGTCTAGGGGGTGTGGCTAGCCATCGATCATGATGGATGCATAAAACTTGAGCAGGACAGGATCTCAGCTTTTACAAATTACATGGAGTGAAATTCGCTCAACTTTCAAGATCAAAAATACCTATCTGGTGCAAGGAACTAAAAGGTCAGTAGATTAAGCAATTTTGGGCTTCTGCTTATCTCTTAAAGAGCCAAAAACTCAAACGAAGGACACAGAGATGACACGAGGGAAGGGAGGCATAGGTGAGAGTCTCCCCGACACCGGACCCATCATTTTCAGACCTTCTGGTAAGGCTTCATGTAAATTAATGCAGGACTTACAAAAAGACTGGGCACTCGCCCTTGAGCCAGTGAACTCAAAGCTCACTTGACTGTCCGCATTGGAGAAATAGAAGACACAGCTAATGCAGCTCTTGAACAGGTCATTCTCATGAGGCCCACATATAGGAGTTAGAACAAACAAATGACTATCTCACAAACAAAATACAGGATTTGGAAGACAAAAATAGATGCTTAAACATCAGAATTCGCAGGATTCCTGAACAGGAGGAGCGTCAGGACATGATTTCATTCCTCCTTACCTGTCTGAATAACACCTGCCCAGGTCTTGATCTCCTTTCAGCTGACATAGAAAGAGCACATCAGACATTGCCTCTTAACCAGAGACAAGGTGCTCCCTTCAGGGACATAGTTATACCTTTGCCACACTATCCGAAAAAAGCACAAATACTGAAGACGCTTTCCAGTACCCCAAACCTTGCCTACCAGGATTCCACCATGGAAGTATACCAGGACATCTCCTCTGAAATGCTGAGGAAACGACGTGATTTTAAACCCTTCACCTCTCTGCTCCAACAAGCAAGCATAAAATACAAATGGGGCTTCCCTTTTAAACTAATAGTCTTTTATAAAGGCTCTGTCATGACTGCCTCAACTAAAACTCAGCTTCTTCACATATATAAAGCCTTAGACATTAACATGCCCCGAGACTTTAAGAGGCAAAGAACAATGTCTCCTCTTCAGCTGCACCCAAATCTGGACAAGATGCCAGCAAGGTAGAGAAAACACAAGGAGCTTGGTGGTCCTACACAGCTGAAAGCCACACAGCCACATTGACTCTAAACCAACGTCCAGCACAGAAGACCTCTTCCCTGACTTTTTTTTTGACATCATAAAGTAAAACAACAACAACAACAACAACAACAACAACAACAACAACAACTTTATTACAGCCAATTGGCCAGCACTGTTATCATAAAGTAAATGGTTAAGCATAACTACCTTGCCTTGCTCTAACATCTGGTATCTTTCTCATCTATTCTTCCCAACTTTCTCCCCCTCCCCCACCCTGCCATCTTGTCTTTCTCCCTCTTTTCTTGTTTCCCCACCTTAACCCTAATGACTGACAGCAGCCATATTTGAAGGAAAAAGTCTCCCTGGTCACAACTGTTAATTGTTCTACATTTCCAACATGGCCTTTTGCAAGCAAATAGCCTCTAAATTTCACTTTTATTGTTTTAACTCTCTTTATACCTAGATAATCCTCTCCCACCCCATTCCTTGCTCTACAACTATTACTGAAGTGCTATCATCCCCTCCTTCACTCCCTTGAATACAAATGGCTCTTGCAACTTTCACACTCTAGCAGTATTGCTAATGTGCCATTAGGCCTAAGCAGACTGCCAGAAATAGTGCACATTAAATTGAGGCACTGCCCTGGCTCAGTGCTAGGGAATCCTGGGAACTGTATTTTTTTTCTGGGACATTGAGCCTTCTCTGTCAGAGAGCTCTGGTGCCACAATAAAATACAGTTCCCATGATTCCCTAGCACTGAGCCAGGGCAGTGCCTCAATTTAATGTGCACTATTTCTGGCAGTCTGCTTAGGCCCATTATTTTCTTGCTTTGAATGTGCAATTGGGCCTTGACTTTCACAGCTTTGACACTCACAGCTTTGATTATTCATGGGTTTGTTGCTGCATGTGCGCACTCCTCCTTCTCCTTCCCAGGCTTTTCACCTGGGGGGGGGTGGAATGATTGGGGGTATGCACACCCCTCCTGCCTCCCCTCTGGTACCTTGGCCAGTTTGCCTGGGGTGCCTGGGATGCCTAGGGTGGGATGAGAGTTGGTGGTTTGTGTGTGCACGCACACTGCTCTCGCTCCTCTGATACCTTGCCTGGGGTCTCCATATTGCCTTCATATATGGTAATATCTTACCCCCCTATTGTTAACTAACTCCTCTTATTTTTAGATGAGTATCCTTATATCCTCCAATTCACTTTTTCCTCTTTCTAACTTTGATTACTGAGATCTTTTCCCCTCACAATGTATGCCAATAATGCTCACCCGCCCCCAACCCTAGAGGGAATCACCACTCAATGGCTTGATTGAGATGTCGGACTTACCCTATGTACTACTCCTCTTGGTTTGCATCTGTTGATGGTTGTTTGTATTGTGTTATGGTTAATTATTTGTACATTTGGGCACTGCAATGTATATTTCTTAAGTTGGAGCCTTATGAGTCTCCTTCCTCCACCCTCCTGCTTAAAACAGCCTGGGTTTGAAGATCACTGCATACTGTACATGAGACAAACTTTGACGTCTCTTCTAAGTGTTTCTTACTTAGAGTTTAATTATTGCAAATGTGGACAAAATTAAGATTGTCTTTCTCAATGTAACAAGACTCGGATCCCCACCCCAAACATGCCTGGGTTAATAATTATTTGAAAAAATTAAACCAAACATTTTTTTTTTACAAGAAACACATAGAAAGGGCATGGAAAATCTTCTTGCACCATCTCCCTTTGACTCACAACATACAACTGGAAATTCTAACAAATCCAGAGGAGTTGCGATTTTGTTTGATAAAGCATGTCCTTTTCAGGCTGACAAAGTAATCCGGGGCCCTTTGGGTCATTATTTAATATTGAAAGGTACCCTGGCCAATGAAATCTTCACATTGGCCACATTTTACTCCCCAAACAATGATCAACATGCCTTTCTGGTTTCTTTCCTACAAACGTTAAGAGAGATTGCAGAGGGCAATATCATTATATGGGGTGGTGCAAACAAAGTCCTATATTGCACACTAGACAAATCACATCTCATCCAGAAAGATGAAAAAGAAAACATCACCAGTATCTGATCTCTTAACTAGCCATGGATTTATAGACCCCTGTAGAGCTTTACATCCATCCTATAGAGGCTACACTTTTTATTCAAACACACATCACACCTATTTTAGAATTGACTACTTCATCATTCCAAAATTACCCCTTCTTTACATTGCTGATGTACAGGTAGAGTCTATCATTTATTCAGACCATGCAGCCACAACATTGGCAGCTTGGACCTGATCTACCAAAAACATGTATCTGGAGATTCAATCTGTATCTCCTCGTGAATGAATGTTTTTAAAAACAGATTCAAGATGAAATTAAACAATTTTACCTTGAAAATACATCACCTGAGACATCTGAGGCCTTGTTATGGGATACCCTGAAGGTGGTCCTCAGAGGCTTATTAATTAAGGAAGGGGCTACACAAAAGAGACTTAAAGGAGCCATGAGGCAAAGCCTCCTCCAAGAGATAGAAAAGCTATCATTAGCTCATTAAAAAATATTGCTCAATTCACAGGTATTCATTCAGCTCCAGAGGAAAAAATCAGAGCTGGCAGCTCTTGACAATAGAAAGATTCAAACTGCCTTACATTACACTAAATCTTGCTACTATGAATTTAACAACAAAAATTCTCGACTCCTTGCTAGGCCTGTCAAGCAAAGGTAGAGAGGGAAACTGTATCCACTCTCACTTCCCCTGAAGGGAATATAGTGAAAGCTCCTGAAAAAATTACAAAAGAATTTCAAAACTTTTATTCTAAACTATATACCTCTAAACTGCCATAACATTTGGGCATGAACCAATTTATACAATCTCTAAACCTAAAGAAGCTCAAAGACTCTCATAAATCACTGTTTAAAAAAAAACCTATTCACCCTGATGAACTCAAAAAGACAATATCTAAGCTGAAACAGAATAAGAGTCCAGGTCCAGATAGATTCTCTGGTGAATTTTACAAATTGTTATTTGACCAAATTTCACCCCATCTTATTGCCCTTTTTAACACCATTATTAATAATGCTCCTGTGCTGACAAGCTGGCATAGAACCCGAATAATTCTAGTCCCCAAAACCAAAGAGGAATGCTCAGAAACTAAGGGGAGTTGCAGACTGCCAGAAATAGTGCACATTGAGTCCACTTTTAGGGTTAGGGTTAGTGCTAGGCAATCATGGGAATTGTTTTGTGTTTTTTTCTGAGACATTGAACCTTCTCTGTCAAAGAGCTCTGGTGCCACAATAAAATACAGTTCCCATGATTCCCTAACCCTAACCCTAACCCTAAAAGTGGACTCAATTTGCACTATTTCTAGCAGTCTGCAACTCCCTTAAATCTTTCCATCCTATTGCACTTCTTGATCAAAATGCACAAATATTTACTTCTATTATGGCCTCCAGAATAAATGAGTTTATTTTAGAATACATTGATCCTGACAAGGTGGGCTTCATGCTGGGCAGATTCCTAGCAGAAGGGTACTCAATATCATCTACCATTCCAACCAGTCAAAGATTTCTCTGGCCTTACTTTCACTTGATGCTTTGAAAGCCTTTGACAGATTGGAATGGCCATTTCTTTTTGTGGTCCTTCAAGGAATGGATTTTGGAGATGGCTTCATAGGAGGACTCCACCTTATCTATGAGAAATCAGAGGCAATGGTGTTGGTCAATGGCCTCAACTCAACACCTTTTGAACTTCCAGGGGCACCAGACAAGGATGCCCATTGTCACCCCTCCTATTTGCACTGACAATAGAGCCCTTGGCTAACATGATTTGGCATAATGCTGATATCACATAATGATAATGCTGATAATGCTGATATCATCAACAACCAACACCATAAGGTTGTGCTTTATGGTGATGATGTGTTGATTTTTTTATTGTGCCCAGAATTATAATTTCTGCCTCTGAAAAAGACAATTGAGTCCTTTGGTAGTTAATCAGGTCTAAAAATTAACTTTAACAGATTAACATTAATGGTTCTAAACACTTCATACCAACAGCAAAAATCCTGGCAGGACCAAAAATCCTGGCAGGAGGGCTTGCAACTTTGTCCCTCAAGATTTTCCTGTTTGGGAATAATCATCACAAAAGACATCCAGCAGCTCATACCCTGAAATTATAACCCAATATACACATGGATGCTATGTAAATCTAAAGAATGGAATGCTTTAAATCTTTCCATCCTTGGCAGGATTGCATTAGTCAAGATGTTTCATGATCCCTTGGCTCTTTTTCCTGTTTCAAACAATCCCATTGACTCCTTCCCCATCTAGATTCAAGAAATGGCAAAAATGAATTGATCAATTTATTTTCAATAAAAAGAGATCTAGATTTTCCAAATCCACTAGACATATCACTACCAAGAATGGTGGTCTGGCAGTCCCAGATATTGCACTATATTTCCAGGCTTTCCAACTCAGCCAAACTATTTGATTAATAAAGGACAACAGTGCTACCAGATGGGTAAATCTAGAAGTTTATAATATGAAGTCCACTGAATTTACTTGCCTCTACACTAAAACCTCAAAACAGAAAATTAGTAGTTTATCGAATCTGTTTTTAACCTAATTCTCTACTCATCTGGCATAAATGGAAACACATACTAGCTCTGTATCCTTCTATTATTATTATTATTATTATTATTATTATTATTATTATTGCATCCTCTTTTTCACTTAGATGATCAATTTCCACTAATAGGGTTACTGAGAAGATGTGGACTCTACTGCACCTTAGACCTGTTCTCTGGTGGATTACCAAAGCCCACCAAAGCCATTGTGGGGTTGCACTGGAGCCACCTAAGGTGGCCCAAAACCAGCCCAAAAGGAGTGGAAAATATCTTCTGCACCTTTCCACAGTCCATTTGGGAGCACAGCGGCAGGCATGTGGTTGCTACAGTCCCAAGGTGATTGGGTTGGAAGTAGCTTCTGGCCGCTCCTTTCTGCCCATCTGTTTCACCCCTAAGGAAGATAGCTGAGTTAAACAAAATCCAGGTTGTGAATAAAGAAAGTTAACAAGAAGTTAAAGAATGGACCAAATTTAGCAGAAAGGAAGTCTGAATGGATGATATAATTATGGAAGGTAAATGTATGTTTAGGAAAGTATAGGAAAGTGTTATGACAGTACAGGAAAGTGAGAGAAACTATGAGTAAGTGGAAGGAAGAAGGAAGAGGAGGAAGAGTGAACATATAGGATAAGAAGGTTTAGGAGGAGAAAGGAGAAGTACATGAAAGAAAAGGAAAGGGATGTGAGATAACAGATGGGTAAAGGGATGAGTGGGTACTTTAAGAAAAAAAGAGTGCAAATGTAATTATTAATAGTTCTAATAAGAATGAAGCATATGCTTTGACAAATATGTGACAAGGTAAGTTATGCAGATTGTGTAGTTTGTTTTGTATGTGTGTTGTGTAGCATGTTTTGTATGTGCATTTATATTCAATAAAATGTATTTTTAAATTTAAAAATAAAAATAAAAGGGAGCACCATGATTGGAGCTTGTGGGGCTGGATGAACTAAGAGCTGGTGCTGCATAAAAGATTCAACAGGTCTGCTTGTAACTAAAAAAACAAAAGCCTTTGAGCTCTCTTTTCCAGGCTGCATCAAACACACAGACTAAGTAACATATTAATAAATCTTTCCACTCCCTGGCCTTGAAAGACCATTATCTCTCCTGCTTTTGTTCTGATCCTATTGAACTCCACATATTCTAGGGTCCCACTGAGGTTATATAACCCATCAATCAACTGAGCCATTTAACACCACTCCATCAGAAACTCTTGATGTCTTTGGTAAACAGTTGTGGCTGAGACCTGAAAGAATGCACATGAAGTATCTGTCTTTTTAGATGAGGTAAAATGTCTGTGAGCATTTGCATTCCTAGAATCCAGGAGATTTTTGTCATTGCTATATAGACTATTGAGGTCTAGTGGCTTCCACATCATTGGGGCAGTAAACCTTAATATGAATTTTAAGGGAGCTACTCAAGATGCTGAATACTAGCTCCAATATAGTTAGAGCACCTTGGCTAGTTCCTTGAAAGTCTGTACTAAAACACAGATTGAATTCACTGCTGTGCTGGCATGGGAGCCATCAACTATCGCCAAGTCAGATCCTTGATTTGAAAAGATCTGCTTGATCCCACATGAAATATCTCATGCACACAAGAAGTGAAGATTGTGCAGATTCTATAAGAAGCTACACTACATCTAACATCAGTGCCAATACAGTGGCCATGCAGTGCAGGGATGGATGAGAAATGAGTTCCAACATCTGGAGGGCCATATATTTCCCAACCCTGATTTGGGCCCTGTATTGCCTCTTACTTACATCTAGAAATTAGAGAGGCAACAGCTAGAAATAAGGTCTTCTTGGTGATGGCTTGATGATTGGAATGGTTAGATCAACTAACTGTCCACCTTTCTTTAAAAAATCAGTCATTAATCCCTCTCGTAGCTCTAGGATGTTTTCCAAGCACTTTCAAAGAATCCTTGCCAAAGGAGATGCCTCATGAAGAACTCACATAACCCTGCTTACATACTGCTAGAGTAGGAAAAGTGGGAACATGTAACCTTGGGGATGGATGCTCAGCAACATCTATAGGTATCATGTCCGACAATCTCCTTAGTTCAGAAATCCAGGCTTCAGTAGTAAAACTCAGAAAACCTTTATTCAGCAACTAATGATGTACACCAGAGACGGTTGTTGTCAGAACCAACCAGCAAGCTTTAGCAAGATATAATAAAAGCACACACAATTTCAAATCTTTGGTGGGTTACCCACTGATTCGTTACAAAAGCAAAACATTATTTTCCTGCTTCCATGAAGTCCTCCTTTTCTTCTTCTGAACACATTCCCAGGAAAGTGATCTTATTTATTTATTTATTTATTTATTTATTTAATCTACTTTATTTATATGCCACCTTTCTCCCAGGATGGGACCCATGGCAGTTCCATAACAATATAACAGGATGCGTCCTGGAAAAAGATGTTTTCGCTGTGCATCTTGCTACAGGAGCAGAGCTGGACTCACTTCACCACTGCCCTCTTACACTGTCCCCCATAAAATAGAGAGCCATGTTAGGGGGGACATCAGCACAAAGGTACGTTTGAGGGGTACGGAAGGAGAGGTGCTGTAATTCTGCCTGACAGAACTCTACAGTAACTCTTTCTGATTCAGGATCTGCTACATATTAAAGCAATAGGATCCCTGTTCCATATCCAATCTGGCAAGCCTGTTCTGCAGGCTCAGAGCAACACAAAGCCCTCTCACATATGTCTCCATGGGTGAAAGTATTCTCAGAAGAGCCTCTCCTAAGAACCTCAGGTAAACCAGCAGGGTCTGAATACCATAAAGGTACCAGATCGTGTCTGATCTTGGGAGCTAAGCAGGATCAGCCAACAAATACCAGGTGCTATAGGCTATACCAGGGGTAGGCAACATTTCCCCTTTAAGGGCCGAGGGACTTCAGCTCCCAGAATCCCAGGAGCTATTGGCCAAGATGGGACTATTGGCCAACATGGCTGAGGCTTCTGGGAGCTGAAGTCCCTCGGCCCTTAAAGGGGAAAGGTTGCCTACCCCAGTGGGCCCTTGTTATCTGCTGGGCTGCTTGGTTCCAGCATCCACCATGGATACCAAAATCCATTAATGTTCAAGTCTCATTAATAGTAAAATAGTGTCCCTTATATAAAATAGCAAAATCAAGGCTTGTTTATTGGGATTTATAATTTTTAAAAATATTTCCAAGGATGGTTAAATCTATGGATAAAAAATCTGTGGATAGGAAGGGCCAACTGTATTTCAGAAGAAGGAAATGGCAAACCAGTTCCTAAGAAAAACCCTATGAAATTCTTGGGGTCTCCATAAGTCAACAGGTGAGTTGAAGGCACATACACACACATACACATGACATTTCCAAAGAGGCTTTTTCAGATCATGATGTGCAGGCATGTGATGGGGAGAGACACAATAAAAAGGTGAGAGCACTCAGCACCCTCAGCCACCATGCAATGGTAGAGTAAAAGGAAAAAAACAGAATAAATTAAAATAAAATTCAAAATTACCCTGAGAACTAGGACAAAAACCAGAAACCTCTTTCACATGGGAAGAAGAAAACTGGGATACCTGGAAGACAGATACAGCATTATACTGTACTGTTACTTTAACAACCCAGTTTGTGCAAGATGGCAACACTGCAGAAGGAAGTCACAGCCCTGAGGACTACAGCATCTGTTCTAGAAAGCTGTGAAATTTTCAGAGAAATGTCCCTTCTGTATTGTGGCACTTTAATATTAATGAGAAAAAGAGGAGAACTCTCAAAATCAAGGATGTTTCTTATAATAAGATTTCTCTGATAAACCTGTGTATACCCTTTGAAATGATGAAGGAGGCACCAAATATCTGAAGCAGATTATTGAACAAATCTCAAAAATTATTTGGGTGGACTAAGTTCCAGAAGCTCTATTCTCATGGTAAAAATGACAGACTATGAATTACTTATATTAAAAACTATAGTGAAGCTAAAGAAGAATATTAAACATCATCGTGCTAAAATACAATCTGAAGAATATCCCTGCAGTATGTAAAGCTAATGTGAAAAATAGATCTGTACTATTAAGCTTAGTTGATTGAGAACCAAATAAACTATGGAGTAAAGCCATTATCAAGGAGGGATGCAGATTAATGCTATCTGTAGCCAAAAAGAAAGAGAAGCATCAGTGAATGACAGATGAAACTCTTCAAACTGTAAAGGACAAGCAAAAGTTAAAGGTGACAGACAGATATAGCACCAGAACTCCGAATGCAACTGTTCAATTACTAGTGCATAGGGATAAAAAGAACCAATATAATAATCAATGCAGAAAGTTAGAAGTTGGCAACAAAAAAGGAAGAACAAGAGACTGCTTCCACAAGATCCAAGAAATCAAAGGAAATTTTAAATCAAAGGAGAGTATGATCTATAACCAGCAGGAAAATGCAATATATGACAAGATGAAACAAAAAGATGGTGGAAATAATACACAGAAGAAATATATAAAACAGATGTAAGGATGAAGGACTTGTTTGAAAAAGGACAATATGAAGAAGAACTTCAGATTTTATGAAGTGAAATGAAAGCTGCACCCAAAGCATTTGGGAAGAATAAATCTCCAAGAGTAGACAACATACCAATAGAACTGCTTCAATCTACAGAGACAGAATACATTGTAGTTCTAAATAAAACCTGTATGGGAAACAAATTACTGGCCATAGATTCATTTTCAATATGTACATTCCTATTGCCCAAAAAAAGGAGAGAGAAAAGACTGCTCGAACCACAGGGCCATTGCATTAATTTCCCATGCAAGCAAAGTCATGTTCAAAAGGCTACAGCAAAGACATCTATTATTATTATTATTATTATTATTATTATTATTATTATAGTATTTATACCCCGCTCTTCAGCCAAAGGCTATCAGAGTGGCTTACAAGTGGATTAATGATGGTTCCCTGCCCTCAGGCTTACAATCTAAAAAGACAAGACACAAAAGGAGAAGGAGATGGTGGTGGGGAAGGGAAATAAGTCCATCAGATCTTCTCTCCCTCAAAAGCCTGGACCAAAGCAGATGGACTGGAGAGAGGGCCCTTCTTCTTCTTCAGGCTAGGCCTGATGAGGTGGCCTGCCTTCTCTCCCTCCAGATGATCTATCATTTATGCAGTGAAAAATGTCAGATGTACAAGCTGGGTTCAGGAAAGAAAGGGACACTTGGGATCACATTGCGAATATACATTGGATAATAGAATGCACAGATGAATTCCAAAAGAAAATCACCCTTGCTTTATAGACTAAAGCCTTTCAAATCTTTTCAAATCTCTCTCTGAGAAGGTTCATTCAAAGCCTTTCAAATCTCTATCTGAGAAGATTCATTTTTATAGATCATGAAAAGCTATGGATTGCTGTTAAAGAAATGGGTGTGCTACAACATCTGACTGTCCTGATGCATAGCCTGTTAGAACAGAATACAGAGAAACCGAATGGTTTCAAATTAGAAAGGGAATTGGGCAAGGCTATCTATTTAACTTGTATGCTGAAAATATCATAGTTAAAGCTGTTTTAGACTTGGACAAAAGAGGCATAAAAATTGAAGGCAGGAACATCAATCAATTAAGATATACAGAAACACCAAACTACTAGCAGAAAATAGCAAAACTTGCAATGATTACTGAAGAACATTGATGAAGAAAAGTACTGAGGCAGGTTTACTGCTGAACAGTAAGAAAACAAAAATAATGAGCACTGATAGTTTAAATAACTTTAAGGTAGACAATGAAGAAATTGAAATTGTTCACGTTTTCCATTGATCAGAATAGAGGTTGCAGTCAAGAAATCAGAAGAAGACTAGGACTTGGAAGTGCAGCTATGAAAGAACTAGATAGGATCCTGAAGTGCAAAGATATATCACTGAATGCTGAAGTTAGGATTGTCCATGCCATGGTATTTCCCATCACTATGTAAGATTGTGCATGCTGGACCATAACAAAAGCTGACAGGAAGAAAATCAACTCATTTGAGATGTGTGCTGGAAAAACGTTCTGCAGGTAAAGGTAAAAGGTAAAGGTTTCCCCTTTGAAAGGTTGTCAAGTCATGTCCAACTGTAGAAGTTGGTGTTTATCTTCAGTACTAAGCCGAAGAGCCAGTGTTGTCAAAGACAACTCTGTGGTCATGTGGCCAGCATGACTCCACAGAATGCTGTTACCTTCCTACCAAAGTGGTACCTATTTATCTATTTGCACTTTTATATGCTTTCGAATTGCTAGGTTGGCAGAAGCTGGGACTAGTGATGGGGGCTCACTCCATTATGCAGGGCTTGGCTATTGAACTGCCAACCTGCCCATCTTGCAACCAACAGAGTCAGTGTCTTAACTGCTGAGCCACTGCGTCCCTTGGATACAGTGGAGGGACTGTTAAAAAGGGTCCTAGAACAAATCAAGCTTAAACTCTTCCTAGAAGCCAAAATGACTAAATTGAGACTGTCATACTTTGGCCTTATCATGAGAAGCCATGAGTCACTAGAAAATACAATAATGCTTAGCAAGGCAGAAAAGAGGAATTTTATTTATTTATTCATTCATTTATTTATTTATATCCCACCTTTCCTGAGACCTAAGACCTCATTCCAAATGGATAGTCTTAATCAAGGAATCAGTGATCCTATAAGACCTGAGCAGAGCTTTTGAGGATGGGGGTCCTGGAGATGTCTCATTCATAGGGTTGCCATGATACGGTCAACTTGAGGACAGTCAATGGACATTTGTGTGTATGTGTGCGCGCACACACACACACACATTTTGGATTGCCCCAGCTAGCATGGTCATTGCCTATTGTGCCTGGGGAATTCTGCGAGCTCTAATGTAGAAAATAGTTTCTCCCAAACTCTGAGAAGCTGCTAAATTAGTGTGATATAGCTAGAAACAGAAAGGCAGATAATAATGTGGCAATAATACAGTATTGGTAAGAAGGATCTCTGGTGTTACAAGAAGTTTCAATTCTCAGAAGGCTGGAAACCAATTTTATTAGTACGATATGCATTATAGTCAGTCCCCAGAACATTTTTTATCAACAGCACCATCTAGTGCTCTTGTGGCAGCACTTTTAAGACCAAATGGTTTTTATTTTAGTTTTTGTGGATATAAACCCACTTCTTTGGATACAGTTCCGCATGGTATTTACACAGTTGTGGGATTGGGGTAGAAGGTGATAGGCTCCAGAAAGGTGCAAACCATGTCCTTTGCCCTAAATTTTCAAAGGACTGGGCAAGGTGATACTGGTCTGCCAGATCTTTGCAGTGATCAGTTTGTGTTGTTATGTGAAAGCAATAAATCTGTTTACCAAAAGTCAGTTTCCTTGGGTTCAAATCTCTCTCTGAGAAGGTTCATTTTTAGGTGCAGCATTAATATATAAGACAAGGGATTTACAGATCAAGGGATTTATAAATCACAGTCCTTGAACAAAGAAATTACAAAGGAAGACTAGAAAGAAACATGATAAATAGAATTATATCCACACATTCCAATCCATCAACAGAGGCATAAACAAAGACAGTGGCTTCATGACACACTGCATATATTAATATAAAAAACATATCAAGAGGTAGCCATGTTGGCCATATAGCAAAGTACAATAACATCCGAAATCCACAAAACAGTGTTACCTTTACTGGACCAACCAAAATGCACAATAAACACATTGCAAGCTTTCCAAGCTCCATTGGCTTCTTCATCAGGCAAAGGTCTTAAAAATCATACAGGAGAAGGGGGGGGGGGGGGAATGGCGATGTTCATTGTAGGCCTGAATTTTTGTCAAGATGTTGTGGTGGGTTCTTTATCCTGTGTGATTTTTAACATTTCTGCCTGATAAATCAGCCAGGGGAGTGTCGAAAGGTTGCAACAAAAGCGTGCATTTTGGTTGGCCTAATAAAAGTAGCACTATTTTGTGGATTTTGGATATTATTGTAGTATGTTAATACAAGAGTCTAATGGAAACCCACTGGATGGCCTTGGGTGATTCACACACTCTCAGCTACAGAAAACCCTGTGATAGGTTCGCCTTACAGACTCCATTGGAAATGATTTAAAGGCACAACAATAAAATTAATCTCTATTTATTTATCTATCAAAATGCACTGCACCACTGGCTCCTACAGTGGTCTGAGGTGAACACTTGCAGGCAATTCAAATTGCCCCCCTTCTCCTGCAAGGACTGACAGGCCAAAACATGGCATTTGCAAGCACAAGTTGCACCACAACTTTTTTTTCTGTTCTGTCCCAAATTCATGTGCACAAGTGTATAGACATGCTGCCAGCAGCCGCCAGTCACCTCCCTCATTCTACCCAGCTGTCAGCCCATTTGACACCCTGTGCAACTGGCCATTCGACTTGCCACACAATTGCATAAGTGATTGACATCCCGTACAGTGCAGCGGTGTGCCCAGTGACAGATTGGCACATGGAGGCCTCCTAGAATCATAGAATCATGCAGGAACTCACAAATCAAAGCACCCCAACAGATGGCCATCCAGCCTCTGTTTAAAAACCTCCAAAGAAGGGGACACCACCACATTCTGGGGGAGCATGTTGCACTGTCGAACATGCCTCCTTTCCCCCCTTCCCCCATGCCCCCCTGTTAGACTGGACAGTTTGTTAATCTTCTTATTAAATCCATTGTAATGAGCCTGCTACATTTGTCATCATTTTGCTTCATAGGGTGTACAATGGTTTGACAGTGCAGCTAACCACTTGAGTGCATGTAGAATCATAGAATTATAGAGTTGGAAGAGACCCCAGGGGCCATCCAGTCCAACCCCATTCTGCCATGTAGGAACTCCCAATCAAAGCATTTGTTTAAAGACCTCCAAAGAAGGAGACTCCACCACACTCCGAGGAAGCGTGTTCCACTGTTAAACAGCTCTTTCTGTCAGGAGGTTCTTCCTAATGTTGAGGTGGAATCTCTTCTCCTGTAGCTTGAATCCATTGTTCTGTATCTTAGTCCCTGGAGCAGCAGAAAACAAGCTTGCTCCCTCCACAATGACATCTCTTCAAATATTTAACTATGACTATCATGTTACCTCTTAATCTTGTGTTCTCAAGGCTAAACAAACCCTAAGCCATTCCTCATAGGGCATGGTTTCCAGACCTTTCACCATTTTGGTCACCACCACCCCTTCTGGACACACTCCAGCTTGTTAATGTCTTTTTTGAATGGTAGTGCCCAGAACTGGACACAGTTGTGCGCTCAATTTGCAAGTGGGCGACAAAAAACAACAACCCTGTGGGCAATGGTGCTGATGACTTAACCCCCCTTCTGTCAGGATTGGGTTAATCCTGCCATGAATTGTCTGCTTTGTGACTATGGGGCTAAACAGACAGCCCCTAAGGGGTGGCGTCCCGCTGTCCCTTTCCTTGCTGGATTGGGGCCAGGGCAACCACATGCCGCAGCCCCGATCCAGTACTTGCTGCCACAGTGGTGGCAGCTTTTTGGCACTCCTTTGCAGCAGCGTGTGTGAACGCTGTGCCAAGGGAGCGCCCTAACACCACATGCCATCTGTTTGGGTAGGTGGTGCGACAGCGGCATCGGGCGGGTGGCATGTGGTCACCATGCCCACACTCCACTCCCAAGCTGGCCCTTTTGGGTGGTCTGTACAGCCCCTATGATATGTATGATATGTCTCATACCATGATTATAGCGCTGTGAGATAATGTATGCTTTGAAGTTCTGATATGATTTGTACTTTATATATCTTTTACTGTGAAAGTGGAGAATATACATCTGGAATAGAAGGCTTGCTATGTGCATGCTTATGGATTATTGTACGCTATTGACATAGTCATATGATTAACCACTTTGGGGGTGTTGTCATATTTGCTGCCTTGATATGACTGTGGGAGATGGGATATGTAACATGTTCTTGGTTGGGTATGTCTGTATTGTTTTGTTGTTTGGTATGAAGCATGGAGTTGAACTATAGTTATCTTGGAGGGGATCGTTGTCCAATGAACTGGTATCAACATTGTTAATTAGATTCTGTAGTTATGCAGCTAATAATGGGTACTGATTTTTAGCCTTGGAAATGTGTGCTTTGGATAATCTCATCCAGTTTGAGGAAAGGAACCATAGAGGGAAAACTGGCTTTCACTGAAAGTTTGCATGGAAGGAATGCGAACTACGCATGTGGGAGATATTTTACCTCGCAGACTAGCTCTCTGCTATCAGTGGTTCCAACTGCTATGGAGGCCAAGCAGAGATAGCTACAAAAAAGACACCCAATTGTTTTGAGAACAAGAAGAAGAAAGTTAGCCCACCAATTTTCTGGGGGTGGGACGTGTGACTTTTGAAAGGAATACTTATCTTTGGGGGTTGTGTACTTTGCTTTTAGTTCTGTCCAAAACATTTTCCTAGATGCTTCTCTTCCACTGCTGAAATAAAGTTTTACTGCTTTGTGAAGTCGTAGGCCAGGGGTAGGCAACCTTTCCCCTTTAAGGGCCGAGGGACTTCAGCTCCCAGAAGCCTCAGCCATGTTGGCCAATAGTCCCATGTTGTCCAATAGCTCCTGGGATTCTGGGAGCTGAAGTCCCTCGGCCCTTAAAGGGGAAAGGTTGCCTACCCCTGTCGTAGGCTTTCATGGCCGGCATCCATAGTTTTTTGTGGGTTTTTCGGGCTGTGTGGCCATGTTCTAGAAGAGTTTCTTTCTGACGTTTTACTGCTTTCTCTAACAGTGGACTGATTTACTGAATTGGGGGAGAGTTCTTGACACATTCTTCCATCTCCACACCAGTCTGCAGACCACACACTGGTGCCATAGTTCACACTTTCTGGCTTGATCAAGATCAAACCAGGGGTTGTTTTGCTCTAGCGTGTAGCCCTGGAGCATGGCTTCATTCCGGTTTCCTCTTCGTTTGGCCAGATACATCGTTTAAACAGGTAGGATTCAAAACAGGCTGAAACCACTTTTTGTTCCTAACATTTGCTTTAAATTAAGATTTTTGTTAACTGCCCTTGAGTTGATTTCGACCCATGGCGACCCTGCTGATGAGACATCTCCAAGACCCCCTGCCCCCACTGCTCTGCCCAACTCCTGGAAACTCATACTTGTGATCTCTTTAATGGATCCCATCCATCTCACATGCAGCCTTCCTACCTTTCCTAGCATTATTGGTTTGTTTTTTTCCCAATGATTCATGCCTTCTCATGATGATGATGATAATAATAATAATAATAATAATAACAACAACTTTATTCTTGTATCCCGCCTTTCTGCCATGACAATCAAGGCAGCTTACATGGAGTAAAATAGATTTAAATTAAATATAGCCTAAATAATAATAATAATAATAATAATAATAATAATAATAGACCCCTCTCTTTAAAAAGAATTAAATACAATACTATTTAAAAAAAAGAATTCAACCTATTAAAAGAGCAACATATTAAAATAGCAATTTTTCAAGTAACAGCAGAGGTTGTCCCTCAGACAATTGGGGGCGGCCGAAGCACCAAAAATAAATAAATAAATAAATAAATAAATATAAAATTATTTTTTTAAAAAAATTAAAAAATATGCATGCACACTCTCTCAGCCCCAGAAAAGCCATGGCAAAACCCATGTGGAGATTTTGCCAAGAAAACCCCAAAAACAAGTCATAACAACAATAATCAATATCATCATGGCGGGCGGCGGCGGAGGCAGGACCAGCCTGGGGCCAGTCCAAAGGCCCCGGGGGGCCGCATCCGGCCCCCAGGCCTTAGGTTGTCTACTCCTGACTTGGAGGAATGAAAAACCACTTAATTCACACATTTAGATGTGATGGTCTTGTTTACCTGGATGTACACATGCGTCAGGACATGTTCCTTTTCTCTTGCTACCTCCAGATATCAGATATGAGATATAAAATATGTGGACCCCAAAATACAGTGCTGGGTATGCAAGGGTGCTAACAGTAACTGCACTTTAAAATCTATCTGCTGCTTCTATGTAGGATAGGGCTTGAAATCGGGCTGCATAGTTATTGGCAGATCTTAAGGGTTGGAGACAAAGGTCATAGAAGATGAAAGGTCTACTAAGAGACATGGAATGGAAGGAGGGAGACACCCGTGAAATAAGAAAGTGAGAGCACTGAGTCCAGTGCTAATGTTGAATCTGGACATGTGTGAAAGGTATGTTTGTCTAGAAAGACTTCCAGAAAAGTCTGTCAAGAGACAGTGTCTTGTGAAATATGGCTGAAGGGTGGGGATCGATTGCTAATCATAAGACACAGAGACCAAGGTTGAAATAATTGCTAATCCACAAACAACTCTGTGACCTTAGTCAAAGAACCATTAATGGGCCTTGTAAGAAGATGAAATGTGATACCTGGTGGTAGAACACTGTATTTGAATGCAAAAGGTCTTGGATTTTATCCCTGGCATCTGATAGTCTTGATGGGGAATCTGTACTCAGGACTAGAGGCTACTGTCAGAACAGAACATGGAGAAACAGAATGGTTCCCAATTGGCAAAGGAGTCAGACAAGGCTGCATCCTATCACCCTACCTGTTCAACCTATATGCAGAACATATTGTAAGAAAAACAGGCTTGGACATGGAAGAGGGAGGAGTGAAAATAGGAGGAAGAAATGTCAATAATCTGAGATATGCTAACAACACCATAATACTAGCAAAGAACCTCACAGACCTGAAACAACTACTAAGGAAGATCAAAGTAGAAAGTGCAAAGGCAGACCTATTCTTGAACATAAAGAAAACAAAAATAATGACCTCGGAGGACCTTCACAAGTTCAACCTAGACAATGAAAAAATAGAAATAGTAAAAGAATTCTCATATCTGGGATCAAACATTGATAGAAATGGAGACTGAAGCCAGGAAACCAGAAGAAGATTAAGAATGGGGAAAGAGGCTATGAAAGAACTAGAGAAGATCTTAAAATACAAGGATATACAACTGAGCACAAAAGTTAGAATTGTACAAGCCATTTTATTCCCTGTTACCATGTCTGGATGTGAGAGCAGGACAGTTAAGAAAGAGGATAGGAAGAAAACCAATGCATGTGAGAGAATGTGGGGCTGGAGAAGAGTGCTGAGGATCCCATGGACAGCCAAAAGGACAAACAAAGGGGTCCTAGAGCAGATCAAGATGGAAACCTCCCTGGAAGAAGCCAAGATGAGCACACTCAGGTTGTCATACTTTGGACACATCATTCCAATCCAACCTACTCTGTGCTCTCCTCACTTTATGCAACCTCTGCTATTACCGTATTTTTCGGCATATAAGACGCTCCGGCATATAAGACGCACCCAATTTTAAAGGAGGAAAATCTAGGAAAAAAAAGATTCTTAATAAAATACAGTCGGAGGACGCCTCCGACCCAGGCATCCGCCCAAGGAAAGCAACCGGGCTTTCCTTGGAGGGACCCTGGGTCTGAGGCGTCCTCCGACCCACAGAGGACACCTCCAACCCAGGCATCCGCCCAAGGAAAGCAACTGGGCTTTCCTTGGAGGGACCCTGGGGTCTGAGGCGTCCTCCGACGCATGGAGGACGGCTCGGACCCTAGGATCCCTGCAAGCAAAGCAACCGGGCTTTCCTTGGAGGGACCCTAGGATCCCTGCAAGGAAAGCAACCGGGCTTTCCTTGGAGGGACCCTGGGGTCTGAGGCGTCCTCCGACGCACGGAGGACATCTCGGACCCTAGGATCCCTGCAAGGAAAGCAACCGGGCTTTCCTTGGAGGGACCCTGGGGTCTGAGGCATCATCCGACGCACGGAGGACGGCTCGGACCCCAGGATCCCTGCAAGGAAAGCAACAAGGGCTTTCCTTGGAGGGACCGTGGGGTCTGAGGCGTCCTCCGAAGCACGGAGGACGGCTCGGACCCCAGGATCCCTGCAAGGAAAGCAACAAGGGCTTTCCTTGGAGGGACCGTGGGGTCTGAGGCGTCCTCCGAAGCACGAAGGACGGCTCGGACCCCAGGATCCCTCCAAGGAAAGCAACAAGGGCTTTCCTTGGAGGGACCGTGGGGTCTGAGGCGTCCTCCGAAGCACGGAGGACGGCTCGGACCCCAGGATCCCTCCAAGGAAAGCAACAAGGGCTTTCCTTGGAGGGACCCTGGGGTCTGAGGCGTCCTCCGAAGCACGGAGGACGGCTCGGACCCCAGGATCCCTCCAAGGAAAGCAACCGGGCTTTCCTTGGAGGGACCCTGGGGTCTGAGGCATCCTCCGAAGCACGGAGGACGGCTCGGAGCCTGGTTGCTTTCCTTGGGCGGATGCCTGGGTCGGAGGCGTCCTCAGACCCAAGCATCCGCCCAAGGAAAGCAACGTTTTTTTCCTTGGGGCAGTGCTGAGGTCGGAGGCATCCTCCGACCCCAGTATTGCCCCAAGGAAAAAAATGTTGCTTTCCTTGGGGAGATGTTGGTCCCAGGGAAAGCATGGTCCCAGGGAAAGCGACGCTCCTTCCCCCTGCGTCCTCAGTGGTTCAATGGGCTGCTCGGCCTCCGATCCCAGGAGCAGCCCATTGAACCACCGAGGACGCGCGGAGGGAGCGTACATTCGGCATATAAGACGCATGAACTTCCAAACCGCCATTTTGAGGAAGAAAATGTGCGTCTTATATGCCGAAAAATACGGTACTTGAAAAATTGAGGGACAGCAACCCGGACCCTGGCTCAAAAAGGTTGCCTATCTCTGCTCCAAGTCATCAGCATTTCCTCTTGCAACCTGAAGCAAAGGATTTCTTCACATCCAAAGCAGTAAGCCAAATTTTCTGCCTGCCTTCCCCCCCCCCCCCCATTGTTGTGTCTCCAGCCAAACCTCCATCCATCAAGCTCAAGGATATCCTGATTCAATCACTATTTTGTCACACTAAAAATCAAAGTGAGCCCTTGATCCACATGGGGCCCCCAAGGACCATTTTTGTGACACTACAGCACCCTCCCAGGGTTAAAAATTACCCCAAAATAATCTCTATAGGGACATACAGGTATTCACTGTTCCATCACCACCCTGGTCCATTTTAGGCCAAGGAAAGGCTTTTGTCTAAACTGGGCCAAAAATGCCCTGGAAACCAATAGCATGGCAAAAAAAATGCCCCTATGGTCATTTTGCAGCAAAATTTTGATTTCCTTTGCAGTGGGTGCAATGAGGCTTTCCAAGGTCTCCAGGGAAGAGGCTAATGCTCACTTTACCCAGATGCTCTCCACATGATTTCCAGGATTTAAGTCCTGGATCACACATATAAACCTCCCTGACATATAATGCTACTCCTTCTCCTTTCCTGTGTGGCCCATTTCTTTAAAAGTTTATACCCTTTTGTTACTACATTCAAATCCTGAGTTTCACCCCCCCAAATATGATGCTTATTATATCATATTTGGTTTGCTAAGAGTCACCATAAGTCAGAAAGGACTTGAAGGCATATGATTCTATGATTCTATGATTCTAAGAACAACACCGTTGCTCCCACCGTCTGGAACTCCCTTCTGCAGAAGGTTAGACTGGCCCTCTCCCTGCTTTCCTTTCACCGGCAGTCAAAGACATTTCTGTTTATGGAGGCTTTTAATGGGTAAGCAGGTTTTATTGGGATCTGTGTTTTATTTATTTTTTAATCTTTTGCATGGTGTTTGAATGATTTTATATTGTATAAAAGGGTTGGGGGGTTTTTAAATTGTGCTTAAAAATTTATTAAGATATTTTTACTGATTCTCTTTGGAAGCTGCCTTAGGTCCCATTCTGGGAGAAAAGCAGCATATAAATGAAATAAATAAATACTTAGTTTGTACATAAATCTGGACCCAATACAAGGTAATACCATTCATCTCAACTCAATGTACTAGAATCCAGCTATTGGTGGTATGAAAACAAGTGAAGCCTCACCACACTAGATGGTGCTATGCAAACACAAAACAGGAACAGGTTGTCTAGATAAGAAGGTAAATCCAGCTTGCTGCAAAACACCCTGGCAGTGTTCTTTAATCACTAGTTACGCTTGAATCTGGGGCAGATTTGTACTGAGAAATCAAAGGTAGCATTCATACTTCTACAACAAGGCTGCCAGTCGGGTGCCACACTTTTTGGAAGAATGTAGGGAGAATAGAACCTGTTCAGGGAGAGGCAATACAGACAATTGGCAGCATGGAAAACAAGTCATAAGTAGAAATGTTGAAGGGGCTGGAGGCTATTTAGCTTGGAGGAAACAAAACCCCAGGAGGAGAAAGCACAGCCAGAGAGCTAGCCTATATCTAATGGGATTCGGCAGAGCTGGCCCAAGGTGTTTTGCTGCCTGAAGTTGGCAACTCCCTTCATTTCACACTGAAAAGTCAAGAGGATTGGGAGTCAGAGCACATTTCTACATTAGTTTTTTAAAAATATTCTTTATTAATGTTAAAAATATAACAACGTACAAACATACATGTCATGACAAGACAATAATAAAGACAACAAATACTACAATACAAAAGGGGGGGGGGAGATAAACATCATAAACCAAAACTAACAACTAACACTTAACACTTAACATTAACTTCCTTGCAAATGGCAAGAGGATCAGAAAAAAAAATACATTTCAAATAACCTGTACCCCATAGTTAATTCTATTCTTACATCACTGACCTTAAGATTTATATAACTAAAGTAGATCAGTCAAATACCCGACTAACACCCAACATTGAGTACAATATCTACATTACTTAAAACTTTGTAGTATATATCTTTAAACAATATCTCTACTTATCTATCTATAAAGTTTGTATCTAAATAGCTTCTTAATTATATCCTTTATATCCTTTATATCACAATGTATCAATATCTTAACCTAAAATAAGTATATTATAGTAAGTATATTATTCCAAAAACGTTGCATGACTTAATTCATTATTGATATCATTCCTTTTCAGATATCAATACCATGGAGCCCAAGTCTTATGAAATTCTACCAAAGACCTATCCCTAAATAAATATGTCAATTTTTCCATCTCATAAATTTCATAAAGTTTTAATTTCCAATCCTCCACTGAAGGTGTTTCTCTCTTTCTCCAAGATTTTGCAAAAAGTATTCTCACTGTGGTAATTAAGAAAAATAACAGTTTCCAATTACTCCCAGAGCACATTTCTACATTAGTGACAGGACAGAAAAGAAAAGAAAATCAGCATGTGCTTTATAGACTATAGCAAAGCATTTGACTGCATAGTTTACAAAAGGCTATGGAAAGCCTTAAAGACATGATGGGAGTGCCAACACATCTGATAATCCTGATGGGGAATCTGTACTCAGGACAAGAGGCTACTGTCAGAACAGAAGACAGAGAAACAGAATGGTTCCCAATTGGCAAAGGGGTCAGACAAGGCTGTATACTTTCACTCTGTCTATTCAACATGTATGCAGAACATATTATACAAAGAGCAGACTTGAACACAGAAGAAGGAGGAGTGAAAACAGGAGGAAGCAATATCAACAATTTAAGTAATGCAGACAACACTATAATACTAGCAGAAAATATCACAGACCTAGTACAACTACTAAGAAAGATCAAGGAGGAAAGTGCAAAGGCTGGCTTATTGTTAAACATTTTTTAAAAAAAACCCAAAGACAATGACCATGGAGAATTTACACAAATTTAACCTAGACAGTGAGGAAATAGAAATAGCAAAAGAGTTCTCATATCTGGTATCAAACATTGATTGGAGCAGGGACAACAGTCAAGAAATCAGAAGAAGACTAAGGATGGGGAGGGCAGCTATGAAAGAACTAGAAAAGATCCTAAAATGTAAAGATATACAACTGAGCACAAAAGTTAGAATTGTACAAGCCATTGCATTCCCTATTACCATGGATGGATGCAAGAGCTGGACAGTTAAGAAAGCGGGTAGGAAGAACATAAATTCATTTGAAATGTGGTGCTGGAGAAGAGTGCTGAGGATCCCATGGACAGCCAAGAAGTCAAACAAATGGGTGCTAGAACAGATCAAACCGGAAATCTCCCTGGAAGCCAAGATAACTAGACTAAGGCTGTTGTACTTTGGACACATCATGAGAAAGCATGACTCATTGGAGAAAACAATAATGCTAGGAATATAATAATAATAATAATAATAATAATAATAATAATTTGTATACCGCCCTGTGGCGAACCAATCCGGGCGGTTGACAACAGTAAATATAACAAGATTGAAATATAACATTAAAACAGTATAATCCCTCCCCCCCTTAAGAAAGTATTAAACAATATGACAAATTAAAAACACAATATCAGAACATAAAACCATAATTAAACAAACTAAAAACCCTGTTGTCCCTCTGGAGATCCTCAACCATCACTAAGATGGGGCCACGGGAGGAATGAGGGGATCAGGAAGCCTGGGCCGGGATGGTTAATCTGGAAAGGCCTGCCGGAAGAGATCCGTCTTGACAGCTTTTTTAAAGCTATCTAATGATGTCAACTGACGGATCTCATCCGGCAGGCTGTTCCAGAGTTTGGGGGCGACAACAGAGAACGCACTCTGGGAGGTCGCTGCAAGCCTAGATTTTAGAGGCTGCAGTAAGTTCCTCCCAGAGGACCGGAGAGCGTGGGGAGGATTGTACTGGAGGAGGCGATCCTTGAGATAGGAAAGGTGGAGTGAAGCAGAAAGAAAGGAAGGCCACATGCTAGATGGATGAACTCTGTAAAAGATGCCACAGGTATGAATTTGCAGGAACTGAACAGAGTAGTTGAGGCCAGGGAATCTTGGAAATGTCTCATCTACAGATTTGCCATGGGTCGAGATGGAGTTGTGGTTGAATAATAATAATAATAATAATAATAATAATAATAATAAATAGGACAACATCCTACAAAGCACAATTGGGAACAGCTGGCTAGGTTGGGATGCAGGGCTAGCTGTGATGCAGTGATAGCACTGTCCTCAAAGGGAGGGGAATAAATGCTCAGGGGTCCAGAAGAAAAGATGGGAAAGATATTGCTACCCTATCGCCAGCATTTCTGCCTGAGGCAACTGTCCCATTCTGCATAATGTTAGAGTCAGCCTGGCCTTACATTGTTCCACTTGGACACTCGTGCAGGGGAAAATGCAGGACACAAAAGAAACAAATAAAAATAAATGATCGTAAGAAACACTTAAGTTGGCTATCAGATAGCATGTAATGGTACCAAAAAGAGCAATTCAGCCATGGAACTCACAGCTGGCTTGGGATTCTGAAAATTGACATCAGTGGCAGCCAAAGACCTAGGGGCTGTACAGATTGCCAGAAATAATCCAGTTTGAGACCACTTTAACTGTCTTGGCTCAATGCTAGGGAATCATGGGAATTGTAGTTTTTTTCTGAGACATTGAGCCTTCTCTGTCCGAGAGCTCTGGTGTCACAATAAACTACAGTTCCCATGATTCCCTAGCATTGAGCCAGGATAGTTAAAGTGGCCTCAAGCTGGATTATTTCTGGCAGGCTGTACAGGCCCTTACTTCCATGTCAGGAGTGAGGCAAAACTGCTCTGGTTTTTATTCCAGATTTTGAAGACACTATCCAAGGTGCTGAAGCTATTTGGAGGGCAGGTTTCAGTGCCTTAGAAGGATCCTTTAAAGTCAGGAATAAAATCTAGAATGGGTTGACTTGGTTTGTAGTCCAAAAAATTAACTCTGTTGCAGCCTCTGCTTTGATGGGATCTCTTAAGCTTACCAGATGGCAATTGCAACCATCTTTCCCCTTCCTTCCTTCCTTCCTTCCTTTTTCATTTGAACAACAAGGCCGGTGGTACAGGATTGAGGGAGTGCTCCTGCGATGGGTTGACTGTGAATCTTCAAATTAGCATCTTTTTAAAGCCTCTCCCAATGTACTGCAGGAATTTTGTAGTGTTTTGTACCACTACATCCCACAACTGCTGCTTCCCAAATCTGATGCCCTCAGGATGTTTTGTACTGCACCTCCCATCATCCCTAATAATTGCCCAGTGCTGTTTGTAGGTAATAGGAGTTGTATCCCAAGACATCTGAAGGGTGTCCAGTTGCCTACCCTTGTAGATGTTTGCAGGGGGTTAGGGGGATTCCTCTAAGTTCCCCATTCTTTGTCTCCCTTCTTTATTTGTGTTGTTTTCCCCTTATAAGTATGATTATTTTATGTAATGGTCTGTGCCAAGGAAACCCTTATGTAACTGGAGACACCTCAGGCACAAGTCTCAGAACACATGGCTGCCTTGGCTGACTGTCAATTACAATATTTTGTGCATGGCTAGTTTCAGCTCTGGTCTAGAAATGTGAGAGCAAACAAGGATGGAGATTTAAATTGGGCCAGGACAATTGGGGAAGCAAGAGAGAGATGCCCACTTATTTCACAAGTGTACCCACAGATATTTCTTTGCCAGAGAACCTGGTGAAATCCTTTTTGTTTATGCTTGTTAATATAAAATGGGCTTAGCAAAAGCAAAGGTGGAAAATTAGGACGTTATCACACGGGGAGTCGCGGGGAGAAAGTGGAAATAAACGGGCACGAGCGGAAGTCTTTAATTTACGGGATTTGTCCTGTTCCGCCTCGTCTGATAACTAAATTCGAATTTAAAAGGGGGTTAATTCAAACAAAAACCTGATCTTTTCATTTTCGGGATTTCTGAGGATTTGAAAAGATCAGGTTTTCGTTCGAATTAACCCCCTTTTAAATTCGAATTTAGTTATCAGACGAGGCGGAACGGGACAAATCCCGTAAATTAAAGTCTTCCGCTCATGCCCGTTTATTTCCACTTTCTCCCCGCAACTCCCCGTGTGATAACGTCCTAAGACAACAACCAGTTTGGCCCCATTTTGTCTACAGTCATGGGTGTTCTTAGTGTGTTTGCTGCTTGGAAATATTCCACTGACTTCTGTCGTAAAGCAGCACCACTGAAGGCGGGGATGGACCTGCTTTTTAAAGGAGGACAAGAAATAAATCAGAATTACTGACTGAATCAGAACTGGGGAGGGGGGGAAGCTGCCGTTTCTCATTTGCTTATATTTAAGTGTCCATGATTTTTAAAATAACAATTGTTTGGCATCAAAGCTGAGTCTAGGGTGCTGATGTGGACAGGGGACAGGATTAAATTGTCAAGGGGTGTATTCACAGAATCCAATTGTAGTAGTTTAATATCACTTTAAATGCCTGGGATCCATCATACGGAATCCTAGGATTCATTCTTCCAAGAGGTACTTACAATTCGTTGCCAGAGAGTCTTTGTACCTCATCCACCTTTGTTCCTCCAGGTTGATTCCAATTTATGGCAACCCAAAGGCAAACTTTTCTTGACCAGATTTGTTCAGGACTTTGCCACTTCCTTCCTCTGAGGCTGAGAGAGTGTGACTTGCCTAGGGTGGCCATACAGGGATTTGGTTTTGTCTTCCAGTGTCCTAGTCCTAACCACTGCATTGTATTGACCCAAATACCAATCCTATAATTCCATAGAATGGAGTCATGACAAAGTGGTATAGCTATAACTGTATAATGTGGATACCATTTATGTTGTATCTTAATAATAATGCTGGTTCAATTCAGCTAATCTATGAACCCAAACAGGACTGCACTATTCTCACCATGGTGGAGACAGACCAATTCTTTCCCCATCACATCAGGGCTTGGGAACCTGTGGTCCTGGAGAAGTTGCTGGACTCCAGTTCCCCTCAAATCCAGGCAGCTTGGCCAATTGTGAAAGATGAAGGAAGGTTAACTAAAAGTTTATTTGCTCTTGTTAAAACCCAAGATGATTAAACTGAGGCTATCATACACTGGACACATCATGAGACAATATATCTCAGTGGAAAAGATGGCAATGCTTGGTACAGCAGAAGGCAGTAGGAAAAGAGGAAGATCATATTACAACTGGATCGATTCAACCAAGTTTGCAAGACCTGATCAGGGTTGTTGACGATGGATACTCTTGGAAGTCTGCCCTAAGTCGACGCTGACTTGATGGTCAATAACTAACGGCCCATAGAATTCTCCACTGGAGAGTTTTAGTCCATTCTCCTGAACTATATCACTAGAATTCTCCAGCAGAAAATGACGTGTATCTTACCAACTGACAAATCTCAGTATTCCATAGGATGGTTCTGTGACAGATCAAGACATATCAAACCACTGTAATTGTGTGATGTAAATACACTCTTATATTGTTGTTCCAGCAACAGGTAACATGTCTATTGGAATACGCCTCTGAAATATAGTACTAGCAGCAGCAGCAGAGTCTCTTGTAGGGCTGTCATTCAAAGGGTTGTGATATGTTGTCAGCTTGGAACTAAATTACAACAACTTTTTCCCTGCACAGGTCAGAGTGCCAGTAATATTTCATACCTGTATGGGCAGCTGGAATATTTGCCTCACTTTAGAACCCTGCTAAATATTTCTGCAGGGTATAAAATCCTTTCCGCTGAAAGTAGAGAGGCAGCGTGGTTTAGTGGTTTGAGTACTGGACTAGGATTCTGGAGACCGAGGCTTGAATCCTCACTCAGCCATGGAAGCCTTCTGGGTGTGACCTTATGCAAGACACACACTCTCTCTCTCTCTCTCAGAGGAAGGCAAATGCCCTCTGAACAAATCCTACCAAGAAACCCCCATCATAGGGTTACCGTCTGGTTGCCATAAGGCACACAACAACAACAACAACTAAACAAATGCTGAAATGCCATGAGGCCACTCCATGCATCTGAGGAAATAGGCTCAAGTCTATGAAAGCTCACGCTACCAGCTTCTTTCTTTCAGTTAGGGGGGTTGCAGACTGCCAGAAATAGTGCAAATTGAGTCCACTTTTAGGGTTAGGGTTAATGCTAGGGAATCATGGGAATTGTTTGTTTTTTTCTAAGACATATAGCCTTCTCTGTCAGAGAGCTCTGGTGCCACAATAAAATACAGTTCCCATGATTCCCTAACCCTAACCCTTAAAGTGGACTCAATTTGCACTATTTCTGGCAGTCTGCAACCCCCCTGAGTCTCAAAGGTGCTACAAGATCCCTTTGCATACTACTGTGTTAAGTTTAACTTCTGTGAATGTGTGTGTGTGTTTATACACTTTTAGCCTCTGGAAACATTGTCTATCTGAGATCTTCGATTCAGAGAAGGGGTCTGTGATGGCAGCACTGAATATAGAGGGTGGTAGGCAGAAGGCACTGAAGGCAGAAGTTGCATAAATGCTCCTAGGTATCTTGAAGGTATTTTGAAGGCCCCTACAGCTGGTGTCACAAAAGGGGGACAAGAAGAAGTTCTTACCCAGTGGAAGAAGTGGGGATCAGGGGAAGCTTTCACTCCTGAGTATTGCAGTGAGTGCCATTTGGTGGGCAGAAACCCCACATTTAGCCAGTTGCCTAAGAGGAACCCTCACTGTTGGTGGCATTGAGAGGGATTTCCCAAGTGGAAAGCCCTACAGTTGTCGGGATAAGAGCTGGGGAAACCCAACAACTTCCTCTTGATATCCAGTGGAGGTTCAGTTACCATCCCACTACTGCAGGCATCTCCACATCATTCCAGCCCAAACCAAGGTCATGTTTAAGCCTTACAGGGAGAAAGAAGGTTGGTACTTTCTACCATTTATGGTGGGACTGTAAAGAAGCAAAAAGATACTGGGGATGTATCCATAAGGAGATGATAAAATATTAAATATACAACTAAAACTAAACCCAAAGGTGCACTTCTTGGGGATAATAACAGACGATGAACTGGAAATACAACATGGAAAGTTGATTTTTTTTTTAACTTAATAACAGCGGCCAGAATTATATATGCAGCGAAATGGAAATCTGAAGAAACCCCCACTATTAAGGATTGGTAAACTGCCCTGATTGGGCAACCATTGGGCGGTATATAAATTATTATTATTATTATTATTATTATTAGAAGAAGAAGATTTATGACCTCATGGAAATGGATAGGCTAACGGGTTTGATAAAAAAAGAAAGGAATGGAGGAATTTAAAAATGATTGGAAATTGTTGATAAACTACTGGCGATTAGAATGGGGATCGAATTTTGTTAGAGGACTAGATTAATTAAGAGAACTCTGATAGGAAAGACGAAATATTGATAAGTGGGATAAAGGGCAATATAATTTTTGGTTTAAATAGGTCTGTAGAGGTAAAAGCATGACGACATATGTAATTAATATATACACGGAGTACTTTAAGAACGGGCTAAATAGCAGGACATGATGGATAAGGAAGTCATTGTGGTTGTCTTTTGTGTTGTTGTTTTTTCTGTACAGTTTTGTCAATAACGTGTCTGTTTTGTTTTGTGTGTTTTTTCTTATTCTCTTGTGTATGTTGTTGTTTTTAATCAATACATTAAAAATTTATTTTTTTAAAAAAAAAAAGCCTTACAGGGAGAAGGATTCATTGGATAAGAAGCTTTTCATAACCTGGAGGACACCAAACTGAGAATGTGGGTGGATTCAGAGTCTGGCCAGTGTTGGAGCAATAGACTAAAGGCCTTTGCAGACTGCCAGAAATAGTGCAAATTGAGTCCACTTTAAGGGTTAGGGTTAGTGCTAGGGAATCATGGGAATTGTTTGTTTTTTTTCCTGAGACATTGAGCCTTCTCTGTCAGAGAGCTCTGGTGCCACAATAAAATAGTTCCCATGATTCCCTAACCCTTAAAGTGGACTCAATTTGCACTATTTCTAGCAGTCTGCAAAGGCCCAAAGAAAGCTCAACTTCTCTGGAGGCTTAACCCCAACCATGTTTGGAGCTCTCCATGGTGCTACTCACATCTTGCTCTAACTCTGTTCCAGGGACTTCTCTTCTTTGGAGCCCTCATGGTGCTTATTATTTATTCTGCCTATTCCATTGTGTCCTCAGACTTTGTCTCGGCCCTCTTCATAGCTATTTCCTCTGGCAATCCCTCCCCTTGAAGCTCCAGCTGAGCTAGTCCCTTTTGGCTAAAACAGAACAGATGCTTCTCACACACACACACACACCATTTTAAATTCTCCTGATCCCCTTCACAAAAATCAGTCAGCTGCTATAACCATTGAGCATGCTTTGTCCCCAGTTACCGCTGTTTGGAATTTTAATCCCCTTTAGGTGTCTGGATTGGATTTAGGAAAATATTATTTCTCCCAAAACTTTTAACTGTGCTGCTGTTTTGGCTACATAAGGACCCATATGTTGTGTTTGCTATGAGTATTTATGATTTCGTATCATTATCTGATCCAGACCTATTTGTGTGCATAGCACATTACAAAATAACACTATGTCAGGTTTCTTCCTCCATGCAGCTTACAGTCTGAATCCTAACATGGGAAATACAAAATAGAAAGTGAAGGAATAAGGAGAGAGGAAGATAACAGTAGACCAATGTATTAATTTCAGGGATGACCATGCACTGATTTATTTTATTATTATTTTTCCTTTATAGCTTTCCATATACTGTAATCTAAATGAGTTATACCCCAGCTTAGTGTTTTCCAGATGTTTTGTACTCCACCTCCCATCATCCCTTAATTTTATGCATGGTACATTAGCTTTCCACATGCAAGACTTATTTGGCCCTTAGGTCTTCAAGAGCTATTTTTAATGCACAAGTTATTCTTGTGAAAGGAAAAAGTCCAGCCTCTAAGAAAAGTGACAGACTGCAAACAAAACAGAATGCTTTGCGCAAGACCAAATATCTTTTGGGCAGCAGTCTTTTTCTTTCTTATGTATTTCTGGAACATAATTCTAAAAAATTAAATATACATTTCCTTAAACAAAGATAGGTAGTTCAAGGTAACTTTTACTCCTATTAGCAAATGGGTGGATTTTATCAATGCCATCAAGATCTCAGAGGAGACACAAACAGTGCTAGTCTCACATCAATGACTGTGTACAGTGGTCCCTCCACATTCACTATGGTTAGGGGCACAGGACCCCCGCGAAAGGGGGAAAACCACAAATAACAAAAACACGATGTTTTTACTTGAGAGAACACCTCTCTAAGTCCTCCACTGCAACTCTGTGGTCAACATCTGCCAGACATTGACCATAGAATTGCGTGAGGCTAGTGATAGCTAAGAATTGGAAATCAAATAGGGAGTTACAAATAGAAGAATGGTTGCTGAAACTTTATGAGCTCTATGAAATGGATATCTTAACCCATTTGATAAATGGAAAATCAATTATGGAAAGGAAGACAGATTGGAAAAAATTAACACCACTTTGGGAAAATATATGGGGGGAAAAGGCAACAATTTTTTTAGAAAATTAAAAATAAATCAGAATTAGTTATGATTAATCATATATACACACAAAGTTAAGACAAACAATTAAAAAGAAAAAATGAAATGAAAATGATTAGATTAATGAGGAGGGAAAAAAGAGAAAAAAGGTTTTAGGATATACCAAATTATTGACGATAGAATGAAGCTAAGTAAAGGAAAGACAAAGACATTGATATTGAGAGAAGTTGATAAGAAGAGCCATTCAAAATGGGGACAAACCTGGTGGGGAAGTCACTTTTAAGTTTGTTTTTTTTACTAAAGAATAGTAGGAATAACTAGAAAGAAGAATAAAAAGAGAAGAAGAACAGAAACAAAGGAAGAAGATGAAGAAACAGAAGAAGAAACAGAAGAAGAATGATGAAAAAATATGACTAAGAAAAACTAAGATATATATGATATGATTGCAATACTAATTTGTCATTTTTTTTCTTTTTGTGTGTATGTGTGTATGTAAAACAACAAACAAGTTTAACCAGATGCAATAATCTTTTTAATTTTTTATTGTTTATTGTTTATTGAATATGTAAAAAAAATTGTCTGTTCTTTTCTTTGGAAAAAATAATAAAAATAATAATTTAAAAAAAAATGTGCTGGAGGAGCCAAAAATGCCAAGTGGAGTGTTCTCTCTAGAAATTTCTAGGTCCTTCAGTGCGACTTTTGGTTAAGTTGACCACAGAATCGCACTGGAGGACCTAGAGGTTCTTAGAGAGAACATACTAATACAATCCATGAATAATCATATCCACAAAGTCAAATCTGCAAATGTGGAGGGACAACTGTAGTCCTCACAAATCCAGTTTAACTCTTTCCAGCCTAGCCTCAAAAATACTGCGAGATAGACCATCTTCCAAACACACAGTCAGGCAACACCAGCTGGTTGCATCCATACCAGCAGGTCCATGAATCTACTCTAAATCTAAAGTTCAGCCCAAACTTTAAAAGAAATACCCAAAAAAAGGAACAACTCTTTAAACTTCAGACTAAACTAAAAGTAGATTCACTGACCCAGTGTCAAGGAAGTCACCATTCATGAATGCTGTTGTTACCCAAAGAAATAAGGGGGATGTGGGGGGTACCCACCAAATATGACAGTATCTTATAATCATCAGGATAATCAATTAAATCAATATGGTGTCCTTCTTCAAACCTGTCCTCATTATTTAGTCATAGTCCAATTTGGTGGTTTCTTCTATTTCTTCCTGTCTCATTCAGTTACTTCTCCCAGTGTTTTAGTTGAGCTTTACTTTTTTCTTTCATCTAGTCTCCATATACATCATTTGCCAAATATTCTTCTCTTCCTTTTCTGTTATATACACCAGTCTTCAAATACTGTCTCTAAGTTTTCCTAAGAACCTTAGTTTCCAGAAATCCCATCTGTCCAGAAACCTTTTTGGTATCCACTTCCAATTTCCATCTTTTGCTCACACCCTTCCTGTATTAACTCTTTCTCTTTCAATGTCTTCCATGCTTTTCCTCCTAATAGAAAGCCCCAAAGGTAAGGTAAGGTAAAAAAGTGGTTTGACTATTTCCGTGCTGTTTGGTTTATCTTCCTCTTTACTTGTCTGTGTGCTTTTTTTCTTCTAATCCATTGTAGCCCCCTAAACCAATCCACCAACTGCAGCTTTCAGCACTCAGTTTTTAATTCATAAAGTTTTTAAACCGCACCTAAAGATTTAATTCAAATTTCAAAATCAAGATCAAATAATGTCAATAAAAATCTGGATCATTTATTATACATCTGATCTCTTGCATGGTTAATTTTCACTACATTCTTGGCCACCATTCTTCATGAGCTAAAGTTCGGTTTCAGGGTGCTTACCTCCCAGCAATTCCAATGATTTCCAACATGCCAATTTGTCCAGCAAAAGCTCAAGTGTTAAAAGTCCAACGCACCAAGCAATTTAGAGGTTTAGATTATTGTTTTATGATATTAATAAAGAATATTTTTTTTAAAAGGAGTTGGCGGCTACCTGCCGTCCATTTTGAGATGGCGTCTCCAACGTGGTCATGACTTGTTCCCTAAATCCCTGCTTCTCCTCCGTGAATGGTCTTAAGATAGAAAAATGTCAAACACCCAGAGCAGGAACCTGGATTTCTGGATTTCTAGTTGTTCGTTGCAACTCCAAACAGCTACCTTTCCACATTCAGCGAGTGTAACTTAACAGAGCTGTTAAGAATCCACCTGATCACAATATTCAACACTCCTGCTCCTGTTCTCCTTTTTTATGGATGAAAATAAAACTCTGCAATACAAAGAATTTCTTTGCTTCTTATTGGCTTGATACAGCTAAGAGCTAGAAAACCAGAAAGTTGAACATTGCAGGATGGTGGACTAGACTTAGGGAACCATGGTTAATGGAGAAAATTGGAGACAGTGATAATAGAGCAAGAGGACCACAATCTGGATTGACTTTCTACACAATTTGGCACCCATTTATTGACTATATCCAGCGAGACTTGGTTTCTAGACGCCCCCCAATCTCATCTAAATGTTTATGGAAAGATGTCTTCCAGGTTCCTTGAATGTGCCTTTTGTCTATCATTTCCAGGACAGCCCTTTGGGTTATGATTTAATTTCTGTTTTTTTTCAATAAAATAATCACGTCTAAGGGTTTATTGCTTCTGACATTATTTTTATTTGTTGTTGTTTTGGTATTCTGTTTGTTGTCATGGTTTATTTGTATAATTCTGAGTAAAAAAGAAAGAATCCACTTGACCAGCTGTCAAAGCCAAATGGAGGTCTGCAAGGCAGAAATCACGAATGTCATCCCTGTAGGCACGATTGGCACCAACTTAAACACATCGTTCAGGCACTAAGTTAAAACTTGGTTATTTGCCAAAGCCTTTAAGCCTCATTGAGCGTATCCACACTGCAGAATTAAAGCAGTGTGACACCACTTTAACTGCCATGACTCTATCCTACAGAATCCTGGGATTTGTAGTTTGGTGAAGCACCAGAATCTTTGATAGTTCAGGCTGAATATCTCACCAAACTACAAATCCCAAGATTCTGTAGGATAAAGTCATGGCAGTTATAGAGGTGTCAAACTGCTTTTATTCCACAGTTTGCCCATTAATTCAAACCAAATCCATATATATATATTTGTGAAAACTTTATTTTTTTAAAAAAAAAACTGTTTTTAACTCATTGCAATTTAATATGTTTTAGCTTATTTAAATTATTTTACTGTTGCAATCTAACTTGTTTTAATGCTATTAAAAAAAATGTATTATTATTTGTACACTACCTTGATTTAGGAAAAGGTAAAAATATTTTATAAATTAATAAATAAAGGCAGGCAAATGCTAAAATTTTAACTTATATGGATTAAAGAGAACAGTAAATTTTAGGAATTAAACCCCTTATTTGCCAGGAATTTTATATATTTGCCATATTTGTCTACTGGAATTAAAATAACAACAAATCTTGTAGCATTTTAAAAATTGACATACTTTGTTTGTTTGGAATAGGTTTTCATGAAATATTTAATGCCTGCAAACATGCACTATCGCCTTGGTCTTCCTCTAGTCTACTGCCACATCAGACACATTGGCTTTAAAAGAGAGATTCCAGAATTTGACCAAGAAATTCAAAGACTGAACATCCTGAGTGATGCCAAGATCTGGCCCATAATCTTTTTCTAAAGTCTCTTTTTGAAAGGACAGAGATATTTTGAAAGAGCTGAGAACTAAGAGTCCCGGGGAAGGCTCCAGGGGATAGAAATTGTTATTCTTCAAAAAGATTCCAGCACAAAATACAGCAGCAAGCTTGAGGGAGTTTTTAAAGAGTTTTCAGGCATCAGGTTCCCTTGTGTAACACAGGAGGATCTGAGGACAATTTTCACAAAAATTCTTTGGTGATTGGTGTATGTATACTTACTCTCCAAGCATAGAGGAGTAACTAGAGGAGAAAGAAAACCTGTTTCCTGATTTATTTATTTTCATTTTTTTTTAAAAAAAAACCTCTCTCTGGGATTAAATGAGAAAAAGCACATGGATTTCTTGGCATTTCAACTCCAGAGCCAGAGAATTTCTCTGCATTCTGAAACCTCAGTAACACAGAACATGGATTTCTATTATTTGAATTACTCCCTATATCTGTATGAACCTCGACATCTGCCTCAGAGTTCCTATTCAGAAGACCATCTTTAAGCCCCACCAGATATGCAAACACTGGTGACACAGACTTCTTAGTGGTGGGTTCATTTCTGTGAAACTTTTTTGATGTTATGTGCTTTCAAACATGGCTGTGACTTATGACAACCCTATCATAAGCAAGATTTACTCTTGGCAAGATTTACTCAGAAGATGTTTGGAATTGTCTTCCTCTATGACTGACAGTCATCTACAATTAAAATAAATATTTTCATACAATCAAAGTAACATAATTCAAGACCAGGAAGGATTAAAAAGATGTTGGATGCAATACACAGAAAAATTATCCAAAAGAGATGACAAAATGAAGGACACATGGAATGAAGAGTGATATGGAGATGAACCCCAGATTCTAAAAAGTGAGGTGGGAACTGCAATAAGAGGAACAGTGAAAAACAAATCACCAGGAACAGATGATATTCCAATTGAACTGCTGCAATCCACACTGAGAGAGTCAACTCTAGTGCTAACCAACATATGTCAATAGATATGGAAAACAAATTGATGGCCAACAAATTGGACGCGATCAATATACATCTTCATCCACAAAAAGAGACTGCAGCAACTATAGAACCATAGCACTAATCTCCCACGCAAGCAAAATCATGCTCAAAATTTTGCAACATAGATTAGAACCATACATGGAGAGAGAAATCCCAGAGATCCAAGAAGGGTTCAGGAAAGGAAGAGGCACGAGGGACTAGATTGCAAACATACAATGGCTAATGGAGCACACCAGGGAATTCCAAAAGAAAATCAGCATGTGCTTTATAAACTATAGCAAAGCATTTGACTGCATAGACCATGAAAAGCTCTGGAACGCCCTTAAAGACATGGGAGTGCCAACACATCTGATAGTCCTGATGAGGAATCTGTTCTCAGGACCAGAAGCTCCTGTCAGAAAATTGGCAAAGGGTCAGGCAAGACTGTATCCTTTCGCCCTATCTGTTCAACTTGTATGCAGAACATATTATAAGAAAAGCTGGCTTGGACTCAGAAGAAGGAGGAATGAAAATAGGAGGAAGGAATATCAACAGTCTAAGATATGCAGATGACACCGTAATACTAACAGAAAACCTCACAGACCTGGAACACCTACTAAGGAAGATCAAAAAAGAAAGTACTAAGGCAGGCTTAATGTTGAATATTAAGAAAACAAAAATAATGACTTCGGAGGACCTTCACAAGTTCAACCTAAACAATGAAGAAATAGAAATAGTAAAATAATTCATATACCTGGGATCAAACATTGATAGAAATGGGGACTGCAGTCAGGAAATCAGAAGATTAAGAATGGAGAGGGTGGCTATGAAAGAACTAGAAAAGATCCCAAAATGGAAAGATAGACAACTCAGTACGAAAGTTAGAATCAAACAAGCCATTGTATTCCCTATTACCATATATGGATGTGAATGCTGGACAGTCAAGAAAGATAATAGGAAGAAAATCAATGCATTTGAGAGAATGTGGTGCTGGAGACAAGTGCTGACATGGACAGCCAAAAGCACAAACAAGTGGGTCCTAGAGCAGATCAAGCCAGAAATATCCCTAGAAGCCAAGGTGACAAAACTTAGACTGTCGCACTTTGGGCGCATCATGAAAAGACATAAATTGTTGGAAAGAACAATGTTGGGAAAGGTAGAAGGAAGTAGAAAGAGAGGAAGGCCACATGCTGGATCAATGGACCTTATTAAAGAGACCACGAATATGAATTTGCAGGAGCTGGGCAGAGCAGCAAAGGACGAGGGGTGGGGTGGAAATGTCTCATCAGCAGGGTTGCCATGGATCGACCCAAAGCAGTTAACAGTAAACAACAATACCACACAGCACTAAAATTAGAATCATCCAGTCCGTTGTATTACCCATCACCATGTACAGATGCAAATAAAAAGAAAAACAACTCATTTGAGATGGGTGATGTTCGAGGAAATGTTCAAAGTACTGCGGACAACCAAAAAGAGAAATGGGTCCTTGAACAGATGAAGCCTGAATTTTCACTGGAAACCAAGATGATTGAGTTGAGGTTGTCATACTTTGGCCATATCATGAGAAGGCATGACTCATTGTACTCAGGGCAACAGAGAGAGAGAAAGACCACAAACCAGATGGATAGGCTCAGTTAGGGAAGTCATGGGCCTGCATCTGTAAGACCTATGCAGAGCAGTGGAGGACACGGAGGCTTGGAAACATCACATCTACAGGGTCATCATGAGTTGAGGTTGACTAGAAGACAGCTAACAACAACAAGCCCATGCTTTTCCACTGATATACCTTTGAGGCTTTGACTCTTGTTATTGTTGCTGCATGCATTCAAGTGATTCTGACTTAGGGTAACTCCTTAGATGTGGCTTTCTTCAAAGATTGCTCAGAGGGTAGTTACCATTGCCTTCCTCTGAGACTAAGAGTGAGTGACTTACCCAACTTGTGGATTTCCATGGCCAACCTGGTCTCCAGAGTCATAGAATCATAGAGTTGGAAGAGACCACAAGGGCCATACAGTCCAACTACCTGCCATACAGGAACACAGAATCAAAGCACCCCTGACATGGCCACTCAGCCCCTGTTTAAAAATCTCCAAAAAAGAATGTTCTGGTCAAACACCCAAAACAGTAGTTACCCATTAAATCTTGTTCTCCATCCACAGTGAAAAGTACTATCATTGTTGTCTAAGCTGCTGGGCATTCATAATGTGCTCATCACTCTCCACCACTCCTCCATGTTTTGCCCTCACTGATTTCTCAGCAAAGAGTGTTGGTTTCGAAGCATCCAAATAGGTGTGAGAGGAACACTGCCCTACAATGGCTCTCTAACACCTTAGCAGTAGCACTGGTTTAAACCACAGTCTGTTATAAAGCAATCGAACTAATACTTCATCTCCATCCCTAAGTGCTCAGAGATGGGGGAATTAAAGCAATAGCAATAGCATTTACATTTCTATACTGAGTGAAGTAAGCACTCTCTAAGCAGTTTACAATCTACAAGCCTAGTGCACCCAACAAGGTGGGTACTCATTTTACCAACCTGTGAAAGGATGGAAGGCTGAGTCAACTTTGGAGCCCTGAGATTGAATTCACAACATTGCGGCTGCAGTAAAGGCAAAGGTTTCCCTTTGGCATGAATGTCTAGTTCAGGGGTAGGCAACCTTTTCCCTTTAAGGGCCGAGGGACTTCAACTCCCAGAATCCCAGGAGCTATTGGCCAACATGGGACTATTGGCCAACATGGCTGAGGCTTCTGGGAGCTGAAGTCCCTCGGCCCTTAAAGGGGAAAGCTTGCCTACCCCTGGTCTAGTTCCACCTGACTGTAGGGGCCGGTGCTCATCTCTGTTACTGAGCTGAAGAGCCAGCGTTGTCAGAGACTCCTCTGTGATCCTGTGGCCAGCATGATTGCACCAAATGCTGTTACCTTCCCCCCAAAGTGGTACCTATCTATCTACTTGTATTTGCATGCTTTTGAACTGTTAGGTTGGCAGAAGCTGGGACTAGTGATAGGAGCTCACCCCATCATGCAGTGCTTGGGCTTTAAACTGCCAACCTTCCGAACTTACTATCGTCAGAATTGGTGTCTTAACCACTAAGCCACCGCATCCCTCAACATGTATTGGCATTAAACCACTGCGCCACCAGGGCTCCTTAAAGGATCACAGAATGCTGTGATCCAAGGCAATGTGATGTTTTCTCCCATCAATGGATTTATCAATTAGTTACATCGGTATCCCACCTTTCCTCTAAAGAGCTCAGTGCAGTGTACGTAGCATGGCTTTCATGCTCAATTTGATTCCCACAACCACCAGTGGCAAGCTGATGGGTCTCATGTCTCAGTGCAGCATCTGACTCTGTCCCTAAAATAAATACAACACTTGGATGGATCCTTCAAGACCATAACCCAAAGCAGGTTCACCATTGAGTCAGGTCAGGTGGAGAGAGGAACTGGTGGGTCAGGTTCACCCAGTGAGCTTCATGCCTCTGCGAGAATTAGACCTGGATCTACCCAAGCCCCAGTCCAGCACTTTAACCATTATACCACATTGTCTTTCCAACTTATGCCTGTCTTCACTTTTGTGAGAGCAGTAAAGTTCACTGCTGAACAAGGATCTGAACATAGGTTTCTGTGTTTTTCGGACTGTGAGGCCATGTTCTAGAACAGGGGTAGGCAACCTTTCCCCTTTAAGGGCCGAGGGACTTCAGCTCCCAGAATCCCAGCAGCTATTGGCCAACATGGGACTATTGGCCAACATGGCTGAGGCTTCTGGGAGCTGAAGTCCCTTGGCCCTTAAAGGGGAAAGGTTGCCTACCCCTGTTCTAGAAGAATGTATTCCTAACATTTCACCTGCATCTGGGGCTGGCATTTTCAGAGAATGCTGGCATAGAGGTGTGTGGGGTATACATACCATGTGACCCTTGGTTGAGAGGATGCCCAAAAAACCCACAAAAACCTATGGATGCCAGCTGTGAAAGCCATCGACTCCACAAGGATTTGAATCTTGACCCTGTCTTTGCTTTATCAGCACAGTCTTAGGTCCAAAACACACTGCAGAAATGATCCAGTTCGAGAGCACTTTAACTGCCCTGGCTCCGTGCTAGGGAATCCTGGGAATTGTCATTTTGTTGTGGCATCAGAGCTCTCGAACAGAGAAGGACAAAACTACAGTTCCCAGGATTCCTTAGCATTGAGCCAGGGCAGTTAAAGCAGTCTCAAACTGGATTATTTCTGCAGTGTGTTTTGGACTCACCTAAAGAAGGAAGTTGGCAGCATGAGCTTTTGTAGACTTAAGTCTACTACCTCAGATGCATCCTTAAAGGAAGTCGTCTTGTTGTTGTTGTTAACTGCCCTCGAGTCGATCTCAACTCATGGTGACCCTATAGATGAGAGACCTCCAAGAAGACCACCTGCCCTCCACAGCTCTGCTTAAATCCTGCAAGCCCTTAATCCCCAAAGTGACCTCCTTAATAATAGAGTCCCTCCATCTGTCCTGTGGCCTTCCTCTCTTCCTCCTCCTTTCCCAGCATTATTGTCTTTTCCAAAGAGTTCTCTCTTCTCATGATGTGTCCAAAGTAGGACAGTCTAAATCTTGTCATCTTGGCTTCTTCCAGGGAGGTTTCTGGCTTGATCTGTTCTAGGACCCACTTCTTTGTCCTTTTGGCTCTCTATGGGATCCTCAGCACTCTTCTCCAGCCCCACATTCTCTCAAATGCATTGATTTTCTTTCTATCCTCTATCTTAACTGTCCAGCATTCACATCCATATATGGTAATAGGGAATGCAAAGACTTGGATGAGTCTGATTTTTGTGCTGAGTTGTATATCTTTGCATTTTAGCATCTCTTCTAGTTCTTTCATAGCCACCCTCCCCATTCTTAGTCTTCTTCTGATTTCCTGACTGCAGTCCCCATTTCTATCAATGTTTGATCCCAGGTATGGGAATACTTTTACTATTTCTATTTCTTCATTTTCTAGGTTGAACTTGTGAAGGTCCTCGGTGGTCATTATTTTTGTTCTCTTTATGTTCAACATTAAGCCTTCCTTTGCACTTTCTTCTTGAATCTTCCTTAGTAGGTGTTCCAGGTCTGTGAGGTTTTCTGCTAATACTATGGTGTCATCTGCATATCTCAGATTGTTGATATTCCTTCTTCCTATTTTCACTCCTCCTTCTTCTGTGTCCAAGCCTATTTTTCTTATAATATGTTCTGCATATATGTTGAACAGATAGGGTGAAAGGATGCAGCCTTGTCTGACTCCTTTGCCAACTGGGAACCATTCTGTTTCTCCGTCTTCTGTTCTGACAGTAGCCTCTTGCCTTGAGTACAGATTCCTCATCAGGACTATCAGATGTGTTGGCACTCCCATCATGTCTTTAAGGGCTTTCCATAGCTTTTCATGATCTATCTATGCAGTCAAAAGCTTTGCTTAGTCTATAAAACACATGATTTTCTTTTGGAATTCCCTGGTGTGCTCCATTACCCATCGTATGTTTGTAATGTGGTCCCTCATGCCTCTTCCTTTCCTGAACCCTGCTTGGACCTCTGGGATTTCTCTCTCCATGTATGGTTGGAGTCTATGTGCCTTTGCAGACTGCCAAAAATAGTGCAAATTGAGTCCACTTTTAGGGTTAGGGTTAGTGCTAGGGAATCATGGGAACTGTATTTTATTGTGGCACCAGAGCTCTCTGACAGAGAAGGCTCAATGTGTCAGAAAAAAAAACAATTCCCATGATTCCCTAGCACTAACCCTAACCCTAAAAGAGGACTCAATTTGCACTATTTCTGGCAGTCTGCAACCCCCCAATGTTGCAGAATTTTGAGCATGATTTTGCTTGCGTGGGAGATAAAGGAAGTCTACTTCCCTGAAATGATTCCCTATGAGCAAATAGCCCTAAGTCTACTTCCCTCAAAAGCATCTGAGGAAGTAGACTTAAGTCTAGAAAAGCTCTTGCTGCCAACTTCTTACTCAAAGATGCTACAGGATCTCTCTACATACGCTCTAGACTAGAGGGACACACTTTCCTCTCCCCTGCAGTTTACACACACTTCTATGGCAGAACTCTAGGGAGGGGAGAAGTTACTTTTTGGACTTCAGTTCCCAGCATCCCTAGTCACCAAGGTGGGCGATTCTGGAAGTCCCAAGCTCTGTTGAAAAGGCTGCCAGCCTCCTTGGGCTTCAAAAGGATTCTGCTTTGGTGTAAACACAACCACCGCCAGCTCTCACAGGTCCAAAACGCTGCAGAAATAATCCCAGTTTGAGATCACTTTAGCTGCCCTGGCTCAGTGCTAGGGAATCCTGGGAATTGTAGTTTATTGTGGCATCAGAGCTCTCTGAAAGAGAAGGTTCAATGTCTCATAAAACTTCAGTTCCCATAATTCCCCAGCACTGAGCCAGGGCAGTTAAAGCACTGTCAAACTGGATGACTTCTGCATTGTGTTTTGGACCCAGGGTTTGAATCCCAGCTGGGCCATGGACAACCCACCTTGGCCGAGAAGTCACACTCTCTAGGTTCCCCTCAGGAGGCTGAGAGAGTGTGACTTCTTGGCCAAGGTGGGTTGTCCATGGCCCAGCTGGGACTCAGGGTCCAAAACACACAGCAGTTTGAGACCACTTCGACAGCCCTAGCTTAGTGCTAGGGAATCCTGGGAATTGTAGTTTATTGTGGCACCAGAGCTCTCTCTCTGACAGAGAAGGCTCAATGTCTCAGAAAACTACAATTCCCATAATTCCATTGTGTAATTGAGCCAGGGCAGCTAAAGCGGTCTCAAAGTGGATTACTTCTGCAGTGTGTCTTGGACGAGTCGGTGGCTCCACCACGCCCCTTTCTGGCGGGAAAAGTAGATCAAAAGCGTGGACGACGCGTGCGCACGGCCATTCTGCACCCACGTGGGGGAAGGGGCCCAGGGGCGGGGGCTAGGCGGAGTGGGCGGTTCTTTGGGTGGGGCCTGTCGGAGGGGGCGTGGTTTGGGGGTCCGAGCGGAGCAGGGCTTGTTGGAGTGGGCGTGGTTTGTCGGAGTGGGCGGGGCTTGGTGGTCCTTGTCTTCTCCAGGCTAAACATACCCAGCTCCCTAAGTCGTTTCCTTAAGACGCCTGTCGCGACTATTCCTGATCGAGGGCTCCGCTGCGCCACGTGCGGGGAGGGGCCTCGGGGCGTGGCTTGTAGGAGTGGGCGGGGCTTGGAGTCAGCGCGGCCGGGACTGTAGAGGAGGAGGCGCAGAGCGGAGCCGGCGGAGGGACGGAGCGGTCGCTCGGGGCGCCTCTTCCTCTTCTTCTTCCTCCTTCTCCTCCTCTGAGGGGACCGACCGTCGTCGTTGGCGGTGTCCCAGGCGCGGCCCGGAGGCTGCTGCCGCTCGCTTCGCCTCGCCTCGCCTCATGAGGAGCCCCGCTGGCGGTCCTGAGGCGCCGCGGACGGCTCCCCTCAGCTCTCGGCCCCTCGACCCGGAGACCACGACGCCGACGTGAGAGGTGCGAGGAAGAGGAGGAGGAGGAGGAGGAGGAAGAGGCAGCGCGGCTGGAGCAGGACGAGGACCGAGTGGCCTCCGCTTGGGACCCAGACCCCGCCAGAGCGAGAAGGGAGCCGGCCAGGAAGGGTGAGGAGCAGCGGAGAAGGAAGGGAAGGGAAAAAGGAAGGAAAGGAGGAAGAGGAAGAAAGGGAAAGGAGGAAGAAGAAGGGAAGGAAAGGAGGAAGGGAAGAGAAGGGAAGGAAGGGAAGGGAAGGAAAGGAAGAAGAGGAAGAAAGGGAAAGGAGAAAGGGAAAGGAGGAAGAGGAAGGAAGGAAGGAAGAAAAGGAAGGAAAGAAGGAAGGGAAAGGAAAGAAGGGAAGGTAGGAAGGAAGGAGAAGGGAAGAAGGCAGGCAGGCGTCCCTGGCTGTTCTCCCTCCGGCCCTTCCTCCTCCTCCTCCTCCTCCTCCTCCGGAGCCCTGAGAGAGGGAAGGAGGGAGTCAGGCAGGAGCCCCTCTGAGGGCAAAGGCGGGGAGGAGGAGGCTGCAGTGGCTCCGTCCGAAGGGGCTTCTTCCTCCCTTCCTTCCTCCCTCGGCGCAGGAGTCGCTTCCAAGGCCTCCCTCTCTCTCTCTGTTTCCTCCACTCGAGGGGCTGCCTCTCCCCTTCCAGAAAGCCACAAGACGGTCCCACCAGGACTCACGGAAACAAATGGCTGTGCCTGCCCACTGGAAACCATACTTGCCCATAGAGAATCATTGGAGAATATTTGTCCATAGGAAATCATTGGGGAATACTTGCCCATAGGGAATCATTGGAGAATGCTGCCCATAGGGAATCATTGGGGATATTTTTCCATAGAGAATCATTGCAAAGTACTTGCCCATAGGGAAACATTGAATATGCCCAGTATTTTCCTATGGGCAAGTACATGCTATAAGTATTATCCTGTGTTTCCCTATGGGCAAGTACATGCTATAAGTATTATCCTGTGTTTCCCTATGGGCAAGTATTCTCCAGTGATTCTGTATGGGCAAGTATGGTTTCACTATGAGCAAGTACTGTCATTGGTTTTACTACATCCCGTTTCACGCTGTTTGGTGGATTTTGGGTGTTGTCATCTTTCACTACCCAGCTGCCCCTGGATGCATTTCCATTTCACTCCCATCACAGGGTCAACCACAGACTTTCTGCTGCCTGAAGTAGGAAGAACCCTGGTCCCCGAGGCGGCTTCAGGAGCAATATCAGCCTCCAGGCAGAAAAGCCTACCAAAAGCCGCCCATTCCCCTCTATAGGGACCCCAGTAAATTGCAAGCACATGCGCATGCACACACCCCGGAAGGGAGTTTTTCAGGACATTCCAGCACAGTTCAAAAGAGTTGAGGGAAAGTCAAGTGTGTAGAAGAGAATTAGTTAATATATTTATATTATATTGTTTATGCATCATTTTGTTCAGGTGCTGCATAGAAGAGGAAGGGGGGATTTTGAGGCTGGAAAAGAAGTTGGGTTCAGAAAGAGAAATTGGCAAAGAGAAGCGAATAGAAGAGCTATTTTTATGCTGGAAAACCATCAAATGGGGGTAAGAAGGCTTAGGAGAGACAAGATTGGATCAGTGGTTCCCCTTTGGTTGTTGGGAAAAAGGAGAGGAAGAATTCCTACATGAACTGGCAATTTGGGGGGCCCTTCACAAGGGATATAAATCCCTTGAATAAAATAAATAAATTTGCTGACTGGCAGGAGAGGGGCTGCCTGATTTGTTCTCAAAGTCCTCTTGTTGTTTGGTTGTTGTGCTGAAGTGACTATATGAGAGGGGGGATTCTGAGTCCTATTAATATCTGTCAGAAAAGGACTTTGGGCAGATTCAACAGGGCCCCCCATTCAACAAGGAGGAGACAGAGGGTGGGAACTACCAAGTGCAGCATCACTCACCAGATTTTGAGATTAAGGTGGCGGATGATCGAATAATAGAGTTGGAAGAGACCATAAAGGCCATGCAGGAACTTACAATCAAAGCACCCCCAATAGATAGCCATCCAGCCTCTGTTTAAAGACCTCCAAAGAAGGAGACTCCACCACTCTGAGGGAATGTCTTCCACTGTTGGACAGCTCTTACTGTCAGAAAGTGCTTCCTAATGTTGAGGTGAAATCTCTTTTCCTGTAGCTTGCATCTATTGATCCAGGTCCTATTCTCTGGAGCAGCAGAAAACAAACTAGCTCTGTCCTCAATATGTTTTGTTGTTGTTAACTTCCCTTGAGTGATCTCGACCCATGGCAACCCTATGGATGAGACACTTCCAAGAAGAAAGACTCCCTGAGACATCTACTGCTCTCTTTAAATCCTGCAAACCCATACCTATGACCTCCTTAATAGAGTCCATCCATCTGGCATGTGGCCTTCCTCTCTTCATACTTCCCGCCACCTTTCCCAGAATTGTCCTTTCCAAAGAGTCCTCTATTCTCCTGATGTGTCCAAAGTACAAGAGCCTCAGTTCGGTCATCTTGGCTTCTTCCAGGGAGGTTTCCGGCTTGATCTGCTCTAGGACCCCTTTGTTTGTCCTTTTGGCTGTCCATGGGATCCTCAGCACTCTTCTCCAGCCCCACATTCTCTCAAACATACTGATTTTCTTCCTAACATCATACTTAACTGTCCAGCTCTCACATCCATACATGGAAACAGGGAATACGATGGCATGTATGATTCTAAATTTTGTGCTGAGTTGAATATGACACCTCTTCAAATACTTAAACAGGACTATCATATCACCTCTTAACCATCTCTTCTCCAGGCTAAACATACCCAGCTCCCTAAGTCTCTCCTCATGGTTTCCAGACCCCTCAACATTTTGGTTGCTTGCCTCTGGACACACTCCAGCCTGTCAACATCCTTTTTGAACTGTGGTGCCCAGAACTGGACACATTATTCCAGGTGAGACCGGACCAAAGTGGAATAGAGTGGCACTAATATGTCCCTTGATCTAAACTCTATACTTCTCTTGATGCAGCGTAGAATTGCATTGGCCATTTTAGCTACTGCATCACACTGTTGTGGTCTGCTAGGACTCCTAGATCCCTTTTCACATGAAGTCTATAGGTTCATAGAATCATAGAATAATGTAATTGGAAAAGACCAGAAGGGCCATCCACTCTAACCCCCTGCCATGCAGGAAGACACAGGGACGTTGCAGACTGGCCCAAAAAGCCAGCCTGGGGGTGGAATTGGGGCAGAGCAGATGCAAGCCAGCCGCCTCAACCTGACGCCATCCTGACACCACATGGCCATGCGCATGGCGCACAATGTCAGGATGCCCTGCCAGCGCAGCGTGCAGACACACTGTGCCAAAAGGGCACAGAAGAGCTGCGACGCGGGCTCTTAGGGTGGCCTTTTGCTGCCCCTAAAAGGAGCAGTATTTTGCCGCTCATTTGGGGGCGGCAAAAGGGAGGATTGGAACTGCAGCATGCAGTTGCTGTGGCCCTGATCTGCGGCTAGCAGGGGCGGCCCAGAGCCGCCCATCTGCATACTCTCACAATCAAAGCACTCCATCTATCCTCCGTTTAAAAACCTCCAAAGAAGGAGACTCCACCACACTCCGAGGGAGTGTGTTCCACCACTTTTTTGCAGATAAGAACTGCAGAAACAAACCTGCGAAGCTGCATGAAACTAATGTTGTGCTTTGCTCACCCCATCTATATTCTGTGCCTATCCCTGCTGCTGTTCAAGGAGAATGGCATCATTGAATTTGGAAGAGAAGGACCTGTGCTTTGATTGGTTGGCTCTTTATAAAACCTTAAAGGTTGATTTCCATCCCCACCCCCAACAAAAAAACCCAAGTGAGATGTGAGGTTTCCAGTCCAGCTCTCTTTATGCAGCTGCTCCAGGAATAGATTGGTGACACTTGCTCTCTGCAAATGAATAGCCAGCAGGAGAGGAAGACAAAAGACATCCAGGCTGCAGCAGTTGATTCAAATGGTGGTCTTTTAGTGTGCTCTGAGATCCAAGCAGATTGGGAGGACTTTTTGAGTGGAATAATGAAGGGCTTCAAAAACCATTTTGAAGTTAGGTTATTTTGCTGACCCACTGGAATCTGTATATCTTTATTGAAATAATGTGTGCTCCCAAATGCAGATATGTAAACTTTGAAGTCACACAGAACTAAATGCAGAAGCTAAAAAGGCCAACACGATTCTAGGCTGCATCAATAGAAGTACAGTGTCTAGATCAAGGGAAGTAATAATGCTGCTCTATTCTGCCTTGGTCAGGCCTTACCTGAAATAGCAATAGCAAGTACATTTCTATACTGCTTATCAGTGCACTTAAGCACTCCTTAAGCAGTTTACAATAATGAATTGCCCTCAACAGCTGGGTATTCATTTTAGCAACCTCGGAAGGATGCAAACCTGAGTCGAGTCTGAGCCCCTGGCTGGGATTGAACTCGCAACCTTATGGTTTGTGAGTGAGTGGATACAATACAGGCATTTAACCACTGCGCCACAGGGCTCAAATACTGTCCAGTTCTGGGCTCCACAATTCAAACAGGATGTTGACAAGCTGGAGCTTATCCAGAGGAGGGCGACCAGAATGGTGAATGGTCTGGAAACCATCCTCTGTGAGGAAAGACTTAAGGAACTGGGTATGTTTAGCCTGGAGAAGAAATGGTTAAGAGGTGATAGTCCTGAATAAGTATTTGAAGGTGTGTCATGTTGAGGATGGAGCAAGTTTGTTTTCTGCTGCTCCAGAGAATAGGACCCTGAACAATGAATGGAAGCTACAGGAAAAGAGATTCCACCTCAACATTAGGAAGAACTTCCTGACAGTAAGAGCTGTTCAACAGTGGAACACACTCCCTCGGAAGTTGGTGGAGTCTCCTTGTTTGGAGGTCTTTAAGCAGAGGCTGGATGGCCATCTATCGGGCATGCTTTGATTGAGAGTTCCTGCATGGCAGAAGGGGGGCTGGACTGGATGGCCCTTGGGGTCTCTTCCAACTCTATGGATTCTATGAACTCTTTCCTCATTTTTAAATTATTGATGGAAAAAGAAAAAGTAAAAATAATAGTATTTTGTTGTTGTTGTTGTTGTGCTGAGACATAGAAATGCTTAATGGGATCAAGAAAGAGACATTGAAAGGGGGCTTGGAAAAATACTGGGAGAAGGGGAATGGTAGCAAGCTGTGTGTATTTATTAAGTGCAGCATCCCCCAATCTGGTAACTCCCAGTTGTGTTGGACAGCAACTCCTACAATCTCCAGCCAAGCTGTTGGGACTTCTTGCCTAACCCATCTGAAGGGTGTCATGTTGGGGAAAACTGGTAATAATTGCATGTGGAATTTCCAGAAATAGTGTCAGATTCTTTGAGTGATGTGGCAAATTGATGTAGAGAGAGTGTGGTGTGTGTGTGTGTGTGTCTATATATATATATATATATATATATATATATATTGATCTTATATATATAAATCTTATATATATAAAAAATTAGCTCAGATGGAGCCCAAAGATTGTTGATCTTAAGAGGGAAAAAGTTACATTTAAAAAACCCTTTCTCTCCCCCCCGCCCCCCCCAGCACTTTGCTGCCACAGCATATCTCCAGAGAATTACCTTGGAAGCAGACGGCAGTCTGGATCTAAGAACTGAACTCCGAGAGGGGGATTAGACTGGATGTAGGACAGAGGAGAGCAGGGTGGGGAGGAGGCTACATCCAGGAAGGTGGGAGTAAATGGCAGGGCAATGTGGGGAGGGGGAGATTTGTCAGAGGTGCTGCCTTGGAGGCAGACTTGGCCATAAGCTGGGGGGTGGGAGAGCATCAGAGGCAGCTGAGACTATGGGATAAAGGGACCAGGAGGCCATCGTGGGGATTATATGTATATGCGAGGTGTGTGTGTATGTGGGTGTATTTGTGTGTGTGTGTGGATGGATGCAACGTGCAAGAATATTTTTCATGGGTGGATTGACCTAATACGACAGTCACAGAGAAATTAGCTTTAAAAAAAGAACCTTTATGGCCTCCTTGGTGGGAAGGGGTGGGTGGGTTTTGGGCTTCTTATGGATTTATATTGTATGTAATTTTAATTCTTGTTAGCTGCCCCGATTGTTCACAGAGGGGCGCGGTACAAATAAATTTTATTAGTATTAGTATTAGTATTATTATATGTGTTGGGTATGTGTGTGTATTTGTGTGTGTGTGAGGAGGGAAGCTTTTTCTCCCTCTTCTGTTTATTCTTGGAGCTATGTTGTGGGGGAGAGTGGGTAGAAGCTTCCCTAGAATCCAAGACCAAGAGTGAACGATAGGCCTGGGACAACGTTTGTGCAGCGTTCATTAAGAGAAAGGTAGGAGTAGGAGAGAAAGAATGGTTAGGGGAACCAAGAAGGTTCCCCATCACAGCTGGATCTGCTTATTGTCTGGTTAATGGATGCTCCTTCCATCCCTCTGTGCCCTTAAAAAACAAACCCTAATGGGGCTTAACACTTGCCACCACCAGTTCCCTTCTTTACGCTTGTTTATCTCAAACGCTATAACCAGATTTCCCCTGGATTTGAACTGAGCCATTGACAACATCAGTAATCCTGTGTGTACCATACTGAAAGATCACATTCAAGAGAAATCCAGCAATTGACCTTGTGGGATTCTGGGCATTGTAGTCCCCCAAAGTAGCTTAGAAACATTCATTCTAATTACATTCTAAGCCAGTATGTGGGAATTGTAATCCCTAATAATAATAATAATCCCGAACTTGGGTTTGGAGGGCACCAGGTTGCCTACTCCTGGTAACAAATCATGAGGCTCAGGCAGCTCCTTGGTTAGAATCATAGAATCCTAGGATTGGAAGAGACCACAAGAGCCATCCAGTCCAATCCCCCTGCCATGCAGGAACTCACAATCAAAGCACCCCTAATTCATTCATTGTCTGGCCAGTGCTTCCTCCTTTGTCTGATGGAGCTCAAAAGGCAGGGTATTACTCAGAAAGTAGGATAGAGCCAAGACATGTTGCTGCCTGAAGTGAAGGATGAAGCAATGATCTCTATACTATATATGAAATTAACTGGACTGGTTCAGCATTGGCAATGGAAAACAGTTCTGTTTTCTAATGGGACAAGAACAGCCAGGAAGCTGCCACTCCTTTCAACACCTTTCACTTGAAGCTGTTGCCTCACCTTGCCTAGTGGCAGAATCAGCCCTGCAAGTCCCCCTTTTTTAAGATTTCAGAGCAGCTGTAGGTGGTATAGTTTCATGGAATGCTTGTACATGTTTAACACAAACAGCCAGCAACATTGGGTTTTGGACTATAATTCCCAGAACCTGGGGGATTATATTATATAATACTTGAGACTGACAGAGGACATCCTTGGGTTTAGACCCATCCTAGTTAATGCAGGTTGTTCTCTCATACAACGTGTGTGAGATCAAGAATATGGTTCCTCATTGGTAAGAGCTGTATGCTCAGAGGCGCTCTTTATTGTTGGTGGATTCTGTGAGTTAAGCAGATTTTTAAAGTGGGCTCCATATAAGCTTTGACTCAAAAGGAATTCTTATCCCATTTGTACAGTTTAATTACATGGTAGTGACTGAGTAAGCCAATAGCTCAGTGGAAGAGAATGTGTTCAATCCCCAGCATCTCCTGTTAAACAGAGATCAGGAGATGAGGGCAGATATTCCCTACCCAAGTCTCTGCTGCTAGTCCAGATGGACAAGACTGGATTGGATGGACCCATGGTCTTATGTAGAGTTTTGAAAAGTTATACTTTGGACTGTAGTTCCCAGAATCACCCAGTCAAAGTAACTTTTCCAAGCTGAGCAGACATATGGCCATCCTGTGCTGGAAAGCAAAAGTAGGAGCTGTCGCCTTCCACATATTACTCTACAATTCCCCATCATCCCTGACCACAGGCCATGTTGGCTGGGGCCAGTGTGAGTTGCAGTCTGACTTCTGGGCTCTTTTGGGAAAGGCGTCTCAAAGCAAAGCAGTAAATCAGGATGCTTGAGCTGAACTTGGAACAGAAGCTTAGGAAATCTGGTGCCCTGCCTCGAGAGGTTTTTGGACTACAACTTCCATAGTTCCTGGCCATTAGCCATACTGGCTGAGCTTCTGAGTGTTACAGTCCAAAACTAAAGTCTAAGCCAGTATGTGGGAATTGTAATCCCTAATAATAATAATCCCAAACTTGGGTTTGGAGGGCACCAGGTTGCCTACTCCTGGTAACAAATCATGAGGCTCAGGCAGATCCTTGGTTAGAATCATAGAATCCTAGGATTGGAAGAGACCACAAGAGCCATCCAGTCCAACCCCCTGCCATGCAGGAACTCACAATCAAAGTACCCCTAATAGACAGCCATCTGTCTATGTTTAAAGACCTCCAAAGAAGGAGACTCCACTGTTCTCTAAGGCAACGTGTTCCACTGTCAAACGGCAATTACCATCAGGAAGTTCTTCCTAATATTTTGGTAGAATCTTTTTTCCTGTAGCTTGAATTCATTGCTCTGTGTTCTAATTTCTGGAGCAGCAGAAAACAAGCTTGCTCCGTCCTCAGCATGATTAAACTTGATCATTTAGATTTAAACTTGTGGATGAGAGTGAAAAGTTGCTAGTACTTGGGACTTTTTAAAAAAGGAGAAGATTGAATTGTGATGATCCATTTCCTCCCACCCCCCAAAAAGTCTGTTGCAGTTTAATGCTGAATGACTTTGCCTCTCTCCCTGAGCATGGAAATGTGCATCCAACTCCGATTCAGGTTGGGCCCTTCTGTCTTCTAAAAATACACTGGGGGTATTTTTCACTCCTCTCGCCTTGTCTCTGAGAAGGGGTCATAATTTCTCTCGCAGCTGAGGAGGTGCAGAGCGCTCTGGGTGCAGTCTCATTATGACAACAGAGAGGAAATCGCTGTGGCATTTCTCTGTGTGCAAAGGACACTGACGTTATTAATTATTCTGGAACGATATCTCTTCAGTGGCCTGATCTTTGCTTAGCTGTTGTTTATTATTGGCCCCAAAGCTTATCCTTTTGTATCTGGCTGGAAAAGACCGGGCAGAAATTCGACTCGCAAGCAGCTCTGGCACACTGCTGCATGTTGGGGATGCTTTCATTCTGCAACCGCAGCAGGGAGAGGATTCAGCTTCTGAAGGCTGAGTAGAATGTGTGGACTTCCTGCCCCCCCCCCCCCAATGCCTTTGCGGTACTACCGCAATGCTAATCCTAGGCCTTTTGGGTCCCTGGATGTCTAAATTATTTGCGACGGTACTGGGAAACGTGCTCTTCCCCATCAGATTAAAATGTTGCAACAATGTGATTCGCCATGTAGAATGCAAAAGAAGGTAACTATTTAACCCAGAACAACAGTGGACCTCCAAATTTTGTTGGACTATAACTGCCATAATCCCTTACAATTGGCTGTTCTGGCTGGTAGCAATAGCAATAGCAAGTATATTTCTATATTGCTTATCAATGAACTAGGATTCCCTAAGGGATTTACAATCTGTAAGCCAATTTCCCCCAACAAGCTGGGTACTCATTTTAGAGAACTACGGAAGGATGCAATGCTGAGTGGACCTTGGAGCCCTGCCTGGGATCGAACTCACAACCTTGTGGCTGCAGTACTGGCATTTAACCACTGCGCCACCAGGGCTCCCTGATAGGAGGTGCAGTGCCAGGGGTCGGCAACGTTAACATACCTGGGGCCGGTCGCTGGTCCCCAGGTCTTCAGCCAGGCTGGGGGGGGGAGGGGAATGGCGGCGTGTGCGCAAACGAGTTGCAGCCGCCATTTTGGCAAACAAAATGGCGGCCGCAAAGCGTGCGGGGGCCGGTCGGCGGGCCGGGTGCAGCCCGTGGGCCGTAGCTTGCCGACCCTTGATCTAGACCACCACATATTCTCCACCCTAATTTAATTTATAAAAAAATAATTCTACCCAGTGACTTAATAGGTGGCCATCATTTAGGACCAGGATGGGTAACTTCTGGTACTCTAGAAGTTTTGGCTTGTAACTCTGATTGGTCCCTCCCAGGATAGCCAGTGTTAAGGAACTGTGGCATTCATGGGTGAAAACATCTGAGGGCCAAATGCTTTGCTCTAATGCAGCCTCGGGGCCTGTTGGACTACAGCCCTTATTCTCTCCAGCCAACAACACAACTGGGAGATAAATGGCATTGTCATCGGTGGCTGCTGGTGCCTCCCATGTGAGTGAAAATGCTTTCTGGGTTTTGGTATGAAGTTTAAAAGAGCTGTCCAGGATGCCAAACCCGATTCCCAAAGTAGGTTCAACGCCTAGGGTAGCTTCTCTCTAACCCTAACCCTAGCAATCAGAATGAATTCACTGCCCCCCGCCCCCCCCAGTGAGGGGAAACATCGGCCGCCACTGGCAGTAATTCATCATGGTTTGCAATGCTAAAGGAGGCTGGTTTAGAAGACAAGCAATCTGTAACCTCAAGATCTTGGTCAGTACAAATGTCCTCACAAAAGAGGACAACTAAGAGGAAGGAAGGGGCACAGGAGTCAAGCCGCCTTCCTCTCATGATCATCGTCATAGAGAAGGAGAGTAGCCAAACTGTCATGCTCCTATAAACCATAAGAGGGACTCTTTAATTCGTATTCAGTTCTTGGTGACCTGCCATGTCCTATAATGCTGAACTAAAAGTTATGGAGACTATATCAATGTATCTATCACCTGAGTGTTGGTATTTATTTCCTACTTTTCCATATTTCATGGCATTAATGCTAGAATTCAAGGTACTTGGGCCATTCATAGGGGTCCATCTATACTGATTAGGTCCAGAAAGATGGTGGTTCCCCCCCCCCCCCAGTGCCTTCAGGCCATGATCCTGGGACCACCATCAGTGTCTTTCAGTGGGCAACTGTGACCCTCAAAATTATGTTGGATCCCCATAACTCCTGACCCATTGCTATGTTCTCAGGACTCAAAACTTGGATAACCCTTCACCAGTTGCTATGTGGGCTAGGGTTGACAGGAGGTGCAACTCTTTTTTTTCTCTACAGTGGTTCCCCAGACATTGTAGGACTAAAGCTTCAGCCAGCATAGCTAGTGGTTAGTAATCTGGGGAGTTGTAGTCCAACAACATCTGAAGATTCGCATTTGAGAAACAGTACCTGACACTTGCCACAGTCTTTTTAAGGAAATAAAAAGACTGAGTGAAGGTGATTCCTCTGTTCCAATTTGAGGATCCCAAATTGTCTGTTAAAGACCAGGGCAGACTTTGCCATCCTGTTGTCCTTTATATTCCAGCATCTTTTCCAGTATTCAAAAACAGGAGTCTTGCCCAATCCTCCCTGGAAATACCAACAGACCTGGGATCTTATGCATACGAAACATGCATTCTAATGGTGAGTTCTGTATGTGCCTTCACATCCCTTGTCGACTTAATGGTAAGTCCTAGGTTTTTCTTAGGCAAGGATTTCTCAGAAGTGTAAGAAGGAAGCTAGTTCCTTCCTCTGTATGGAAATAATCTTTCCCAGAATAGCTGGATCACATGAGATGAATCAAAGGTGGGGGAACATTTTGGGATAAATTATGCTTTCTTTGAAAGAATCGTGCATCAGTTTGTTTGGACAACATTGAAGTGGATCTGAACAATTGCATGCCCAAAGCCGAAGGCAGTGGAATAATAAATGTTTTAATCAGCTAATGCTTGTCTGAAGAACCAATTTATCTTACCTGTTTCAAATCTCAGTGATGAATGAAATAATATTTCCCCATATGGTTTTCCACCATTGCTATATTGAAGCAATTTTTGCTTTTTTTCTTCTTCTTTTTTGTTTGAAAGGTAAATGTAACTGATTGAATGGTTGGGCGCAATGGGACCAGTTGCTCTCTTTGGAGGCTAGGGAACCTGCGGCACTCCAGGTGTTCTTGGATGCCAACTTCTCTTATCCATCTCCATGCCTTGGGCCCCATGTCTTGGGCTGGGGACACTCCCATAGCATCTGGAAGGGTGCATGTTTCCCACCCTTGCTATAAACTGCAACTGCAGCAGGTCTAGGGATGAATTTTTTAACTTTAGGGGCTGCACAGACCACTCAGAATACTCCCTTAATCTTCCCAAAAGTGACCAGAAATCCACTTCTGGTCTTGAAAAACAGTTACTTTCTGATATTAGACAGTGATAATGAGGGACGAGCCAGTGTACTGTGATTGTTTGAGTGTTGGAATAGGATTCTGGGACACTAGGATTTGGAATCCCTGCTCAGCCATTGGGTGACCTTTGGGCAAGTCTCATTCTCTCAGCCTCAGAAGAAGACAATGGCAGATTCCGAATGAATGAATGAATGTGATTAAGAAAACCTGGTGAAAGGTTTGTCTTACGTTAAGTCAGAAACATGTTGAAAGCACACAACTGATGAGCTCACGCCACTCTTTTTATGGTGAAGATTTAACTTTTAGATGGTGATGGAAAAGGTGGTCTCACCATATGCCATAGGGAGAATAGCTCATGGTTCAGCTGCTGGCTCATATTCGGCTTTGTGGGTTCTGAGGCAGCACAAGGTAACTTAGAGAAGAGTGTGCTTTGTACCACAGGACAGCAGTTTGTTGCATTTAGGTATTGTTTTTGAGCAACCAAAAAGGTAACTGGGTCATGATTGAAAAGCAGAGCACAGGAAGCATGGAATAAGTCAGGTCTGGTGCCAGCAGTCAGTATCCTTGGACAGCTGCTAGAAACCCAGTGCACTGGGCAAGAGCACATGCGCCTGCCTCTTCCACCTCTATGTACCTTAATTTTTCCCCACTGCTCTGCTCAGTATAAAGCAACTGGGTTTGGGAGTTGGCTACCATCTTCATCTTCACACCCTTGATAGGACAACACCGTCACAAGAGCAACACAGATGTTCCAGTAGAGAAATAACAACATTAAGAAACTCACAGGGGCATTAAAATACATACACAGCAGATTGAATATCTCAGTAGATTTCAGGTTGGATCATTTAAAGGCCCAGGAGATTTATTTATTTTTTAATAAGTATTTGCCTTGTACTCACGACTGCAAAGATGGCACCAGCAAGCCTCTGGGAAGTGCATTCTGGAACCAAGATGCCAACACTGTGAAAGCCTTGTCACAGAAACCACACCACGCCAAGGTCAGTGGGCAAACCCAGAGAAGGGCCTTGGAAAATGATGAGTATGAGATCTAGGTATGTTCAAAGAGACATGTAGAAGTACAAGTTGGTAATGGGTTGATGGAGTAGGAAAGCAAATGCTGCAAGAAGTGGGATCAACCAGGTGCTCTTGTTTAAGGGGGTATGTAGATTGCAGACATCATGGCTTGCTTCCAGGAGGAGGCTGCAGCGGATGCAAGTTTGGGTCACATCTTGCCATTTTCATCTGTAAATCAAAACAGGAAGCCACTCCCAGTTTGTTTTCTGTGTTGTGTCTGCTTTTCATAGTGGAGGTGGTTGGTTAGGAAAGCTGTTTCTTTTAAAAATAAACAACATTTTGTTGTCTATTTATTTAGAAAATTTCTAAGCCGCACCTTCTCTTTCAAGGTAACCACTGCTCCTTGAGGCTTCCAGGAGCTTACATTTGGGGGGGCAGGAAAAGCCTAGGGGCTCACAGAAGGGAGCCACACTTTTCCCCATAGGAGTGGAATCTCAGGGCCTGAGGTCTTCAGGAAAGGCTTTTCTGTCAGTCTCACCACCTTCCTTGGTAAATCTGCTGGGGACAGGAGACTAGGCCTTTTTGGTGGGTATCTCTAGGGATTGGACTCCATCCATTTTTGATTGTATAATTTAACTCGCCATTACCATTTAGTAGTTTAATTCAATTTTGATAATTGATCTTTTCTCTGTTTTAACTGTTTTCTGCGTTGCCTTAATCTGTAAACCACTTTGAGTCTTGGTTTTGGGGAAAAGGTAGGGTATAAGGAGGGCCAGTGTGATTTGAGTATTGGACTAGGACAGTGGGACCAGGATTCAAATCCCCGTTTGGCCATGGAAACCCATTGGGTCACCTTGGGCAAGTCATGCTCTCCCAGCCTCAGAGGAAGGCAAGGGCAACCCTCCAAACAAATTTTGCCAAGAAAATCCTGGGGATAGATTTGCCTTAGGGTCACCATAAGTCAGAAATGACTTGGAGGCACACAACAAGAACAAATAAAGTTAATAGTCATACTGATGATAATGCTGTAGCATGCACAGATTTTCATCCCTGGATTACAGCAAAATAAAGGAACCTCTCTGTAAACTCATATCTCTCTTTAAGGGCCTCTCAGTCCCACCAACATCACAGGTTTTAGGCAGGTCTTTGGCTTATACTTCATTTGGCAGAAAGACATTTTAATGGGGCTGTGATTTTATCTTTTTTATTCTGTTTTAAACTTACTGAAATTTGTGTTTTAATGGAGTTGATTGTTTGTTTCAACTTTTATGCAGATGGCTTTTTAAGCTGTTTGTTGTTGTGTGTCTTCAAGTTGTTTCCAACTTATGGTCAACTTAAGGTGACCCTATCGTGGGCTTTTCTTGGCAAGATTTGTTCAAGGGTGGTTTGCCTTTGCCTCCTTCTGAGGCTGAGAGAGGGTGACTTACCCAAGGTAACCCAGAGGATTTCCATGGCCAAACAGGGATTCAAACACTGGTCTCCAGAGTCATAGACCAGTGTTCAAGCCACTACACCATGCAAGCTCTACTGTGAGTTATTTTTCTGATTGTACATTGTTTAACTGGATGCAAGCCTTGGGTTATGTGCAAAGAGAAAAGGGAGTATGAATTAAACAAGCAGATAAACACATTTGTTGGCTGAGAGCCACATTAGCTCAGGATCACTTGGTGCTGAATGGGCTGAAGCTAGCCATGGGTGGGTCCATCCCTGTTCTCTCTCCCTTTACTCAGTGGGCTGTCAAGGAAGAGACAGATTGATTTTGCCAGAAGGCTGACCAGGAAGAGAGAATCTTTGAATTTTGGCCAAGGACAGAAGGTCAGTCCCCCTTGTTTTACAGGAAAGGCATGGCAGGGATGGGAAAAGAGGAAAGAAAGATCAGTCAAGACCTATAAAGGTTTTGAAAAGAGGCTGTTAGTAAGGATCACTTCCCCAGGAGGACTTGACATTAAGATATAGGTGATGCTTTTGTACTTTATGATTAACCCAGAGCCTGCCCCATTGCTGTCTACCTGTATCTGGTGAGTTTTGATATATACTACTTATTTCTACTCTGAACCAGTCCTGATTTTCTTATGTCACCCATGTATGCCCACCCAACCTAGGGCATGGGTTTAGATCAGGGGTAGGCAACCTTTCCCCTTTAAGGGCCGAGGGACTTCAGCTCCCAGAAGCCTCAGCCATGTTGGGCAATAGTCCCACGTTGGCCAATAGCTGCTGGGATTCTGGGAGCTGAAGTCCCTCGGCCCTTAAAGGGGAAAGGTTGCCTACCCCTGGTTTAGATGCTCTCATTTATAGAGAACAAGCGCACATTACTGGAGGAGACTATACGAAGGTGTTGATTATGTGGTAATGCAAAGGCAAATAATCAGTTATTAAAAATCAGGGGTATTAACTGTAGATTTTTCTAGCCCTAATTGCAAGTGGGGAGAGAAGAACTCCTCCTGAGATTTCCTTGGCTTATCAAATCCTTCCTTGTAAATAAGAACAGTGTTTTATGATTTTTTTAAAAAAAGCTTTGCACAAATTGTGATCTGTAGGTAGGTGTACAGAAGTGTTCAAAAGGCCCTTAAGCCAATGGCAGAAAGAGTCTGGAATTTTATGTTTTTCAGCAACAACTTTCAGAATTGCTCAGACAGCTTGGCCACTTCTCTGCTGGCAGAACACTTCCTTTGCATACAGTCCTTGGCATATCCACTTAAAAGAGTCAGGTGGCAGGTCAGTAGGAAGGAGGGATACCCTCTTCCTTAAAGCCTAGAATCACTGTCAACCAGAGAAAAACAGCTTGGGATCCTTTCATACTAAACAGTTATAGCACTGTGCTTCCACTTTTAACTGCTATGGCAACATCCTGTGGCATTCGGTGGTTTGTAATTTAGGGAGGGGTATTAAACGTCAGAATCATACAAGCCATTGTATTCTCTATTACCATGTGTATGTGAGAGCTGGACAGTCAATAAAGGAGATAGGAAAATCAACACATTTGAGAGAATGTGGGGCTGGAGAAGAGTGTTGAGGATCCCATGGATAGCCAAAAGGACAAACAAATGGGTCCTAGAGCAGATCAAGGCAGAGATATCTCTAGAAGCCAAGATGACAAGACTTAGACTGTCGTACTTTGGATACATCATGAGAAGATGTGAATCATTGGAAAAGACAAAAATGTTAGGAAAGGTGGAGGGAAGTAGAAAAAGAGGAACACCACATGCTAGATGGATGGACTTTATTAAAGAGACCACGAATATGGGTTTGCAGGAGCTGAGCAGAGCAATAGAGGATGTGAAGGCAGTTAACAACAACAACAAATTAGGGATGGGCAGCCCAAATATCCTAAAGGCACCAGATTCCATCTGATCTTGGAGGCTAGGCAGGGGCAGCCCTGGTTCATACTTGGATGAGAGACCACCAACAAATATTAAGTGCTGTAGACTACATTTCAGATAAACAAACTCACAAATCCATCTCTGGGTTAATTCCTTGTCTAAGAAAATCCTAGGAAATGCTTGGGGTCGCTATAAGTCAACAGGCTACTTGAAGGCACATACACACACATTCAGAAACCTTGGCCAGAGAGCTTTAGTGCCTCACTAAACTACAAACCACAGGATTCCATAGGCAGTTGAAGAGAAATCGTACTACTATAACTTTGTAATGTGAAAGGGCCTTTTCTCAATCTGGCACTTTGCAGATGTGGTGGATTTTGACTCATCATTCCCAGAGAGCAAGGCCACCATCTGTGCTATTTTCTGGAGATGATGAGCGGTCTAGTCCCCCATATCTAGAAGGGATAATGTTGCGGAAGTCTGGAATAAACCATCCTGGTCCAGATGGATAGATAATCTGACCCAATGAAAGGCAGCTTTCTATGCTCTTGTCAACTGACAGTTGCCTTTTATGCGCACAACTGTGATGATGGAACAACAGCCTTTATTAATTGTGAATTTGGTGTATTTGACATTAATCTTGCTAGTTGTTTTCTTTGGTTTCTGAATTGACCAGCCCATCGTGATCCCCTTAATAATTAAAATGGTTGGATGCTGGGAAAGCAAGGATTCTGTCATAGCTTACCTGAGAGGGTACTCTGGAACACAACAGGTGGATGTCCGAAAAGGCAGAAACTGACATGATTTCCACTGCCAGGGTATTATATGCAAGAAAACTGAAACAAACAAAGATTCTGGATCTATCCAAATGGAAGATAAAGACGTATGATTATATCGAAAATGATAAATTAACGTTGTTACTTAGGGATGCCCCAAAAGAAAAGTTTGGAATGGGGCAGGATGAGGGAATATTTAAATTCATCTTAGAATCATAGAATCATAGAGTTAGAATAGACCACAAGGGCCATCCAGTCCAACCCCCTGATATGCAGGAACTCCCAATCAAAGCATCCCTGACAGATGGCCATCCAGCCTCTGCTTAAAGACCTCCAAGGAAGGAGACTCCACCACTCTCCGAGGGAGTGTGTTCCACTGTTGAACCGCCCTTACTGTCAGGAAGTTCCTCCTAATGTTGAGGTGGAATCTCTTTTCCAGGAGCTTCCATCCATTGTTTCGGGTCCTAGTCTCTGGAGCAGCAGAAAACAAGCTTGTTCCCTCCTCAATATGACATCCCTTCAAATATTTAAACACAGCTATCATATCACCCCTCAGCCTTCTCTTCTCGAGGCTAAACATCCCCAGCTCCCTAAGTCATTCCTCATAGGGCTTGGTTTCCAGACCCTTCACCATTTTAGTTGCCCTCCTTTGGACACACTCCAGTTTCTCCACATCCTTTTTGAATTGTGGTGCCCAGAACTGGACACAGTATTCCAGGTGAGGCCTGACCAAAGAAGAATAAAGTGGCACTATTACCGTACTTCTCTTGATCTAGACACTATACTTCTATTGATGCAGCCTAAAATTGCATTGGCCTTTTTAGCTGCTGCATCACACTGTTGACTCATGTTCAACTTATGGTCCACCTGGATTCCTAGATCCCTTTCACATGTAATCTCATTCAGCCAGGTGTCCCCCATCGTATATCTGTGTGTTTCGTTTTTCCGCCCTAAGTGCAGTACCTTACATTTCTCCGTGTTGAATTTCATTTTGTTAGCTTTGGCCCAGCTTTCTAGTCTATTCAAGTCATTTTGAATTTTGATCCTGTCTTCTGGAGTATTAGGTACTCCTCCTAATTTGGTATCGTCTGCAAATTTGATAACTATGCCCCCAATACCACCATCCAAGTCATTAATAATTATATTAAATAGTACTGGGCCCAGGACAGAGCCCTGTGGCACGCCACTGGTCACTTCTTTCCAGGTTGAAAAGGAGTCATTGTTGAGCACCCTGTGGGTTCGGCCAGTTAACCAATTACAAATCCATGTAACAGTTACTTGGTCTAGCCCACATTTTACCAGGTTGTTTGCAAGAATGTCATGGGGAACCTTGTCAAAAGCCTTACTGAAATCAAGATATACTATATCCACAGCATTCCCTTCATCTACCAAGCTGGTAATTTTATCAAAAAAGGAGATCAGATTTGTCTGGCATGACTTGTTTCTCTGAAACCCATGTTGACTTTTTGTGGTTATGGAATTACTTTCCAGATGTTCACAGACTCTCTGTTTAATGATCTGCTCCAGAATCTTTCCAGGTATTGATGTCAGACTAACTGGACAATAATTGTTGGGATCCTCTTTTTTTCCCTTTTTGAAGATGGGGACAACGTTTGCCCTCCTCCAGTCTGCTGGGACTTCTCCTGTTTTCCAGGAGTTCTCAAAGATTATTGCCAATGTTTCCGTTATTACATTTGCTAGTTCTTTTAATACCCTTGGATGTAATTCATCTGGTCCTGGAGACTTATATTCATTTAGATTAACCAGATATTTCTGTACTATCTTTTTACTTATTCTGTGCTGAAATTCTCCTATTCTGTCCTCTGCTCCATTATCCTCTGGTTGTGCGCTCTTTGCCTTTTTTGAGAAGACTGAAGCAAAGAAGGTGTTGAGTAGTTCTGCCTTTTCTCTGTCCCCTGTTAACTTTTTGCCATCTTCTCCACACAGTGGCCCTACCATTTCCTCCTTCTTTCTTTTGCTGTGGACATACCCAAAAAAGCCCTTTTTATTGTTCTTAACCTCTCTAGCAAGCCTGAGTTCATTCTGTACTTTAGCTTTTCTGACTTTACCCCTACACGTGCTTGTTATTTGTTTGAATTCCTCTTTGGTGATTTCCCCATTTTTCCATTTCTTATACATGTTCTATTTAAAACTTAGTTCAGTTGAAAATTCCTTAGTCATCCATCCTGGTTTCTTGAGACACCTCCCATTTTTCTTCCTCATTGGAACTGTTTGAAATTGTGCCTTCAGTATCTCCCTTTTTCTTAAATAAGGTTATGCAGTCGAGTTTCCCATATTTAAAACCAATAAAGTTGAATAACTTTACATAAAGAAATTTTTTGATTTAAGCAGCTATGATTTATGATATATTTATAACATGTTTTGAGATAGCTTAAATTAGAAAGAAAAGATAACCTCGAATCTTATAGTCTATACAGAAATGGAAACTTAATAATAAGAAAGAGGTACATAAGGATCTACTGTGTGTGAAGAAAAGTAAAAGGGAATGATTTTTGTATTGTAGAGAGATTATGGAAGCCAGGAGAGGAAGTAAAGTGTGAGGTGTATGGTTGTTGTTTGAAATGAGTGATACAATGTGATTGTTATATTGAAAATGTCTTATGTTGTAAATGTAACATGTGTTGTAAATAAAATGGAGGGGGGGGGGGAAAGGGCAGAAACTGTATAAGGACTTAAAGAGAGCCCTGCTGGATCAGATCAAAAGACCATGTTGACCAGCATTGCATTTTCCACAGTAGCCAAATGGGGACCTCTGGCAATAGCCCTCTTCCTAGGGTCTCATCAACAGGAAATCAATAGAGGGACATATAAGTGGAGTTGTGCCTTAATTTTGGAGAATTCAGCCCAAATTACAACATTCCTTGAGCAAAGTACATTTCTTGAGCAAAATTTTCTGACTAGGCTGACCAGATCTTTAAATGTGTGTGTTGCATGTGGAAATCTGTGATAAGAGGTATGCTTATATACTGAGAGTGTTGTCAGATCTTTGGAACATCCGTGTATAGAAAAGGAGGTGATACTCTTTTCAGTGTGACAGTACACACATTTTTTATTTTTATTTTTTATTATTATTATTTTGCCATTAAAATAGGCCCCAAGGGTAAAAACTTTGTCTGGTAGATGCTGAACAATAGTGGATACATAATTTTGGTCTAGGTATGGAGTAGCAACATGACATGATGGTGATCTGCGATCAAAACTGAGGGACAAAAAACATACTTTAAACCAAAATAGGGCAATTCTGGGGCAAATCTACAGCATACATCACATTGCATCAAATCCAAGGTGAACATATAGTTCAAACCAAAATGGAGCAATCCTAAGGCAATTCTACCTTGAAACATTGGAAGGACTTCAGAAAACGAGAAAGATTTTTAAACCAATGTAACTGATGCTGAATGAAGTATTTACCAGCCCCATCTAAGATGGTGAAACTGGATTGTTTAGCTCAGTGAACTGCCTGCTGTGTTGAATGAGAGAACCCCACTTTCATATCCTGGCTGTGGCATGCACTGTTCTTTCTATTACAATAACAACAGCAAAAATAAGCTTCCCCTGAGATTTATAAATTGGGCTGCTAAGCTGAAAGAGAGCTGATGTGGGAAAGGGGGACCAGAACTATTAGGACTGAAAGGGTTGCAGGGTCAGTTCTGGCACTGAACAAATCCCTGGATTGAGCACATGCTCAGATACACACTCCCTTCTCCCTTAACTCTAAGCTTCTGTTCACAATCTTTTGTCTTCCAAACCTGAAGTCTGCATGATTATGGATTAATGTAGATACTCTAAAGCAGAGCATGGAAAAATTACTTTTTGACTATAAGTCTCAGTGTTCCACAGCCAGCATCATCACTTGTCCAAAAGGTAACTTTTCAAAAGTGCTACTTTAAAAAGTATAGGAAGATGAAGTGAGTGAAAACGACACCCTCTAATTCTTATATTTTATCTCCTTGTCTTATTGTTTCAGACAGAAAAATGATTGCTCTCCCAACTTTTGGCATTCTTCTTCTCTTTGTGATTGGCTATGGGTCCTCTGAGAACTCCAGTACCTCAAGAGGATGTGGACTGGATATCCTTCCTCAGTATGTGTACCTGTGTGATCTGGATGCTATCTGGGGGATTGTGGTGGAAGCAGTTGCTGGAGCAGGTGTGTTGACGACGCTGCTTCTCATGCTGATCTTGCTGGCGAGGCTGCCGTTTATCAAAGAAAAAGAGAAGAAGAGTCCACTGGGGCTACATTTCCTCTTCCTTTTTGGGACTTTGGGACTCTTTGGCTTGGCGTTTGCATTCATAATCGAAGAAGATGAGACTATCTGCTCAGTCCGCAGATTTTTGTGGGGGGTTCTATTTGCACTGTGCTTCTCATGCTTACTCGCTCAAGCTTGGAGGCTCCGGAGACTCGTCCGCCACTGCAAAAGCCCATCCGGATGGCAGCTGGCTGGTGTGGCCATCTGTCTTGCTCTTGTCCAAGTCATCATTGCAACAGAATGGCTGATACTGACCATTGTGAGGGACGGGAAGTTGGCCTGCCATTATGAGCCTATGGATTTTGCCATGTCATCCATCTACGTTATGTTTCTGATGGTGGTGGCTCTGAGCTTTTCATTTTTTACAGTTTGTGGAAAGTTCAAGAAGTGGAAGAAGAATGGTGTGTGCCTCATGATTACGAGCTTTTTCTCAATCCTCCTTTGGGTTGCTTGGCTGGCCATGTATCTATATGGGAATAAAGAACTTGGGAGAAGGGACCAATGGCGGGATCCAACACTTGCAATTGCACTGGTGTCCAGTGGCTGGGTGTTTGTGATCTTTCATGCTATCCCAGAGGTTCACTGCTCTATCCTTCCATCCCAGCAAGAAAACACACCTAATTATTTTGACACTTCACAACCGCACATGCGCGAAACTGCTTTTGAGGATGACTTACAGCTTCCACGGAGCTATATGGAAAACAAAGCCTTTTCACTGGATGAGAATGCAGGTAAGACTTTCACTATAAATTTTCTTCATGTTGTTTCTTGAGAAAAAGAAATGGGGCGGGGGTGTAGGGATGCCTTTGATAATGAAGTAAAACACGCATACAATTTTAAGGCAGTTGCCATGTTAGTTTCTTTAACCATAGAAAGGAAAGGTGGGGTTGAAGAAGAAATCTAGCAGCACCTTTAAGATTATTTGATGTATTTTAGCAGGCACTTTTGTAGAGTTCATTCCTTTTCCTCATATGTAGTGAAGAATGAAGATAAACAATATTTTCAGCTGAAAGAAGTTGTGTGTGTGTGCGTGTGCGTGTGCACGCGTGCGCGCATGTGTGTATTATAAAAATAATCCTGTGGTTCAGACCTGGCTTTCACAACCTTCCCTAATTAGATACAATAGGGCAATAATGTCCACTATCCCCAGCCAGCATAGGAAGATGAGGGATGTAGCCACCTAGCCTCTGAGGACCAGAGGTTAGGAAAGCTTAGTTTAGATTTGAGTAGAGTAACATAGACTTCCAGATAGACTGCAGTTCTTAACAGTCCTCACCATTGGCTTCACTAGCCAGAGTAGATTAAAGTTGCAGTGGAGGGCTTACTCCTTACTCCTGATTTAGTACCTTACTCCTGATTTGGACCTTTTAAAACTACATCAGAGGTCAGTAGAAGATCATTTGGTAATCACTGGTAGATATCCAGGAGACATGATCCCCAAGAATTTATTTAAACCTTAAGCTTGGGGGTACCTCTCTCTTTTTGTAGGGCTAGTGTGTGGGGCTAATTAAAAATGTTTTGATTAGTTCATTTAACTTTTGGGATAGTTACCAATCATATTTACACACACACACACAAAATTGATGTTGTTGTTGTTATTGTTGTTGTTAATTGCCCTCGAGTCGACCTCAGCTCATGGCGAGCCTGTGGATGAGACATCTCCAAGACCCCCTGTCTTCCACTGCTCTGCTTAAGTCTTGTAGATGCATCCCCATGTCTTCCCTAATTGAATTTATCCAGCTGGTGTGCGGTCTTCCTCTCTTTATACTACCCTCTATCTTTCCTAGCATTATATTCTTGGTCATGCCTTCCCATGATGTGGCCAAAGTACAACAGCCTCAATTTGATAATCTTGGCTTCTAGGGTTATTTCAGGCTTGATCTGTTCAGTGACCCATTTGTTTGTCTTTGGTAGCACTTTTCTTCAGCACCACATCTCAATTGAGTTGATTTTCTCTTTATTTGTTTTCTTCACTGTCTAGCTCTAACATCTATGCATAGTGATGGGGAATACCATGGCTTGGATGATTCTGACTTTAGTGCTCAATTGTGTATTTTTACTCTTTTAAGATCTTGTGTAGTGGGACTCCCGTGTTTTTGAAAGTGTTCCATAGCTTTTTATGATCAATGCAGTGAAAGGCTTTACTACAGTCTATAAAATGCATGCTGATTTTCTTTTGGAATTCCTTGGCACACTCCATTATCCATTGTATGTTTGCAGTGTGGTCCCTAGTGCTTCTGCTTTTCCTGAACCCTGCCTGCACTTCTGGGATTTCTCTTTCCATATGTGTTTGGAGTCTGTGTTGCAGAATTTTAAACGTAATTTTGCTTGCATGAGAAATTAATGTTATGGTCCTATACTGGCTGCAGCCTTTTGTGTCTCCTTTTTTGTGGATAGGGATGCATATTGAACGTTTCCAGTTTGTTTTTGGCATGTTTTAATTAATAATAAAGTTGATTCTGTATGTGTGAATTGTAGCAGTTCAATTGGAATATCATCTGTTTCTGGTTGATATAAAATTTATATACACAAAATTTAATACAAAACCATTAGTAGTAACATAACTATCAGATTAATTATCCCAATAACTCACATATTAATGTTCCTTCTAATATGACCCTTCCCTCCCTCTCATTCCTGCCCCCCCAGAGAACAAGGTTATCATTTATTCAAAATCTTTTTCCTTTGATGTGGAGAATAATATTAATTTTATCTTTAATAATTTTGTACCCCTCCTCTTCTTAATAATAATAATAATAATAATAATAATAATAAAGTTTATTTGTATCCCGCTTATTGCCAGACAATCCAAGCGGCTTACAATAATAATATCTTCAAAGAAAAACCAACCCACCCCATAATCAACCTCTACTGCGTTCCTCATCCATCAACAACTGATGGGGCCACGGGAACAACTGATGGGAACCCAAGGCCAGGGTGATCAGTCTGGGAAGGCCTGCCGAAAGAGATCCGTCTTGACAGCTTTTTTAAAGCTGTCCAGTGATGTCAACTGACGGATCTCGTCCGGCAGGCCGTTCCAGAGTTTGGGGGCGACAACAGAAAAAGCCCTCTGGGAGGTCACTGCAAGCCTAGATTTTTGAGGCTGCAGCAAATTCCTCCCAGAGGACCAGAGAGCGCAGGGAGGATTGTATGGAAGGAAGCGATCCCTGAGATAGCTTGGACCCAAGCCATTTAGGGCTTTAAAGGTAATAACCAACACCTTGTACTGGGCCCGGAAGCTAATAGGCAACCAGTGGAGGGACCTCAAAACTGGGGTGATGTGGTCCCTCCTAGATGTTCCAGAAATAAGCCTGGCTGCCATGTTTTGAACCAACTGAAGCTTCCGAACCAAGCACATGGGTAGCCCCATGTAGAGCGCATTACAGAAGTCGAGGCGTGAGGTTACCAGTGCATGCACAATGGTCTCGAGATCCCTTACTTCCAGAAAAGGGCGCAGCTGGCGTATCAGCCGAAGCTGATAACAGGCGATCCTGACCGTCGCATATACCTGATTTGTCATCAGGAGCGACGAGTCAAGAAGCACCCCCAGACTGCGAACACAGTCACTGGAGGAGAGTGCGACCCCATCCAGGACTGGAGGTTGCAACCCAATTCTTGGTTTCGGGGCCGCTACCGTGAGCACCTCCGTCTTGTCTGGATTCAGTTTCAATCTGTTTTTCCTCATCCAGCCCATTACCGCCCGAAGACATTCATTGAGAGAGGAGATGCCATTGGAATTCGAGGCCGACGAACGAGACATGGAAAAATAGATTTGGGTGTCATCAGCGTACTGATAACACCCAGCACCATAACTCCGTATGATCTCACCCAGTGGCTTCATATAGATGTTAAATAACATTGGGGACAAAATAGCCCCCTGAGGGACCCCACAAGTGAGTTCCCTCTTACTGGAGCTACTGTCCCCGAGCAGCACCCTCTGGGACCTACCCGAGAGGAAGGACCGGAACCGCTGCAAAGCAGTGCCCCTGATACCTAACCCCTTCAGGCGGTCCAAGAGGATGCCGTGATCTATTGTATCAAAAGCCGCTGAGAGGTCTAAGAGCACCAGCAGCGTCACACTACCCCTGTCGATGCTCAGACGCAGATCGTCGGTCAAGGCAACCATGGCAGTCTCGACCCCAAAGCCTGTCCTGAAGCCAGTTTGAAATGGGTCTAGATAATCGGTTTCATCCAAGACAGCTTGGAGCTGAAGAACAACCGCCCTCTCGATTACCTTGCTCAAAAATGGCAGCAACGACACAGGCCTATAATTTCTCATATCCAGGGGGTCTAGGGAAGGTTTTTTCAGAAGCGGCCTAACAGCCGCTTCCTTCAAACAAGATGGAACATATCCTTCCCTGAAGGATGCATTGACGATATCCGTGAGGAACCTCAACAATGCATCCCCCCCCTGGACAGCCAGCCATGATGGGCAAGGGTCGAGAGGGCAGGTCATCTTCCTCAGCTTACCAAGCAGCTTGTCCACGTCCTCGGTACTTACAGATTGAAGCTGATCCAGTATAACTACATTGACGGAGTCGCTGGACGCCTCGCCTATAGACTCTGTTTCAACAGTGGCATCTAAGTCGGCTCTTATCTGAGAGATTTTATCTGCAAAGTAGTTGTTAAATGCATCACAGCAGGCTGTCACAGGGTTAAGTAAGGGGTTTGGCGCAGGAGGCACCTGCGTCATCTCCCTCACCACCTTAAACAGCTCTGCTGGACAGGACTCTGCAGACGCAATACGTGCAGAGGAGAAAGCTCTCTTCGCTGCACGTATTGCCTCCCGATAGGAACGAAGAAAATTCCTATGGTGAGTTCTGTCAGATAAGAGTCGAGTCTTCCGCCACTTACGCTCTAGCCGTTGTCCAACCCGCTTCATCCTTCTAAGCTCTGGCATATACCAAGGCCTACGGTTGAGAGCGGGATGGCCAGGGCGCTTGGGAGCGATCGTGTCAATAGCGCTGGTAAGGTCGGTGTTCCAAGTATTACCGGCATTCCCAACCATTAAACCCTCTAAGGCTTTCTGGAATCGCATTGGCTCCATTAGCCTTCGAGGGTGGACCATCCGAATGGGTCCACCACCCCCGGTGGGGCAGATACTGGCTCTAAGTTCCATCTTGACCAGGAAATGATCCGTCCATGACAATGCGGAGGTACTTACCACCTCCGCCCACGGATATTCCTGTTCCGTACTAAAGACCGCATCAAGTGTATGACCTGCACAATGTGTGGGCCCATTGACCAATTGGGATAGGCCCATGTTTGTCATGGTCTCCATGAACTCCCGAGCCGCACCTGTTAGGCTGGACTCGAGCGGGATGTTGAAGTCCCCCAGGACTAAAAGTCTGGGGGATTCCAACAGCAGCTCAGAGACCAGCTGTGTCAGCTTGGTCAGGGAGTCTGCTAGATAACGGGGAGGTCGGTAAACTAGCAGAATCCCCAAACTATCCCTGGTCTTTAGGCTAAGGTACATACACTCGAAGTGGGCTATGTTCCGGACATGTATCCTGGTCAAGGTCAAAGTATTCTTATGAACCAGAGCCACGCCACCACCCCCCGCCCACTTCCCCTCACCTGCTCACTAGCAGAATACCCAGCTGGGAGGGCTTGCGCCCATATAGCGGCGCTATCCTCCCCCAGCCAGGTTTCTGTAAAGCAAGCCAGGTCGGCGTCCTCATCCAGGAGAAGATCCTGGATAATATGAGTCTTATTTTTAACTGACCTGGCATTGCAAAGGAGCAGGGTGAGGTTCTGTGGAATGGTTGGTCTGCTCTCCAGGCCATTCAGGGAAACAGAGGGAACTGAAGGCGGGATAGCTACCAAACAGCGATCCCGCCTTCTTTTGTAACATGTATTCCCTCTGTTACAACCATACCTTCCGTTTCCCTGCACAACTCCAATAGCCGCCCCTACCTCATTCCCGGCCTCGGGAAGGGCAGTGGGACTCCGCCCTTCTGGCCTCCACAGTTGTTCTGAGGGAGGCAAAGGGGAAGGCAAACAGTCCCTGCCGGCGTTGGTCTCAGTCTCTGGACTGCTCCTGATGGTAAGTGGCAGTTTAGAGACTTTTGATGGCTTCCTCCGGCATTGGCTCCGCCCTCCTGGCCTCCACAGCTGTTCTGAGGGAGGCAAAGGGGAAGGCAAACAGTCCCTGCCAGCGTTGGCTTCAGTCTCTGGACTGCTCCTGATGGTAAGCGGCAGTTGGGAGACTTTTGATGGCTTCCTCTGGCATTGGCTCCACCCTCTTCGCCTCCACAGCTGTTCTTTAGTTATTTCTATTAGTTTATTGTATTTCCTTATCACCACCTTTCAATTGACTCATATACCCCATTCTTCTTTCTAATATGAAATCAAACACTATATATTCTGAAATACAACATTGCCATCTTTCTGCTTTTCACTTTTGTTAATCTTTCCCCCTGAAGATGACCTCATGAGCTGCCCTCAATATTTGTTTCTGTTAAAATTATGGTTTGGTAATTTGTGGTTAAATCAGTCTAGCAGCAGCACAACAGCAACAAACACACTATTCAACATCTTTATCAATGACTTGGATGAAAGAATAGGGGGCATGTTTACCAGATTTGCAGATGTCACCAAATTAAGAGGAATAGCTAATACCCCAAAAGAGAGGATGAAAATTCAAAATGACTTTAATAGATTAGAAAACTGGGCCAAAGTTAACAAAATGAATTTTAACATGGAGAAATGTAAGGTACTGCACTTAGGGCAAAAAAAAAAAAATGAAATGCATAGATATAAGATGGGGGAAACCTGGCTTGAGACTATGTGTGAAAGAGATCTAGGAGTCCTAGTAGACCACAAGTTGAACATGAGTCAACAGTGTGATGCCGCAGCTAAAAAGGCCAATGAGATTTTAGGCTGCATCAATAGAAGTATAGTGTCTAGATCAAGAGAAGTAATAGTGCCATTGTATTCTGCTTTGGTCAGGCCCCACCTGGAATATTGTGTCCAGTTCAGGATACCACAATTCAAAAAGGATGTTGAAAAACGAGCGTGTCCAGAGGATGGTCTAGAAACCATGAATCCCTATGAGGAATGACTTAGGGAACTGGGTATGTTTAGCCTGGAGAAGAGACAGTTAAGAAGGGATATGATAGCCCTCTTTAAATATTTGAAGAGATGTCATATTGAGGAGGGAGCAAGCTTGTTTTCTGCTGCTCTAGAGAATAGGATCCGGAACAACGGATGCAAGCTCCAGGAAAAGAGATTCCACCTCAACATTAGGAGGAACTTCCTGACAGTGAGAGCTGTTTGACAGTGGAAGACACTCCCTTGGAAAGTGGTGGAGTCTCCTTCTTTGGATGTCTTTAAACAGGCTGGATGGCATGCTTTCATTTTGAGTTCCTGCATGGCAGAATGGGGTTGGACTAGATGGCCCTTGTGGTCTCTTCCAGCTCTATGAGTCTCTGTACTCCACAAGTATTTGGTAAAACAACCAGATCTGAGCTTCTGGTAAATAAACAGAATACATTGGTAAGTAGAAGGAAACTTACTTTATTGCTACATCTAGGTTCTACAAAATAACTACTTAGTAGAGAAAACTGTACAGTTGCCCCTCCATTCCCGTGGACTTGAAGTCTGTGGTTTTACATATTCACAGAGGGGCAGCCTCTCTTAAAATCAATAGGACACACCCCATTCAAGCTTATGGGGCTTGAATATTGGCAAATCTCCATTTAAGGGGGGTCCAGAATGGATCCCCGCAAAAACGGGGCCAACTGTACTGAGGTCCCTAGATAGCTGACTTCCATGTATGCAAGTAAGAAGAAAAACATCTTTAGTAGGAAAGGCTGGTTGCTATGTCCATGCTTGGTTAGAGCAGACAGGAAAGTGTGCTAGCAGACAAAGAATCATAAAACTTTATTACCTCAGGAAGAAAACCCAGAAAGAGGAGGGGTATGGGAAGTGACCTCCTTACAAGCAACACTGACCAAATGACCATAGAGATATAAATCAGTGTTCCTGTGTAGAGCATCCCCTTCTTAAGGAAAACTCAAGCATTGATTCCAATATTCTAACTCCCCTTCTTATCAATGCTTGTCTTCATGTGACAAAATTCATCCTATTTCTCAGAAACTGAAATTGATCTCTAGGTAGAGGCTTGGTACAAATATCCACAGGCATTTCCTTTGATGTAGAACATTCACTTGGTACTACCGTCCTTGCAATGTAAGAAAAGTGTAGAGGTGGTACTCCTCTGTTTGTTCGAGATGAGCATCTGAGCTGTTCAAATGGGGTTATGCTTCCTTAGCAACATCCAGTTCCAAATCTGGTTCTACTTGCTCATTCTCCCCTTCTGTTTGTGTACTCACCTCTTCCTCTTCAAATCTAGGCCAGCATTCCAGTAGTTGGTCTATATCTTGTGTGTCTGTCTGTGTGCAATCTGTTGTTGCAAATGTCATGCCTGGTTTCTCACTTTCATCAAAGTACACAACACTTCTCACTGTGATTTTTCCTGTTTTGGGGTTCAGAATTCTGTATCCTCTACTTCCAGCCTGGTATCACACCATTATGCCTTCTTCCACTTTGTCATCTAGTTTGGACCTTCTCTTTTGTGGAACATGAACATATGCTAATGAACCAAAAACTCTGATATGCTCCATACTTGGCTTTCTGTTGTGCCATAGTTCAAATAGGGTTTTATTGGTTGCCTTCGTTGGCAGTCTGTTTTGTAAAATCTTGCAGCCGTCGCAGCCTCTCCCCAATATTGGTTGGGAAGTCTAGCATCGAACAGCATGTATCTGACCATCTCTACCAGAGAGCTGTTCTTTCTCTCAGTAATCCCATTCTGTTCATGAGGTCAGCAAATAATGATGTCCACCTTTTCAACAAATATTCCTACTTTCTATCCAGTCCCAGATTCCTTACATTTAAAGCCATATATTTTTCTTTATTTAATTCCATTTATTTTGTTAATATTATTTCCCACCAAAATCTCTGCACCTTACACGATTCCCACCACATATGAATATATGTGCCACTCCCACTTCCACATCCATGCCAATAATTCAATGTCATATCTTTTATTAAATAAGATAACTTTGTTCTACTACACCATCTACTAATTAATTTTAACTTACTTTAATATTTTAAAGTTTAATAATTTCATTTTGCCACTTGTAAGATTTGTTTACTACTTACTTAGATGTCCTTTCCCCATAATCTTAATTATTCATCTTCTTGTTTGAATTAGCTTTCCAATAAAATTCACTGTGTTGAATGGGACTTGAGGTTTACAATCAGAGGCTGGACAGCTATCTCTTAGAAGTGTTTTGATTGTGTTGGACTAGATGGCCCTTTTAGGCTCTTTTAGCTCTATGATTCTATGGGATGAAGTAAGCCAGCGGCTTCGAGCAGCCTCTGGCCACTCCACCCCCAATTGGCCCCCGAACAGCCAGGGACTGCAGGGCCTCCACTGTGGTCCCGAATGGGTTGCCGGCAAAGAGCTTTTTTATTTATTTATTATTTATTTATTTTTGCACTCCTTTTTTCCGGTGGTTTCGGATCACCTTAGGCAGCCATGGAGCAGCTTCTGGTCAATCCGGTGGCAGGCGTCATCTGCATGCCACACCCCCAAAGTGGCTGGAAACTGCACATTTTGGCCCATGTGTTTTGGGCTATTGATATCATTATAATCCCTTATATCATTAGCAAACAATTCATAGCCAAAAAAATTAATAAAGGGGATAATGGGCAAACTTGTCTCGTTCCATAATTTATTTTTATTTCCCCTGAACTATCTCCGTTCACCAAAACCTGTGCTTTGTTATCTCTATATAATTCTTGAATGGTGTAACATTTTGCCTTAAGCCAAGGCAAGGTTGTATATACTCATGAATTACTGCATGGGACGAGCTTTGGGCCATTCTGGTCTCCCTGGGAGGGGAGCTCCACAGTCTAGGGGTAGCCACAGAAAAGGCCATCTCTCATGTCCCCACCAGCGGTCTTTGTGAAGGTGGTGGGACTGAGAGAAGGGTCTCTCCTGAGGATCTCAAAGCCTGGGCCTGTTCATACAGGGAAATATAATCTGTCAAGTAGCCTGGACCTGAGCCATATAGGGCTTTATAGGTCATAACCAGCACTTTGAATTGTGTCTGGAAACAAATTGGCAGCCAATGAAGCTGTTTCAACATGGGCATTGTGTTTTCTCTGTAACCTGCCCCAGTTAACAGCCTGGCTGCAGCTGAAGCTTCCAAACACTCTTCAAAGGCAGCCCCAAGAAGAGTGTGTTACAGTAGTCCCAATGGGATGTAACTAAGGCATGTACCACCAAGGCCAGATCTGGTGATCCAAGGAACAAGCACAGCTGGCGCACAAGTTTAAAATGTGCAAAATCTCTCCTGTTCACTGCAGAGACCTAGGCCTCCAGGTTCATCGCTGAGTCTAGGAATGCCCCCAAACTACACACCTACATCTTCAGGGGGAGTTTAACCCCATGTAACACAGGCTGAATCCCCAATCCCTGATCTGCCTTCCAACTGACCAGGAGCATCTCTGTCTTACCCGGATTAAGTTTCAATTTGTTTGCCCTCATCCAGTCCATTATTGATGACAGAGACTGGTTTAGGACCAGGACAGCCTCCTTGGATTGGAGTGGAAAGTACGGTAGTAGTAGAGTTGGGTGTCATCCACATATTGGTGACACTACAACCTCCAGGTCTTGCCTGCTGCTGCACAGGGTTTATAGATAAAAGAGCCACAAGAAAGGGGAGCAATGAGGTTGCCTATCCACACTGAGCCCTTCCTGCAAGATAGAGCAACAGAAACAACTGGCTACAGTCTTTCCCTCTAGGATGAATTGTTCCAAGTATGCAGGAAATTCATTATTACCAAAACTGCACCTATCCCTAGAGAGCAGCATACATATTTTAATACAGACCTCTTTTTTACTCTTTCTTTTTTGATTATGCATTTCTCCTTCTCCTTCTTCTTCTTCTTTTGACATTTTGTAAGTGGGGAAGTAAGAGGGGATTTATGCCAAAGCAACCACAAGTGAAAAGTGTAAATAAATCCAAAGTGCAGATTTTAAGATGGGATTTATTTTAAGGAAATTGAAGTTTACATCGAATGAAAAATATAAAACTTAAATGGTAATCTCCCTGCCCAGAACGTCAAAAAGCCATTAGCATAATGCTATCCACAATAGTAGTTAAAGTCAAGTAAAATTCAGGAGGACAAAAGCAAAGCCACTGTGGAGTAGAGGTTGTTGGGCTAGGACTGGATACAGCTCCCTACTAGCCCATGAAGCTCATTGAGTGACCTTGGGCCAGGTATTATCTCTCAGCCTGGCCCACCTCGCAGAGCCCTTGTGGGGATAAGAAGAAGCCCATATAGTTTCTATCAGCCTTTCCCTGCATCAGCAGTTCATTAAGAAATATGTGAATTGTAGTCAAACATCATTTGGGTGGGCTGGCTTCTTCCCTGACATCCACAAGTAGGTTGTTTACCAAACTAATATTCAGAAAGTGGTGTATCCCAAGGAAGAGCCACCCATTTTATAGCCCCATGACAGTGCTATGCAACAGAGGAGCAAGGGACCTTTGGTGTGTTGTATGGGCTGTGAGTCTTTTTTCAATATAAAAGATCTACAGTGCTGTTTTGCTGCCAGTTCCATCTGCAGCGCATGGCAGTGTGGCCCTGGGCTGTCCATGATTGATTTGCATTGACTGTCCAATTGTAAGTTAAGTTAGATGCACTACAGCATTATGGCTTAGTGCAATGATAAAAATTGAGCATGCTTATTGGAACCAAGCATGTTGTAGGTCACTACTGTCAAAGCCCAGTCAGATTACAAGTAGGCAACCATGGCAGGATTCCATGAAGATTATTCGCTGCTCACCTGCATTGAACCCTTCAGCAATAAGATTTAAAGGAACCTTTTGCCTGTCTGATAAAAACATATCCCAATCTTCTTCCCTGTTCCACCTTTAACTCTTCTGCTGAGGAGGATAACATGGAAAGAAAAGCTGTTCTTCCAGTATTTGCGACAAAAGCCTAAGCTGAAGTATTGAATACTTGAGAAACGCTGAGGTCTTTTTCTCTTCTCTCATTTTCTTTATTTACTTCTTCCTACTATTGGTCACCTTAAATTTAAAATGTGCAAGTTTTAGCAAGCTTTTTGCATGCTATTTTACAAAGACAACATATCCTCAACCTAGAATATACTGGAAAGCGCTCCTCTTCTATACTTTAGCTCTGCTGAGAGACCAGCTGCATTAAGCCCTTCTCCTACCAGCTCTCCGTCAGGCTACAGCAAAAGGAAAGATGGGCCTCTCTCCATTGACTCCAACTCTCTCTTTTGCTTCCTCTCATATGTGAATTGCTTCATGCAGGCTACCATAAGATGGAAGCAATTTTGAGAACTGCAGGTTTTTCCCTTACTTTCCCCATTCCTTTTTTCATTTGTTTTTTTAATGACAAGGCTTGTCACATTTTAAAGGCTCTTTACAGATGATGAATGTAAAATGAAGTAAATGCTACTGTTCCAGAGTAACTCTTGAAACATCCCATGAGGTGGCATCCCATACCAGGGTGTCACCCGCTCTGGGGGGAATGGGGCTTCAGGCGGCAGGGCCAAAAGGCACGCCTTCACCTCCCTGGCCAGCATGGTTTACACGCGAGTAAAGCTGTGTCAGGCACAGAGGAAGGGGTGCCCTGGACCTCTCTTTCCATGCCCAGCGTGGCTTTACACACCAGTAAAGCTGCTCCGGGCAGGGAGGGAGGTGTGGGGACGCTCAGCTGGGTGTCACCCCTCTTCTGCCACTTCTGGGGTGTCACCCAGTGCGGTCCACACCCGCTAGTGATGTCACTGATCCCATATGGTTTGTAATTCTGTGTCTAAAGGTAAAGGTATTCCCCATTGACAAGGTTGTCAAGTAGTGTCTGACCGTAGGGGTTGGTGCTCCTCTCCGTTTCTAAGTCAAAGAGCCAGCGTTGTCAGAGACTACTCTGTGATCATGTGGCCAGCATTATTGCACAGAATGCTGTTTACCTTCCCACCGAAGTGGTACCTATTTATCTACTTGCATTTGCATGCTTTTGAACTGCTAGGTTGGCAGAAGCTGGGACTAGTGATAGGAGCTCACCCCATCATGCAGCACTCGGGTCTTGAACTGCCAACCTGCTGAACTTGCAACCAACAGAGTCAGCATCTTAACCACTTGAGCCACCATGTCCCTTAATTCTGTGTCTGCTACTGATAATTTGTTACATTATTAGCCTCTTGGTTGAATAACAAAGGATCAACTCATTTTGATTTATTTATGTTTTATATGTTATTTTGTAACTTGTAGGGCCAGTGTGATGTACAGAGCCTTTATAAAGAGCCTTGAGTATTGGACTATGACTCTGGAGACTCTGTTGAAATCCCCACTCAGTGATGGAAACCCACTGGGTGACCTTGTGCAAGCCACTCTCTCAGCCTCAGAGGAAGGCAAAGGCAAACTCCCTCTGAATAAATTGGGTCAAGAAAACCCCATAACAAGGTTGCTTTAGGATCACCATAAGTTGGAAATGACCTGAAGGTATGCAGCAACAATTCTAAAGATTTACTTTACAATGTTCATCAAATCTATAGAAAAGAGATTTCTCTATTGCCAACAGAAGTTTGACAATTTCTGTATATACTCATGTATAAGTCTAAAAATTTTAGTAAAAAAAACTGACCCAAAAACCTGGGCTGACTTATCCATGGGTCAGTGTAAGTACTGTATGTTAACTCTTATCAAAAAAGGAATCATCCCCTTCTCCGAGTAGAGTGGCAAAAGGTGAGAGCATAGTCCATATTGGAGGAACCTAAAAGAGACACCAAACCCTCATCTTTCTCTACTGTGGCACCACTTCTGGCTGGAAAATGGTGGCATTAGTTTCCTCCTTATCCATCCAGTCTTTAGGGAAGCAGAAACATTTATACCTGCTGGGATTTTGTAAGTTCTTTGGCATCGTTTTCCTTGGCTTCATCCCTTACGTGCCTTTGTTACATGCCCTTAAGTTTTACCCTCAACTCATATCAAAATACATAATTTTGGGCCCCAAACCTGCCCTTGATTTATACATGAGGTCGACATATAGTTGAGTACATACAGTACTCTGACAGACATCCATAAAATAGTTTCTTTATCCAGTGGACTCCATTCAGCTCTCATTGTGCCATCAATCAGTGCACATTCAAATGGCAATCTATTTAAATTATTGTTCATAGAACCTGGGTTGGCACAAAATATTATGGGGCCTGAGGCAAAGCAACAAGCGTTGTCTCGCACTCTCAAAGTCAAGGTAAGACATTGGGTCAATCAAATTATTTTGGCCCTTTTCATCCATTTCATGACAGCTGAAATCTACCAGAGCAGGCCATCTCACTTTGCTTCACAATTAGGCTCATCCTACATAACACATAGAGTTTCTTTTGGTCCTTAGCCACACAAATAGTTGTAAACTAATTTTAAACTAAATTGGTATGGGAAGGATTCATGTTTATTTTAATGCTACACATGTAAGAAGAAGAGAGTTGGGAAGAAGCTTTGGATTCACATGTTCTGGTCAGAGGAATAAACCAGATTCAGTTTCAGTTTGCATCTGGAAACCAGAAATCATGATTTAAAATAAATTTACTCAATTGCTGAACAAGAGACTCCAGACTTTGACTTTATGTATCTGCCTTCTTTGGCAAGCTAGAATTCATTTTAAACCACAATTCCTGGTTTGCATGTAATGATGAGGAAAGAATCCACAAAAGCCAAACTGAATCCTGGTTTCCTTCTCCTAGCCTTGCCAGAAGAAGAGAGAGGAGTATCTGACCCAAGTGTTATTTGATCAATTGATCATAAATAAAAATTGATTGATTGACCCAAGTGGTCTGCTCATGCACACAGCACTAACTAGGGCAATGAACATTCCCAGTTTCAGTCTCAAATTCATTTGCTCTGAATTCCCCCTATATTTTCTTCCTGGATTGCTTTCTCCCTGTTCTGAAATTTGTGTACATTTTAATGCATATTTCCTTATGTGCACCATTTATTGTCACAATTTATTTGATTTATGTAGCAGTTCCCCTTTTACTAAAATGTGTTCGTATGCTGTTCCCATTTTACACATTAGCTGCTCACACTTTGTGCACACTTTTTATTCTCAGTAACAGGCTTTAAATCTCACAAGCATGCAACATTTGAGGGAAATTGTGTATTTTCCAGCATGTCTCTAGAGAGAGAAAAATAGGCTCATCCTACATAACACATAGTTTCTTTTGGTCCTTAGCCACACAAATAGTTGTAAACTAATTTTAAACTAAATTGGTATGGGAAGGATTCGTGTTTATTTTAATGCTACACATGTAAGAAGAAGAGAGTTGGGAAGAAGCTTTGGATTCACACATTCACATCTCTTCATCAAGAGATGAAGAGATGAAGAGATTTTCTGTCTGTTCAAAAACAACAGACAGAAAATCCAATTCCCAAACCTTGGGCCCTCATGTATACCAACAGTCCACCATGTGTGGAGGCACCAGGTTGAGGGCTGAACTAAGCCCTTGACTCTTGTTCCACCAGCTCCACTGGCTACCATTCTGTTTCCAAGCACAATTCCAAGTGCTGTAAGCTCAGGTCCAGGCTAGATCTGAAGGACTATTTCTTCCCATGTGAAACTGTCTGAGATATTTAGGGAAGACCTTTATCTCAGTCCTGCCACTCTCACATGCACATTTGTTGGAAACATGGGAGAGGGCCATTTTGGTGGTTGCTCCCAGGCTCTGGAACTCCTTTCTAGAAAGGCTGCCTCTTTTTTATTCCAACATGCTTTTGGGAGTTTGACTATTTTACCAGAAAGTCATTTTCTTGGTATGTTGTACTACTATCCTCCTTTGTTCTTAAGTAGATATTTAAATGATTTTAGTTCTGTAGATAGCGTAATGCCATTTTAAACAAAACCTCTTGTATTTTTTTCATCTCTGTGTTTATGTTTTTCCCCAGAATTTGGTGGGGTGGGGGGGAGCAGGATATAGTAAAACAATGCAGTAGTAAATTATAGTTCAGCAATATGTAGTCTCGCTCTGAGCTTATCTAAGTTCTGTTTGAGTTGCCTTATGAGATGTTTACTAATCTTAGGAACCAGTCTTTCTTAATTTGTTAGTGTGCATCCTTCCACAGTGTGATGAGCTCTTTGTGTCCACATTAAAAGCAGAATGCCACTGAATATCAGTGGCTAGGGAGCAACTGCCAGAGTAGGGATGGGAACTGTCTATCCCCTCCAGAGGTTGCTGAGCTGCAACTCCACTGGCTGTGCTGGCTCAGGCTGCTGGGATTTGCAGTTCAACAACATCTGAAGGGTTACACAATTCCCATCCCTGTGCTAGAAAAGGCTTTTGGGTTTTGCAGGGGCACCCTTTGGTTAGAATGCTGTTCTCAGTCTCTTTTCTCTCTCTTTTTCTCTCAATCCCCTCCACTTCCTCCATTATATGCAGCTTTACGGACTGCAGGATTTCGCAATGGCAGTTTGGGAAGTCGTCCTAGTGCCCCTTTTAGAAGCAACGTCTACCAGCCCACTGAGATGGCAGTTGTCCTGAATGGTGGGACTGTAAGTATCAAAATGTGACGCTTGGAGAAGCTGGCTTTTTAGGGCAAATGCCCAGCCTCAGATTTCAGTCTAGAACTTTATGCAGTCAAATGTTTGATCATATTGGGGATAGAATGAAGACTGGGGAAATTCTCTTACTGCAAGGCTGCATGCAATGCTACCTAAAATTACTCAGTTTATTAGGGCTCATCAGATGTTTGCCATTCAGGTTGCTTTGGGGGATTTGTCCAGATGATGGTGGTTCTTTAACTTACTTTTGAAATAAACCATCTTGTAATATCCTCTGTCAATTAAATTATAATGATAGAACATTAAACTTATCTCTTCTTGTTTTAAGGAGTGGGGCTGTCTGATTCAAAAGAACCCCTCCTGGTTCCTAGGAAAGGCCCTCTTCATCACTGACATTGTGCATTGCCAGCTTTCTGAATGAAGCATTTTTTTTTCCCCTGTTGAACTCTGAGCATTGGTAGAAATTTGTTTTGCTTCCAAAGGAGAGAGAGAGAGAAAGATTAAGAGAAATATGCATAAAAGAGTTCACTTGGTGAATGCTATCTGTCCTGTTAATCTGCAGCCCGGTCAACATCCAGCATGGCTTAGAGAGAGATTTGAGAGGCAAACAGCTTCCTTAAATCTCATTTGCATTGTGTATGCTTAAATGCACCCAGATAGACCACTGGTGCTGCTTGCTCTCCCTTTCTCTCTCTCTCTATCCAATTTTGTTAACCAAAGGAAAAGGCTTACCTCCACCATTTTAATTTCCATCACATATATACATGGATGCTGCTTGAAACTGCTGCTCATGAGTCAGCTTCCTCTCCATGTCAGTTGGAATTGTGTTATTTGGGCATTTTTTAAAAGTCACCACCAATTCCGTAAGGCAATCTGCACTCTTCCCCCCCCCTTTTTTTTTTCCTTCTTTTCTTTTTAAAGCACAAAGAATGTGTGATCTCATAATCAGTCTTTTCTCGCTGGATCCAGGCCACCCTACTGCTCACTCGGCAGGAGGGGAGTATCGCAGCGGTGGATAGAGCCACGGCAGGCCAGATTGCCATGTGTGTTTACCCAGCTGGAAGGCAGCTCAGAAGCAGCTAATACTGCTCCAAGCTAATACCATTCTGAGCTGAAGTAAGCCCTATGTCCTGCTCTCTGTGCCCCCCTCCCTTTGCCACAATTTAGTTGATTGCATTGGCTGCGGAAAGCTGGCTTGCGGGAACTGAGTCTGAAACACTAACAGAATATCCACACTACAGTTAAAGCAATCTGATGGCACTTTACTTGCCATGGTTCTATCCTACCAAATCCTGGGATTTTGTTCTTTTTGCAAGGTACTTAGAATTGTCTGCAGGAGAGCTCTAGTGCTGTACTTCAGTTCTCAATACCAAATTGCACATTTTAGAATTCTGTACAATGGTTCCGTGGCAGTTAAAATGGTATTGGGAGTCCTTTGATTGTGTGTTCCTGCATGGCAGGGGGGTTGGACTTGGATGGCCTTTGTGGTCTCTTCCAGCTCTTTGATTCTATGAAACTTTTATACTGTCTAGATCTACTCTGTAGATCTAGCCCTTTCCTCAAGTTTCAGTGTCCCCTAGGAATCCTATCTTAGTAGAACAGGGGAAGGACTTGGAAAAGTTACTTTTTAGAGTACAGTTTCCACAATCTCACAGATGACACAGCTGCTGGGATTCTGGGATTTGTAGTCTAAAAAGAACTTTTCCAATCTCTTGAGTATGTGGTGGGGAATTATAGCCCTTCAAGTGCTGCTGGGTGCCAGTTCCCTTCAGGTCATGCCAGCCTTTTTAATGGTAATAATTCGGAAGCTCCTGTTTTCCCCATCCCTATAGTATTACATCATAGGAGACAACATTAGACTGGGCAACTCCCTATAATAATGGATATAATAGGTTCCAGAACTGGAGAACTAAAAAAGCCTGTGTACATAAGTACATTGTATACATAGATGTACACACTATACCACTTCCAGATTTTAACCAAGGGCTTGTGTGGTTTGAACGCTCCTCCAAATGTAACCCCCCCCTTTTTTTTCTTGTTTTGCAACTTGTAGAAAACTGATATATGTTGGGAAAAGTTAAGCCAGAACCTTAGTTCTCAGTCTTTGACCCTCCCGATGTCTTGGCCTTCAGCTCCTCAAAGTTGCAACCAGCATGACCAATGGACAGAGAGTCCAAAACATCTATTGGGCCAAAGGTGGAGAGCCTCTGGGCTAGAATGCTTCTTCCCAGGAGGAACCACAGCTCAGTGGTAGAACAGATGCTCAGGTTCAGTCCCAGGCACGCTCAGCAAAAGGACCTCTACCTGAACATCTTGGTGGGCAACTATCAATCAGAATGGACAGCATTGGGCTTGATGGAGCAAAGGCTCACTTGCTTTAAGGCTGCCCATATACTGATAAACAACTATTTACAGTGAAGGAGCCTCCAGCCATGCTTGCCCTCACTTTCAGTCTGAACTGGCAGAGCTGAGACACCAATTGACCACCTCCCTGAGAGCTAGGATGCTGCGCAGCCACTAGCATTCTGTATAACTATGATGTTAATTGGTGTGTGTGTGTAATATAATCTTTCTTTAAAACAGTGATTTCTCAACCGTTTAGAATGCTTAGTTATATGGATGTGTTATCCTTATTTCCAGATTCCAACTGCTCCACCAAGTTACACTGGAAGACACCTATGGTGAAAAATCTTATAGGAAGAGAGAGACCGAATCCATTAACAGATTTTATTCCCCAGCACTGTGTTTCTTTCTGTGGGAAGGAGCCAATAATACTATAATACAGGAGAGCAGAAAACCCATCTGGGATCATGGGAGTCCTAGAACTAATCGCTTTTAAATAAATAAATAAATATGTGAGCACTGTTGAATTGATAAGCTAACCACAAAAGCAAAACCTCTGCAGTGAAAGATAAGCTGAAACTAAAATTTGAACATAGATGTAGGCCCATTCTTTTAAAAAATATGGGAGAAAGGAGGGGTGGCATTTCTCAAATGGCAAGGCAGTCCATGTGCTAGGTGATCCTCGACTTTATGTGGTTTTCCATCATCTTGCAAAGAACAAAAACAAAGTCCATAATGCCAGAAGAGATCATTCCGCTCCTGTGCAAGTTGTCCTTCAACTTCATCTGTCCCCTTTGGAACAAGCAAAGGGCCTGAGACAACCCCTCCAGCCCACTTTACTAGAATGAGCTTTACTCCCCTGATGCTTACTTCACAGTAAAGTAAATGGAATCCATGGTTTGCCATCACATCCCATGTACTGGTTGGGTTTCTTAAGATGAGCTTTGGGGATAGAAAGTCCAGGGTGTGTCTCTGGGAATTCCCTTAAGAGTTGAGGTTGGCTCATTTTTATGCCACCCTATTTTTAAAAGCAAGAAGAAGAAAGAGGAGGAGAGTGCTCCACAGCGGCCTTTGGTTATGATTGCTGGCCGCCTTCCCTTCCCCAGCTCCCAGGAAGCACAGCAGGACGCTGTATCATAAATGAGGCCCTAAAGAGATGTGGACGTTTTTTCTCTGCCTCTTCTACCCCTATGGTGATGGTCAAAGGTACTCCTAAGAGGGGCACAACTTGCTGTTAAATTGGGCTCTTGGGAGCAGGAAGAAAATGTGGGTTCTCAGTATGTGAGGAGCTGGAACAAAGGGACACATGGCCTACCTCAAGTCCCAGTGCCCTGAGCTGAAAGGACACACACTGTATCTTTCCCAAAACTGATTCCCCCATCCCCACGTCATGGATCACAGCAATAAGGTGTTCTTTGAAAATGAGAAATGTTCAGGTATCTCTTGAGGGGGTCCCTTAACGTGTATGCAATAGTTCCCCCCCCCCCCCTTTGCTTGCGGCCACCCTCTCATCGCCAGTTTAATACTAAAGCCTCATTGACTGCAATGGTTTGTGCATTTATTTATTTATTTTGCATTTTCTTGTATGTTCTTTTATGCAACATTTTTTAAACAAAAAAAAATGGGATTATTTTCACATGGGTTCTTTTCCCATGTTCCTGCTGCCTTTTCACATTTCTGTGATTTTAATTATATTTGGCAAAGCATTCCTTCATTGTCTAGCATTGAATACATATCGGGCATGCGAGCTGTCATTTACATCATCTGTGCTGGCCAGCATTATTCTCTTGCTTTCCTAGAGACTAAATGCAATTGAGGTTTGCGCGTGTGTGTGTGTGTATAGTGTGTTACATGAGGTAGTAAGATGGAATTCTTTTGCATCTGTTCTAATAAATAAGTTTTATTTTCATTATAATGTATAAAGAAAACAAAGTAACTCAGTAGGGTTGCAAGGTTATTCAATGCAGGGGGAAAGCAACCAGTTTTGATCTGGGAGAGGTCTCCAGTCCTCCTTGTACCTAACTTTTTACTTTAGTATATACTTGATCTTAGATTTTGGCCCAGTTCTCATTATCTAGGCAGCACCTCTTTGGACTGCATTGCAGGACTCATTCAAGCTAATGCTTTTCTATAATAAACACACACATTCCTTGCACACCAAAATCAGCATGTCAAGGAGAAGGGTTCTAGCCTAACATGCTACTTTTCTCTACATAAAACAATTATATTGTATAATCTTTTAGACCAGGAGCTACTCTTAGATTATCAGATGAAGATAAGCACCAATGCCGTTTCCCATCTTTGTTGGTGTAGGAGCACCATATTTCTTCAAGACGTTGCATCTGATCACCGTTATGCATACCTTAGTTATATCAAGGCTAGAAAATAGTAACACATTGCATGGGGCTGCTCTTGGAGAGTGTTTTGAAACATCTGCAGGCTCAAAATGCTGCCTTAAGCCAGTTCCACATGTGTACTAACTTCATGGGCTTCTGATTTGTTGGGGGAAGAGAGTTCTACCTCACTGGTAGAGCACTGAGTTTCAGTCTCGGGTACCTCTGTTTCAAAAAGACCGGATCATAAAAGCTGTGGGGCAGGGGACTTCTGCCTGCAACCCTGGAGAGCCCACTCAAAAGTAAACAGTACTGTGCTAGATAGGCAGATAGCTTGACTGAATACACATAAGGCAACTTTTTATGTTTATTTCAGAGTTGGCTAGGGAACTTTGGGTGTTGGTAGTCTAAAGTGACCTTTCCAAGCTCTATTTCTTCTCTGGATGCAAAATTAATGGTAAAAATCAATGTGGTATTACCTTTCTAAAATCCCAAATGGCTAGGAGGCCATCCCAGGCCATCAGCTGGTGAGCCCTTGTTGGGCCATAGTCCAGACCAGGGGTAGGCAATCTTTCCCCTTTAAGGGCCGAGGGACTTCAGCTCCCAGAATCCCAGGAGCTATTGGCCAACATGGGACTATTGGCCAACATGGCAGAGGCTTCTGGGAGCTGAAGTCCCTCGGACCTTAAAGGGGAAAGGCTGCCTACCCCTGGTCCGGATGATGGGAATGAGGAAAAGGCCTTCTCTCTGTGCATTCCAACCTGTGAAGTGTTTTACTGTATTCTACCTTCCAGTTCCTTAAAAGACTGGCCTCATCCTTTCAGTTATGATTCTCCATTCTTCTTGTCTGATTGGGAAAGCATCAGACTTGCCTTATGTTTATGTCTTCCAGCTATGTTTTTTGTGGGGTGAGGTGAAGTGATGCTATGGTATTCATGATTTGATTGTGTTGCATCATGGTTTTCTGTACTGGTTTTTAAAACCTTATAAACTTAGAGAATTCAAGGACAAGGAAGGGAGAGCAAAACAACCTGAAATAAATATGCTTAACTAAGACGTCCTACCTGCAGTCCAAAATAGGTGCAGCCCAGGTCATTTCCCATCTTTGTTGGTGTAGCATCACCTCAGTGAGAACTAGGTCCCTACTTACATCAATAACTTCATTGACTGCAGCTGGTTTAGTTACTGCTGAAAATTGATGCAAGAGGAGGTTGTACCTGTAAGTCTCTTAACTCTTCTAAAAATTGCATTGCTGTTATTGCTGTGATCATTGAGCATGTTTCCCCCCTAATAAATGAGTAATTAATGCTATTTTCCACTATAAACCACCAACTCAATGTTGTTTTCATCTGAGATGAATGAGAGACAAGGACTCCATTACTGTATTTAGCAAATGTATACCTATTAATTTGGCACAAATTGATGAGAGAAGCTGATATGATAAAAAGAGGCAAAGGAGGGGAAAGTGGGTATTGTATATTCAGTATTCTAGAAACCTCTGTTCAGAGTAAGAGCTTGAAAAAAAATGCTATATTTTTCATTGAGTAAATAGTTGGGTATCTCCAGGAAATGGATAATTTAGCATTATATAAAAACTTTAGTTGGTACTTTACCATGTGCAAAATTTAAGGCAAAGTTGCATTTCAAAATACCTCTCCATTTTTGTGGACTTGACGTCCGCGTCCCTCACCCGTTCGTGGGCGGCAAACGGAGGGGGACAAAACGGGGGTGCACCGTGGCAGACACTCGCGCACCCCCATGATCACACACCACCATTCAAGCCTATGGGGCTTGAATATTTGCGATTTTCCGTTGTCGCTCCGGAACGGATCCCTCATGAAAATGGGGAGGTGACTGTAATTTTCTGAAACAAATTTTTTTGATAAAAATGCACAAGACGAACATGGCAAAAATGGTGAGAAAAACTTATTTCCTAGCTGAATATTGCTAATACATTTTTGGGAGAAAAAATGATTTGCTTCTTGGGGGTGGCTTAAAGAAGGAAAGACAGCTACTTTCAGAAATATATTGAGTTGTTCAATTTTTTTTTCCCTTTTAGATAGGAAGGGATTTAGCAATCCTGCTCCCAGTTAAGTCAATGGCAGTTGGGGATCTTAAAGACAGGGCTGGATTCTGCAAACACGGGACTTCCCTTAACTACACATGGGAGCCTGGTCCGTGCTTCCTAATGTTGGGAGGTCCACTGATTCAACTATAATTCATTCATTTTCCCAGCAAATTTATTTTTCCAAAGGTTTGGGGGTTTTTTAGCCTGTGGTTTGTCGTATCTGATGTCACCACTCCAACCAAACAGTGTTGTTGGACATCTCTAAAAAGTATGTTTGCATTATCTTGTGTTTTTTTTAATGTAACTGTTGTTCATAGGGTTTTTTTTTTGCCTTTTGATGAAAGTGATGGTGAATGTAGCGCATCTGGTGAGCAACACAACTCTACAGCAGTTAAGCACAACTATTTGGGGATTTGATTTCACAGTAACTCACTTTGGGAAGTGTAAAAGCTACTATATTCTTCCTTGTTGCCATTAATAACAGCACTTGATAGAAAGGGGAAGGAAACTACTTAATATTTTAAGTCAGTGGTTCCCAACCTGTAGTTCCCCCGGTTATGGCTAGACTATAGTCCCCAGAATCTATCACCATGGGCCATGCTGGCTAGGACTTCTGGAAATTAGACTAAATCAAAAAGTGGGGTCCCATACTTAGGAACTACTGCTTCAAAGCAGCTTAATGTGTTCTGTATTATTTTTTCAAGATCAGCGGGCAGAATTGACACAAGCCAGCAAGCACTGTAATTTGCAAAGCTAATTTCTCTTTCCCATCCTCTCTTACTCAGAGGATTGTTAGCCCCTGGTCGCTGCAGTCAAGAGCCAGTGTGTTGTAATGGTTCTGAATGCTAGAACTTTGGAGACCAGGGTTCAGTTCCTGTTTGGCCATGAAACCCACTGAGCGATCTTGGCCAAAGTCACATGCTCTCAGCTTCAGGGGAAGGCAATGGCAAATCTCCTCTGAACAAATCTTGCCAAGAAAACCCCATGGTAGCTTTGCCTTAGGGTCACCATAAGTCAGAAGTGATTTGAAAACACACAACACACACACATTGGCTTGAAGTTGGTAGCCCAATGGCCAGGGAACTTTAGTAGAACTGGGTCATATAGGCAGAATATTTCCAAGCCTGTTTAAGACTTGCTAATTTTCATATGTCAGGCGATCCTGACTTCTTGTAAACTGTACCCATTTATTTGCCTGGATTAGTAAGACTGACAGGCATGCATATAATTTTGGGGAAAGAAACCTGTCCAATCAGAGCACAATGGACTAAAGCCATTGTTGAATGATAAACATGTGCCAGTGGCACACTTTCCTATTTTCCATTCACCATGTGAGTGTGTGGAACAAGTGCATCAAAGGTTCCTCCCTCTCCAACAGCCCTTTTGTGTTCTTTGGAAGGGAGATCCAGCATTTCATGCAGGATTGTACTTCAGTGTCCTGGTGAGATGATATCCCCTCTAAAACCAAAGTGTGTTCAGACAGGGCAGTCACAGAGCTTGAAAATGGTAGGAGGGTTCTTTCACTGCTGCTCCCAGAATTGTGGTGGCCTTGCTGGCTGGGAGATTTTGGGAGTTGTAGTCCCCAAAAGTAACTTTTCCAAGTTCTTGACAGTCATCCCATTTGGCTAACTCAGTGGTTTGAGGTCTACCCTTCTAACCAAAGGCAATACAACTGGGAGTATATGTAGCTTTTATTTAAAAATTGAACTAGTCAACTGTTCCAGATTACTTAGCAGGTGCTTTTTCTTAACCGATGGGAGCCAAGTCTCTCTCTTCTTTTTCTTTTTGATATTATATATATTTATTAAATGTATTAATGTGTGTTTTTATAATGTGTCCCTTTCCCACCCTGCCGATGTTTGTATACCATTTAATCTTGGACAGTTTGGGGTGGGTTTTCAAGACAATCAACATGTACCATAATGACTGTATATAAAGATAGTGAATTTTAAAAACAAAAAGCAAATTGTAAAGCATGGGCAAAATGTGTTTTATTTTCGAAAATGCTGTTCTTAACAAAATGAAACAAAACAAAAATAAAGGCTTTACTATTTACTTACAATGTTCTGATCATTTTGGTTTTGGCTTGGTTTTTTAGAGTTAAAATGTGCTTCTGACATTAGAAAAAGATGTAGTATAGGTACACAGTACGAAGTTCAGCTTCTCTACTCACTTGAGATTTTTCTGAAACTTTCATCTGTTTATCCTACAGAACACAAAAGGGGGGACAGGGTAGGTAATTATGTACATTGTTCAACATTTGTGAAATCTGACTGTTTTTACCTTTACAGTCTGAGGATATTTTTAATATTAGAGTGCTAAAAGCTCTTAATGCGGCTGCTACAAGATCCATTTACATCAGGAATAGGAAACTTCCAACAGTTCTGGGTGACAGGTTTTTCATTCCCAGAAACACCATGGGCTACTTCATGCTGACCAATAACCAAAAACCAAAATCAAAGGCTCAGTTTTGGGCCTTTGCTTTGCCAAGGGGAGGCCTGTGGGCCTTTTTTGATATGTGGTGGGTTTCTGGGGAGAGGATAACCATTAAGATGCACATGGGAGTCTTGAGGGGAGCCTTGCAGGCCACAAAAACAGCCTTGGGGACCACATGTCGTGTTTAGGGTACACTTTGCTCACACCTAATTGACAAGTAGATTTGGCAGGACCCATCTGCTTTGCAAATAATGTTATTGATGAAATTGGGGGCCGTAACAATAAAGGTGATGATAATAAGGCTAGAATGATGTTCTAACCATACTCTGTATTCGTGTTGATATATATACATATATGTATATATATATATATTACTGTGTAGTCTAGTATTGCAGAACCTTTGGCTTACCAGAGGTTTCCTACAGCCTCCTTTAGCACAACCCAGCAGGGGCAATGGTAAAGAACTATGTTGTACTCTAAAACTTATGGAACGCTAAAGGTTCTTCACATCTGATAGCATATCTTGTGCCCAGGTAACAGTGGGATGGAAATCATGATGTTCTAGACCCTTTTTGGAGGTTACACAAATGTTGTTCCAGCCCCTTTTTGGGGAGGGGGGTTTACACAAATAAATGGGTCCTGATCTCTCTTAATCCATGTTATGATTATTTTTTAAAATCCCATTAGCTCATGAGAACTTTGGCTAGCAGCTGCATCACTGGTCACTTTTTTGGACTGGCAGTTCTTTGAAACAAAGTGCATCCTCTCCCTTCCACACACATCTTTACAGAAATGGATTTCTGGCAACTCAGTTGTAGGGGTTTTTCGTGGTCTGCTATGGTCCCAGGTGAGTGAAAATTGGCCCCTGGAGCTCCAGAGCCTACCCATCCTGGCTTCAACTAATTCTAAAAGGTTGAAGGTATAAGCTTGCTACAATAGATGAAGATATGTGCCCAACCAGAGCTGAGCTACCAATAGGTAACATTTAGCTCTTTTTGCTGGTATAGAATCAATTCTTCAGAACTAAACAACACATTGATGCCAAGCACCACACCTGTGGCAATAAGGTCTAAAGGGATGGTCCAAGCAGGCTACTTGGTTGCTCCTGAACAACCTCCGCTGCAACCTCAGGGGCAAATTCCATGACCTCTGTCGTCTTTAAGATTTCCAGCACTGAAAATTTTGAGCGCTGTGGACTTGGCTGTACAGAATCTTCCAGTTTGGTTCCCACTGTAAGTAAATATAGAGATGTATGTGAATACATATGCATATGCAGAGACACACATTCAAAACCATACATTAAATCCAGATTTTTAAAAGATGTGGTTAGCAAATTGTTGCCCTTCCGTTTCAGAACTTGTAAAAGTCTGACCTACAGCTCCCAGAATCTCTTAGGCAGCATAGACACTGGTGTGGAACATGCTGTTGAGTTATTAGTCCCATGAATCTACCTTAGGGTAGCCAATAGGGTAGACTGGACTCAAAAGTCCAGTAACATCTGGAGGACCACAAGTTTCCTACCTATATATGCAACTAGGAGTTTACATTCCCCAGTTAACCTCAATCCAGTTAGAGCATCTCAGTCAGTTATCTCTGGTGGATGGTTAAACAAAGGGAGGGGGGCAAGTAACAATCTACATCAGGGGTAGGCAACCTTTTTGAGCCGGGGGCCGGGTTGCTGTCCCTCAGACAATTGGGGGGCCGAAGCACCATAAATAAATAAATAAATAAATAAATATTTTAAATTTAAAATTAAAAAAAAAATGCATGCACACTCTCTCAGCCCCAGAAAAGCCATGGCAAAACCCCTGTGGAGATTTTACCAAGAGAACCCCAAGAACAAGTAATAACAACAATAATCAATATCATCATGGTGGGGGGCGGCGGCAGCAGGACTGGCCTGGGGCCGGTCCAAAGGCCTCGGGGGGCCGCATCCGGTCCCCCGGGCCTTAGGTTGCCTACCCCTGATCTACATAGTTCTCAGACACTTGAAGCAACTTTCAAATGGGCTTCAATTACTTTTCTTGCCTAGTGTACCACCTGAATGTAATCTCCAGCTTTGTTGATATAAAGACTGAGCTGCTATGTCACTGCATGGCTCTGCTAAGCCATCTCCAAAATCTGTGAACTTCAAAAAAAAAAAAAGAAAGAAAGAAAGAAAGAAAGAAAGAAAGGCAATGAGCAGTTCTCTGGGATCAGCCAGTTCTCTAGCTGGCAGAGGTAGATTCACAAACTGGTTTTCCAGTTATTTTCCATTTCAGCTTCCAGAATTGATGACTGTTGGGCAAGCTGGCTGGGGCTTTTGGGAGCTGAAGTCCAAAACACCTGCAGGATCAGAGTTTGGGAACCAACACATTGATTGAATTAACTAATCCTTAACCACGAAGTAAAGAAACACAATGCCCAATCCACCAGATGAAATTTGTTCAAGCATGTATTTCTTCCCTAGTGCCCTGATTTTGTTCCATCCACATGGAGAGTTGTGGCAAAACAAAGTGCACACCAATTATGGGCCATTTCTGCAATATCCCTAATAAAAGATATTATCCTATCTCAGATTTTGGGTTTTACTTACAGACCACATAGCTTTTTGTTATTTTTATTATCTGATGGAAGAATCATTTTCCCCTTAACTATCAAACCTGTATGACTACATTTTCAATTATTTAAAAGTGTGTAATGGATAGGTTTCTCTGGAGCATTTCTCTTTAGGGGTCTCATCACTGAACCTTTGTACCAAGGTTCTGACATTCTGCTACAGGAGAGTAAAGTTAGGAACACAGGAAGCTTCCCTATGCCAAGGCAGTATCCTGATCAAACTGGAATCTTCCAGCCTTTTGTGGTGAAGCCAGGGATTGAACCAGAGATCTTCTGATTACAAAATAGGTGCTCTATCTCCTGAGTCTAGCCACCACTCGCTCTAGAACCTTGCCCAAGAATGGATTCAGGATACAGGGATGGCTCACAACATTTTGCTGTCAGAGGCAAAGGACAAAATGACGCCAGCCCAACATTCCAGTACATACTCCAGCTCAGGGGTAGGCAACCTTTCCCCTTTAAGGGCCGAGGGACTTCAGCTCCCAGAATCCCAGGAGCTATTGGCCAACATGGGACTATTGGCCAACATGGCTGAGGCTTCTGGGAGCTGAAGTCCCTCGGCCCTTAAAGGGGAAAGGTTGCCTATCCCTGCGTCCAGCTGAATCATTTCAACACTGGCAGCAGGATGGCACCACCCACTCCATCCAAGGACAAAAGATTAACTTTGGGTGCTGAAAGAGAACAGCAAAGGAAGACTGCCCCAGTAACCAGCATCTACCACCTGAGGTAGTAGTCTTCCTCTGCCTCATCCCTTCCCAAAGGTTCTTCTGATTTACAGTCAACTAGTTTGCTCAGTAAGGATTTGTCAAAAAGGACATTTCTTTTTCAAAATTCGGCTTGATTGATGAATACACAAACACACACACACACAAAATATTTACTGAACCTTTGGGACTCACAAGGTCTGTTCTTTTATTTATTAGTTAAGGGAGAAGAAGAATGCTAATAACAGAACAGTTTCTTGTATGCCATGGTCCAAACAAGAATGTTAGCCATGTGATTTGAGAGTGGTGTGCCAGCTGGGTTAGGCAATAGGACAAAAAGGCCATAGTAGGGCTCTCCTGCTGGAGTAAACAATCGTGAATGAACAAAAGCCTTGCATCATAATAGTAAAAAGCCCAGCCTCCTACTCTGCATTCATATTCCCTAGGAAGGCTGCAATACAGAAAACAGGAACCTACAACAAAGAATTGGCTGATTCATTCAAGACAAGCAGCAAAATGTCTTATTTGTATCCACAGCCTAACAGAACCTGGAAAAGTTACTTTTCGGGCAACAAATCTTAGAATAAATTGGAGCGTGACAGCCTTCCAGTAGCCTTCCTCCTGGTCAGGCCTTAGAATTCCATGTTGTCCTAGTTCTGAACATGGAAGTGGGGAACTCCATATAGTCATCCTATGTAATATCTGTAGCTTCACAACATAAAAGTTCATTTTGTGGAAATGAAATTTTCCACTAAGTTTTTCCCAAGTTCTGGGTAATAGCCGTCATGCCAGTTGCAGGGCAGGTGTAGATTTCTGGACAGAGATGGGAAGACTTTGGGTCCAAGGCACGCCTGAATCCATCTCATATCTTCCCTTTCAACTTCTACTGCTATCAGAGCACCATCCATAATGGAGTCATGGTGGCTCTCCCTCCCCTTCTGGCTACAGTTCTTCCAGTTTGTCTGCAGTAAGGAATCTCCTTTGTTCCCTAGGCCAATGTGACTCAAAAGTGGTGGTCCAGCCACTGGTGACAGTCCACTGGTTGCCAGCCCTTGGTGAGTTTCCAGGAAAGAAAGAAACAATTGCAGCCGATGGACAATATGATAGGGAGCCTAGCATGTAAAAAACAAACAGACAGACAGACACACAAAAACAAAAACTGCTGGTCCCCCACCATCAAATACCATGGAAAGCACTGCTCTAGGACACAAATAGTCCTAGCTGACCATGAAAGGATTGTACTCAAAGATCTGGATCCTACGTTTAATTTTGACTAGGGGAGACCCATTAAATCAATTGGATTGAGATAAGAGGTTCTCTAACTCTCCCACTCCCCCGCAAAGATTTCTTTTTTGATGCGTCTGCAAATCCTGGGGTTCCCCTAAGCCTGCTGATAACTCATTGTTGTGTATAGGTGGTGGTGAATTGACTGCATGATGGTCTAAATTCTAGAGCAGAGCCATTCAGTCAACTGGAAATATCGACCCTGTTGACATACCATTCCACAACTGGAGCAATGGGAATAATCAATAGGACTCTAGCCGGCAATGGCCTTCACAGTGCGGATATCAGAAACAGATGAGCAATTACTTCAATGGGGCTTGCTTTCAGGTAAATAGGACCGTAGCCTGAATCAAGACAATCCTTTATAGCATGCCAGAAATAGTGGGAACGATGCCTCAAGTGGAATCGATTCACCGACCCAGAGCGAAAGCAAACTGCAAACCAGTTTAAAATGTCAGTGGGAACAGGCCCATGCAATCCTTTATGTGTTGGAGGATTTCAGACCATACCCGCCAACATTTCACACATGAAAACTGGCACACTCATGGCCAAGCAAAATCATAATGTGGTCAAGCTGGCAAAAGTTACTAAAGCTTTTGCCTGAGCCTACAGGGATGGGCAAGATTCTTCCCCACCTCTCTTCTTCCTCTGCTGAGTTACCTGAGTGCTAATTACTTTTGCACTTTGAATTCAGTTTGCAGCAACTGAGGTAAGGTGAAGATGGAGAAGGAAAGTGGGAGGAAGAGAGAGAAAGCAGGACATTTTAAAGGCAGCTGGAAAAGTGGGATGGTAGAGAGTTAACTGGGACTGTCCCTGCCAAATCAGACCAGTCTGAGTGTGTGCTGCGGTCCCAACAACCCTAGTCAACACAGCCAATAGTGAGGAATGCTGAGAGCTGCAGCCACCGGATTTATAGACCAAGGTTTCAACACTGCCTTGATATTAAAAGGAACAGATGAAAGAGAATAGAGAGAACTCTATTCAATTAATGTAAACCTCAGAACAAAATAAGAAAACATTTAGCACAGCCGGTTGCAGTACAACATCACAGAGGACAAAGCCTCATTTTTAGAAGAGTAACCGAGTACAACTTATTAGCCAGGTCTTAATGTAATATATACGTATATATCTCTATCTGGAATGGAAGGCTCATCCTCGCTGACTAATTAAAGGCTCAAAACAGCATCAGTCTGAAACTGGAGCTGCTGCCTGTCTGGAGGAACAAGAGATTCAGATCTTAAAATGCCCATCTCCACTATGAACATTCTAGCATGAAATCTGGGAAATGCTAGGTTGTTCCAACTTTTGTTTATAAAAGTTCACTAAAACTGCTTAGTGAACACGAAAATGGGGAATCTACGGCTACTTGCAGAGCCATCCAAACAACTTTCCCTAACTTTCTGATGGATTTTTGCCTTCATGTTTGCTATTAAAAGAAGGTGTATGAAGAAGGGAAGTAAAACCACCAGTGTTTTTCTCCTGGGTTTTCCCCCCAGCCTCCACTGCATTTTGACCTAAGGAAGAGTTCTGGACGCTCTTTCCTATGTTGTGTCATTTTGGTTGGTCCAAATCAGGGGTAGGCAACCTTTCCCCTTTAAGGGCCGAGGGACTTCAGCTCCCAGAATCCCAGGAGCTATTGGCCAACATGGGACTATTAGCCAACATGGCTGAGGCTTCTGGGAGCTGAAGTCCCTCGGCCCTTAAAGGGGAAAGGTTGCCTACCCCTGGTCCAAATAAAGGTACAGATGGTTAATTTTAGACATACCTCAGCCCATTCCTACCCCCCACATTATTTTGGTCCATATGTGTTTGGGTATCTCAAGGAATAATGTCGTCTAGGTGAGGAGAAAAATATTTTTTTTCCTAAAAATATTTTTTGGGGGGGTACCAAGTGAAGATGGGTCTTTACCTTTCAGGAAATTACTTTGGGATATGTGGGGGGGGGAGGGCTGGCAGAGGACAGATTCAGCAACAACTTGCAGGGAGCCAAACCTTTGCCTTTTTCCTTCTTTTTCTTGTCCCTAGTTTTGGGTCCACCTGGCCTGATGAAAAGTCATTAAGAACGCAAAAGCTTGTCAAGTCTTTTGTGGCATTTTGGTTGGTCCTAATGAACACTGAGCCAGCGTGGTGCAGTGGTTAAAGTGTTGGAATAAGTCTCTGGAGACTAGGATTTGAATCCCGGCTTTGTCATGGAAACCTACTGGATGACCCTGGGCAAGTCACATTCTCTCAGTCTCAGAGGAAGGCAAGGGCGATCCTGCTCTGAACAGATTCTGGCAAGAAAACCCCATGGTAGGTTCACATTAGGGTCACCATAAGTCAAAAATGATTGGAAGGCACATAACGACAACAACAATAAAAGTATTGACCAGGTTTAGATTTTGGATTGCCTCCAGTCTCATTAATGGGTTGGGTTTGGTTTTTTTCACACAGCAGTGAGCATTTTTGGCATTCATCAATGGGGGAGAGCAGGAATGTGTTTGACGTTTGTTACAACTGACCTAAAGCACTTCCTTCCATTTTATCAGCCATCCCAGCTGCAGTAGGTTTGGCATTTCAAAGACTCCCCAACTGTGAGTGTGTATTGGTACAGCAGCAGGATCTACCTCTCTAGAAGTCTTATGACTTCTGCTGCTGCATTCCCAGCTGTTCCTGCTGAGATCAAGTGTACAAACCATTTCTGGCATTTGGAAAACGCTTACTGCAAACACCACACAGCACACCAATGGAGTGCTCTGTCACGTGCAAAATGGCTTCTGTTTGGAAGGCAGATCAAGAACGTTATGTGTGTGTTAACTGTCCTTGAGTTGGCCTTGACATATGGCAACCCTATGAATGAGATATCTCCAAGGCACCCTGTCCTCGACAGTCCTGTGTCAGATCTTGCAGACTCGGAGCCAAGACTTCCTTCATTGAATCTATCCACTTGTAAAGGGGTCTTCCTCTTTTCTACTTTACCTAGTATTACTGTATTTTCTAGTGATATGAGACCTCCTCATGATACGACCAACATACGACAGCCTCAGTTTGATCATTTTGGCTTCTGGGAGAGTTCAAGCTTGATTTGTTCTAGGATCAATTTATTTATCTTTTTAATCTAAACCTGGTTAATGGCATCCACAGAACTCTTTTCCAGCACCATACCTCAAATTAGTTGATTTTCTTCCTATCAGCTTTCTGATATACAGTAACATGGACAATCCTAACTTTAGTATTCAGTGAGATATCTTTGCAGTGCAAGATCTTTTCTAAGTCTTTCATAGCTCAAAAAACTTTTCATCAGTCCTAGTCTTCTTCTGATTTCTTGACTGCAATCTTCATTCTGATTAATAATTAATTAATTAACTGATGACTTAACTTATCCAAGGTATGGAAAATCTTTATTTGAATTTCTTCATCATCTACATTAAAGTTATGCAAATCACCCATGGTCATTATTTTTATTTTCTTAATGTTCAGCATTACACCTGCTCTAGCACTTTCAACCTTGGCTTCAGTAATTGTGACACTGTGAAAGTCCATTTGATTTTTTCCCCCAAAATCCTATTGTTGTAGATAAATCTCTTGCAGACACTACTCTGCATAAATTGGTAAGACTGGGTCCCATGTTGTTCAAAAGCAACAGAGCAGTTCAAATACTAACAAATCCAGCACAGCTAACAAATCCAGCACCATTTTCATGGCTTATAGAGTTTTTCATCAGAAGCATGGAGTGCTATCTAAAATTTCATTCTTGTACCCAGGCACACACGCATACACTGAAAGGAACTGATTTGAAGAAAGTATTGGCTGAGTGAGTTATTAATATTAGCCATTCCCCAAACTGTTGCTGAGAACTCAAACTTGGCACTAGTTAAGTCCATTCAAGACTAGTGTGATTAAAAAAATCAGTTATATCTTGATTTAAAACTCTGGTAATAGACTGGAAATGCCTAATAACTTAACAGATTAGAAAGGTGGGCCAAAACTTTAAAAAAAGAATTTCAACAGGGAGAAGGACAGGTTGCACACCTGTAACAGTATTTCTTCGAGTGGTCATCTGCGAATTCACACAAATGGGTTTTGGCTGCGTGTGCGCAGACAAAACCCATTTGTGTGATTCGCAGAGACCACGAAGAAGAAATGTAGGTACTACACTTAGGTAGAAAAAAATGAAATATACAGATATAGGTTGGGGGACAGCTGACGCAGTGGCATCCCTGGGCTTGGTGTCACCTGGTTCAGGGGGATGGCCTCCCCCTCTCACTTATTTAGCTGCCCGCCAGCCTGGGCAAGTGAGAAAGGGGGGCTCACCCCTCCTTCGCCTCCCAGTGGCTTCCTCATGAGGAGGGAGCAGTGCGAAGGTGAAGCCAGGAGGGCTGGGCTCGGCCCTCCTTTCCGTCCACATGGCTCCCTCCTCACAAGGAAGCCACACAGATGCAAAGCCAGGAGGGTTGCCCTTGCTGCTGCTTTGCAATTGTGTGAGTTCATCACGAGGAGAGAGTTGTGCAGAGACAAAGCCAGGAGGCTCACCCTTTCTCCTCTTCCGCTGTCTTGGCCTCCTCCCCAGGGAGAGAGCCCTGGAAGCAAAGAAAGGCCAGGCACCAGCAGCAGCAGCACTACACACCCTTCAGTGGGAGGAGAGCCTGAATGTCACATTTCTTCTGGATGTCACCTGGTGAGATCTGCACCCCCTGCACCCCCTAGTTGACTTGATGTGACAATGGTACATGCAAAAGGAATCTAGGAGTCTTAGGGCCTTTGCAGACTGCTAAAAATAATGCAGCTTGAGCCCACTTTAACTGCCCTGGCTCAGTGCCAGGGAATCATGGGAACTGTAGTTTTTTCTGAGACATTGAGCCTTCTCTGTCAGAGAGCTCTGGTACCACAATAAACTACAGTTCCCATGATTCCCTAGCGCTCAGCTAGGGCAGTTAAAGTGGACTCAAGTTGCATTATTTCTGGCAATCTGCAAAGGCCCTTAGTAGAGTCAACAGTGTGCTAAAGGTAAAGGTATTCCCATTGACAAGTTTGTCAAGTTGTGTCCAACCGTAGGAGGTGGTGCTCATCTCCATTACTAAGCTGAAGAGCCAGTGTTGTCAGAGACTACTCCGTGATCATATGGCCAGCATGACTGCACAGAATGCTATTTACCATAGTAGTACCTATTTATCTACTTGCATTTGCATGCTTTCAAATTGCTAGACTGGCAGAAGCTGGGACTAGTGATGGGATCTCACCCCATCATGCAGCACCTGGGCCTCGAACTGCCAACCTGCCAATCTTGCAATCAACAGAGTCTTAACCACTTCAGCCACTGCGTGTGCTACAACAGCTTAAAAAGCCAGTATGATACCAGGGATCATCAATAGGATTACAGTGTCAAGATTGAGGGAAGTAATGGTACCACTCTATTCTGCTTTGGCCAAACCTCACCTGGAATACTGTGTCCAATTCTGGACACCACAATTCAAGAATGATAGAACCACAGAATCATAGAGTTGGAAGAGACCACAAAGGCCATCCAGTCCAATGCAGGAATACACAAGTAAAGCACTCCCAACAGATGGTCATCCAGCCTCTATTTAAAAACCTCCAAAAAGGAGCCTCCGCCACACTTCAAGGTAGAATATTTGTCAAACAGTTCTCACAATAAAGACTTTTTCCCCTAATGTTTAGATGGATTTTTTTTATGGATGTCCAGAGAAGGGTGAAAGGTCTGGAAGTCATGCCCTATGAGGAGAGACTTAGGGAGCTGGGGTTAGCCTGAAGAAAAGAAAGTTAAGAGGTAGTCATGTTTACTAAATATTTGAAAGGATGTCATACTGAAGATGGAGCAAGCTACTGCTCCAGAGACTAAGACATGGAACAAACTACAGGAAAAAAGATTGTACCTAAAATTAGGAAGAGGTGTTTGACATGGAATACACTGCCTCAGTGTGTGATGGAGTCTTCCTCTTTGGAGAGTTTTAAACAGAGGTTTGGATGGCCATCTGTCGGGGGTGCTTTGAGTCTGTGTTCCTGCATGGCAGAATGGGGTTGGACTGAATGGGGTTGGACCCTGTTTCCTTTTCCAACTATGATTCTATGACTTGTGATTCAGCAACCTCTTGCTCTCATTTGTTTCACAGTAATTCCACAGTATTGTTCACAAATGAGATATTGTGTTGGATTCAAAGGTTGCCATCCACCAACATCCAACATCCTTCCTCTGCTGAAAGAAGACCTTCCACTAACAGAGACAGCATCCTTGGAGGAAGTGCAATCTAGGAGAGCAGGAAAGGGAATTGCACAGCATTTGTGACACTTTTGAAATGCAATTTCCAACAGCCCCAGCATAAAAATGAAGAATGCCAGAGTCAATGGTGAGGGAAGCTGGGAGATGTAGTTTAACTACATCTGGAGGGCGGCACAGTTCTAGCATTAGAAAAAGAAACTTTTGGCTCCAACTCTTTTTCTGGAAATATTGCTAATTTGAGTTTGGCAGTCTTAACATAATGATTTAAATGACCATCATCATAAAACCTGCTAAGCATTCAAACAGTTTTCCAGGATGATGCAGAAAGATTTGAGTATGCCAAAGATCCCCTTAAATTAGGATCTCACTCCAGCACTTGCTACCCATTACAATGTCCGAACTGACCCTTGCAGCTCTCCCATTAATTGATCAGCATCAAATTAATGATCAACTGTCCAAAAATATGTTGCTTCTTGAAACAAGTCCCTTTTTTCTCCCTTGCAGATCTTTATTTCTGCAACTCCCTTCCAGAACACATAAGTCAAGAGCGGACATATTGTTGACTCCAGATAGCAGGGTGAGACAACATGGACTGCAACTCCCACTATCACTAACCACCAGCCATCCTCACTGTGGATGATGGAGGTAGTAGTCAAACATATCTGGATGGTGCTGGATTGTCTACCCTAGTCTTTTAAGCTACAGACCTAACTTCAAACATTTTACACATACACACACAGCCAAATCTTGAGACATTGATAAGCTTCAAAAATGAAAATATGAAGTTACAGGAAAAGACGTGGCAGCTTTCATGCTAGTCCTGTGAATAGCAGTGGTTGTTTTCAAAACACAGATGCGTCTTTGTCTGGGGAAGGGGAACTAAACAAACAATTTTATTATCATGTGATTGACCTAAAAGAAGAAGGGTTATGAAATGCCCAAGAAAGCTTACAGCCTCACCCTCTGGCTTTAAGTCTGCCCAGCAACTGAAAACAGAATTCCCAAAGGATGAGAGTTCTTCCAAGTAAATGCAGTCAAAATATATGATCCTGTGTGGTTTAAACATATTTTTTTTCTCCAAGGGGAATATCCCTTTGCTTTTTCTACTGTGCACTGTAAAAGGACATTGATACATTAATTGATTGATTGATTGATTGATTGGGATGCTGTTTGCAACCAGTTCTTAAAGGAACTACACTTGTCCCTCCACACTCACTGGGGTTAGGGTTAAGATGCTGACTATGGGACTTTGCAGACTGCCAGAAATAGTGCAAATTGAGTCCATTTTAACTGCCCTGACTCAGTGTTAGGGAATCATGGGAACTGTAGTTTATTGTGGCACCAGAGCTCTCTGACAGAGAAGGCTCAATGTCTCAGAAAAAAAATACAATTCCCATGATTCCCTAGCACTGAGCCAGGGCAGTTAAAGTGGACTCAATTTGCACTATTTCTAGCAGTCTGCAAAAGCCCTATGTTGATTGCAAGATCAGCAGGTTGGCAGTTCAAGATGCAGGTGCTGCATGATGGAGTGAGCTCCCATCACTGGTCCCAGCTTCTTCCAACCTAGCAGTTTGAAAGCATCCAAATGCAAGTAGATAAATAGGTACCACATTGGTGGGAAAGTAAACAGCATTCTGTGCCATCATGCTGGCCACATGATCTCAGAGTACTCTCCGACAACGCTGTCTCTTCGGCTTAGAAATGGAGATGAGCACCACCCCCTATGGTTGGACACAACTTGACAACTGTGTCAACAGGGAATACCTTTACCTTTACTATTAAAATAGATAACTTATTTAAGAATATAATACAATTTAAAAAGATAAAAGCACTTAAAAACCATACACTTTAAAATAATACAAAACTCCCAGGCCGTTCTTTAAATTGTAGCTGGTTTTCAGATTTCTACTGTTCTTTGAATCTTCTCTGACATACTGATAAGCTAATTTCTTCCACAGATTTTTTTAAAAAACAACAACATTTTTTTCTCCATAGTTATCAAAGGATTCTTCAGTTTAGTCATCTTGGTTTCTAGGGAGAGTTCAGGCTTGATTTGCTCTGGTGGTGGTGGTTTACCTTCACATTGTTTTTGATTTATGGCAACCCTATGGCAAAACTATCACGGTGTTTTCTTGGCCATTTTCTTCAGAAGTGTTTTGCCATTGTCATCCTCTGAGTCTGAGAGACTATGGGGGGTTGCAGACTGCCAGAAATAGTGTGAATTCAGTCCACTTTTAGGGTTAGGGTTAGTGCTAGGGAATCATGGGAACTGTTATTTTTCTGAGACATTGAGCCTTCTCTGTCAGACAACTCTGATGCCACAATAAAATACAGTTCCCATGGTTCCCTAACTCTAACCCTAACCCTAAAAGTGGACTGAATTCACACTATTTCTGGCAGTCTGCAACCCCCCTATGTCTTGCCCAAGGTCACTCAGAAGGTTTTCATGGATCAGCGGGGATTTGAACCCTGCTCTCCAGAATCATAGTCCAATGCTCAAACCACTACAAGATGCTGGATCTCTTTGATTTGCTCTAGGACCCATTTATTTGTCTTTTTAGCAGTCCACAGTATCCACAGAACTCTTCTCCATCACCACATTTCAAATGAGTTGATTTTCTTTCTATCAGGTTTCTTTACTGTCAGAACTAACAGCAACCATCTCCAGAGTCAATTGATTAGACTTCTGAAGAAGAAGAAAGCTTTACTGAGAAGTCAGAAAGGTCCATCTAATAAAGCATCTTTAGAAGAACTGAAAACCCAGTATACATGCATCAAATAAAAGCAGTTGAAAAGCCTCAACTCCACACACACCCCAAACTGGCAGGCTGAACACACACAGTTCCCAAAAATTTGCTTCTTCAGATGTTTTCCCTTTGCTTTCCCAGAGAATTTGAGCCTGGTTGTGCTAACTGCCATCGTTGGCAATAACAGACCTTCAAATGTCTCAAGAAGCAGCAAAACTAAAAACAGTCCTACATATTACTTTAACAGGCATTCAGCAGGCCCAATTAATATAAACTCTCTCTATGAAGCTGTTTCAATTTAGACAGTTAACATATTTTTAAACATATAAAATATCACATATTTCTTTAGATTTGAGATGGACAACAAAATAGAGGACTTTGAAGAAGAGCCAAATGAATTAGATGAGATCCTGATGAAATCAGAAAAGAAAAGGACAAGTAAACTGTATAAAATGTTGCTGGATAGAAAATAAGAAAGGGATTTAATTTCAAAAAACATGATTAAATGAGCAATAGATATAGGGAAAACAACTGATTTGGAAAATTGGGAATATGCAAGAAGGAAAATTGCGAAATTTACAAAATCGCAAGATTTAAAAGAGAACTATTGGAAGATGGAAAAAAGAATTCATCCTTCATATGTTCTGTGTTCTTATATGTTGTGCAGCTTGGGACTTTTCTTTCACCTCTGAGCACATCAACAGCTGAATATCCTTTTGGATTGAGTCCAGTTGCATCATTAGCCACAGCACTAGTCATAGTTGTCCTCTGCTGTACCCCAGTAGCTCATTGAGTGCCATCTGACATGAGAGCCTCTCCTTCTGGCACTATCTCTTGCTTCATTTTGGATTGTCTCATTATTCAAAAAGGATTTACTGTATCTCCTTCAATGCAGTATTAACAAGTGTTTGCTATGGTACCACTGCTTTTGCTTCTGATAGTTGTTCCGCCAGTGTTTCCACTCCTCCTGTTATCCAGCAGTTGTTTGACACACTGAGGGCAGATGCGGACCGGAACTTTAGGCCAGCCTGGGAGTGGAGTTGGGGTGGGGTGACTGCATGCCGGCCGCCCCGACTCCGCCCCAATGCCGCGCACCTGACCGCATGGCATCAGGGCACCCCATTGGCGCAGCATGTAGAGAGAACAAAAGAGCCATGGCTGCGGCTCTAAGGGCAGCTTTTTGCCACCCCAAAAATGAGTGGCATTTGGCCACTCTTTTTGGGGCAGCAAAAAAGAGGATCAGGGCTGCGACATGTGGTTGCCAGAGCCCTGATCCGCCGCTCCCAGGGGTGGCACAGAGCTGCCCCCTATGGGCCATTTGCATCGGCCCTTAGTCTAGGTCAGGGGTAGGCAACCTTTCCCCTTTAAGAGCCGAGGGACTTCAGCTCCCAGAAGCTTCAGCCATGTTGGCCAATAGTCCCATGTTGACCAATAGCTCCTGGGATTCTGGGAGCTGAAGTCCCTCGGCCCTTAAAGGGGAAAGGTTGCCTACCCCTGGTCTAGGTCCTCAGCAAAAGCCTGCCTGACATGGGAGTCCCTACCAACAGCACTGCTTCCATCAGCATTGCCTCTTGCCTCACAGGAACATGCAGTCCTACCACCAAGGAAAGGTGGAGGGTGTGTGTGTGATGGCTTAAAAAACAATATTGGGTCTACATCAATCCACAGATCATAGTTTGCCTATTTCTGCTTAAAGAGGAAGAGCGAGCTTCTAAACAACAATGGTTCAGTCCACTTTTGGAACTTCATAAGCATAAGTAAAATGGTGAGCAATTAATTTATAGGCTGGACATTTGCCCAGTGTTGCTGTGGTAAATTCCCACAGCCATGCCCCAAAGGATGGTCCAAAATACAGAAAGCTATTGATGTATACTAACAAAATGTATATCAGGGAAAAACATTTTGGACACAGAAACAGCTGTCTTTACTGCAAAGTGCCAGCACAGAGATATCCATTGTTTCAGACAGAATGTCATCATAATGCACCATGTTTATAATAGATGAATAAAACCTTTGGACATCTTCCAAAAATAAAGGACAAAATGTCTCCAAACCCTTTCATCATCCAAAGTGTGCTGGTTCACTTCTGCCTTGTCACATCTACACTGCACCTTAATCTTGCATTACAGGTCTTCCAAGGATTCTCCATGATAACTTTAAATTTTACATTGTGGGATGTGATTTTATGCATCACATTCTCCCAGAAAATCTAGCAAATTCTATACACTTCATCGGTTTAACTACAAAATGAAGTGGCATAAAACTGCATAAAGCTTAAAACCTGTTTGGATGGATTTACAATTCCTGGTGGCAAGATGGCAACAATATAAGAGGAGGTTGTCCTAAAAGCGAGAGTGATTATGTACATCAGGAAGACAAAGCTTGCAGATATTGCCAAGCAAAATCTTATTTTTAGCTACATATTACTTGACTCTTTATTGTGATCCAAGGTATGGCCAGCCAAAGTAGAACCATGTGAGAATATCTCCAACACCTCTTCAACTTTCACACCAAACAGGTCTATATATTAACAATGAATTCAATTCTTTTGTGGAAAATAGCATCATTCACTTACCAAAAGGAAGTTTCAGCAGGCTTGGGAAACCTGCTTGTTGGGAAAGGCTTGTAGAAAGATTTTTTTAAAAAAGTCAATGCTACAAAGAGCCAAGTGAGAACTAAGGAATCATAGATCCACAAAAACACAGAAATAATCCAGTCTGAGATCAATGCTAGGGCATCCTGGAAATTGTAGCTTTGTGAGACATTTAGCCTTCTCTGTCAGAGAACTCTAGTGCCACAACAAACTGCAGTTCCCAGGATTCCCTAGCACTGAGCCAGGGCAGTTAAAGCGGTAATAAACTAGATTATTTCTGCAGTGTGTTTTGGACCATAGAATCGTAGAATGTTAGAACTGGAAAGGGCTACAAGGACCATCTAGTTCAACTTACCACCATACAGAAATACACAACTGTAGCACGTCTGAAAATGCCCATTCAATCTCTATTTAAAGACCTTCAAATTAGGACAGTCCCACCCCCTTGAGGCAGTCTATTCTGAACAGTTCTTTTAGTAAAGTAGTTCTTCCTAATGTTTAGAATGAATCACTTTTCTTGTCATTTGAACCCACTGGGTCAGCAGAAAAACAAGTTTTCTCCATCTTCTATGAGGGATTGGAACTCTAGTCTCTCAAAGTCCTCGTCCAGGGGTCAGCAACCTATGGCCCGGGGGCTGCATCCGCCCCCCCCCGAGGCCTTTGGACTGGCCCCAGCCCAGTCCTGCTGCTGCCCCCGCCGCCGTGTGCCACCCCCCGCCACCCGCTGCTACCGCCACCGCGCGTGCCGCTGCTGCGTGACTCACAGATGCCATTTTGTTTTCCAAAATGGTGCCGCAACTCATTTGCGCATGCGCCAGAGTACAGCACATGGAAAACAAAATGGTGGCCATGACTCGCTCACGCATGCGCGGTACGCCGGATGTACTGTGCATGCGCGAGCGAGCGTCCGTGTGCATGCGCAGTACTTCCGGCGTAGTGCGCATGCGCGAGTGAGCGTGCACGCGCGGCACCATTCCCCTCCTCAGCCTGTGGAAGACCTCAGGACCAGCAGACCAGCCCCAGGTAGGAAAAAGTTGCCTACCCCTGTCCTAGTACATCACTCAAATCACAACACTGTATTTCAGTGAAAAACACTCAGTCCAAAGAGCAATACACACAGGCTGTGAATTAAATTTAATCTTAAAGGGAGACTTTGAGTTGTGATTTGCACTGAAAGTATTTTTTGAGGAAAAACTGCTGATAGAAATACAAGATACCGTATTTTTTGCCCTATAGGGCGCTCCGGCATATTGGGCGCACCCAATTTTTAAGGGGGAAAATCCAAGAAAAAAGGATTCCTCCCTTTAGCCGGAGGCCGGGCTGGTGCTGGGATTGGAGACCGATCCCAGCACCAGCCCATTGAACTGAGGTCGCGGGGGGGGGGGGGGGAAGGAGGGCTTCTTCCCCCCCCCCCCGCGACCTCAGTCTTTGAATGGGCTGGGGCCGGGATCGAAGCGATCCCGGCCCCAGCCGATTGAAGACCCGAGGCCGGCGGGGGAAGGAGCCTTCCTTCCCCCCCCCCCGGCCTCGGTCTTGGAATGGGCTGGTGCCGGGATCGTTTCGATCCCGGCACCAGCCCATTCCAAGACTGAGGCCGGGGGGGGGGGAGAAGGAGGGCTCCTTCTCCCCCCCGGCCTCAGTCTTTCAATGGGCTTGTGCCGGGATCGAAACGATCCCGGCACAAGCCCATTCCAAGACTGAGGCCGGGGTGGAAGGATGGCTCCTTCTCCCCCCCGGCCTCAGTCTTTCAATGGGCTTGTGCCGGGATCGAAACGATCCCGGCACAAGCCCATTCCAAGACTGAGGCCGGGGTGGAAGGAGGGCTCCTTCTCCCCCCCGGCCTCAGTCTTTCAATGGGCTTGTGCCGGGATCGAAACGATCCCGGCACAAGCCCATTCCAAGACTGAGGCCGGGGTGGAAGGAGGGCTCCTTCTCCCCCCCGGCCTCAGTCTTTCAATGGGCTTGTGCCGGGATCGAAACGATCCCGGCACAAGCCCATTCCAAGACTGAGGCCGGGGTGGAAGGAGGGCTCCTTCTCCCCCCCGGCCTCAGTCTTTCAATGGGCTTGTGCCGGGATCGAAACGATCCCGGCACAAGCCCATTCCAAGACTGAGGCCGGGGTGGAAGGATGGCTCCTTCTCCCCCCCGGCCTCAGTCTTTCAATGGGCTTGTGCCGGGATCGAAACGATCCCGGCACAAGCCCATTCCAAGACTGAGGCCGGGGTGGAAGGAGGGCTCCTTCTCCCCCCCGGCCTCAGTCTTTCAATGGGCTTGTGCCGGGATCGAAACGATCCCGGCACAAGCCCATTCCAAGACTGAGGCCGGGGTGGAAGGAGGGCTCCTTCTCCCCCCCGGCCTCAGTCTTTCAATGGGCTTGTGCCGGGATCGAAACGATCCCGGCACAAGCCCATTCCAAGACTGAGGCCGGGGTGGAAGGAGGGCTCCTTCTCCCCCCCGGCCTCAGTCTTTCAATGGGCTTGTGCCGGGATCGAAACGATCCCGGCACAAGCCCATTCCAAGACTGAGGCCGGGGGGGAGAAGGAGGGCTCCTTCTCCCCCCGGCCTCAGTCTTGGAATGGGCTTGTGCCGGGATCGTTTCGATCCCGGCACAAGCCCATTGAAAGACTGAGGCCGGGGGGAGAAGGAGCCCTCCTTCTCCCCCCCGGCCTCAGTCTTGGAATGGGCTTGTGCCGGGATCGAAACGATCCCGGCCCCAGCCGATTCCAGACCGAGCCCGGGGGGGGGGGGGAAGGAAGGCTCCTTCCCCCGCCGGCCTCGGTCTTCAATCGGCTGGGGCCAGGATCGCTTGGATCCCGGCACCAGCCAATTCCAAGACTGAGGCCGCGGGGAGAAGGAGCCCTCCTTCTCCCCGTGGCCTCAGTCTTTCCATGGGCTGGCGCCGGGATCGCTTCGATCCCAGCACCAGTCCATTCAAAGACTGAGGTCGCGGGGGGAAGGAGGGCTCCTTCTCCCCACGGCCTCGGCCCCTTCGCCCTATAGGGCGCACTCACTTCCCCACGCACGTTTTGGGGAAGAAAAAGTGCGCCCTATAGGGCGAAAAATACGGTACACTTTATCCATAATAAGCACTATACGACAAACAGTTAAATAAACTATATAATTCATTGATTTTAAAGGTTTCTGCAGTCACATCAATAGGTGCTTAAGTCCCTGTAATACCTTCCTTCCTTTTTTATAAATAAAAGTTCTATAAATATTATTTTTTAAAAAGCAAGAAAAATAGCCCGTTACTCAAAAACAAAACAAATCACCAAAGCATCATCAGTACAAATTTAGCACGGATGAATTCCTACCAAGCATGACATTACTGCAGCCTATCTTCATAGATATATAACACTATTCCATTTCTCAGCAATCGTAAATCTCTGGTTAATACCATTTCTCCTGTGTATTAAATCAACTGAAATTGTAATTCCCTGATAAGTATCATTTCTCCTGTGTATGGTATCAACTGATTTATTCCTCTCCGCCAGATAGTTCAATAATCTCAATAACAATCTCATTCTCTTATTACTGGAGGTTGTGAATATTTTTATTTAGGAGCCCAGACTATTCGTGTTGAAATTAATCAACTAATAATTAATGGCTGTATGATGTTTCAGATGTCTTCTTCTAACCAATCTAAGACTGGTAGAGGGCTTATTCCTAAAGCCATTCCTGTTCTTCCAGATATTGTATTTATATATTTATTACTAGCCTTGAATAACTGACCAGGAGCACAGATACAGTTACAAGGGATATCACCCACTGAATGTCAATGTGCTAAAACTTCCATATTCAGAGAGCCCTACCGAGATTTTCCCTACAGAGGAGGGACCCCAGCTTAGCGGTAGAATACATGATTTGCATGCAGAAAATCAGTATATGCAGTTAGAAAGAGAAAGGGGAAAAGGGGGGTGAGTTAGCAGGTGATGTGAAACAAAGATACCTCTTTGTTTGAAGCCCTGGAGAACGTTCGAGAGTGGAACACACTCCCTCGGAGAGCAGTGGAGTCTCCTTCCTTGGAGGTCTTTAAGCAAAGGCTGGATGGCCATCTGTCGGGGATGCTTTGATTGGGAGTTCCTGCATGGCAGGGGGTTGGACTGGATGGCCCTTGTGGTCTCTTCCAATTCTATGATTCTATGATTGTCAGTCAGTGAAAAAAATACTTGGCTAGACAGAAAAATAGCTTTCCCTGGGATGAGCTACCTTAGTTTGTACTGCTGTTCCTGGAAGGAAAGGATATTTGTAGGGCTAGGTAAGAGTCCCTGAATCTTCACACCTTCACAATCTTCATCTGGGACTGCTGGCAGGAGAAGAGAGGAAGCCCTACTCCTGGTTTTATCAGGATCTTTCTCCACACCCCTTCTTTCTCCTTCCCTCTTTTTACTGCCAGAAGCTCCAGCACCTCCTCTTTTATATGGGATGTGTGGAAAGATCCTGGTAAAACTGGGAAGCTGGCGCTGGTGCTGTTGGCAGGGAGAAGGGGAAAGAGAAAGAAGTGGTGGGAATAATAAAGCTCCACCATGCCTAGCCCAGAAACAGAAGGGCCCTCTCTCCATTGGTCTGCCATGGCCCTGGCCTCAGAGCGAGAGGAGAACTGCTGGACTTGATCCCTTCCCCATTGCCATTGCCATTCCCTTCTCCTTTTGTTTTACCGTATTTTCCGGCGTATAAGATGACTGGGCGTATAAGACGACCCCCAACTTTTTCAGTTAAAATATAGAGTTTGGGATACACTCGCTGTATAAGATGACCCCTCTTCCAACGCACACCAAATAAAAATTAAAAAAACATAAGATTTGATTTCAATATGGTAATTTTAATTCAAATGCTTATGACATGCAGGTACTTAGCAGGAAAACTGTCACTTATAAACACAGCAAACTACAGCTCCCATGTTCTCTAGCATTTATTTCTGCAGTGTGTTTTGGACCTTACTTTTTAAAAAACAGTCCAGATTTAAATGCTGCTTGGCTCCCTTTCCCTTCTCCCTTCGTCCTCCGCCTGGCTCCCTTCTCCTTCTCCCTTCTACCTTCGTCCTCCTCCTCCTCCTCCTCTACCCGGAGTATAAGACGACCCCCCGACTTTGAGACTCTTTTCCAGGATTAAAAAGTCATCTTATATGCCGGAAAATACGGTATGTCTTTTTTGGATTGTAAACCTGAGGGCTGGGAACTGTGTAACTAACAATTTGTAAGCCACTCTAGCACAAGAACGGGGTATAAAAACTCTGAATGAACGAGTGAGTGAATGAATGAATGAATAATGGTTTGGTGACTGCAGCGGCTGCTACTGCTGCTTCTGTCTATAAAACCAGGAGGCTGGTGCTGGGGCTGTTAAGGAGGAAGAGAGGGGGAGGAGGGTGACCTAGTTCAGCTGCAGCTAATGCAAAAACATGCAAATAAGCAAAACTGTGAAAGGGAAACCTGTGAATGTGGAGGATTGACTGTATTTGGAAGAGAAATCTGTAATACCTATTCTCTGCAAAGCTCTTTGTATGCTGATGACATAGCAACAACAATTACATAATTAATCAATCAAATATAGAGTTACATATAGCAATAGCAGGTACATTTCTATACTGCTTATCAATGCACTTAAGCACTCCCTAAGCAGTTTACAATGTGTAAGCTAATTGCCCCCAACAAGCTGGGGACTCATTTTAGCAACCTCGGAAGGATGCCAGGCTGAGTGGATCCTGAGCCCCTGGCTGGGATTGAACTCACAACCTTGTGGTTTGTAAATGAGTGGCTGCACTACAGGCATTTTAACCACTGTGCCACAACTGTAAATTGTGTAAAAAGCATATATAGCTGTACCTGTCTATCTATAGTAAGACATCCTGTGGCAGGCATCATCTCGCAAGAGATATTCCCTTGTGTTCCCAGGAAAAAGCCACTTTTATGAAGCTACCTGCTACTGGTGATTTTCTCAGTACTTGCAATACAAAATTAACAAATATGGAGAGGGGGAAATTCTGTGCTTCTTGATTAATTAGGAAAGCGAACCTCTTTTAGTCATGTAAAAGTTTTTTAAACAATTCATCTATCCTAGCTTTCTTTCAACTTGGCACTCTTCAAATGGATTTGATTACTGTATTAGTAATCTGGAGGGAACACGCTGACTGATCTAACTGATCAATTGATTAAACATTGCAGCTAAAAGACTGTCATCCTGAAGAGCACAGCATCAAGCTAGTTCAGACAAGTTACCTTTTTTCTCTTGTTTGGCCCAGAACTCTCGAACCCGTTTAAAGATGTTTTTAGTCTCCCTCAAATGCTTTTGCCACTGGCGTAATTCTTGAACCTCAGGTTCACAGCGGATCTGGAAAAATTAGAAATGATGCCTTTGTAAGAAATCCATCTGCTTTCAAGCCTCCTTTGCTTTAACACCTCAAATCATTGTTGTTTGTTTGCACATACAAGAGAGTTTTGTGATCCAGTCATATCAGTTTTGGGTGCTTTACCACTTTGGGTTGCCTTCTTCCTTTTTTCTGCCCATACACTGAATGGGTCATTTGTAAAAATGTGCCTACAGATCCACATATTTCAGAGGTATAGTAGCTACAGATGGGCAAAATCAGCGCTTTGCCAACCAATTAAGAATTCTGCCCCCAATAAAATTGTCCTTCAGTCCCCACATTTCTAGCATTAATTAAAGAACTTAAAACTTCAGTTCAGCATTTAAAAAAAGAGTTAAGGCATCCAAAGGAAAAGGGTATGGAAAATTACCAAGTGAATGTGAACATAACAAATATAACAATTCTATGTGAGTGGTCTTCAATGTCTCACTTTCTACCATGCTAGAAACTGGGAGACTGAAGGAAAGGTTCATTTGGTTGGGAAGAATTCTTATTTGGGAGGCAATGTTCTTAAAATTGCATCCCCTCCCATGGTTAACCTCCTGGCAGATTATTATCTGACTTAGGGCCACCAGTCATGTCTATCCTGACACCTCCCTTCATTGAGGAACACATACGCAGACCCAAACCCTGATCCTTCCCCAGGATTCTTTTCAGAGTGTTAACATTCAAGTAAAGATAAAGGTATTCCCCGTTGACAAGGTTGTCAAGTCGTGTCTGACCGTAGGGGGCAGTGCTCCTCTCTGTTACTAAGCCAAGAGCCAGCATTGTCAGAGACTACTCTGTGATCCTGCGGCCAGCATGATTGCACAGAATGCTGTTTACCTTCTCACCGAAGTGGTACCTATTTATCTACTTGCATTTGCATGCTTTCAAACTGCTAGGTTGGCAGAAGCTGGGACTAATGATGGGACCTTACCCATCACGCAGTACCTGGGCCTCAAACTGCCATCCTGCCAATCTTGCAATCAACAGAGTCAGCTTCTCAACCACTTGAGCCACCACATCCCATGTTAGCATTCCAACAGTCCACTTTTTCCTGGGAAAGCCACAGCAACTATCATAGCTGTCCCAATTCTTTGGCAGAGCAAAGTACTCGTAGCCACTGGCAGCCCACCAACTATTTTCCCTGAGTTTCCTCACCTTTCCCAGAGGAGAGACCTGTGTGGTTTACAAGGCCTGTCCTCTAAAATTCTCCCTGGACTCTTGGTGGCAGCAAAGGACACGGCCTTGGTGCTATATAGTGCAATGCGGTCTGTTCTGGACCTGCTAAACTAGGCCTGCTGCCTTAGGTGTGGTGCAGGAGAACACATTCTAATCACCAGGGTTAAGAAAAAATAACTGCGACCTCCAACTTCCTTGGAGTTGGAGGCATCTTGTCCACCATCTCTGGTGGCCCTGTTTGGTGACTTTAAAAAAGACACATTGGAGAACTTCACTAGAATTGCCAGTTAAAGTCTGTCCCAGGCCTTGAGTGTTATTAAGAGTTATGCATTAAGTGTCAAGCACAGTTTCTCATAGCCTGTCATTCAAACACATACACACACGCAGAAAGAGATAACACACTTTCTTTTTTTGATAGTAAAACAGAAGTCATATGTAATCCATGATATTATTCCTTCTCACTTACTTAAGGAGATGGAATAAGAAATAGTTAATCTAGCCTACTTGTTGTTGTTGTTGTTGTTGTTGTTGTTGTGTGCCTTCGTCATTTCCAATTTATACTGACCCAAAACCAAACCTATCATGGTGTTTTCTTGCCATGTGGGCTTGCCATTGCCATTTTCTGAGGTTGAGACTTGCCCAAGGTCACCCAGTGGGTTTACATGGCTAAATTGGTATTCATTCATTCATTTATTACAGCCATTAGGCCAGTATATAAATTGGTATTTGAACCCTGTGTCCTGGTTCGCCAAAAACCCACACCAGGGAACTACCAACTGATAATTTAGGCCAAGGCAGTGAATTATAAGCAGCTCGAAAGTATCCTTTCCTGTTCTGCCAAGAGAAAGGCATTGGTCAAGCAGTCTGAGTCAAGGGAGGATCAAGGTCAACATGGCCCAATGGTCAAAAGCCAGGAAGTCTGAAGTAGGAATGCAGGAGTCTAGAAACAGGTAACAGGAATGCTGGCCAGGAAACAGACAAGTTGCTTCCAGCAAGTCCTTAGGCAAACTCATAGCCTGACACCAACTGGTTCTAATCAGAGCTTGCTTGCTTGCTGCTTAGACTGCAGCCTGGCTGAGCGTCTTAGCTCTATCTTTTGTTGGATCCTTTTGTTCCTCCTCCTTGACTGAGGACTTAAGACCCCAGCTGTATCCTCCATCTCATCAGCAGATGAGTCTTGCCCTTGTCCCTGCTGGCTGAGGCTGCAATTCCACAGGATGAGCTGGCTGAAGCTCTTCAGCAGGGAGGGCTGGCTGCTCTGCAACAGGGAGAGCTGCAGGCTGTTCCCTGTCTGGAAGACTTGCCTGGGTCCCTTCCTCAGCCTCCTCATCGGACTCTTCCTCCAGGTACCAGTCCAGCAGCTCTTGGCCCATGACGCCCTGGTCTCCAGAGTCCTAGTCCAACACTCAAACTACTGCACAACACTGGCTCTTGTCTAGCCTATGCTTCTAACCTAAAGGTGGATGCAGGGCAGAAATGAGGGTGAACCCTGGAGCCACAATGACTGGGAGGGAAGGAGAAAACCAACTGTGAATATCTCTACTACCTGAGGTGGACATCTGCACACAGCCTTTTTTTCTTGCCTGGAGCTGAACCCACCAATACTGGTGAATTTGCACCCTCATCTCCTGACTAGAGATAAGCCATGAAAACTGGAAACACAAGACCAGACCCTGTGATCTGGCAACTCTTTAGTTGCAGCAGCTGCAACTAAACAAAACGTGGTGTTCAGAGATCTTACTTTGCCAGAGTGGCTGGGGAATCCTGAGAGCTGTCATCCAAAAAACATAATTTCTCCAGCCTCTGGTTTGAACAACACTGGACTCAGAGCAATTTCAAGCTGCTTGAGTGTAAGCAGTTCCTGATGAAGATACACTATTGGAGCTGGAATGAAACCAAACAAGGATTCAAAACAGGGCAGACAGGGATGAAAACCAAACAAATGACCTTTCAAAGGGGGCCTTCTGTGCCAAGACACATACATTAATGTTTGGAATCATTGACTTGCATTAGCAAGGGAATTTATCAGACGTCCATCATCCATATTAAACAGCAGAGGTAGTTAGCGATTCAACATGCCATCTGTCACCCTGACTGATGACTAATTCATTCTTCTCCCTTCACAGAGGCACAGACTAGGAGCAGAGCAGGTTGCAGTCCTGGTCATGGTCTGACAAGTGCAGCATAAAGCAACCTCACGGATGCTAAGCAGGCAGGCAATTTCTAGCCATTATGTGAATGAGAAAGGGATTGCCTTTGAATAGTATGACTGCTGCCTTGAGCTACAAAAAAAAACACACCAAAAAACATACTGAGATATGAATTAGGGGTGTCCTCTAAGTTTTAGTTTATTAATCTACTGTATAAGTTTGCAAACAGATTAAGTACAATACTTCAATCTCCACACACAGAGATATGAAGCTACATTATATGCTGTCAGCATTAGGGTTGTCTGATGATCAACAGTGTGGGCTGAGCTAGGAGCCAAGAATTGAGGGGGCAGCTGGCAGTCAGCACTGTAGGGCAAATCAGAACCTGACCTTGGAAGTAAATTGTAATTAATTACTATTTTCAGTAATAAAGGCATAACTACTTTATATCATGGCTGCAAATGAATGAGGACAAACTATACTTATTTTGCTATGTAATTGAACTTTTACTTACCTCCACACTTACAGAAGTGTGGGCTTACTTAATAGTGGAGGGAGAATCTCACAGTGAGTGCTGGTTTATACTGTGTGTTGTGTTCTCTTGTGCAAGTTGAGGTAAAGGCAAAGTGTGTGAGAAGACAATATGCTTTGAACTATAGGCCAGTAGGTTGTAGCTTTCAGCTATTTTAAAGTAACTAAAAATTGAGCCACTTTTTAAAAACTCAAACTTGTTTTAATAAGAAATTATAACTGTCACAGTGATTGACTGCTTGAAGGCCACGGAATGATAACTGCAACTACTTCTGGAAAGTAACTTTTTGAGCACTGAACAGAACCATAGGACAAACCAGAAAGCTGAGTCAAAGAAGAAGCTGGAAGTCAGAACCAACCCCCTCCCCCTTCAAATCCAACAACACGTTCTTGTTGTTAACTACCCTCGAGTCAACTCCAACTCATAGCAACCCTAGGGATGAGACACCTCCATGACTCACTATCTTCCACTGCTCTGCTCAGGCCCTGCAAACCCATTCCTGTGATTCCCCCGGATTGAGTTCAACCATCTGGCATGTGGTCTTTCTCTCCTATCTCTCCTAGAATTATTGTTTTTTATAGTGATCCATGCTTTCTCATTATGTGGCCAAAGTATGACAGCTTCAATTTGATCATCTTGGTTTCCAAGGAGATTTCTCATTTGATCTGTTCAAAGACCCATTTATTTGTCTTTTTTGGCTGTCCATGGCATCTTCAGCACTCTTATCCAGCACATCTCAAATGTGTTGATTTTCTTTCGGTCTGCTTCCTTTACTGTCCAACTCTGACATCCACACATGGCGATGGGGAATACAATGGCCTGAACAATTCTGAATTTAGTGCTCATTTGTATATCTTTACTCTTCAGGATCTTTCCTAGTTCTTCCATAGCTGCTCTACCCATTCCTGGTCTTCTTATTTCTTAACTGCAGTCTCCTCATTGGTCAGTGTTTGACCCTAGGTTCTGGAATTCTTTGACTATTTCAATTTCTTTATTGTCTAGATTTTGAATTATGTATTTCTTCTGTGGTCATTATTTTTGTTTTCTTTATGTTCAGCATTAATCCTGCTTTTGCACTTTCATCTTTCACCTTCCTAAGTAACTATTCCAGGTCTGTAATGTCTTCCGCCAATATTGTTGTGTCATCTGCATAACTAGGTTGCTGATGTTCCTTCCTCCTTTCTTTGCTCCTCCCTCTTCTAAGTCTAACTCTGCTTTTCTTATGATGTTTTCAGCGTATAGGTTGAACAAATAGGGTGATAGGATGCAGCCTTGCCTGACCCCTTTACCCATTGAAAACCACTCTGTTTCTCCGAGTTCAGTTCTGACAATGGCCTCTTGTCCTTGGTACAGATTTCTCATCAGGATTATCAAATGTAGTGGCACTCCCATTTCTTGAAGAGCATTTCATACCTTTTCATGATCAAAGGCTGCAATATGATTTTTTTTTCTTGAATTCGCTCCAATAACCATCATATTTTTGTAATGTGGTCCCCTGTGCCTTTTCCTTTCCTGAATCCCACTTGCACCTCTGGAATTTCTCTCTCCATGTATGGTTGGCGTCTATGCTGCAGAATTTTGAGCATTATTTTGCGTCCATGTGAGATTAATGCTATGGTCCTACAGTTGCTTCACTCATTTGTATCTCCTTTCTTGTGTACTGGGATTGATCATTTCCAGTCTGTTGGCTACCTCTTTATTTTCCATATTTGTTGGTATATTATAGTTAACACTTTTGTTGCTTCTGTCCCGGTGCATTGTAGAAGTTCAATTGAAATATTGTCCGTTCCTGGGGATTTATTTTTTGCAATTTCTCTTATTGCCACTTCTACTTCGCTTTTTAGAATTTGAGGTTTGTCTTCATACAATTCCTCATTCCATGTGTCAATCATTTTCTCGTCTCTTTTATTTAACTCTTCTATGTATTGCCTCCAATGTCTTTTTATTCCTTCTTGTACCTGTATTATGCTCTTATTTTCTCCATATAGCATCCCTGCACTTGGTTTGAATTTACCTTTGATTTCTCAGATTTTTTTAATAGATCTCTTGTTCTTCCCCTTTTGTTTTTGTCTTCTATTTTTCTGCATTGGTCATTATAGTAATTCTCCTTATCCCTGCACACCAGACGTTGTACTGTTGCATTCATGTTTCTGATTTTGCTCTTATCTCCCTTTGCTTTTGCCTCTCTTCTTTCTTGCTTTGCATGAAGTGTTTCATCTGTCATCTATTGTTTTCTCTCTTTCTTTTTAGTCACTATTAGTGTTTTCCTGCATTCTTCCTTGAGTATGTCCTTTGCTTCTGCCCACAGTTCTTCAGGTTCATAGCTGATTATATTTAATTATATTTAACATAGTATATTAATATATGAAAGAACAGGGCTCAAATCCCTGATTGGATATAGAAATCTACTGGGTGATCTTGGGCAAGTCACACACTCTCAACCTCAGAGGAAGGCATGGGCAAACCGCCTCTGAACAAATTCTGCCAAGAAAATCAAAATAGGTTCACCTTAGGGCCACCATAAGCCAAAGAAGTACTTATGTAAATCTTTTCAAATATTTTCTTCCCAAAGATAAGTTATTTGTTCAAAAATCTTGGGGGGGGGGTGGTGTCGCAAAGTGCACAGCTTCTTGTTTTTTGCAAACCTGTCTTTTGAGCAAAATCCCCTTTTTATGCACACTTTTTTTTTTAAAAAAAAATCCCAAATTACAAAAACAAAAACTTGCAGCTCTTTGCCATTTTCTTGATAATCACAGGAAAATTTGCAAGTATTCAAGTATACTTTATCTCTCTGGTAATGTGCTAATTTAGCTGGACGGACAGTCAATTCTGTTTCCTCATTCTCTTTTCTCTTCTCTTTTGTCTGGCAGAAATGATCCCAAACAGAATATAAGTAATCTGTGCTAGTAACTTTTTTAAAATTGTAATAAGTCTGGGAGTTTGAACTCAATGGAATTTATGATCAACATGCAGAGGACTGTGCTGCCTATTAAAAGTTCTGAATGCAAAGACTCAGTCCATTTCACACAATCCACATTTTGTCTTTCATGAATAACGTTCTGAAGGAAGAAGCTGTGCACGTTTTTTAGATTCATTGCTATCAAAATCCACTGTACACAAATCCACTTTCTAACAATTATGGGGTAGACACTGCAATATTCACTGTTTTAAGCCAATGTGCTAAGTTATTTGGTAATGAATGCTTTTATACAAGGGAACTTTCAGTCCTAATGTCACTGCTAATTAATGTTTTTGCGAGACTTACAAATGTGAGAAAGGCATCACTCGCAAAAAAAGAGGAAGGGATAGAGTGGGAGAGGGATGGATGGAGGGATGAGGGGGAAAGAGAAAAGAAGAATAAAAAATCACAAGGCACAGAAAATCACAAGACTTCATTAATGAAAAATAATTATACCAGTGTATTCATTTTCTGGTAGATTTCTAGTAGCCAGTGCCCAATGACCAATCTTTTACTACTGATAATGCTAAAATGTTTAACAAAGGTAGTTTCTGTGCTGATTAGTGCTGAAGAAAACCTTTGTAATTACACACACGCATACACACTTTCTTGGGTGGTGACAAAAAGCTTTGGAAAAGTGCTCAAGGGAAATAAATGTCATGGATCTTCAATTGCCCAGCAATTTTTCTGCACAGGAAACAGCTACACACAAAAATTCTCCAAGTTTTAAAAGACTGAGTAAAAGCTAAGTAAAAGATAATTTAGCAAACTTTGGCAGTATTCTTTCCCCATGACCTTTAACTCTACAGTGAGCATGCATGTGTGCACAGCCACCACTACCATACCATACATTTTCTTCTAAAAGTATAGTTCACCTAACAACCTAAGAAACTCAAGAAGAGCCCTGACAGAACAGAATAAAAATAAAAGCTCCAGCCTCTGATATCTAAGAGCTCTAAAGGTTCAGCATTCCCACAACAGCTAACCAGATGCCTCTGGGAACAATACAATCAGCTTACTGCAATTTCCCATTGGTTCTTATAGGTGTTTGAGTTGCCATTTTCTTCTGAGCCTTCAACTGCAGATATCATTTTCTAGGACGGCTGAAGCACACCCATAGTAAGGGTGGAACTGCGATTTTAAATGAGATGAAGAAGAAGACTCATTCAGATATACACAATGTCATTTTAACATGACAAACGTCCTTTTCCAAAAAAGGAAAACAAGAAAATGGTGTAAAACTGACTATATATTTTGTATACCAAAATAGTCAGGGGATAAGAACCTCCTGCAATGAGGAGGTCATCATCAACCAGCAGCCAACAAATTCAGCCCAGGGTGGATAAATATGGTGGATTTTGCGACCTCAGTGAGATCAGGTGAAATATCTTGACAGTAAAGACAACAGAACCAATTATCTCTAGACTGATGGTGGGGGCTTCAGGAGATCTTCAGGCAGAGACTGGACAGTCATCTGTTGTGGATGTTCTACCTTCAGACATCCTGAATGGAGATGATTGTGGGAGTAGACATCCTATGCAGCCTCTTTTAACTCTATAATTCTACAGTTCTGGGTTGTATCCAAACATTCTTTTCCTCTGGTGAGTGGAACAATTTGGATTCACATTCTGGAAGGAAAGTAGGCTCAGATGGGACATGTTTACACACCATGCTGAGATCTAAACATGGGTCCAAACATTTGGGGGGGGGGGACTGCAGTTCTCAGATTTTCTAGCCTTGCTGACTGGGGTTTCTGGAAATTAAAGTCCAACATGTGAGGATCCAAGTTTGTGAACCAGTGCACTGTGCCATACTTTATGTTAGCCATGATATACTTCTTAACCCACAAATTGTCCCACAGTTTATTTACCCCATTTCTGATCTGTTTCTCTCCTGTTCCTTTTGTCAGTGCCTACTGGCACTGGTTCTGGGTTCAGAGGCAATGACAACACATTGTATAAACAAGCCAGAGTTCATAAGCCAAAACAATTATGTTTTGTAGAATTCAAAGACATAGTCATGTTATTCTAGATCAGTAAGTCTACTCCATCAGATCTACGTTTATGAAAGGTTATGCTACCAACTTCTTCTTTTAATCTCAAAAGGTGCTACAAAATCCCTTTGCACTATGTTTTGCATCTGGTTAACAAATCATTGTTTCTTAGTAGGATACAACAAACCAGAATCTTAAAAAAAAAAACACCATACCTTGGTGGTATGGTTGTGTCCAGGTTGGCCTGAATGTAAGCAAATATATCAGCAAAGAACTGTGGAAAAAGCATTGCAACAGACTGCAGAAGCCTCCTAATCTGATAATGTAATGAACAACACACAGTTGATAAAATGCCATTATAGCAAATAACAAAAAATATTAGCTGTAATTTGTAGTACCCTAACTTGCATAAAGTTACTTTCAGATAAAAGACTTTCATCTCAGTGATTTGAATGAATGAGAAAACTTTATAATGAGCTGATTTTACTGAGAAGATCACAGAGCTACATAGCAGAGCAAGGACTGCTGAATTCAAAAATTATCAGATAGTGGACTATTCTTATGTCTGTACATTTCAGACAAGCACTCAAGTTGCAAGGCAACTTCACTAATTATATGCACTTCTCATTTAGAAATACCAGAGCTTTAGACTTCAACTCCCCAAATCCCCCAATCATCTTGGCCAGTGGTCCTAAAAACCAAACACCAGAATAGCTGGGAAACCAAACACAGATCATGGCTGTGAAATAGGGACTTTTGAGACAGGCATATCCTGAAGCAACGCCATGCTGTCTGCAATACTGGTAACCCAAATACAACTGCTCCATGAAGCAAATACAAAGGGTACATGTATTCAAAGCAGAGGGGATCTTTAAAATGTTGGAGGGATTTCTGATTATTGGAAAGGCCTTTCTTCCAGATTACTGGAGTTGATCCAAAACATTTTACTGCTTAAGCAAAAGACTAGATGGTGCCCCCTTCCCATCCCAGTTCAACCACCTATAAACTGGTAATGAAACTGTCTACTGCACCATGTCAGAGGCACCAAGCTAGTTTAGGGAGACTCAGGCAGGTTGGAAGCCTCCACAACTCTTCTTTCAACAGAGAGAACGGCATGGGGAATTCAAAAGGAAACACTGGGAGGTTATTCGCACTGTATCCTGCCATCAGCCACCTAAGGCAATTGCCTGACTCTACCTAATGATAGGTGGCCCTGCAAATCATTCATGCTTGCTATCAGTAGGAGGAATGGGTGGGCACATAGAAAGAAAATATTATGTCAAGGGTAAGGGAGCTCTTTCAGCCTGAAGGCTGAATTCAATTTAAGAGATATACAGGGGAGGGGACCAAAAATGTCAGCATATTTTGTTTACAATTCTCACTGCCATTGACTAAGCATCCTGAAAGGTGCTTTAACATTTTAGAATGGGATAAAAACATACAAAACCTGGGAAATCACAAATGACAGTATCCTGAAGGAGAAGGGGGCATGACCACCTGGACAACTCAAGAGAGTCAGATTCATCCCCAGTGCCTGTCATGTATTAAGTTTATTACTGAAAATAACATGTTTAAAGTGATCTTTGCAGGGATGATAAGAAAAACAGAAACATACTCATTGGTCCAAACCAAAACACAATGTAATCAAGCATCCTGTTTACCAGACTGACCACTCACACTCTGCTGGGGAGGAATGAATAAATTCAGATCTGTTTTCTGTAATGCTCACAGACACAGAGAACAGAGCCAGGGTGATAAAGATCCAAACTATATGGCAGGGAAGAAGAGATAACCCTCTTTTCCTCCAAATCAATACCCTCTGTGTCTGCTATTCAGAAAACAAATCAAAAATCATGTAGGCAAAGAACAATCATGTCCATAATGTCATGTCTCTAGGTAGCCAGTGATTAGAATGACCCTCTATTTAAGCAGGGTTGGTCCAGGAGATTCAGGGGGGTTGCAGACTGCTAAAAATAGTGCACATTTAGTCCAATTTTAGGGTTAGGGTTAGTGCTAGGGAATCATGGTAACTGTATTTTATTGTGGCACCAGAGCTCTCTGACAGAGAAGGCTCAATGTCTCAGAAAAAAAAACACAATCCCATGATTCCCTAGCACTGACCCTAACCCTAAAAGTGGAGTCAATTTGCACTATTTCTGGAAGTCTGCAACTCCCCTTAGTTACAAGTTACAAAGGACAAGATGGTGCCTCCCATTCTGTGTACTGTATCCAGATGGATTAGCAAGTGAGTTACATTTTACTGCCTGCTCTACCACAGCAGCAGAGGCTAATTTAGCAGGTGCAAGGTAGGCTGCTTGACACATACTTCTAATGCCTTGCTACTATTTTTCCTCAGCAGGCAACCACTTCACTTAATCTAAAGGTACGATCCAAAGAGGAGGGTGTCACCTAGTGGGGCAGTACACCTGGCGGGACTGGCATGACATGTACCTTGCACACCACATATGCTGTCTCTGCATCCCCATTGTTCCTGCATGTCCAATTTATTCCCATTGCTTTCCCTACACATGGCCTTGAACCCCTTGCCATTATTTTGTCTATTTTTTTACCCACCTCCCTCCCTTCAACTCCATGACTGGGACAGAACTTTGCATTCTCATTAGCCTGGCAGTTTGTTGAAATCCCCTGTGCTGCCATCGGTTTCAGCCCCTTTTAGGCCTAGCATTCTACAGAAAGAGGTGGGTGGGAAGAGGTCTGAGCAGAATGGCCATGTGAAATGGATCATGGGTGCGGGTTACCCATTGCTTCCCTAGGAGGAAATCTCACTCTCCTGAAAGGGACTGACTTCTGAAAGAGAAGGCATTTACAAAATTTCACTCTCAAACTCTGCTGTTTGATAGGGCTGTAGTCCACGCAAACTCAAGAGGACATCCACTGAAAGCAGTGAAATTTCAAAATAGACAAATTTAGGGATTTCAAAATCTAATTTATATTCCACATTTCCTCAAAGAAACTTAAGGTGGTGTACACCCACTAGTTTATCTTCATAATTTACTCTGTGTGTGTGTGCACTTGCACCCACTGGTTGGGAGAGGCGGAGTACATTTGGGAGCAAAGCATGGCAGGATTGCTGCAGAAACCCATCCAAAATGGCAAGCACCCTCCTTCTTTGTTTACTGGGGGGGGGGAGGTTTGAAGACTGCCATAAATAGTGCAAATTGAGTCCACTTTTAGGGTTAGGGTTAGTGCTAGGGAATCATGGGAATTGTTTTTGTTTTTGTTTCTGAGACATTGAGCCTTCTCTGTCAGAGAGCTCTGGTGCCACAATAAAATATAGTTCTCATGATTCTCTAACCCTAACCCTAACCCTAAAAGTGGACTCAATTTGCACTATTTCTGGCAATCTGCAACCCCCCTTGGTCACTCACTGTTCAACATCTCCTCTATAATTCTGTGACTCTCCTTAAGCTGCAGCTGCACTTCCAAACGGCAGCTAGGTCATTGGTTACCTCCCTCCTTGCTCCAAGAGACATCCCTTCCTCTGGTCCCATGCCTTAGGACAACATTTATCATTCCTGGCAGACTTGCTTGGGTTCCTCAGAAAACTAGGTGGAAGGTAAGCAAACCAGTGCACTTCACAGAATCAGAACATCAAAGAGCAGGTGAAGAAACTATGCAGAAATGTAGATCTTTACAGTGGTCTGGAAACTTCATAGCACGAAGGGAGGGTGGGGTGGCACAACCATTTCTGGCTGCAGATTTCCCCAAAATGGAGTGGCCCTTCTCTGGCAAGAAAAATCTGCTGCCCTTACCCACTGGCTCCTCCCTTCCCTTTGGATTCATTCAAGTTCCCAACACACAAGCCCCCTTCAGCTTCCTTCCCTTTGGATTCATTTCAATTCCAAACTGAGCAGCAGTCAGACAGGAAAACCATCCAAATCTTTGTACAAGACCTGGATAAAAAGGCATTTATTTTAATGTAAGTTGAAGTTCTCAGGCTAGAAAAAAACCACCAAATTCCTCTGAGGAACGGAGTGGTTATCATATGCTCTATCAGGTTTGGAGTTAGGGCTAAACAGTGGCATCATTGCCTGGAGAAGAGAAGGTTAAGAGGTGATATGATAGCCCTGTTTAAATATTTGAAGGGGTGGCATATGGAGGATGGAGCAGAGCAAGCTTGTTTTCTGCTGCTCCAGAGAATAGGGCACACAACAATGGATGCAAACTACAGGAAAAGATTCCACCTAAACACTAGGAGGAACTTCTTGACAGTAAGACCTGTTCGACAGTGGAACATGCTGCCTGGGAGAGTGGCAGAGTCTCCTTCCTTGGAGGTCTTTAAACAGAGGCTGGATGGCCATCTGTCAGGGGTGCTTTGATTGTGAGTTCCCGCATGGCAGGGGGGTTAGACTGGATGGCCCTTGTGGTTTCTTCCAACACTATGATTCTATGATTGGTGGGGATTCAGGGGATGTGGAGCACACCAGATGACACCTCAGAAGAGGAGTGACACTCAGTAGGGCCCTCCTCTCATGGCGGGGGGGGCAGTGCTGCTGCCAGCACCTGGCCCTTCTTCTCCACAGTCATGGCTCTCTCTCTGAATTGGAAACCAAAGCAGAAGAGGAGGGACAAGTGCACCCCTCCTGGCTTTGCTGCTGCCCAGTTTCCTCCTCACAAGTAAGCTGTGCGATGGTGAAGAAGAGAGCCTGGCCCTCTTGGCTTTGCATCTGCCAGGCCCCCTCCTCACAAGGAAGGCAGGCAGGGGCAAAGATGAAGAGAGCCAGCCATTCTTGGCTTCACCTCTTCCTGGCTTCCTCGCAAGGAGGGAGCTGGATAGATGTGAAGGAGAAGAACCCCTCCTGGCTATACCTCTGCCCAGCTCCTTCCTCACAAGGAAGCCAGGCAGAGGAGAATGAGGGGGATCCAGCCTTTCTTGACGCCTTTGCCCAGCTCCCTCCTCATGAGAAAGCTGACCTGAAGCAAAGATGGGGACAGCCAGCCAGGAGAAGGCCTCCACCACTGCAGCAAAGGAGAACACCCTTTTGGCTGCCCTCTTGGTAGCCCCTCACAATGGTTGACACCAGGGGTGAGGATGCCACTGTGCCAAGCTGGTGTATTTGACCCATATAGATCTACTCCTGGTCTTAAAAAGCATCCTGTGATGTTAGTTTCCCTCACTCCCATTTAGTTTTGTCTTGGGGGAAATTGCTTTTTGGAGCCACAACTCTCAGAATTCATCAGTGGCCAAATTCTGCTTTCTTCCCATTCACTTACCCTTCTTCCCCCATTTTCTTTCTTCTTCCCAAATAGCTCTCCATCCAATTCATGTGCATCCCTCCCTCTTACACCCTCTTCTAAAAAGTTTCACATGCTCAAACATGAGACATGGGCATTTTATCAGACATTTCTTTGTCTGCTCAGCAGAGAAAGAGGAAGTTATTCACCCTTAATTATGTCTGTGTCCTCTCTTCTGTGTCATGGAAGAAATAAGCAGAAGGCTACCTTGTCACTTCCTTCTCCTGTGACCAGAGCTCAAATCACAAGGCAGCCTTCTATGCAAACACTACTAAACCATCAGTCTCTTCGCAGATATTTATAGCACCTGCTACTTAAAATTTATGTAAGAGGTTTTCCCCAGGGTTTCCACAATCGCACAGATTCAACATCAAGCAAAATTATTACTGTTGACTCCTACCCGATAACCTCTCCAGAATGACTGAATTATGTTGCTTGCTTCTTCCTCGGTGAGCAGCAGAGAGAGTGCAATTGGTGGCCTAGGACTAAAGCAAATACACGTGTTAATTGTGCATCACTTTGGATAACATTTAAAAATGTATATCTACACCTCTCTCCTCCCCAATTCCTTGGCTATGTCATCCTCAGCAATGAGGGGTGGTATAAACCAACACATCCCGATGGTACCAGGCTGAGGAAGGTTGCATTAGAAAGTAAAAGTGACCAACATGCAATTAAAAATTGAAATCTCACTCTCACATACACACACACACACTTTCACTTAAGTCTTGCATTTACTTTTGCAAAGTTCTTCATTTACATTTGCAAACTCCTAAGCAGAATGGTTTTTAATTCTAAAAGGTCACTAGTACATTCTGCAAGAAGCTGTGGAAGGGGTGGGTATTATCCATTTTTTATCCTCACACAAAGCACACATTTTAACATGAATGTTGTTTTTAAATCAAGACAGAATAGGTCAAGATAAAGTGAGAATGTTTACTTTCCAGGAGACTCTTGCCTGAAACTAGAGAGAGGCACTGGTAGACCAATGGTTTCGAAACTCGGGTCACCAAATGTTGTAGGACCACAGTTCCCATCAGCCTCAGCCAGGAGCATGGCCAATGATCAGGGATTCTGAGTGATGTAATCCAAAATTATTTACAGACTCAAGGTTGAGGAACCACAATGCCGAAAGGGACAGAACACATACTCAAATCAAGTGCAAAGTACCCAAGTCTAGCCAAAATAATTTGACTTGAGGGAGAAAATGGTTCAGGAATGTCTATCCCTCTCTGGCAGCATGCATGTGTGTGAGAGTGTGTGTGTGTGTGTGATCCCTTTTATGTCCCTTTTGTGACACACACAAAAAATTGATCCCTCAGACAGCTGTTTCATTCTGCCTGATATTATGGCTGGCTCTGTCCATGATGTTTTGAACTGCATCGTAAAATAATGGAATCAGTTGTTAAGAATAACCTTCATAACCTTGTGAAATTCACTCTAGTCATCTCCACAGCCTTCATTTTTAAATCAGAAGGGCCTGTCAGGGATCTGATCCAGGACAAAAGCAGAAAAGGCATGTATAAATTTCATCCAATAGAGGTCTAAATGTTCAGGAAGGCAAAGAGATATCAATCATTTCAACCGGCCACTGTGAGGGAGCCAAAGTCATGCCAGGTCCATTTTGGTCTCAGGGAATATTAGTAATTGGCTTCAGGTCAAATAAAAATAGCACATGAGTAGAAGCAATAATCCATCAACAGTGAACTTAGGAAGAGGGAATAAGTTATTTGTGGCAAGAGACAGCTGCAGCACTACAAGATGAATCAGAGCTGACAGCCAAATGCACACAGACTGTACACAGTGTGTTTATGTCCAAATTAAATGTTATTGACTGAATGTCAAGCAACATATAGCAAAGATGCTTTGGCTAAGCAGAAAAAGTCGCAGAATGATTTGCAAACTCATTTACTGTTAATTGTATTGCTTAAAAAAAAAGGTCTCACCACTGTGAACAGAACAGCAGATGTTCATTTCTGCCTTGCATTTGAACAGTCAGGTTAAATTATTATTAGCATAGCATTATGCAAATATCTGGCCACAATTAGAGAAACAGCAGCTTCCCTGAGCTGGGAAAGGTTTCATTTTGCAAAAGATTTTCAGAAAACATTACGTTTTTAGTTAGCACATCACCATTGTGAATTGGATGTGTTGGATTCTATAACTTCATTTCTTCCTTTTACCTCTTTGAGACAGTCATGTGTGTTTGGCATTCATATCAACGCATATTATATATTCTTCCATCAGTTCCAGGATGTTGGCTAGTTCTTTAGTGTATCCTTGCACAATCCCAGACATGTGGATCATGAGTTATTAAAAGATATATAAACAGGAGAAGGTTGCTAGCAAATGAGATGACAGCTTTCAAACCAAGGAACTATACTAGAATGGTACAGTGATACATCTTGAAGTACGGGCACTTCTGTTGACAAACCACCCCCACCCCTGCCATGCCCTTAAGAAGAGCCCAAAAATGCAGGCAGCCATCTTGGTGCATGTCAATAAACCAGTTCCATGAGTTTCCACCATGGGTCTTTTACAAAGTTAATGGGCCTCAGTGGCCCCTTCAGAATCAAACCACCCCAAAATATTTTTCAGAGTCAAGTTGCATGAAGTGTTTGTCCCCAACAAGGTGGACCTTTAAACATTTCATCTTGTGGTATTCAGGGATCCCAGTGAAGATGCCTAGCCAACATAATGCTGCTACCTTGCTGAAACTAAGCAGATCTGTATTTGGTCAGTTACTGGATGAGTTACTGCCTGGATAAGCCATGCATACTCCTGAAGCTCCATGAAATGGAAGAAAAGCAGGATATGAATGTCACAAAGAACAAGGTGTGAGACAGCCACCACCAAAGACAAATTTAAAACAAAAGTTATGGTAAGTTCATAGAGACTAGATTTGTTAAGGGACACCATATTAATTGAGCACATTCTCCGAGTTCTGGTCTCTGTATAGCCAAAATGGCATCAACCACACATAAGAGGAAGGTTACAACAGTCTTGGGGAGACTTGAAAGTTTGCAGAGAAGCTGCACTAATAAATATGTGTAGATGGGCTAAACTCTAAGAAGCAAGGAAATCCCCAAAGCAACCTCAATGAGCATGGAACAGTGGCTAGCTGTCAGGTGGAGGAATGGAAAACTGAGGAAAGGGAACTAAGGGGGGTTGCAGACTGCCAGAAATAGTGCAAATTGAGTCCACTTTTAGGGTTAGGGTTAGGGAATCATGGGAACTGTATTTTATTGTGGCACCAGAGCTCTCTGACAGAGAAGGCTCAATGTCTCAGATAAAAAACAATTCCCATGATTCCCTAGCACTAACCCTAACCTTAAAAGTGAACTCAATTTGCACTATTTCTGGCAGTCTGCAACCCCCCTAAGTCTCCTGGAAAAGAGTGTGGCTGGCTGAAATAGCAGCACTCTACACTGCAATATTTTGTCGCGGGTGCCATGTGATGCAAAATCAAACCTCCATATTCAGAAATAATATGTCTGTGACTATCAGATAACAAGTGAAACAAGAGGAGATTACTATTGAGCTCCTCAACAGCCAACCAGTACTGGCTCAGATGGGCTTTGGTCCAACAAAGTGCAGCAAATTCTTATGTCTTTTCATTTTTCTTCTAACGACAAAGCTATATGATTGTAGGATTTTTGTCTCTCTCTCTCTCTCTCTTCTTTTTTATTTTCTTCTCTTTTTTGGCAGGGAAGACTGCCTTGGCAAAAGCTACAGTATAGATTTGCACATGGATAGTACAGGCATTAATCTAGGCCAAACGTGCTGGGTGGATTTTGACATTCACCGTGTCTGACAATCTAACGGTTTAGCCCCTGCAGTGATTCTTGTTCCAGTGTATTTAGAAACAGAGCACGCTCCCTGCATGCCACATCTATCCTGACACAGGCGGAGGAAAAGGGGTGGTGGTGGAGGGAGGGGGTGCTTTTGTCTAGTTGTTGTTTTTTTTAAACAGACTTTACAAATGCAGGACCTAAACTCATCATGTCATTCTTTGCAGGACAGAAGTAGAAGGGGATTTATTAAGCATTTTACAGACATATAAGATGACAAATCTTACCCTGAAGGGCTTTACAGTATTTTTTATTTTTAAACTAAAGAAACACAGGGCAGGGGAGCAGAAAATAACATGCAACCAAAGTGATCACAGAAGGCAATGATTCTCAGCTTTTTATTTCAGTTAGAAACAAAACTCCACTTGCCATTGGGGGAGAGAATGGCAAAAGGAGACATGCCAAAATGGAAGTAGGATAGGAGACATTATTGCTTCCCTTGGCTAATTGTCCTTCCCCCTTCCTTAGCCTTGCTTTCCCACTTCTCTCCCCATTTATTTATTTAGTTTCTTTTCAAATGGGACTTAGGACAGCTTAGTGCATGAATTAAAACAAGGCACATGAGTTAAAAATTAGTACTAAAAACAATTAAATGAGCTACCGTATTAAAACAGCAATACTTTTAACATAATATAATATCATTTTAAAATGGGCTAGTCTCTGCCATTCATATCTCAAGCTAGAGTAGCCCTGATAACTGGAAGGCATGCCATATTTCTTTACAGTAGACTTCATCTTTTGAGTAATTTCCAACTTCTCATAGAATCATAGAATCATAGATCACGGAATCACAGAGTTGGAAGATACCTCAAGGGCCATCCAGTCTAACCTCTTGTCATGCAGGAACACAGAATAAAAACAACCCTGACAGATGGCCATCCACCCTCTCTTTAAAAAGACCCCAAATAAGGAGACTCCACCACACTCCGATGCAAAGTCGGGTGTAAAGAGAGCAGCGACCAAGCAGCCAGTGAAGCCTGCTCATACAATAAAGCTTTCAAGCAAGACTCCTGGGTTTTCTCACTTGAGGAGTAAACCTTATAATGGACATTAGTGCTGACATTGTGTTCTTTGCCCAAACAAAGTAGACAATGAGAATGGCCATCGTGGCCAAGACGTTTTGCCCCACAGTTGCTGCACCTCTTAAAAGAGGAGGATGACAGCTCAGAATAACAAAGTCTGAGGACAGTCTGAGGCCATAACAAGAAAGCCATAGTTCATCAAAGCCAGATGAGTTTAAAAGAAGTCATAAAAGTTCAAAATTGTAGCCAAACAAGCAGAAAGTAGCCAAGCTGAAGAATTTAGAAAGAGAGAAAGCCATAAACATACCAAGTCAAACTGATGAAGAAAACATACTAGCAAGGTTTTTTAAAAATTCTGCTCATGCAGATGGCAAAAAGGAACTGAGATGAATTAGCAGGAACACTGATCGAGCTGAGGGTCGGAGGAGCTACCACCAAAAACCTTGCCTACCTATTCTAGAAGGCTCCAAAGATGCACTATACAGGTGCAGGAATACCTACAGAGCCACAGAGAGTTTGTCAGTGTCCATTGTCAGGCTAGCACAAGACATCTGCTGCCTGAGGATAAAGAAAAATTGTCAGAGTCCCCATTCATGGTTCCCTCTTCCATGTTAAAGTTAGGCTGCTTGAGAGCTTGGAATATAAGGGGAGAAAAATAAGCAGCTGCAGGTAACTGCTGTGTGTGAACCTGGGTCATATATAGTTTCTGGCTCTTCATGGGAATGGAATGTGAAGACAGGGGGGAAGTGAGTCTAGAGAGGGTATAGAAGTGAACTCAACTCAGATTTGGCAAAGGATGTGCTACTGCACTGATCTTTTTAAATAAACTCTTTCTGATTCCATTCATTGAGTTAGACAGAGACAAAAATGGTGCTCTACAGCTGGACCTACACTGAAGCGAAAAATAGGCTGATTTAGAGGTTTGGGGCCCGGTTGCACAGCACATAACAACAGTCCAAGAGAAGGGAATGGCCAGAGAGCTCAAGAGGAATAGCTGGATCCCACAGCATCTGTATCCTGGAGTATTTGCCCCAGTGTGCCTTAAAGAAGAACTGGGCCTTGGCGCAGTCAAGAACCAGGAAAAGAAGACATTTCATGAATATTCAGGTTTTCTTTTAAAACTAAATAGCCAGTTTCCTCATCTAATGTCTGAATAATTTTGTTTTCATGGTTCATAGCCACCCTCGTCCTCAGGTTGTAGCTAGAAGAGAGCCACATAGCAGGGACAAAGTGGACAGCTGAAAACAAACACTTAGTACACAGTGTAGGGACTGGGCAGACCAGTGAAATACTGCAAAGCCTCTAGAAGCACAGCACGTAGTATAGAGACAGAATGAAAGAAAAAGAAGGCAGTCATCCATGTAACATTAGCTCTGTAGGCCAGCAGAGAAATGACAGTGATGTCAACTGTAAAGGCAGCTGAGACTAGCAGACTTTGGTGAATGAGAATATGAAAAGGAGGAGGAGAGGTGGGAGGGATGTTTTAGTGTTCTCAACATACATTTTTGCCTGCAAAAATCCCCTTTCATTCTGAAATGTGGCACAAGAACAAAGGGACAAACATTTATTCTCATAAGACAGATGGACCAATGGAGGGATGGACAAACTTAAGATGTTTACCTAACAATTCATTTTGAGCCTTGCCTTTCTTCCTCAGAAAACAAAGGACTCAAGGCAGCTACCAATACAAACAAATAAAACAAGTATAATTAAAGCACAAAAAAGATTAATTAAAACCCTAAACCAATTATAATATTTGATAGACAAATGAAGAGCTTACCAAGAAGAGATTCAAGTTAATTCACAATACATACAAACAGAAGGGCTCTTGTAGCCTTAGCCAAATGCCCTTCTACCAGTTGGCACAGGAAACCAGATAAATGCAAAAATGTGGACTATTTCCTTTCATTCCTAGGGAAGACTGCAGGTGAATCTGAATGAGGATCTGCTGAACATGATGCAACACTCCCTCACTGATCTGATATTCCCAAAGCTTTGTGGCTTCCTTCTATTTCCCTCAAAGATATATTGAATCCCTTTCCAACTGCATTCCACATACTCTGTTCCACTGAGGACTGAGCCACTATTACCCAAAGAAAGGTGGAGGATTGAGGGAACTCCACCAAGTACGTCAGAATTACTGTAAATGTGGTCAGAATTAGTTTTGCAAGAGGTTGGGTAACCTATAGGACCATTGGCACCTGTGTATACCAGTAATACCTGAGAAGGACTCCAGATTTGGGTGACTTAAAAGGGTTTTATTTAGAAAAATGCAGAGTGCAGTCACACACACAAACACATTATAGCTTTCAAACAGACCCAGCATACAGAGCTAACCAAAATGGAAATATGGAAATGGGATAGCAGAGTTTGAGGGGTTTAGACGGTGATATTTACACATCTGAAGAGTAGCCCACAGAAAGCGGGAAGTACTCAGACTAGGATCTGAGGGCAACATAGAAAACATATGGAAAGTACCTGAGAAAATTGTCCGCATACTATGTACAGAGAGGCTAGCTTTTTGAGGCCAATATTTATAACAAAAAACTAACCTCTGCGGATGGACTATGTTATAAGGTAGCAAAGGCTTGATGTTCTTTCCCACAAATATACAATGGGATTCTGGACTAGACAATGGCTTTAACTTTAGGGTGACAAAAAAAGTGATTGGATCAGGATGCCCCAAGGTGAATGGACAGGGAGGTTAGCAGGAAGTACAGCAAGGGTTAGGCAGAGAAAATTGGCTTGCTACTTCAGTGCAAGAGGAAATGCAGAGGACTTGCAGGAAGGAAGGAGCAATTAGTACACCCATTTGCCCTTGCTTGTATTATTGCCTGGATCATCCACATACCTTGGCTCTTCACTCTTTTACTTCTGGGAACATCATCTAGTGTTCCAAAAGGTCATTGTGACCCATAAGAACATGCTGACTCCAGATATGAAAATATGGAGACCCCAAATACAGTGTGGTATATGCAGGGTATGCTAACAGTCCTCCCCAATGAAATTCATGTGATGAAGTCACATGATTTTATTTTTCACATGATATAGGACTGCATACCCACCATAGAGCTGTGAAGTCAAAAACACAAGAGGGTAACACAGGGAACATACATGGCGAGAGGAATTAAGTATGGGGTTATCCAAATCCTATCAATTTAAAAAGGTGGCCAATTGGAAAAGGGAAAGAAAAAGAAAACAACCAAAAGCTGTGCTTTCCAAGGTATCCTCTCGACAAAACTTTACATATTTACACATTTTTTCCAAAAGGGGCATGGGTTGTAAGAAGAAGAAAGAGAAAAAGGATACAGGATAGCAAGGGGATTATCGCACCTCCTCCCAGACCTGGCTTACCTCTTGCGAATTAAAGCCCAATTTGGGCTGAAGCACAGTCTTATCACATGGCTTTTGCCCCTAAAAGAGCCATCCAAATGCATCCCCTCTCCAATGCGAATTGGGAAATGCGCTCCGGCGGCCATTTTTCCAAGTCAGGACATTTCCCAATTCACATTGGAGAGGGGATGCACCCAGACAGCTCTTTCAGGGGCAAAAGCCGTGTGATAAGACCCTGAATTGGGCTCTAATTCGCAAGAAGTAAACCAGGTCCGGGAAAAGGTGCAATGATCTGGCAAGTCATTCAAAACTAATCCAGTAATTGGAATGGCAATTAAACAAGACCAAAAAAAGAGCTTTCTCCAGCAACTGAAGTAATAACAATAATTATATAAAACATATACTGGATTATGGAACTACCTAATATATAGAAAAGCATGACTTAAGTTATGGTTTCTTGGTGGGAGGAAAATGTGCGCATACACACACTCACACACACACACATACACACATCAGCATCCAGAAAAAAAATCCCAAGTTTCAAGCAGAAACAGAAAACTAGAAAAGTGTGAAGATCTGCTGAGGCTTGGCCACCTTGGAGGCTCACATTTGGCTATCCTGGGGTTCATAGAAAAATAGAATCAAAGAGTTGAAAGAGACCACAAGGGCCATCAAGTCCAACCCACTGCCATGTAGGAACTCAAAATCAAAGCATCTCCAACAGATGGCCATCCAGCCTCTGTTTAAAGACCGCCAAAGAAGGAGACTCTGAGGGAGTGTGTTCCACTGTCAAACAGCTCTCACTGTCAAGACGTTCCTCCTAATATTAAGGTGGAATCTCTTTTCCTGTAGCTTGCATCCATTGTTCCAGGTCCTTTTCTCTGGAGCAGCAGAAAACAAGCTTGCTCCCTCCTCAATATGACATCCCTTCAAATATTTAAACAGGGCTAACATATTACCTCTTAACTGTCTCTTCTCCAGGCTAAACATACCCAGCCCCCTAACTCTCTCCTCACAGGGCATGGTTTCCAGACCCTTCACCATTTTAGTTGTCCTCCTTTGGACACGCTCCAGTTTCTCCACATCCTTTTTGAATTGTGGTGCCCAGAACTGGACACAGTATTCCAGGTGAGGCCTGACCAAAGCAGAATGCAGTGGCACTATTACTTCCCTTGATCTAGATACTATACTTCTATTGATGCAACCTAAAATTGCATTGGCCTTTTTAGCTGCCACATCACTCTGTTGACTCTCCGAGATCCCTTTCACACACATGCTCATTAAGCCAGGTGTCCCCCATCTTATATCTATGCATTTCATTTATTTATTTTTTTACATAAATGCAGTACCTTACATTTCTCTGTGTTGAAATTTATTTTGTTAGCTTTGGCCCAGTTTTCTAATCTATTACAGTCATTTTGAATGTTCATCCTGTCTTCTGGGGTATTAGCTAATCCTCCTAATTTGGTGTCATCTGCAAATTTGAGAAGCATGCCCCCTATTCCTTCATCCAAATCATTGATAAAGATGTTGAATAGCCCTGGGCCCAGGATAGAACCCCACTGGACACCCCACTGGTCACTTCTCTCCAGGATGAAGAGGAGCCATTGCTGAGCACCCTTTGGGTTCGGTCAGTCAACCAGTTACTAATCCACCTAACAGTTGTATTGTCTAGCCCACATTTTACTATCTTGTTTGCAAGAATTTCATGGGGGACCTTGTCAAAAGCCTTACTGAAATCAATATATGCTATGTCTACCGCATTCCCTTCATCTAGCAAGCTGGTAATTTTATATTTAAAAAAGAGATCAAATTAGTCTGCCATGACTTGTTTTTGAGAAACCCATGTTGACCTTTAGTGTTTATGGCATTCCCTTCTAAATGTTCACAGACTCTCTGTTTAATGAACTATTCTAGAATCTTTCCTGGTATTGATGTCAGACTAATTGGACGATAGTTGTTGGGATCCTCTTTTTTCCTCATTTTGAAGATGGGGACAATGTTTGCCCTCCTCCAGTCTGTTGGGACTTCTCCTGTTCTCCAGGAGTTCTCAAAGATTATTGCCAATGGCTCTGAGATTACATTTGCCAGTTCTTTTAATATCCTTGGATGTAGTTCATCTGGTCCTGGAGACTTAAATTCATTTAGGTTAACCAGGTATTCCTGTACTACCTCTTTAGTTATTCTGTGCTGCATTTCCCCTATTGTTTCCTCTGCTCCATTTTCCTCAGGTTGAGCACCCTTTTCCTTTTGTGAGAAGACTGAGGCAAAGGTGTTGAGTAGTTCTGCCTTTTCTCTTTCCCCCGTTAGAATGTCTCCATCTTCTCTGCGTAGTGGCCCTACCATTTCCTTCTTCTTTCTTTGCTACCGACATATCCCCCAAATCCCTTTTTATTGTTCTTAACCTCTCTAGCGAGCCTGAGCTCATTCTGCACTTTAGCTTTTCTGACTTTAGCCCTACACATGCTAGCTATTTGTCTGAATTCCTCTTTGGTGATTTCCCCCTTTTCCACTTCTTATACATATCCCATTTAAAACTTAGCTCAGTTGAAAGTTCTTTACTCATTGATTCTGATTTCTTGAGACACCTCCCATTTTTCTTCCTCATTGGAACTGTTTTAAATTGTGCCTTCAGTATCTCCCTTTTAAGAAACTCCCATCCATTCTGAACTTCCTTCTCCTTTAGTATTCCTGACCATGGGATCACTCCCAGTATTTCCCTAAGTTTATTGAAACCAGCTCTCCTAAAGTCTAGAATGAGTGTCTGACTATGCCTAGCTTCTCCTTTCCACTGTATAAGAAACTCCAGGAGAACATGATCACTCCCACCTAAGGATCCCACCACTTGCACCCCACTGACCAGGTCACCCCTGTTGGTTAGGATCAGATCTAAAACAGCTGATCCCCTTGTTGCCTCTTCCACCTTTTAGACAAAGAAATTGTCTTCGAGGCAAGTGAAGAATTTGCCAGTCCTTGAAGTTTTGGCTGAGTTTGACTTCCAGCAAATATCAGGATAGTTGAAGGGATAGTTCAGGGTCAGTTGTCTTGACAATCTGGATCCGCAGGATCGTGTCCTCTGGATTCCTGTTTGGGTTTCAGGGAGGAGTTTTGGAGAAAGATAGTTGTGAGCCCTTGCCTCTGCGGTAGTGGGCAAGATTTGCTTGGGAGCCGTGGACGCTCAGGCAAAGTGAAGAAGAGCTGTATATAATCCAAGGAACCGTAGTGTCTGCAGGCTGAAGGGGGCTGTCATGTGTAATGTCCCACAAATATATGTGCATTTGGGGCATGCTTTGGCTCTTTAATAACATGGGGTTGAACTGTTTGTACCATCCTCCTGACCTGCGTGGGCATACACAGAGATTTTAGCATCCTCTTGATTTGGTGTGGGTCATATTACTAACATCACCACCATTTCAAAAAACAGGAAATGACACTTTCAATCACCTTTTTTGTTGGGTTTTGTATGTTTCAAGGATGGGGAGGGTGAACCTGTATTTATAAAATCATGCCTTGTAAACCATTGCTTCCCTCAAAAAACTGCTTTTCAGTCATTATGTTTAATTCCCTGGGACTGGTCCACAGACCACATAATTTCTACACTTGCTCTAGACACAAGTGGATGTTGGAGTAGGAGCCAGCTTTGGGTATAGTTTCAAAGTGATACCATATCACAGAATTCTTGAAGGAGATTCTTATGCTTCAGGGTGCCCAAGTGCTAATATTTGGCAGGGTGGCCTTTGATAAGATAAGCTAGTCACTGGGGTAGGGTCTTGGATCAAGTGCATTAACCAGGGGGAAAGGCTGAGCTAGGCAGTGAGAGCCACTGCCTGTAAGGGATCAATTATGGTATGGCTAAAAAAAAAAGCTGATTTCTCATCGGGTGGATAATCTATATGAGTAGCTTGCTATGTGTAGCATCTTAGTTGCCATTCAAGTTGCCCCATGCATGAACTGTAACTATATATTCAAATTCGTACCAGAGAGCAACTCAAAGGTTTCTCATCCTTGTTTTGCACAGTCTGCTTTGCACAAATTAGCAATCAGACTGCCAAAATTACACAAGTGATACAAAATGAAGGTTTTATGAAATATCAGGTCTTGCTACCTTGGGTCCCACCCAGAAGGAAGGCAGGATATTATGTAAGTAAGTAAGTACGGGAACAGAAAAAGTCACATGCAAGCACAGGTATATGCAGTCAACCATTGACACAACCATTTAGTTATGTTCTGAAGGAACAATTGCTTAGCAGCATAATCCTGGGACAGGCTAGTATTTAAAGTGTTGTGCTAGTGAGCACTGTTTGTTCATTGCCAATTGGCATAAATATACTTATAATAATAAATGTTAACATTTCCTATTATTTGGAATAATAAACCATTTTACATTCTCCATTCCAATTTCTGTGCAAATCAACCTAGAAAAAATGCCACAGAACAAAGTGGTTGCCAAATAAGCATGCATGTTGGAGAATCTTTGGTACAAATGGATAAAAGAAAGGGAACCATTTTATTGCATTTAACTGATATTTAAGATAAATGAGGCTCTCCTGAATATTCACTGGTCCTGCACTTTGAATTCAGAAAGATGTTTAAATGAAGACTGTAGCAATGAGCACTGGATATAAAAGCATATCTAATTAAATGTACTATTGTAGCTGTCCATCATTTACAATTGTTGTATTAAATGTACTGTTGTATTAATAATATCTGTATTAACAGAGATATCTGATCTGTTTTCGATATATATATATATATATATATATCTTGAAAACAGATCAGATATCTCTGTTAATACAGATATTATTAATACAACAGTACATTTAATACAACAATTGTAAATGATGGACAGCTACAATAGTACATTTAATTAGATATGCTTTTATATTATATATATAGTGAGATCTGTTAACTAGATTTATTAAATTGATAAGACAGACTTACTGGTCTTTCAGCCAATCCTTCACAAAAGGGATCTCGAAGAACTCAACGAATGGATCATCTTTCCTCTTTGCGTTGTGGCTGAAAAGTGCCGTCATAATATTTTAAAAAGATACAAGTGAAAACAAAAGTCAAACACATCTATCTTCACTGTGCTTACAGCAACCAAATAATAATCATGCATATTGGATTTTTGAATCTATACTTACTTGAACAACCATTCAGTAAGAAAATCAAGGGCAATAAATTTTGTTCTTTTTCTCTAAAAGACAAAAGATGACATAAATATGAAACAAACTACTAAGGAACAACATGAAAATTATTTTATTTTATTGTACCCTTCCTTCAAGGAGCTGTTGGAAAGTGAAACTTGGAGGTAGTGGGCTCTCCTTTACTGAAGGTGTCAAAGCAGAGGCTAAACAGCCACTGTCAAGGATACTGTAGTTCAGGGGTAGGCAACCTTTCCCCTTTAAGGGCCGAGGGACTTCAGCTCCCAGAATCCCAGGAGCTATTGGCCAACATGGGACTATTGGCCAACATGGCTGAGGCTTCTGGGAGCTGAAGTCCTTCAGCCCTTAAAGGGGAAAGGTTGCCTACCCCTGCTGTAGTTGTATCTTGTCTGGCAGACCCTGCACTGAGTCAGATTGGATCACTTCTCACCAACACCTTTCAACTTTATGATTCCAGACAGCTTTTCACAGAGCCTCCACCTTCCTTTATCCTCACAAAATCTTGTGAAGTGAAAATCAGACTTGATGCAATGCTTGTTTTATAGCTGAGAGTTGAAGAACTGATTTTTGTTTAACAGCCTGAGCTGGATTTATTTAGACTATGCAAAGCTTGCAAGAGTTACTTTTGTGGAACATGTACAACTCTCAGAATGCCCAGTGATTTATGTTAGCTAGGAGATTCTGAGCTTGGAGTCCAAAAGGGTAACTTGTCTGGGATGGTGGCAAGAAGATGGGGGCTTTAACTCTTTACCTCTGCCCTGGTTCTGAATAGAATAATAATAATAATAATAATAATAATAATAATAATAATAACAACAACAACAACAATAACAATAACAATAATAATAATAATAATAATAATAATAATAATAATAATAAATTTTATTTATAGCCCGCCCCTAAAACGAAGCAATACCTTAAAACAGTATACTAAAAACAAGAGATCAGCTGTGCCGACCAAGCAAGATAAAAGCTCATCTCCTTACAACAGCTGTTATTCTGGAAAGGCCTGTCGGAAGAGATCCATCTTTACTGCTTTTTTAAAAGCAGCAAGAGTAGTAATCAGACGGATCTCATCCGGCAGGCCGTTCCATAGTCTGGGGGCAGTGGCGGAAAAGGCCCCCTGGGAGGTCTGAGACAGCCTGGTCTTCAATGGCTGTAACAGATTCCTCCCAGAGGACCGAAGGGTGCGGGGGGGATCATATGGGGAGAGGCGGTCCCTAAGATAAGATGGACCCAAGCCATGTAGGGCTTTAAAGGTCAAAACCAACACCTTGTACTGCGCCCGGAAACTAATCGGCAGCCAGTGGAGGGATTTGAGCACAGGTGTTATGTGCTCCCTCCTTGATGTTCCGGTGATTAGCCTGGCTGCCATATTTTGTACCAGTTGTAGTTTCCGGGTTAGGCACAGGGGTAGCCCCATGTAGAGCGCATTACAGTAGTCCAGATGTGAGGTTACCAGGGCGTGTACCACCGCTTCCAGGTCCCTCACATCCAGATAAGGGCGCAGTTGGCGTAGCAGCCGAAGCTGATAACAGGCACTCCTGACCGCCACATTCACCTGACTAGTCATGTGAAGCGACGAATCTAGGAGAACCCCCAAACTGCGAACACAGTCCTTAGAGGAGAGTGTGACTCCATCCAGGACTGGAGACTGTATTCCCAAATCTGGTTTTGGGCCTGTGACAGTGAGTACCTCCGTTTTGTCTGGATTCAACTTCAATTTGTTTTTCCTCATCCAATCCATTACCACTCTTAGACAGTCATTAAGAGGAGAGACGCCATCTGAAGTCTGAGACGATGATCTGGTCATGGAGAAATATATCTGGGTGTCATCAGCGTACTGAAGACACCGCGCTCCATGCCTCCAAATGATCTCACCCAGCGGCTTCATATAGATATTAAATAGCATCGGGGACAGGATGGCACCCTGAGGGACGCCACAATTAAGTTCAATTTTGGAAGAGCAACTGTCCCCGAGCCTCACCCTCTGGGATCTGCCCGAGAGGAAGGAACGGAACCACTGCAAAGCAGTGCCTCCAATTCCTAACTCTCTCAGGCGATCCAAGAGGATGGCATGGTCTATAGTATCAAAGGCCGATGAGAGATCCAAGAGCATCAACAGGGTCACACTACCCCTGTCAATGCCCAGGCGGAGGTCATTGGTCAGAGCAACCATGGCAGTCTCAGCTCCAAATCCTGTCCTAAAGCCGGTTTGAAATGGATCAAGATAATCAGTTTCATCCAAGACTGCCTGGAGTTGGGAAGTAACTGCCCTCTCGATCACCTTGCTCAAAAAAGGGAGCAAGGATACTGGTCGATAACTATTCTTATCCAGGGGGTCCAGGGAAGGCTTTTTCAGGAGTGGCCTAACCGCCGCCTCCTTTAAACAAGATGGTACATTATCCTCCCTGAGTGACGCGTTGATTGTGTCCCGAAGGAACACCCTCAGCACGCCACACCCCTGGACGACCAGCCAAGATGGACAAGGATCGAGGGGGCAAGTCGTCTTCCTCATCCTTCCAAGTAGCTTGTCCACGTCATCGGTACTCACAGATTGAAAGTGATCCAGTAAAATGCCATCAACGGAGCTCCTGGATACCTCATCTACGGATTCTGTCGGAACAATGGCGTCCAAGTCGGCTCTTATCCGAGAGATTTTATCTGCAAAGTAGATATTAAATGCCTCACAGCAGGCTGTCGTAGGGGGTTTGGCGCAGGAGGAACCTTTGTCAACTCCCCTACCACCCTAAACAGCTCTGCCGGGCGGGACTCTGCAGACGCAATACGTGCAGAACAGAAGGATCCCTGCGCTGCACGTAGAGCCTCCCTATAGGAGTCAAGATGCTTCCTAAGGCGAGTTCTGTCAGATGAGAGGCGAGTTCTTCACCATTCGCGCTCTAGTCGTTGTCCGGCTCGCTTCATTCCCCTAAGCTCCTCAGTATACCAGGGCCTACAGTGTGAAGCAGGCCGGAAAGGACGCTTGGGAGCGATTGTGTGAATAGCCCTGGTGAGATTGGTGTTCCAAGTGTTCACCAAGGCTTTGACAGGGTCACCGGCGTTGCCAACCATTAAACCCTCTAAGGCTTTCTGGAAACCAATTGGTTCCATTAGCCTAATTAGAATGGTCCGCCACCCCCGGGAGGTTGGACAATAGCCCTTAATTCCGCCTGATCCGTCCATGACAATGCGGAGATTTTCTTGATCTCCGCCCATGGATATTCCTGCTCCATACTAAAGACCGCATCGAGTGTATGACCAGCACAATGTGTGGGCCCGTCAACCAGTTGGGATAGGCCCATGTTTGTCATGGTATCCATGAACTCCCGAGCCGCGCCAGATAAATCCTGTACTCTGGTTTTGAGTGGGATGTTGAAGTCACCCAGAACTAAAAGTCCAGGGCAATCAGCTCGGTTAGGGAGTCTGTTAAGCAACGGGGCGGCCGGTATACCAACAGAATCCCCAAACTATCCCTGGTCTTCAGGCTAAGGTACATACACTTGATATAGGTCGTTTTCCGGATAGGCTTTCTGATCAGGGTTAAGGTGTTCCTGTGGACAAGGGCTATGCCGCCGCCCCACCCACTTTCCCTCACCTGTTCAATGACCGAGTACCCAGCTGGGAGAGCTTGCACCCATGTCGCGGAGCTGGCATCCCCCAGCCAGGTCTCAGTAATCTCTCAGAATCTCTCAGAAGGCTCAGGCACTGATAAAGATGTTCCCCATACCATCATCCCAATCTGGATCAGGCTTCCCTAAACTAGCCTTTTAACGATCAGCTATACAATGTCAGAAAACATTATGCTGTATCTTGTATGCCTCCTTCCCTCAGTGAAGCTAAGGGAGCCTCCTGCAGAGATGGTACAGTAATTGTTACAGATGAATCCAAACATCAATTGACTCCGTTGACTTTTGCATACTGCCCCAGGGGTGCAAGTGGTTGGATCCTTAGGTGGGAGTGATCATGTTCTCCTGGTGTTTATTATACAGTGGAAAGGAGAAGCCAGGCATAGTCAGACACACATTCTAGACCAGGGATCGGCAACCTACTGCCCGCGGGCCACACCCAGCTCACCGAGGCCTGCTGACCAGCCCCTGCCCAGTCCTGCTGCTGCCGCTGCCTTTCGCAGCCGTGGGGGTCCTCCAGGGCGCCATTTTGTGTTCCAAAATGGTGCCCGAAGTCTTGCGCGACCTTTCCTGTCCTGCCCCGCTACGGGGACCCCTGCAGCCACGCTGGGCCTCTCTGAGGCCCAGCGCGGTCGAGGGAGCCCTCCTGGGGGACCCCCGCAGCCACACTGAGCTTCTCTGAGGCCCTCCTGGGAGCACACCACAGCAGGGGGCATTGGGGGACAGGGGGACCAGCCCCACCCCCAAAAAGGTTGCCGACCCCTGTTCTAGACTTTAGGAAAGCTGATTTTAATAGAGAAATACTGGGGGCAATCCCATGATCAGGAATACTAAAAGAGAAGAGAGTTCAAGACAGGAGTTTCTCAAAAGGGAGATATTGAAGGCACAATTTCAAACAGTTCCAATGAGAAGGAAAAATGGGAGATGTCTCAAGAAACCAGGTTGGATGACAAAAGAACTTTCAACTGAACTAAGTTTTAAACAGGAGATGTATAAAAAATAGAAAAGGGGCAAAATTACTAAAGAGGAATTCAAACAAATAGCTAGCACATGTAGGGGTAAAGTCAGGAAAGCCAAAGCACAGAATGAGCTCAGGCTTGCTAGAGCGGTTAAGAACAATAAAAAGGGCTTCTTTAGGTATATCCGTAGCAAAAGAAAGAAGAAGGAAATGGTAGGGCTACTGCGCAAAGAAGATGGAGAAATTCTAACAGGGGACAGAGACAAGGCAGAGCTACTCCACACCTTCTTTGCCTCAGTCTTCTTATAAAAGGAAAAGGGTGTTCAACCTGAGGAAAGTGGAGCAGAGGACACAATAGGGGAAATGCAGCACAGGAATACCTGTTTCACATAAATGAATTTAAGTCTCCAGGACCAGATGAACCACATCCAAGGATATTAAAAGAACTGGCAAATGTAATTTCAGAGCCACTGGCAATAATCTCTCTCTTTTTTTTATATAAAATTACCAGCTTGGTAGATGAAGGGCATGTGGTAGACATAACATATCTTGATTTCAGTGAGGCTTTTGACAAGGTCCCCCATGATAATCTTGCAAACAAGATAGCAAAATGTGGGCTAGACAATACAACTGTTAGGTGGATTAGTAACTGGTTTACCGACTGAACCCAAAGGGTGCTCAGTAATGGCTCCTCTTCATCCTGGAGAGAAGTGAGCAGTGGGGTGCAACAGGATTCTGTCCTGGGCCCAGTGCTATTCAACATCTTTATCAAAGACTTGAATGAAAGAATAGGAGGCATACTTCTCAAATTTGCAGATTACACCAAATTAGGAGGAATAGCTAATACTCCAGAAGACAGGATGAAAATTCAAAATGACCTTAATAGATTAGAAAGCTGGGCCAAAGCTAACAAAATGAATTCCAACACAGAGAAATGTAAGGTACTGCACTTAGGGCAAAAAAAATAAAAAAATGAAATGCATAGATATAAGATGGGGGACACCTGGCTTAATGAGACTATGGACGTTATCACACAGGGAGTTGCGGGGAGAAAGTGGAAATAAACGGGATGAGCGGAAGACTTTAATTTATGGGATTTGTCCCGTTCTGCCTCGTCTGATAACTAAATTCGAATTTAAAAGGGGGTTAATTCGAACGAAAACCTGATCTTTTCAAATCCTCAAAAATCCCGAAAATGAAAAGACTTCCGCTCGTGCCCGTTTATTTCCACTTTCTGTCCGCAACTCCCCATGTGATAATGTCCTATGTATGAAAGGGATCTAGGAGTCTTAGTAGACCACAAGTTGAACATGTCAACAGTGTAATGCCACAGCTAAAAAGGCCAATGCAATTTTAAGCTGCATTAATAGAACTATAGTAATAGTGCCACTGTACTCTGCTTTGGTCGGGCCCTACCTGGAATCACCTTTTTTGGAGGTCTTTAAACAGAGGCTGGATGGCCATCTGTCGGGGATGCTGATTTTGAGTTCCTGCATGGCAGGGGATTGGAATGGATGGTCCTTGGGGTCTCTTCCAACTCTATGATTCTATGATTCTAACCATTGACACATTCTACATACCACAGAGAAAGACTTCACTTTCTTCTCAACATCCATAAAACGTATTCCTAAATAGACCACTTCCTAATCTCCAAAGTATTAATGGGACGAGTCACTAAATTTACAATCAAACAGATCCTTTACTCAGACCATCCTCCTCTGGTCATGGACGGGTTGCTAGATAATGACTCCCACTGCTCCAGAACATGGAGGTATATCTTAGCACTCCTGCTCAATTATTTTTTAAAACAAATAGAGGAAACTATTAACAATTTTTATTTAGAAAACAGTTCAGTCAGCATTATAGAGGCCCTACTATGGAACACCCGAAAGGCGTTCCTAAGGCTTATTTAGTCAAGAAGGTGCTAAACGAGAAAAGATAAAAGAAAGAAATAGATTGAAATTATTGGAGGAAATTGAACAACTCTCTGCCTCACATAAAAAATGGCAAAACCCCAAGACCCTTAAATTGCTATGGCAAAAAACAACAACACAGAACCTGAGGAACTAGACTTATATACAATACAGGCGCAAATGCACTATATCAAGGCTTACTTCTGTGATAATAATAATTATTATTATTATTATTATTATTATTATTATTATTTATATCCCGCCCCTCTGCAGAGTAATTAGGGTGGCTTACAGCATTAAAATTTCCATAGAGATATGTTAATACAATGTAAACAGAACCTAAAAATCCCGAAACCCACCCATCCCTTAAAAAGTAGGGGTTCTTCTTCTTAGACTAGGCCCGATGGAGATTAATAATAATAAGAACTCCAAACTACTAGCAAGGCTATCTAAAAAGAAAACTTAAAAGAGGTCTATTGCAGTAGTTAAAACCCCTTATGGCTTATCTCAATTGGTGCCCAGGAACTATAACCCTGTCACTAAACAGATGAGAGTAAAAATAAGGGAGCGGAAACACTTGAACCTCTCCATTCTTAGGAGGACTGTCTCTGTAAAGATGTTTCTTGTCTCACACATATTGTTTCTATTCCAGTCTATACCTATTTGTCCAATTTCCCTCAAATTCAAATTCTGACAAAAAGATGATTAATGACTATATATTCAACAGAAAAAGACCCAGATTCCCTAAATCTGTTAGATATAGTAACACTGGGGAAGGAGTGTTGGCGATCCCAGATGTCAAATTCTATTATCATGCCTTCCAACTAAACTACTCTCCCAAGTTGTCATGGAGCAATATTCCACCAAACGGGTAACCCATGGAGTTATATAGTTATAGTTTGGCTAAACTTAATGTTCTTTTCTCTATAAGAACACAGAGGGTGTCGAAGGAGATTCAAAATCAATTTCTCTAGAACTCCCTCCTTATCTGGAAGCAATGGGTTCACATACTAGCTCCTGATCCTTCTCCTATTTGTCCATTCCTATTACACCCCCATTTTTATGAAATTGATAAATTAGCTCATTTCAAACGTTGGAAGGAGTGTGGCCTATACAGAATTATGGATTTATTTGAACATGGAAAGCTCAAAACAACAGATAATTTGGTCAATGCCTTGGGACACGCCAAGCCCTCCTGGTTCCAAGTACTGCAAGTGCTCTCCTTTGCAAAAAGCAAATTGATAAAGGATGGTTGCCCTTGTCCCTTGACCTTTTACAAAGACATTTATATAGCAAAAGGACAAAGATCTAAAGGTGGGGCAGCCATAATATATAAAAATCTAATACAACCCATGCATGGCAAGAGTCAACCTGCCAGGATAATTTGGCAATCTGATCTAAACATGGATATCTCTGAAACCACCTGGTCACGCATTTGGACTCCCCCCCCCCCTATAAATCATGGTCAGCATTAATGAGGGAGGGAATCTTAAAGGCCATACATAGACGGTATTTAACACCCATAAGATTATCAAAAATGGCGAAAGACACCTCCCCAAAATGCTGGAGAGGTTGTAAGACTCTTGGTTCCTATTTACACATGTGGTTGGATTGTCCCAAAGTTATTGCTTTCTGGAATGCTATTTTAACCCAAATTTCTGATATTGTGAAACAACCTATACAATTTTGCCCAGGTCTTCTAATGCTATCGATTTACAGCAAGGACAATAGCCAAATGAAAAATAGAAAACTTGTCACATTCCTCATCTTAGTGGGCAGTGCTGAAATTGTGAGATGTTGGAAATCAGGAGATATTCAACTGAGCAACTGGTGGAAGAGGATTTGGGTCACTCGGTTGTCAGGAAAAAAACTCTCCTATACCTTCAGGTTTTGCATTGGACAAAAGAAGACACACACATTTTTTGAGGATTGGTCTGTTTTTATTAAATATATTAATAACAACATGCACAACATTGGACCTCCGACCCATTAAACTATCTTTTGGAGAGATGCTCTGGACTTGGGTCCACCAGACTCCAAGTGTTACCGCTATCCCAGGATAAATCATCTTCCTGTAAAACTTTTTGTTGAGCCCCAAGGCTCATAGAATGTATTTTGTGTTGATTATATTGACTGTTTGCAAAGCTATTAATAAAATCCATTAAAAACTTTTTTTTAAAAAAACCCTTATGGCACAATCATAACCTCCCCCAAAAAAATTTCTAATGACTTCTGAGAGTCCTATTCCTAACTCTACATGGAACAATTAAAGACTCAGCTTTACTTAACCAGCCAATTACTCTTAACAAACTTAAAGTAGCAATTCAAAATTTCCCAGGCTGAATCCTATAAAACCTGCTATAGCATGATAGCTCCTCACTTGATAAATTTATTCAATGAATTCATATTACAGGGTACATGTCCCCAATTCTGGTCCATATAGAAAATAATCTTGCTCCCTAAGACAGAGGACTGCCATCCGCCACCTCTATGTTTAGACCAATCACATTAATTAACCAAGATGACAAACTTCTCACCTCTATTTTGCCTACCAGACTTAACAGCTTTATTTCAGAATATATTTAATGACACCACACTGGCTTCATGCCTAACAGAAAAACGTTGGATGCTACAAGACATGTCCTTAACATAATTCATCATTCCTTTCAGTCCAAAATCCCACTTGCCCTTCTTTCACTTGATGCCCTGAAAGCATTTGATAGGGTGAATTGGCATTACCTGTTTGTGATATAAGAATTTAGGAAGCAATTTCATTAGAACACTGAAGACCCTTTATTAAAATTCAGAAGCCATTATAACAGTGAAAAGAGTTAACTCACCCAATATCAAATTACAAAGGGGAACCAAGTAAGGGTGTCCTCTGCCCCGCTGCTTTTTGCTTTGCAATTGAGCCCTTAGCCAACTTGATCAGAGCTAATGAAATCATCAGAGGCCTCAAAATTAGTAGTATTATCCACACACTACATTTTTTTACTGACGACATGCTGATTTACTTAGAACAGGGGTAGGCAACTTTTCCCCTTTAAGGGCCGAGGGACTTCAGCTCCCAGAAGCCTCAGCCATGTTGGCCAATAGTCCCATGTTGGCCAATAGCTCCTGGGATTCTGGGAGCTGAAGTCCATCGGCCCTTAAAGGGGAAAGGTTGCCTACCCCTGACTTAGAACAGGGGTAGGCAACCTTTCCCCTTTAAGGGCCGAGGGACTTCAGCTCCCAGAAGCCTCAGCCATGTTGGCCAATAGTCCCATGTTGGCCAACAGCTCCTGGGATTCTAGGAGCTGAAGTCCCTTGGCCCTTAAAGGGGAAAGGTTGCCTACCCCTGACTCAGAACAACCCAACAGCCCTTCTCAGACTTTCAAAATATACTAAATTTGTTTGACAGGTTTGCAAGTTTTAATATTAACTATTCAAAATCTTTGTTTCCATCCTCTGTTCTCTAAGAGCACATGGTCTAAGTGGGTGGGGCAACTGCTAAGTAACTAGCACCAAAACAAACTGGCCCAAAGGGGCGGCATGATGAGTGCCGGGTGGGTACCACAGCAACCGCATGCTGTGGTCCCACTCCGGCGTTTTGCCACCACAAAAAGAAGTGGTGTATAAATTGCTTTCTGCCACCATCGTGGCTTTTTGGCATTCCTGAGGCGTGTGGCATATAAACGCTGTGCCACCAAAGTGCCGCAATGCTGCCCGCCGTGGGGGGGTGGGCAGGCAGGCGGCATGATGCTGGCTTGGGAATGCCATCAGGGCATACGGCATCCAAATGCCATGTCCCCACACCATCCCAAAGCTGGCTGAAGCTGTCAGTCTGTTTCGCCCCTAAGTTGTTTTTATCTATACAACTGTAACCACACTCTCTCCAGCCAGTCTCTAGAAGAGAGGAGAAGGTGGGGGCACCCTTGACTCACTGCTTTTAAAGGGTTGAGTGGGGATTTTTGTTTCTTTGTTTATGTCTTGTGTTCTATAAGAACACATGGTCTCAGCGGGTGGAGCATCTTCTGTTTGGTTGCTTCTTCCCCTATGTATCCATGGCCACATGGACTAAGGGGACAGGCTTTCTGTTGAGTACTTGGGTTGCTTGAGAGCAGGCCTAGCAGCCAGTAGCACAATGCCAAAACCTCAGAATTAAAGGAAAGTGGGGTCAAAGAATAGAGGGATAAACAATTACTGGGCTACAGCAGAAGTAGTGGGTGACACTGATGGAGCAAACAAGAACAGCAGTAACACAATAGCTGACACATGTTAGTACTGTGCAGAGGCAGGCAATGGTGAACCTCCTTGCAGAAATCTCTCACCAAGAAAACCCTATGATGAGACAGCCCAGAATGGAACAAATGGCAGGACCAGGAGACAAATAGAGAGCAAAAAAGGAAACACAGAGGATAATCACAAAGAGAGAACTCTTTGAATCCAGTCATTGCAAAAATAATACACAATTTCAACACCTCATTGGCAAAACAGCTTTCTATGACACTTGCTAGACTTTACCAGTGTGAAAATGTACACACTCTTGCACACCTGCTGTTTTATTACACTGATGCAGTAAAACAATAAAACTTTTAGAACAATGAATTTTAAAAGGAATTTCCTGCCCCTGATTGGAATGAGTGATCGCTACCCATTGTGAGGAACGAGACATCTCACACTTCTCATGCAAGGAGAACAGTAATTTTATTGCCCACCATTCCTCAGGCACGAAAAGAATTATTCTGCCGTTTCACATTCCTACTGACAGGTCATTTTCAGCCCTGCTCTCTTTTCCTAATTCTTTCTTTTTAAACCTCTCCAATCAATGCATGAAGATAACAGAGGCAGTGGCATCGCTTGGAGGGTGCAAGGGGTTCAAACCACACTGGGTGACATCTCAGAAGAAGGCCAATGCCCAGTTAGGTCATCCTTCCACTGCTTCTGCTAGCACCCGCTCCTCTTTCTCCACTGTTGTGGCCTTCTCCCTGAGGAGGATGCCAAGCCAGCAGAAGAGGAAATGGGACAACTACAGCCTTCCTGGCTTTACCTGCACTTGCCCCCTTCCTCAAGCCACATGTTATGTCTCTTAGGGGCTGCACAGATGGACAAAAAGAAGTGCTTTCAGGCTGACTTGGAGGCATGGCGTTTAGACAATGAACACCTAAAAGCCGGCAGGAAAGTGCCCTCTAGGCTCTGTATGCTGGGAAAAGCAGCTCCCAAAAGGAGCAGCTTTTTCCCGCTTCTTCGGGAAAGATGTGCACCTTCGCATGTGCGTATGTATGCAGCGACACTGGTGCACCAGAAAAGGCCACCAGAGATTTAAAACGGCCATATAAATGCACCGCCACACATGCAGTGGAAATTGAGTCAGCGATCCAGAGCATGCGCCCTATGATGTAGGCTTTAATTTTAAGCATCCTATGCTTCCAGGTGTGGATGCATCGCTGTAGGTGCGCTTGAATATTAGAACCCTAACCTTAACCCTAACCCTAATTGTAACCCTGCGCATGAGCCCTAGCAACTGTTCTCTATTATGACAATACATGCATTCCATCACATGTACATTTACTGTCAGGATGAAAGAGGGTTTTGTGACCTCTTCTGCGCACCACTTCCTGGCATGATGGGGGGGGGGGGTTCCTGGAGTAACGTTTGTCTGTGTGTCTTGTTGACCATTCCCTTGCATGACCACCAGCTACATGTATCAAGTCTGTCCACACAAACCTCCCTTGCATGTACCTCTCCCCTCCACCTTGATCTGTGTGGGACATGTTTTGTGGAGGATGACAGAGTAAGTGTCTTTTCAGTTGATAAACTCGTTCCTTCACCCAAGGGTGGCACAATCAGACAGTGGCACCTGTCTACAGCACCCACTACTTGGGGGAAGCCGAGGTCAGAAAATCCTTGCATGATATGTGGGTGTATGTCAGGTACTGCAAAGGTGTGCAGGGATGCTGAACATCAGTCACCTTTGTACAGACAAAATGACAGAGTGTATACCACCCTATGACATATTCTGTGCAGGTGCGCAGGGATGCCGAACTTCAGTCACCTTTGTACACAGAGAGTGACAGACTGTATACCAATCTACGATGTGTTCTGCACAGGTGCTTGGATGTGTCCCTGTGCGCATGCGCATGCATCTGAGAGAACAAAAAAATTAAAGCAGCCACTGCCATCCCGTGAGGTTGCTCCATCTCCCTTCATGGCGTCCTTGGGGCCGGTGATGCAGTTAGCAGGGCTTCGATACGGCGTCGGAAAAGCTGCATTGACTACCCCCCCCCCCATGAGGCTGCTCCATCCCCATTTAGGGCATCTTCGGGGCACACGGTGTGGTTGGTACAACTTAGGGAAAAGGCAGCTTCATGTCACCTTTTCCTGCCCATCTGTACAGCCCCTTAGTCTAGGTCAGCTGTGTAAACTTCTAAGTGTTTAGATTTCTCCCTGTGTTTTCCTGGCCACATTAACTTTTACAGATGTTTAGGTTGGCAAATATACAAAATATATGATTTAGCAGAACTAAAACAAGGTTTTGCTCAGAAAAGTGAAGAAGGCCTATTCTGATGGCATGGAGAACAGTGACAGGCCACTACACCTCCTCAATACAATATGTCTTCTGGGGGTTGCCCCTATAGCTCCCGCCTCATAAGGAAGCTGTGCAGAGGTGAAGGAGGGACGAGACTGGCACTCTGGGCTTTGCCTCCCTGATTTGCCCAGCTGCTGTCCCTCCCTCCCTGCAGACCTGACTGGCCAAGCAGCAAGTGTCCCCCATACACTTCCCGGCAGCCCCCACATATACCAGGTGACACCAAGCCTTGGGGACACCACTGAGAGACTTTTTCTACCCTGACCCATCTTACAAGGGATCTTACCTTGGGAAAGAGAGATCAGTAGCTGGAGACCTGTGCCAGTAGATGGAGACCTGTAACCATAGAGACCAGAAGTCTTTCCCCCAAAATGAATAACTTTAAATAGAGAACTATCCTCTACAATGCAGGTTATAATGTGACTCTTGAGGCGGTAGGGATTTCCATAGGAAGATACTTTTAGTAGAGATCCCTATAGATGGGGAAAAAAATGTGTTCACTTAAGTTACGCTCTTGATATTTATTACACAGAAGCTGAACCAAATCCTTTCCTGGGATTACAGTTTCCAAGAACAGGCCATTTGGATTGAGGGGATTAATGGAGTTAATGTAAGAAAGCCTGCTGAGTTCTACTCTATGCTTGTGATTGTAAGCAACTGCTACTCCAGAGCAACACCCTGGGGAGGTCAGAGCGGCTACTTGGAGCTAAGCAGCTTCAGGATTGTACAGTATGTCGTTTGTTTTTATATGGATGTATTTGCTGTCATTTCTATCCCTCTTTTCTAAAAATATAATTGAGCCTGAATCAACACTGAATCACAGTTAGTCCATCTAATTCCAAATTCTAAAATTTTAATAGTGAGTGCTGACAGTAATGCAACCATATTACTATACCTGATGGAAACTACAGGTTTCCAAAAACAAAAACAAAAACCCTGTCCAAAAAAAATATTTTAAAAAGACCTGAAGGGGCACCTTCATCGGGAATTTGGTGGAACTCTGGATAAGAGCTCTCTTACAGAAGGTGAGGATATATTGCCTCATCTTGATTCAGATTCCTCCTTCTCCTTCCTATGTCCTATTCCTATGAATGTGTAGTAAGAAGCAGTTCCTATGCAGCCTCATTTTAGAATACAGCCATCCTTCCATTTTTGGTCCTTCGCAAACTGGCAAGCAGGGAGGGTTAAAATGGTGCGTGTGCACAGAGACTATTCAAGCCTATGGGACTTGAATATTTGTGGATTTCCATTTTCGCAGGGGGAGGGGGTCTGGAAAAGACTGTATAAGCATTCATCAAAAAAGTGCTTTCAAACACACCCTAAAGAAAGTTCCAAAAAACTGGAAGCTGTGTTATTCATGTTAACAAACCAGTTCTTGCTGTTTTTGTCTCCCTCAGGAGCAGGTCTTTTATCAACAATTGGATCTTAATTGCTTCTTCAAGATGAAGCCACCCTCCAAATGTTCTACATTACAAAAAAGTGGCTCACAACAATATATTTTTGCTAGGAAACCCCATTTTTCCTTCCAGCTATTGTAAAGACTAAAGCACACTCAGAGTGTGGTGGAGTCTCCTTCCTTGAAGGTCTTTAAGCAGAGGCTGGATGGCCATCTGTCAGGGATGCTTTAATTGGGAGTTCCTGCATGGCAGGGGGTTGGACTGGATGGCCCTTGTGGTCTCTTCCAACTCTATAATTCTATGATTCTATGAAAGCCTGAGTGGAGTGACATCATTGTTTTCCCTAATCAAAAAGTCCCTCCAAAGTCATGCTGTTTTGACTCTCTGAGCTCTGACTCCACTATACAACTCTTTAGTTACTCCCAAATGGTTAAGTGCACACAGACCTCTAACCAGATGTTAGCAGAGCTTGGGGGGGGGGATATTATTTTTGGCTACAATTGCCAAAAGTGCCCAGCCAATATAGCCTGTGACTTTCCCAAATTTTAGATCCTACCCATGTTTAGTTACAAGTTACAATGCTGAAATTATGGAAAAAAGTGGTGAGGTGTGGGCTTAATAAAATCTTCTCCCCCACTCCCATATTTCAATTACCATTACAAATTAATGGCTATATTCTATTGATTTCTGTAGACCTCGTCTCCATGCTAATCCACATGGGAAGGAAAAGATTGAAAAAGGGTTGGAAAGTAGGGATGTTATCACATGGGGGCAAATCTGCTGGTTAATCCACACAAAACTCAAACAGAAACTGGATTAGTGTCCTGTGTTTTCACACGACATCGCACAGAAACTGGACAGAAAGTGGAAAGAAACTGGTGTTAACTGAGATCTTTTGAAATTCGGTTGTTTGGAGGAAATGCAAATGCACAATTAAGGTAAATTCTCAATTAAGGTAAATTCGCTGTAATGTGAAAAGCAAATGCGCATTTGGAAGCATTTCCCCGCATTTTCCCATGGTTCCGCGGGATCCTGGAGGCAACGTAAGTGTCTCCTTCCCCCTCAGCAGACGGCTAATTGAGCCGTCTTAGGGACAGGGAAGGGGAGGGGCAGCTGCACGATCGGCGCCCCAACCCCTTCCCCAGGTCGTCCTCGGAGCGCCAACCCTCCGCACGGCCGGCGCTCCAAGGAGGACCTCTTTGGAGTGCTGACCCTCCGCACGGCTGGCACTCCGAGGATGACCTGGGGAAGGGGTGACAGCCGCGGCAAGGGACAGCCACGGCAAGTGACAGCCGCGGCGAGCATAGTGCGCATGTGCTAGAAGATCATTTCTAGTACATGTACGGGATTTTCTCACTTGTGTGTGGACGTTAAATGCGGTTTCAGCGGGAGCTTCCCTTAATTGCGCAGTTAAGGTAATTACGTGTGAAAAACATTTGCGGAATCAAGGTTTATTTTCGGTTTATTTTCGGAATTTGTCATTTCCAGTTTATTATCGCTTTGTGGCCCACGTGTGATAACATCCTATGTTGATTGGGATCTACCTGGAATGGTGATAGATCAGAAAAGATTTCTCATTCCCAACTATTTGGTACTACTGACAACAAAATAGCTCTCCAGCCCAGCTCTCCTAAATTATATTGCTGAAATGAAGAAGTCTGGGGCTAGGGAAATGTCTGGGGTGGACATTTGTGCTAAAGGATTGAAGGTTCTGGTTCTCAAAAAATAATTTTCTGGGCTCAGAATTCATTCATTTTAAGGCTAAGTAAGACAGCACACCATGCAGCAAAACATCACAAGCTTTTATTCTCAGAAGTAAATATGCATGGTCCTGATCTAAATCGGTCCAACACACACAAGCTTAAATCTCCTCCGCTGCTCTTCCCATCTAATTTGGCTTCCCTCCATTTAGGAGCTAAAGAAGATAAAACAACACCATTGGTGCTAATGGAGTGCCCGCCCCTCTTTTGGGAGTTTGCACAAGGTGAAGATGATGGAGGATTAAGACTACTGCTCCAAGCACAATAGATCCAATTTAATTCAGGCCTCCACATGCTTATTTCAGAGTAAAAGTGAAACCAATGTTTAGCTGCAAGATACAGATCATTTACTGTGCCAAGGATGCCCCCTCTCACTTTTGCTTTTTATTTTAGTTTTAGAAATTCTTAATAATAGGATAAGATCAGAAACTAACATTAAAGGAATAATGATTAAAAAATTGAGTTTAAAATGAGAGCCTTCGCAGATGACTTAGTGTTTACCTTAGAAAATCCAGAAAACAGTATGAAACCTCTAATAACATTATTAACTGAATTCGAAACTATCTCAGGACTAAAAGTCAACAGAGACAAAACAATCATGATAACAAAAAACATGCCTAAATTGAAGGAACAGAAGCTAGTATATATATCTGGATTTAAAGCAAACAAAATAGTTAAATACCTAGGTATCACACCAATGAATAAAAATTCAGATCTCTTTCATAACAATTACTCAGAAACATGGAAAGAGATTTTAAAAGATCTGGGAAAATGGAAAAAGTTACAATTATCTCTCCTTGGAAGAATAGCTCTAATACAGATGAATGTGCTACCCAAAATTTTATTTTTCTTCCAAGCAATCCCAATTATACACAATGAAAAACCATTTGTAAATTGGCAAAAGGACATTTCTAAGTCATGAAAAAGACCTAGAATAAGAATGAAATCACTATATGATGATAAAAGCAGGGGAGGATTCAGGTTACCAAACTTAAAATTATATTATTTTGCCTGTTGTCTAGTCTGGATCAAAGAATGGATTACACTAGAAAATGAAAACATGCTAATCCTAGAAGGAGAAAAGTTAAGATTCGGTGGCATGGGTACTTAATATATGAGAAAGAAAAAGTAAACAAAGGTAGTGTAAACCATTTTGTTAGGAGATCATTATTGAAAGTTTGGCAAAAATTTAAGACTAGACTTTGTCCAAAGATTCCCCAGTGGTGCTCACCACATGAAGCTTTTTTTTTTTGGTAAAGAAGGAATCAAATGGATAAAATATAAGGATATGATAAAAGAAATAAATGGGAACTTCAAAATGAAATTCCAAGAAGAAATAAAGAATTCAGATATCAACTGCCATTGGTATTTATACTATCAACTGAGGGAAAGATATAAAATGGACATGAAACAAGATGGAATTCAACTCAAAAAACCACAATGGGATCAAAAAAATAGAATCAGGAGACAAGATGATTTCCAAATGCTATAAATTAGTATTACAATGGGAAATGGAAGATGAGATAATAAAGACCAGCATGATCAAGTGGGCACAAAACATCGGACATAATATAGAACTCCAGCAATGGGAGAGAATATGGAACAAAAGACTAAAATACACTTCAAGTCAAGACTTAAAAGAAAATAGCTATAAGATGATATATAGATGGCACATGACACCACAAAAAATTGCCTACATATATAAAAACCGTAAACCTAACTGCTGGAAATGCTCGTACATTACTGGTTCATACTACCATTTATGGTGGACATGCCCTAAAGCTAAAAAATATTTTGGCTAGATATCCACAGGGTTTTGATGAGAGCGATTAACATCAAGATAACATCTGGACCAGAGATTTATTTGTTGGGAATGATTGATAGCGATGCAGAAAGGAAACATGGAAAACTACTTTTTTATTTATTGATCTGTACAAGAATAGTGTACGCACAAAAGTGGAAATTAGAGACAACCCCAACAGTGGTTAATCAAAACATATGAAATGGCAAACCTTGGCAAAATGACATGTTGGATGAAAGGAAAAACTGAAGAATCAATACAAAAAAATGGTATTTATTTTATGGTTATATAGAAAACTGCTGGAAAGATGTTATAATTTCAAGATATATTAGATCCATGTGCAAATTTATAAGAAAATTCTAATAATCACTAATGAAAAGAGCTTATTAAAAGTTTACATTCTTTTTTTAATGGTTTACATAAAGGGTATTACAAGGAAGATATAAGAGATTTTTGGAAACAAGACATACATTCCCAAAAAAAAAAAAAAACCAACGAAAACATATTATGGGAACTAAAGTAGAATTTGCGACTAGAATAGTAATAAGATAGAACACTTAAAATGTGTTAAAATGAGAGCTGTGTAGAAGGAAGTTGAATTTATATGTTATATGTTTTTATGTATGAAAATGATAAATGTGTTGTGTTGTTAGTGTATGTAAAGTATATCTGTACAATATTTGTATTAGTATGTGGTAATAAAAATTATACCAAAAAAAAAAAAAAAAAGATACAGATCATTTATAAGAGCATCATTTAACTCGAAGTCTGTATTTCTCACACTTGGCTCTGCCTGGTAAATCTCCAGGATTCAATAAAAAGCAAAACTGATTCCTTAAGGATAAAGTCTGCCCACTCCACCAGGTCAATAAAGGTACCAAATCCAGGAAAAATAGCCATAAAGCTACTCCTTAGGCTCTTCTTCGACTACTGTTCATTTCAATCAGCTTTCCACAAAAGAATTTCCTACTGGATTATGCAATAGTCAGTGTGAGCAAAATCTCACCAAGTCTTTTAATACTGAGGCTATTTTAAGCCAATGTAATAATCTAGACACTTAGAAGCTCTCCTTTCTTTCTCTGGCAAGGTAACCCTTAACATTTACCATGGAAATTTGATGTTATATTTTACAAAAATACTTTGCTCATCCTTTCCTCCAAAAGTACTAATTACAAGGATACTAACAGCAGGACCTCCATACAAAAGTGAATTTTAAATCTAGTTAATTATTTCTTTGTTTGAAATGTTTTTATAGGGCTAAAAGGCCTTTACAGAAAGGCTTGCAAAGTGGTCTAGGACATTATCACACCACCAGGAGCCCTGGTAGATCAGTGGTTAAATGCCTGTACTGCAGCCACTCATTCACAAACCACAAGGTTGTGAGTTCACTTCCAGCCAGGGGCTCAGGGTCGACTCAGCCTGGCACCCTTCTGAAGTCACTAAAATGACTACCCAGCTTATTGGGGGAAATTAGCTTACAGTTGTAAGCCACTTAAGAGACTGCTCAGTGCGATATGAAGCAGTATATAAATGAAGCCGCTATTGCTATTGCTATTGTGGAAAAGTGGAATTAGAGCAGGTTAGTAGTGTCTATGGCCGTATCTTATCACATGACGCTGTGTCTGTCCAGAAACTGATCTGTAGTCCACCTGCTACTGGAGTGTTCCTTTTCATTGATGGGCAAAATCTGTCAATGCCCTCCCAATAATGCTATTTTTTCACGATTGAGATAATGTGATAAGTTCCTCCCAGAGCAGTTGTGATATGTAAGCAGTCACATGGTGCAAGTGGGTGTGATTATGCTCCTCTCCCCCTCTCCTCCCACTCCCCCCCCCCCGCGGCTATTCCCAAGCAGGCTGTTCTCCTCCCTCTTTTTTTAATTTTTATGTAAGGGATTGCCATGATCATGCAACTGTGCTAAAAATAAATAAAAATATAGACCAAAAGGCATGCTGGGAAGGCGTTAGGACAGAGAGGCAAAGGCCTGCATGAGGAAGGAAGAGGCCAGGACAGAAGCACTACTCTCCCCCGCCCCATTATCTTTTATTAATTTCAGTTCAGAATAAAAACATAAACAACTAAAATTAAATAGATATACATAAACATACATATAGATACACAAACAATACAATACCATTAATATTGACTTCTTATGTACCTGATTTAATAATACTTGATTTACTTAATTTTTTTGTGTCTTCTGATTTACTGTATCTCCAACAATAGCTTTTTTACATTGTTTGGAGAGTAATTCATCCCAATTTTACTTTACCTCTCAACCATTCAACATTACTCCGTCCAGCTGTTTTTATAATATTCAATTATTGGAGCCCATTGCTTCTCAACATTTTCCACATCCTTAGAGTTTAAATAACAAGTTAATTTATCTAATTTAATCAGATCAAGTAATTTAAATAGCCAATCATTTATCTAGGGAATTTCTGTAGCTTTCTAATTCTGGGCTAGTAATATCCTTGCTGAGGTTACCGTATACTGGATTCATTTCCAGCATTATTTTTTTCATCATATTTTTGCTATTTTATTTGTCCTGTTTAGGAGATAGATCTTTGTTGCAATTGATAATTAATTTTCAATATCTGGCAAATTATTGTATGTATCTGTCCCCAATATTTTTTTTAATATTGGGACAGTTCCACCACATGTGTAACCATGAGACAAATGCATATTGGCACTTCCAACATTTATTTTGTCTTGTTTTATAGATCTTGGACATTTTTAAGGGAGTTGGATAACATCTTTGTACCATTTGGGGGTATTTTTTCTGAAATCCTGGCATCTAATAAATATAAAAGGTGAAGGTTTGCCCTTTGACAAAGTTGTCAAATCATGTCCAACTGTAGGGGCAATGCTCATCTGAATTACTAAGCCGAAGAGCCAGCATTGTCAAAGACAATTCTGTGATCATGTGGCCAGCATGACTGCACGGAATGCTTTAACCTTCCCATTGAAATGGCACATATTTATCTACTTGCATTTTTACATGCTTTTGAACTGCTAGAGTGGCAGAAGCTGGGAGTAGTGACAGGAACTCACTTTGTCATGTGGCACTTGGGCCTTGAACTACAGACCTGCTGATCTTGCTATCGTCAGAGACAGCGTCTTAACCACTGATACAACTCATTACCATCTAGTACAGGGGTAGGCAACCTAAGGCCCAGGGGTCGGATGCGGCCCCTCGAGGCCTTTGGACCGGCCCCAGGCCGGTCCTGCCGCCGCCGCCGCCGCCGCCACCTGCCGCCACCGCCCACTATGATATTGATTATTGATGTTATTACTTGTTCTTGGGGTTTTCTTGGCAAAATCTCCACAGGGGTTTTGCCAAGGCTTTTCTGGGGCTGAGAGAGTGTGCATGCATATTTTTTATTTTATTTTTTTAAAAAAAATTATTTATTTATTTATTTATTTATTTATTTATTTATTTTTGGTGCTTTGGCCCCACCCAATTGTCTGAGGGACAGCAACCCAGCCCCCGGCTCAAAAAGGTTGCCTACCCCTGATCTAGTAAATAGATGAGTCTTATTCCTTGAATATGTCCAGTTCTTCAAATCAATCTCCTTTCCTATGTCACAAGCCCATTTCACCATTGTATCTTGGATTTGTTCTTGCTCTAATTCTCTTTCTAATAATAGTTTAGAAAATTTTGCTGTTTTTTCCCCTTTACTAAGGAAGATCTTGTCTAGACTATTCAAATCCTTCTAAATTTGCATCCCTTTTGCATCTTTCTTATAGAATCAGTGCAGCAGGCTCAAAAGAATGGCCTGAGTCCGGTCCAGCTACAAGCAGGTAGGGATGGCACCAACTGCACACACTGCTCCCAAAGTGGACTGTGGCTGCAGGACACAACCCGTGCCACTCGTTTCCCCCACTGTTGCTTCAGGCCGGTTTAGAGGCATGCATTGTTTGAACACCATGCCCCCAAAGCAGCCAGAAGCCACTTCATTTGGCCCATCTGCTCCATGCTGTAGTTGCATATACAGTAACTAATGTATTGTTGGGGCTAATCTTCCTAATTCTAATTATTTCATTTTAAGTGAGTTATTTTGGCCCTTGATCAAAATATCCTCATATCTGAGCCAATTGCCGATTAGCGCACAGACACACACACACACACTTTCGTTGAAATGCTTCTTGGGGTGAGATCCAACTTGGTATCTTCCTGTAGAACTTTTTTTTTTTTGCATACATAAATAAAATTGTTAAGAGAGATTTTCTAATATAACAATGGGCCTTTGCAGACTGCCAGAAATAGTGCAAATTGAGTCCACTTTAACTGCCCTGGCTCAGTGCTAGGCAATCATGGGAACTGTAGTTTTTCTGAGACATTGAGCCTTCTCTGTCAGAGAGCTCTGGTGCCACAATAAACTACAGTTCCCATGATTCCCTAGCACTGAGTCAGGGCAGTTAAAGTGGACTCAGTTTGCACTATTTCTGGCAGTCTGCAAAGGCCCAATGTTCAATTTCTTTGTGAGCTTTTACTTTGTCGCGTCATTGCTATGCATGCCAAAATGGTTGTTGAATCCTTCTAATGTTAATATGCTATCATTTTCTATCATAATCAAGTCACAGATCCAAGTTAATGTATTAGCCTGATAATACACTCAAATCTGGTAAGTCACAACCTCTGTTTTCTCTCCTATCAATAATCATTTTCCATTTTATTCCTGGCTTTTGACCAGTCCAAATAAAATTTCTCAAGCCTTTTTGCCATTGGTTCAATCGGTTTTCATTTATGATTATTGGAAGACTTTGGTAGAAGAAATTTAGTTTAGGGAGGATGACCAATTTGATAGCTTCTATCCGTCCTGATAGTCAAAGTTAAAGCTTAGACCTAATCTCCATATTTTTTCTTTTTAAAATGCTTTATTTATAGGTTTTATGATCCACAATACTATACAGCTTATAAAATAAATCCTTACTAAATATTACCATTATTAGAGCATATATTTTTCAGTCCCCCCCATCCTCCCCCTCTGATGATTAAAACCAAATAAATTAAAACCCAGTACTTATAATGTGGAATCTTATTTATAGTTTCTCTAATTACATAGAATCATAGAGTTGGAAGAGACCACAAGAGCCATCCAGTCCACCCCCTCTGCCATGCAGGAACTCTCAATCAAAGCATACCCGACAGATGGCCACCCAGCCTCTGTTTTAAATCCTCCAAAGAAGAAGACTCCACCACACTCTGAGGGAAAGTGTTCCACTGTATAACAGCCCTTACTGTCAGGAAATGCCTCCTAATGTTGAGGTGGAATCTCTTTTCCTGTAGCTTGCATCCGTTGCTCTGGGACCTGTTCTCTGGAACAGCTAAAAACAAGCTTGCTCCCTCCTCATTATGACACCCTTTCAAATACAGCTATCATATCACCTCTTACTGCCTCTTCTCCAGGCTAAACATACACAGTTCCCTAGGTTGTTCCTCATAGGGCATGGTTTCTGGACCCTTCACCATTTTAGTCACCCTCCTTTGAAAACGCTCCAGTTTCTCAACATCCTTTTTGAATTGTGGTGCCCAGAACTGGACACAGTATTCCAGGTGAGACCTGACCAAAGCAGAATAGAGTGGCACTATTACTTCCCTTGATCTAGATACTATACTTCTACTGATGCAGCCTAAAATCGCATTGGCCTTTTTAGCTGCCGCATCACACTTATTGACTCATGTTCAATTTGTGGTCTACTAGGACTCCTAGATCCCTTTCACACATAGTCTCGTTAAGCCAGGTGCCCCCCATCCTATATCTATGCATTTCATTTTTCTGCCCTAAGTACAGTACCTTACATTCTCCGTGTTGAAATTCATTTTATTAGCTTTGGTTCAGCTTTCTAATCAATTAAGGTTATGAATTTTGATCCTGTCCTATGGGATATTAGCTAATACTCCTAATTTAGTGTCATCTGCAAATTTGCTAAGTACGCCCCCTATTCTTCCATCCAAGTCATTGATAAAGATGTTGAATAGCACTGGGCCCAGGACAGAACCCTGTGGCACCCCATTGGTCACTGCTCTCCAGGATGAAAAGGAGCCATTGTTGAGCACCCTTTGGGTTTGACCAGTCAACCAATTACAAATCTATGTAACAGTTACCTTGTCAAGCCCACATTTTACAAGCTTGTTTGCTAGAATGTCATGGGGAACCTTGTCAAAGGCCTTACTAATCAAGATATACTATATCCACAGCATTCCCTTCATCTACCAAGCTGGTAATTCTATCAAAAAAAGAGATCAGATTTCTCTTGCTGGACTTCTCTTGAACCCATGTTGACTTTGAGTGATTACCGCATTCCCTTCTAAATGTTCGTAGACTATCTGTTTAATGATCTGCTGTAGAATCTTTCCTGATATTAATGTCAGATAAATTGGATGATATTTGTTGGGATCCTCTTTTTTTCCTTTTCGAAGATGGGGAAGTTTGCCCTGCTCCAGTTTGCTGGGACTTCTCCTGTTCTCCAAGAGTTCTCAAAGATTATTGCTAGATTAATGGCTCTGAGATTACATCCAACAATTCTTTTAATACACTTGGATGCAGTCTGGTCCTGGAGACTAAGGGCCGATGCACATGGCCAAGAAGTGTTGACACAAGGCCACCCCTGGGAGCAGCAGATCGGGGCTGCAGCAAGCTCACGCCGCTGCCCTGATCCTCCTTTTTACTGCCCCAAAAAGAGCAGCAAAATGTCGCTCCTTTTGGGAGGCGGCAAAAGGCTGCCCTTTCAGCCACGGCGGAGGCTTTTAACACCCTTTTGGCGCAGCGTGTGCACACGCTGCACGAAGTGGGCATCCTGATACCGCACACTGTGTGAATGGGTGCACGTCGTCAAGATGGGGTTGGGGTGGAGTTGGGGCGGCTGACGTGCGGCTGCACCACCCCAACTCCACCTCAGGCCGGCTCTTTAGGCCGGTCTGCAAAGCACCTTAAATTCCTTTAGGTTAACCAGGTATTCCTGTATTCTTTACTTATTCTGTGCTGCATTTCTCCTATTGTGTCCTCTGCTCCATTTTCCTCAGGTTGAGCACCCTTTTCTTTTTCTGAGAAGACTGAAGCAAAGAAGGTGTTAAGTAGTTCTGTCTTTTCTCTGTCTCCTGTTAGCATTTTGCCATTTCTCTGCACAGTGGCCCTACCATTTCCTTCTTCTTCCTTTTGCTACAAACATACCAAAAAAAGCCCTTTTCGTTGTTCTGAACCTCTCTAGCAAGCCTGAGCTCATTCTGCGCTTTAGCTTTTCTGACTCTATCCCTAAATGTGCTTGCTATTTGTTTGAATTCCTCTTTGGTGATTTCCCCTCTTTTCCATTTCTGTTTAAAAACATGTTCTGTTTAAAACCTAGCTCAGTTGTAGCTTCCTTAATCATTCATCCTGGTTTCTTGAGACACCTCCCATTCTTCTTTCTCATTGGAACTGTTTTAAATTGGGCCTTCAGTATCTCCCTTTTAAGAAACTCCCATCCATCCTGAACTCCCTTCTCTTTTAGTATTCCTGACCATGGGATCACCCCCAGTATTTCCCTAAGCTTACTGAAATCAGCTCTCCTGAAGTCTAGAATGCATGTCTGACTATGCCTGGCTTCTCCTTTCCACTGTATGGACGTTATCACACGTGGCCCAGAAAGCAAAAATAAAGTGGAAATGAGGCATCCCGAAAATAAACGGGAAATAAACCTTGTTTCCGCAAACGTCATTACCTTAATTGCGAATTTACAGTAAGTGCATTGAACGTCCACACACAAGCGAAAATATCCCATAAATGTAGTAGAAATGAGCCTCTTGCACATGCACAGATAGAGGAATGCTCGCAGGAACCATGGGAAATGACGGGGAAATGCTCCCCAATACGTATTTGGTTATCATACGTACGGTAAATGCGAAATGATCCTCATCGCGCAATTGCAATTCCTCAAGAAACCGAATTTCAAAAGATCTCGGTTCTTTCCACTTTCTGTCCACTTTCTGTCGGGGTTATGTGCGACGTCGTGTGAAAACACGGGCCAATAATCCAGTATCGGTCGGGATTTTGTGTGGATTTTGTTTGGATTGGGCCCGTGTGATAACGTCCAATATGAGAAACTCCAGGAGAACATGTTCACTCCCACCTAAGGATCCCGCCACTTGCACCCCATTGACCAGGTCATTCCTGTTGGTTAGGATCAGATCTAAAATAGCGGATCCTCTTGTCGCTTCTCCTACCTTTTGGACAATGAAACTGTCTTCGAGGCAAGTGAGAAATTTGCTGGACCTTAAAGTTTTGTCTGAGTTTGACTTCCAGCAAATATCAGGATAGTTTAAGTCATCCATCACTACTGCATCTTTCCTTTCTGAGTGTGTAGGCATCTGTTATATAAAGGCATCATCCACTTCCTCCATCTGACTTGGGGGGTCAGTAGTAGACTCCCACAATAACATCCCTGTTGTTTCCCTCCCCTTTAATTTTGATCCAGATTCTCTTCACCTGGCTTCCACTATTGAAGTTCTGAACTTCTTCACTGGTGTAAATATCCCTGACATATAATGCTATTCCTCCTCCTTTCCTGTTTGGCCTATTTTTTTAAAAAAGGTTATACCCCTCTATTACTACATTCCAATCATGAGATCCATCCCACCAGGTTTCAGTAATGTCTATTATATCATATTTGCTTTGTTGTGTTAGCAGTTCAAGTTCATCTTGCTTGTTTCCCATGCTCTGGGCATTAGTGCACTTGCTAATGTTTCTGCATTTTCATCGTATCCCTTTTCAGCTTTAACTTTCTCAATCCAGCAACCTCATTTGTCCCACCAGATCATTTCCTTTATTTATTGCATTTCCCTTTTCTGTCCCATAAATATTCAAATAAAATATATTCTTCAATATAATGTGACCATTGTTTGTTTTCCATCCCAATGCTATTACAGTGTGTGCTGCTCTTAAAAGATTTTTTTATTACGTAGTCTTCTGTTTTATTCAATCCAAATTTCCTCAAACTCAGAGTTAAACAATTCTCCTTATTAAGTTGGAGGCTTCTCTCCATCATTCTATTATCTCTTGTATAACTTCTAACCAATTTTTTTGTACATAGGGGCACTCCCACCACATATGAGTATATGTTCCTTCTTGTCCACATCCATGCTAGCAATTTGGAGACAATTTTTTATTTATCATTGTAATCAGATGTGGGGTTTCATACCATTTTCTAATTAATTTTGGTTGTTGTTCTCTGACCTTTATATTTTTAATGTTAGTTATCTGAGAGATTCAAAATGTTAGATCTTCAGTGTTTATCTTTAGATCTTTCTCCCATATACCCTCCAATCCTTTCTTTATACCAAACTGTTTCTCCCAAAGAAACTTGTAAACCTTTCTTATTAGTCCTTTTTCCTCCCTTAATCATTCTTTTCAGTATATTCTCAAACTGTGACTTTTCCTGTTCCTTTGAGATTTTTTTTTGTAAAATTCAACCTATTGGCATTAATTGAAGCCAATATTTCTTGCCAAGTAATGTTAATTTTTCAATCCTGATTAGTTTCCCTCTTTCTTGACCAAATCTCCATATATTCCCATAGTGGTTTATACATACTTACACATGCTTACACATATGGTTGGAATGTATTAAAGTGAAACAATTCTGGTTAGAGATTATTTCAATAGTTTCAGAAATTATGAAACAAATCATTATACCTTGCCCAAGTCTTTTATAGTGCTCTCTTTTTTAAAAAAATAGAAACAACATTTGAAATATAAAACATTAATCAGCTTTTTTATTGCATCAACCAGAATTGAATTGCTAAAAATTGGGAGATGGGTAAGGTGTCTGTAGAAAAGTGGTGGCACCAGATATGGGATGCACTGTTAATGGAAAAACCTACTGCACTATCAAAAGTTCTAAAATATGAAAAATCCCGTAACTCCTTGGAAAAGCTATGGTTCCCTTTCTTAGACATAGGGGTCATGCAGACTAGCAGACCAGTCCTGATCCAGACCGCTACTGCAGTCCCAAACAGGATGCCAGCAAAGAGCGGACGTTCCCCACTCCTTTGCCAGACTTTTCCCAGCTGGGTGTGCTCTATGTGTAGCTTCCAGCCTCTCTGGGGCGTGTGTCATCTGCATGCTCTGCCCCCAGAGAAGCTGGAAGCACCTCCTTCCTGCCCATCTGTTTCGGGCCTAGGTTAACAACTCTCAATGTCTGAATCCACCAACCCTGCATCTAGGCTTTTGGGGAAACAAGAAGATTCATTATTATAGAATGCTCTGAGACAATTATTGATGACCTTTAATTTCTCCTTCTTATCTTCTTTCTGCATCTAAATGCAGCATCTTCAGTTTACTTTTTGTTATGATATTATCTGTTGGTAGGAACTGCCAAGTTTATTTTTGTTTTACTTTTGTATAATATTTTGTTTGTTCTTTTTCTAAAATAAATTTGAAAGTTAAACACACACACACACACACAGACGTTTCTAAAGTGCTCCACCTATTCTGATTATTATGGCTTTAAAAGAGTTGGAGGGGGCAATTAGATAGTTGTAGGTTAACCTCCCATTAACAGCCACATCTCAACAATGATAGGCCAGTCATAAAATAAAGAAGAAATACAATAGAAATGGAGACTTAATAACGTTAGCGTCTGTTAAACCCATCATTAAACCTGTGGGGATCCACATTTTCAACCCACTAATGAGGTATTATTAGGAAGAACTAGGAAGAACACAACAGCTGCATTTGTACTTCTTCAAATACTTCACTGGGCAAGATCAAGGAGGAGGGAACACATTTTTAAAAGAAAACATTTCAAACTTCACTCAGGGCGGCACTTGCACAAAATTTTAATGGGCAGAATGTGTAACTGCTTTGCATACCCCAGACTATTCTTAGGTGAACTGAAAAGAGATCTCTCCCCACACCCCCTTATAGGACAGCCAGGCCAGGATTACATCAGGATCTGGGACAACCTTAGAAAGACCCCTTGTGATGTCACCAGAGGCTGGCCCTGTGCAATGTTGTTAAGCATGCATTATACATTAAGATTATGCAATTTAAATGAAAAGTACCAAGCCTTAAAAATGACAAAACGTACCATGTCTTACAAATGAGGAAAACATATAGACCAGGGGTAGGCAACCTTTCCCCTTTAAGGGCCAAGAGACTTCAGCTCCCAGAATCCCAGGAGATATTGGCCTACATGGGACTATTGGCCAACATGGCTGAGGCTTCTGGGAGCTGAAGTCCCCCAGCCCTTAAAGGGGAAAGGTTGCCTACCCCTGGTATAGACAGTGCTCTCACTGTGAGATTTCCCTCTCCCTCAGAAGACCAGAGGACAGAAACTAGGCCCTGAGATTCATAGGATGACATTTGGAGATTGGAGGTAGACATTTGGAGGTAGACATCCTTTGAGTTTGGAGCTGCAGGATTGATTTGAAGCTCGCTCCAGTGATCAGTAATGATAAGGGACAGCAAGAAGAGCAGCAGTGTCAGTTCTCAGAGAATGTGCATGAGACCTTGGAAGCTTCAGCACATGGAATGGCCTCTGCCAAATCTTGGGGGAATACAGAATCAGTAGTTTGCAGGCATGTTAAAGATCTCTCAAGAAGTGTACTGTCTTGCTGGGGCAAGAATCCATAATGTAATGGAAAGGCTGATGAGGCTCGTCAAGTCCACTGACCATTACCTCTACCTTTTGGTTCATATGACAACCAATGACACTCCAAGGTACAGCCTTCAGAATATCATAAGGGATTATGAGGCTCTGGGTATGAAGCTAAAGAACCTGAAGGCACAGGTTGTTATTTCATCTCTTTTCCCAGTTGAAGGGCACAGTCCAGGAAGGGAGACAGAAATAGTGGAGATAAAAAACTGGCTCCACAGATGGTGCCATAGAATACAATTTGGCTTCTTAGATGGTTCCAAGAAGACAGACTTCTGGCAAGGGATGGGATGCACCTTACAGCAGTGGGCAGGAATGTTTTTCCTAAGAGACTAAAAGTCAGATCAGGAGGACTTTAAACTGAATTATGAGTCTCCAGAGCTATGTCAATTACATCCAAGACTATTAAAAGAATAGGCAGAAGTATTTTCAGAACCACAGGCAGCCATTGGGCCTTTACAGACTGCCAGAAATAGTGCAGCTTGAGGCCACTTTAACTGTCCTGGCTCAGTGTTAGGGAATCATGGGAATTGTATTTTTTTCTGGGACATTGAGCGTTCTCTGTCAGAGAGCTCTGGTGCCACAATAAACTACAGTTCCCATGATTCCTTAGCACTGAGCCAGGACAGTTAAAGTGGCCTCAAGCTACACGATTTCTGGCAGTCTCTAAAGGCCCATTGTTGAGAATTCCTTAAGAACAGGAGAAGTCCCAGCAGACTAGAGGAGGAAAATGTTACTTCCATCTTCAAAAAAAAAAGGGGGGGAGGAGCCAAGTAATTACTGCCCAGTCAGCTTGACATCAATACCAGGAAAGATTCTAAAGCAGATCACTAAACAGACAGTCTGTAAAGGTTCTCAAAAAGGAATGTCATGATCACTAAAGGTCAGCATAGGTTTCTCAAAAACAACTCAGGCAGATTAATATTATCTGTTTTTTCTGCTGGAGTTGCAAGTTTGGTAAATTAAGGGAAAACTGTACCTGTAGCATATCTTGATTTCAGTAAGGTACCCCTGCAAAAAAAGCTAGTAAAAAAAGCTAGGCAAAGCTATTGTTAGGTGGATTTGTATTATTTGACCAACCAAACCCAAAGTGCTCACCAGTGGCTCTTCTTCAGTCTGGAGAGAAGTGACTAGTGGCATTCCACAGAGTTCTTTCCTGAAACCAGTTCTATTTCACATCATTATCAATAACTTGGATGATGGAATAGATTTGCAGATGACACCAAATTAGAAGGGGCTGTGAATACCCCAGAGGACAGGATCAAAATTCAAAATGACTGCAACAGATTAGAAAGCTGAATTTCAACAGGGATGAGTGTAGGGTACTACACTGAGGCAGTAAAAATGATAGGCAAAGATATATGATAAGTGACATCTGGCTTGACAACACTACAAGTGAAAGGGATCTGGGAGTCTTAGTAGATCACAAGCTGAATACGAGTCAGCAGTGTGATGCAGCAGCTAGAAAAGCCAATGAGATTCTAGGGTGCATCAATAGGAGTATAGTGTCTAGATCAAAGGAAATAATAATGCCATTTTATTCTGCTTTAGTCAGACCTTGTCTTAAATACTGTGTCCAGTTCTGGGCATCTCAATTCAAGAAATATTTTGACAAGCTGGAATGTGCATAGAGGAAGATCAACAAAAATGGTGAAAGGTCTGGAAATCATGCCCTATGAGGAGCAGCTTAGGGAGCTGGATATGTTTAGCCTTGAGAAGAGAAGGTTAAGGTGTAACATGATTTGAAATATTTGAAATGATACAGCTAAAAAAATCTCAAAGACTTTTATACTTCTAGTAATATGTAAACCACTTTTTAAAAGATTTTTGGTTATGCGGGCAGAGTAAAAATGGTTTAAATCAGGGCAGGTAACTTGTTGCTCTTCGGATGTTGTTTGACAGCAACCACCATCACCCCTAGCCAGCAGCACTAAATACTTTAAAGAAGGGCATACCTCTCAGAAAACAAATGAAAAACAAAATACTTACCTCAAAACATTTTTCCTTCTTAGCTTGAAGTAATAATTCTGCAATCCCTGGAAGAAGCACAGGAAATATGTAGTGCTCTAAGAATTCTCTTGGAGAACCTGGACAAATAAGTTTCTGTTTTTAGTAAATAGGCTTCATTTCAATGCAGTGATTCTGGTACTGTTTACACAAAATACCCAACCAATATGAGCTGGACAAGGACTTGTATCCTTGCCTCTTCTTCCCTTGATCCCCTAAGCATGGTCCAGTTCCCTCCTTGACTTTGGGGGGTTGCAGACTGCCAGAAATAGTGTGAATTCAGTCCACTTTTAGGGTTAGGGTTAGTGCTAGGGAATCATGGGAACTGTTATTTTTCTGAGACATTGAGCCTTCTCTGTCAGACAACTCTGATGCCACAATAAAATACAGTTCCCATGGTTCCCTAACTCTAACCCTAACCCTAAAAGTGGACTGAATTCACACTATTTCTGGCAGTCTGCAACCCCCCTTTATTGCTTCTTCTCTTGTCTCAACAGTAGGCAGATGCTAGCAAATGCACTCTTTTGATGTCTAAGGGCCTTTACAGACTGCCAAAAATAATGCAGATTGAGGCCACTTTAACTGCCCTGGCGCAGTGCTATGGAATCATGGGAATTGTATTTTTTTCTGGGACATTGAGCCTTCTCTGGTGCCACAATAAACTACAGTTCCCATGATTCCTTAGCACTGAGCCAGGACAGTAAAAGTGGCCTCAAGCAGCATTATTTCTGGCAGTCTGTAAAGGCCCTATGTCCCAGAATTCCCCAGCCAGCTTGGCCACTGGTCAGGAATGCTGGGACTTGCCATAAAAAAGTAGTATTTCCAAGTTCTGGTCACAGGTTGCTTCCTGACCAGAACTAATTTGAATTTTAGTTCAAACCATGATTTCCAATTCTGGTTTGGAGGTTTAGACATTTTTTTCTTTTTTTAGGTATTGCTACAGGAACTGTGATGAACATCTGTATTTCAAAGTTTACCATTGTAACCGATGGGCTTAAGTGTTCCCCGTCATATTTTAACTGAACTTTCTAAAGGATTGAACATGAGAGCTTCCATGGCAAAAGGACATGCTTTACCACTGAGTGATGATCCTTCACATCTCTTCCCTATTCTACCTACTAACTAATAATAATAATAACAACAACAACAACAACAACAACAACAGTTTATTTATATTTCCCGCCTCTCTCTACGGATCAAGGTGGGAGTACAACAATAAAATGTACAACAATGTACATTTAAATACAATTTTAAAAAAACATAACAAGGATAAAAACAACAAACCATACGATAAAAACAGTGCAAAATCTAATACCTTAGATGCCCTAAATAATCAAACAACTTCCTCGACCGGCAGGCCACATAAGACAGTACTGTTTAGCCTTAAATTCTAAATACTAGCCAAATAAGCTCAGGCTATGATTTGGACAACCTTTAGGGGAAGAGAGTTCTCTAAACTATCATATAGGAACCCTGTACACTTGGCCTTCAAAGAAAATGCATGGTTGGCAACACTCTTGGCTGAGCCATGGAAAGTTTTGCTTCTTTTGACTCTTTATTTATTTATTTATTTATTTATTAAAAAGCAAGTTACATTCCAGCTTACATGTCTTTAGATCAGGTAGCTCAGGAGCTGGTGGCAGGGAAAAGAGAGAGGGGGTCTTTTGAGGAAAGCTTTCATCAGTAGTGGCTGATTTATTCCGATCCTCATTCAAAAGCGGAAAAGCTCCAGTATCTGAAGGTACCTTAATGAGACAAATACCAGAGTGTTAGCTTGTCTGAATATAAATAATACAAAATGTTGCACATGTAACCACACATACTCCTGGGAGTATAATTGCAGGTTCTTGTTGATGGGATGGCTATGGGCAGTGTCATAAGGATCTCCCATGTGTCAACATTTACTACTATCCCACTGTTCCAATTCAGATGCAGATCTCTTCCACAAATAGGCTCTCCCATCTGTTTAGGTGACCTCCAAGATCCATAGAGATAAGGCTCTATGATTCTATACTAGAGCCTTTCCCTCAGTAGCAGAAGCCATTTTGTTTTAAATGAGAAAAGACTTTATGAACAGCCTGTAGTCTAGTGATTGGGAACCTTTAATCCTCCATATATTGAACTACTACTTCCATTATATATCACCAAGGGCCAGGTGGCGAATGTTGAGGGAAACTGATGTTCAACAACATCCAAAAGGCCACAAATTCTACAGTATTGCTCTGCTTGTCACACAGGTTTTTGCATCAGTACAGAACATATTATTTCCCATTCAATTTTCATAGGCTACAGACACATCCAATACACTGAGATGATAAACATGTTTGCGAATTCTGTTCTTTCACTACATAAGGGTTTCCAGTCTCTGTCAGTATTTGCAGATATTCAGATAAGATTAATAAACACAACTGGACTAACTGGATCATCATCTTTCTGTACTGTCTGCCTGCTGCCTTTATCCTTTTAATCAGGAAACATTACTGACATATGCAAGAACACAGAATAAAATTCATGCATATTTCAGTATTATGCTGATTTCTAACAATGGAGCTAGCAGGTAGAGTGAAGAACAGCACACAGCTGAACATTGTCTGCAGCTTAACATAGGAGTTACATACTCTTAGATCTGCAGAGTCAAGAAGGACCATAGCTAACTAGCTTGGAAAAGTCACTTTCAGGTCTGCAGCTGCCAGAATTACTCAGCTAGCAGCAGCCATGCTGACTGGCTGGTTCTGGAGACTGTTACCCTAAAAAGTAACTTTTCCAATCTTTATTGCCAATCATATGCAAACAAAAGGCCCCACATTCAGTGCCTGGCAGCTGTATTTAGGCCTAGGAAGGAAAGAATCATTTCTCAAGCTCTGGAAAGCTGCTACCAGTCAGTGTCAACAATATTGAATTATAGGGACCAAAGGCATAACTCAGTACTAGGAAGCTTCTTATGTTTCTAAAAATATTTGCAAACTTAAGAACATGAAAAGAGCCTGGCTGGATCAGACCAATGGCCCATTCCATCTACCATCCTATTTTGCATCTCCGTCAAAACAGATATCACTGGAAAGGCCACAAATAGGGCACAGAACCCCCACTATTATTGTTTTTCCCTTTAAAACCAGAATCCTGGCTTATTGCTCCTAAACAAGCCAGGGATTGTAAATGAAATGCAAACCTAAATTTCAAATTGTGGCTTGTAAAGGATACAAAAAACTGGGATTCTCAGTTAAGACCATTCCTGATTTCCAGCTGCTCTAATGGAGAGAAGCAAAACAGGAGCAAATGGGTTTCCTCATCAAACTAGGGCCTCATTCCCACTTACACTTAAACCAGTTTGCAATTCGTCTTCACCCCGTGTTGATGAATTGATTCCAAAAGGTCCGTCGGTCCCACTATGAAAGCAGATCTTTTCATTATTCCCTTGCAATTGCTTCTTTTTTGGCCCGATTGTCATTCCCACTAGTTTGCACCACTTCAAAATGCATATCAATCATCTACGTGTCATCGGTGACACAAGTGGTAACCCAGTGAGGATGGGGCCAGAGCAGGGTGACTTTAGTAGGCTGCTCAAAATTACACCATTTCCCCTTTGAGCAGCCCGGCTTGGGGACTAATTTTTTTAAAAAAAATTGACAGAAGATTCGATCCATTGGTTTTGCAACTATTTGTCTTGCTGAGCTGCCATCGGCGTGATTGGCCGGCGTGCCAATAAGTTGCAAAAATAACAGATCGTTCAGTAATTCAGTATGAGTTAGGATGGTAAACACTCCACTGCCATTAGTCCCTCCCCTCCAGTATGATCCCATTCAGATCCATCGTTCCCACTTGTTGATCACACTTCAGAATCAATTCTTTTCAAAAGAACCACCAAGGAACTAGTGGGTTTTTTGCGTTTGCCTCACTTCATCGTGACTGCAACCAAGCTCAATAGGATCAGGACTGGTTTCAAGTGGGAATGACAGTCATATAACCCGATCTGCAATTCGCTTTAAATCATAGTGGGAACGAGACCCCAGGATACACCAGAATTTTGGCTTAGCGATCTGTATAGATAGAACTCAATATAATCGTCCATAAGTAATGCTTGAGCTCTCCTGAATGATTTTTTTTTCTCTAATCTTCTTTTAAAGCCATCTATGTTGGTGGTCATCATGCTTGAGGACTGCAATCCACAACATCATAAAGTCCACCAGTTGCCCACCCTGAATTTCTATAAATCAGGAGTAGGAACTGTAATGGCCTTGGGATAAATTTAGCCCTTTGAGGAGTCCAGCGTAGTTCTTCGAACTCCCACCAGCCCCTCAAAGCTCCCAGCACCCCCCCCCCCAAAATGATTTGGTTAAAAAAAAAACTTAAAAATTATTGGAACTGCTCTGCAAGGCTGTATTCTTATTGCTTCAGGGTCCCTCCCAGACCAAAGAGCAGTAATCTTCACCCCATCTGGCTCTACAAATACTGGGAGTGATTTAATATTCCTTCCTGCTGCCTAAAATTGACATCATAGTGCACCTCAGCAGAGCTCTCGAATAGGGCAGGTTGCAGACTGCCAGAAATAGTGCAAATTGAGTCCACTTTTAGGGTTAGGGTTAGGGTTAGGGAATCATGGGAACTGTATTTTATTGTGGCACCAGAGCTCTCTGACAGAAAAGGCTCAATGTCTCAGGAAAAAAAACAATTCCCATGATTCTCTAGCACTAACCGTAACCCTTAAAGTGGACTCAATTTGCACTATTTCTGGTAGTCTGCAACCCCCCACAGCCCTCCAGGCTTCAGAGTGCCCTATCCCTGATATAAATCAAATAATCAATGGCTGTTAGTGCCTCTGAAAAGAGAGGCTTTACTGCCTCTCAACACCATGGAAGGAGGGAATTTCCAATAATATTGGAGAGCGATAAATGGGAATACTTGATGGAAATGTACTCTTGGCTGGACTGGGTATTACCTGAATGATAAATACAGGCTCCTGCTTTTGCTCATGAATGTACTCTTGTTTCGGTCCTAAATTGTCAGGATGGCTTGGTTGCTCTGCTTCAAACTCTTTTTTTTTTTTTTATGAAAAGAAGGAAAAAAGAGGAAAAATAATGTATTGTTAATTTCAGAAATCCAAATACATCCCTTAAACTGCTATCGTTGATGTCTCCACTTTTCCAAGTGGCTTACTCTAGGTTTTGTTGCTCTTGGAAGAAGGTTACTGGAAGCCATGTCAAGTTCCATATTCGGAGAAAGGCAGGATATAAATTAAACAATAAAAAAAAATTAACATGCCTGGAGAATGGCTGTTGTTCTGATATATTTACATTTATCTGCTAATAAGGTACAGCATACGATGGAAGGTGCAGCATTAATTAGTTTAATCTCGTTTTAATGGGATGGGTGGGGAGATTTTGGGATGAGGGAATGTTTTTAACTCTGTATGTTTTAAAATGCTGTAACCCGCCCCAATTGCCAAGCAGAGGGGCGGGCTATAAATAAAATTTATTATTATTATTATTATTGTTATTAATATAATAGCAGGGGTCTGGATGTTTACTGCTCCTGCACCAGACATTCAGGACAATTCAGCACACCCATTCAACTCAGAAAAGTTCTTAACAGTCTGAGTCTGCACTGCATAAATAATCCAGTTTGACACCACTTTAACTGCCATGGCTCAATGCTATAGGATTTGGGAATTGTAGTTTGTGGTGGCACCAGAGCGCTCTGACAGATAAGACTAATGGGCCTTTACAGACTGCCAGAAATAATGCAGCTTGAGGCCACTTTAACTGCCCTGGCTCAGTGCTAAAGAATCATGGGAACTGTAGTTAATTGTGGCACCAGAGCTCTCTGACAGAGAAGGCTCAATGTCCCAGAAAAAAATACAATTCCCATGATTCCCTAGCACTGAGCCAGGACAGTTAAAGTGGCCTCGAGCTGCATTATTTCTGGCAGTCTGTAAAGGCCCTAATGTCTCCCAAAACTGCAGTTCCCAGGATTCTCTAGCATTGAGCCAGGGCAGTTCAAGTGGTCTCAGACTGGATTATTTCTGCAGTGTGTTTTGGTCCATACTTTACCTCACAAAAAGCGGAAATATTCCGCTTTTTGTGAGGTAAAGTATGTTTAATAATATGAAATAATATACAATGCCTGATAAGGGTCCAAAACACACTGCAGGAATAATCCCAGTTTGAGGCCGCTTTAATTCCCCCGGCTCAGTGCTAGGGAATCCTGGGAATTGTAGTTCGTTGTGGCCCCAGAGCTCTCTCTTTGACAGAGAAGGCTCAATGTCTCCCAAAACTACAGTTCCCAGGATTCCCTAGCATTGAGCCAGGGCAGTTCAAGCGGCCTCAGCCTGGGACTATCCCTGCAGGGACCGGGGCCTTCTTCCGGGGCTCCCACCTGCGCAGATTTGGTCCCAGAGGTTGGAAGGCGAGGGTTCCTCCGGAGCAGCCATGTTGCTAGGCAACTTGAAATTGCTAGGCAACTTCAAACAGAGGCGCCCAGAGGAGTTACCCAGAGAGGCCTAGTCCAGGCCGCGAGGCCTTTTCCCTTCCGGGTCAGGCCGAGGAAGGCGCTTTGGTTGAGGCGCCAAAGGAAGCGCATAACCCTCGAGGCAAGGGAAGCGAAGGAGAGGTGAGTGAGGGGAGAAACTGCGGCTGCGTCCACACAGAGGAGACAATGCGGTTTGAGGCCACTTTAACGGCCATGGCTTCATGCTATGGGATTCTGGGAATGGCAGTTGGTTTTCGAACTGCTAGGCTGGCAGAAGCTGGGACTAGTGATGATTCAAAATGCTTTGTGTATGGAAACACGTAGTTTTTCAAACATACTGCGTATGGTGCCACAATAAACTACAGTTCCCAGGATTCCCTAGCACTGAGGCACTGGATTATTTCTGCAGTGTGTTTTAGACCAAAGACTTCCTGAAAAGCATAGATTATAGACCAGGGGTAGGCAACCTTTCCCCTTTAAGGGCCGAGGGACTTCAGCTCCCAGAATCCCAGGAGCTATTGGCCAACATGGGACTATTGGCCAACATGGCTGAGGCTTCTGGGAGCTGAAGTCCCTCGGCCCTTAAAGGGGAAAGGGTGCCTACCCCTGATGTAGTTGGTGCCACACTAAACTACAATTCCCAGGATTCCCTAGCACTAAACCAGAGCACGTAGTGCGGTCTCAAACTGGATTATTTCTACAGTGTGTTTTGGACCAAAGACTTCCTGAAAAGCATAGTCAGTCTGGACCAGGGGCAGGCAACCTTTCCCCTTTAAGGGCCGAGGGACTTCAGCTCCCAGAAGCCTCAGCCATGTTGGCCAATATTCCCATGTTGGCCAATAGCTCCTGGGATTCTGGGAGCTGAAGTCCCTCGGCCCTTAAAGGGGAAAGGTTGCCTACCCCTGGTGTGGACTATGGGGTTGGTTCCACACTAAACTCCAGTTCCCAGGATTCCCTACCACTAAACTAGAGTATTTAACACAGTCTCAAACTGGATTATTTCTGCAGTGTGTTTTGGACCACTTAGACTTCTCTGTCAGAGAGCTCAGGTGCCACAATTTTTTATTTTAAGATAAAATAACCAACTGCCATTCCCAGAATCCCATAGCATGGAGCCGTGACCGTTAAAGTGGCCTCAAACCGCATTATCTCCGCAGTGTGGATACAGGGTACACTTTATGGGGCCCAAAGAGAAGCAAGAGTCTTGCTCGCTGGCATTTTATACAGGATCATATCCCATTTCTTGGTTTCAGCCCTGGCCAGGAAACAATGGTTGGAGTCTAGGAGAGGAAGACAACAAAGAAATCGAAGTAGTAGTAAAGGAGTTCTCTTACCTGGGGTCAAACATCATGGAGATTATCACACTGCTACACTTTTATAGCGTTACTATTCCACTTTAACTGCTCTGGTTGCCTCCTGTGGCATTCTGGGATTTGCAGTTTAGGGAGAGGCATTTGGAAATATTTATCTGGAACTGTTAGGTGTCTCTGGGAACTACAAATCCCAGAATGCAACAGGAGGCAGTTAAAGTAGAATAGCAAAGCTTTAGGAGTGTAGTATCTCCATTGATAGGAACAGGGACTGCAGCCAGGAAATCAGAAGAAGATTAAGAAAGGGGAGGGCGGCTATGAAAGAACTAGAAAAGATCCTAAAATGCAAAGATGTATTATTATTATTATTACTACTACTACTACTACTATTATTATTCTATTTATTTATATGCCTTCTTCCTCTCAGTATTAGGGACTCAAGGCGGCTAACATAATTTAAAATAGTCTAAGGGCCTTTGCAGACTGCCAGAAATAGTGCAAATTGAGGCCACTTTAACTGCCCTGGCTCAGTGCTAAGGAATTGTGGGAATTGTAGTTTTTTTCTGGGACATTGAGCCTTCTCTGTCAGAGAGCTCTGGTGCCACAATAAACTACAGTTCCCATGGTTCCCTAGCACTGAGTCAGGGCAGTTAAAGTGGACTCAATTTGCACTATTTCTGGCAGTCTGCAAAGGCCCTAAGTTAAAACAACTGAGCAGAAAAGTTAGAATTATACAAGCCATTGTTGTCCCTATTGCCATGTATGGATCAATATGTAGAGAGATCTTGTAGCACCTTTGAAACTAAAGGAAGAAGTTGGCAGCCTGAGCTTTCATAGACTTCAGTCTACTTCCTCAGATGCATTTGGTGGAGTGGTAAGCCTGGGACAGACATATATGCCATTAGCGTGTGAGAATGTCACTTCAAATTCAAAATCCTTTGTGTATTTCAATATTTCATTTCCACTTCATTTCCACACACAAAGGCCCTCCCTCCATCCACCATCAGGAGGAAGAGAAGGCAGAATGCGTGCTATTTTAATCTTATTATGTTTATTTTAATATTGCATTTAGTCTTTTAAGGGGAGGTATTGTATTACTGTTATTGTTGTAATGTATGTTTTTAATCTGTATCTTATATTTGTAAGCCGCCTTGATTGCTTAGGCAAAAGGCGGGATATAAGAAATAAATTACCGTATGTTGTTGTTGTTGTTGTTTTGAATCACCACTAGTCCCAGCTTCTGCCAACCCAGCAGTTTGAAAGCATGCAAATGCAAGTAGATAAATAGGTACCACTTTGGTGGGAAGGTAACAACGTTCTGTGCAGTCATACTGGCCACAGGATCCCAGAGTAGTCTCTGACAATGCTGGCTCTTCGGCTTAGGAACGGAGATGAGCAGCGTCCCCTACGATTGGACACGACTTGACAACCTTGTCAATGGGGAATACCTTTACCTTTAATGGCATATATAAGTCTGTCCCTGGCTTTCCACTCCACCAAATGCAGCTGAGGAAGTAGACTAAAGTCTATAGAAGCTCACGCTGCCAACCTCTTCCTTTCATTTAGTCTCAAAGGTGCTGCAAGATCTCTCTACATACTGATTCAACAGACTAAGGGGGGGTTGCAGACTGCCAGAAATAGTGCAAATTGAGTCCACTTTTAGGGTTAGGGTTAGGGTTAAGGAATCATGGGAACTGTATTTTATTGTGGCACCAGAGCTCTCTGACAGAGAAGGCTCAATGTCTCAGGAAAAAAAAAATCCCATGATTCCCTAGCACTAACCCTAACCCTAAAAGTGGACTCAATTTGCACTATTTCTGGCAGTCTGCAACCCCCCTAACACAGCTATAGCTTTGAATTCTACCATGGATGGATGTGAGAGCTGGACAGTTAAGAAAGAAGATAAGAAGAAAACCAATGTGTTTGAGAGAATGTGGGGCTGGAGAAGAGTGCTGAGGATCCCATGGACAGCCAAAAAAGACTAACAAATGGGTCATAGAGCAGATCAAACCAGAAACCTCCCTGGAAGAAGCCAAGATGGCTGGCGTACTTTAGGCACATCATGAGAAGACATGAATCATTGGGAAAAAAGCAATAATGCTAGGAAAGGTGGAGGGAAGTAAAAGAGAGGAGGGCACATGCTAGATGGATGGACTCCATTAAGAAGGTCTTGGGTCTAAATTTATAGGAACCTAAGCAGATCAGTGGAGGACAGGGAGTCTTGGAGATGTTTCATCCACAGGGTCACCATGGGTCAAAATCAACTCAAAGACAGTTAACAAAAACAACAAAAGGAGAGAGATCTTATAGCACATAGAATCATAGAATTGGAAGAGACCACAAGGGCTATCCAGTCCAACCCTCTGCCATGCAGGAACTCTCAATCAAAGCATCCCCGACAGATGGCCATCCAGCCTCTGTTTAAAGACCTCCAAAGAAGGAGACTCCATTATTCTCCGAGAGAGTGTGTTCCACTGCTGAACAGCCCTTACTGTCAGGAGGTGCCTCCTAAAGTTGAGGTGGAATCTCTTTTCCTGTAGCACCTTTGAGACTGACTGAAAGAAAAAAGTTGGCAGCATTAGCTTTCATAGACTAAAGCCTAAAGTCTAAATTCCTATGACAGGAATTGTATTCCAGCACACATGGAGGATGTCCAGGTAGGGGAACAAGTAGAGTAGAAGAATAGTCTAGAACCATGTTGGCAAACCTATGGCACATGTGCCACGGATGGCACCCGAAGCCATTTTCCCTGGCATGCAGAGTGGGGAAGAGGAGGAAAAGGTGCACACTTGTAACACCCGGTGCCGGAAGGCCTTTTAATTTGGGCACTCGGTCCCTTAAAGATTCTAGATACTGGTCTAGAAAAACTGTAAGGGATTAAGGGATAGATGGTGTGCTCTTGACTAGGTAGTTATGGGAAACCACTATGTACACAGTATTCCTGGATATGTGTGTTCTGATCAAACATAGAAATGTTGCCCTCCAAATGTTGCCTGATTGCAATTTCCAACATTCCTAACGTTTGTACGCATGCTGATTTGAGTTCAACATCCAACATCTGGTGAGCAAAAATGACCAAATCTGCTTTAGATAGTGTCTTTCACTTTCTATCTCTTTGTTCCCTGGAACCTCAATCCGTTACCTTTGTTCTTAGTATGTTGACAGGGCTGTATAACAGATGTCACAAGACTGCCTCCAGCAAAAGGGCGTCACTACATGTGAAGATTAGAGAAAAACATCTGTTTGCATTGCAGCAGAGAATGTATCAAGCCTGAAAGTAATACATGTGTATTTGAACACCTGTGTCCTAGAAATCTTCCTTTGCCAAGCTTTGACAGTGCATGTACATGGGTGTTTAAAAATGTATGTAAACACCCTTACAACTACCACAATTAATACATTTTCTGTTGAACGCACCAGTGTACTCTGCAGATGTTGTAGCCTGTGGTGCTACTTTAAATGTCTCCATCTGCACCGTTGCATTATAAGTAACTACTAATTGAACTATTAGTTTGAACAACTTGGGGCTCCTGTGCAGCAGAGCATGCAGTAGTTCTTCCTTTTGGAAAGAGTTCCTTCACAAGCAATTTCCCTGTTTTGCTTTCTGACTGAATCCGTTTCATCTCCAAGGTGGGGTTGCAAGCAGAGAGGACACTTCTTCAGGAGTGACATTCACTTGATCAATGTCAAGTGAAGGAAGGTGAAGGGGTGCTGTCCTTTGCTGTTTGTGTGGGACTAGGAATCAAGTTCACACCTTCACACTATTCTGATCAGGTCAGTTTCATTCCTAAGATCACCACCTTTGAAATGATGTTGACCTGGTCAAAATTGACATGATCGGATCATTTGCTTTTTGCTAGAAAGTAATTTAGGGCCTTTGAAGACTGCCAGAAATAGTGCAAATTGAGTCCACTTTAAGGGTTAGGGTTAGTGCTAGGGAATCATGGGAATTTTTTTTTCTGAGACATTGAGCCTTCTCTGTCAGAGAGCTCTGGTGCCACAATAAAATACAGTTCCCATGATTCCCTAACCCTTACAGTGGACTCAATTTGCACTATTTCTAGCAGTCTGCAAAGGCCCTTAGTTTCTGAATAGAAATTAGAAGAAAGGAGACTCTGACTAAACATTAGGATGAACATTGTGACTGTAACAGTTGTTAGTTGAATGGACTATCTTGGGAGAGGTGAGCTGTCCTAAGTTTTTAAACAGAGATTCAGTGGCCGTCTTCCAGGAATGTTTTAGCTGTGGAGTCCTGAGGTGGCTGTGCATACTGCATGACTCTCGGGATTCCTTCCAACTCTAATTGTTTTATTCCATGAAAGCTGGTAATGAGATGGGAGGGAGGACTCCAGCCAATTTATGCCTTGAAATAGCCAAAATGGCTTGAGTCCTATAATGAGCATTAGTGTAGGGAAGTAGTCATGGTCATGTGTCAGACTTAAATCAAAGAGGGCCAGGTTCACTGTTTTGCTCAGCAATAAGAATCAGTGGTTGTCCTTGGCCCAAGTTGCTATCAGGTTGGCTTACCTCACAGGATTCGTATGAGAATACAAGAGGGACAGGAGTTGTACATTCCCCATGAACCCCTTGAAAGAACAGTGGATAATGGATACAGAATAGATTGTGTCCAAAAGCTTTCCTTCTGTGGATTTCCCCTCCTAGAAGGAATATGTCTGTTGGAAGAAGATGACTTGTAGATCCAACCCTGTTCTTTATACTGTCTGTAGGGGCAATGCCAGTGATGGAAGTGAATTCTGCTTTATTAAAATAAGATGTACCTTTTGTAGCTACAAAGTCTGGAAGTAGGGTTTTAAAAACATTAACAACCAACTTGATTAAACCTTCTTGTCCTGCATTCTCTTACCTACAACGGCCTGTTATCTTACTTTGAGATCTTGTCAGGCCGGTCTTAAATAAGATCATGAGATATCGTCCCATTTCTGTGTTGTGAGTAGAAGCTGGATGCCATGGATTTTTTTTCTGGGAAGGAGTGATCCTGCTAATCTGTTGAAATTGGAGACCTGCATATTATTCCCTTATTTACATCTTTGGTAAGACTTGCCTCTAAAGAGCAAACATGTTGTGTAGTCACAAGGCAGAGTGCTTTGTTTGCTTTGTTACTTGTCAAAGGTGCAATTACTGCTGCTATAATTGAGACTGTTACCCATAATAATGAGTCAGATAAAATTCAAAAGCGAGTAGATATCTATCTGGAACAAAAGAATCTTTCTCTTAATGTTTTCCAGATACAGTAAAGAAGGCAGACCCGAAATCACACTTTTGGGGGGGTGTTGGTTGGTAACTAGCTTAAATTGTAATGCCTCCATTTGTGTTTCCTGTCTTACAGTGCTGTTTTCCGACTGCTTCAGTACCATATATTTCAACTTATTCCAAATGCATCTGAAGTTAGGCAGTTGCTGGTCTTTTTGCACACATTAATGCATGCATTCAGGTGCAAACTCAGTGCAGTTTGGCCACATGCGTTCTCATATATGTGTGTACCTATAGATGTTCTTGCTCACAACGAGATATAACCACACAGTAAAGAAAATGGAGAATAAAAACGTATTACTTTTGTTCTGCCCACCATCTCCTGCAGTACAACCTCTCACTACATGGAACTGTTCACTAGGAAGAGGATGTGGCTTGCTGCTGGCATGAGCTCCATTGAGCTCAGAGCTGTTGGCCAACTCAGTGATGCTGGGCCCTGCTGGGCAGCTGCTGGCTCTCTTCCCATAGCTAGGCTCCTCACGTTTCTGTGCTTCTTCCCATAGCCATTAGGAGCCATATTATTGCTCATTGTCATTCAGTGAACTAGGATAAAGTTTGGGTCAATTTATTTGTTTGCTTAGTTATTCCATTTATATGTCACCTTTCTCTCAGGATGGGACCCCAAGGTGGCTTCCACAAGTAATAAAGTTTGTAATAAAATTTAAAAACAATTGAAACACCTCATAAAACACATTAAAAATTTGCAAGGGTTACACAGAATCAGATGAATGTCGTGTTTTCTGTAAAAACCTTAGTTAAGAATGGTTCTAACTATAAGCAAGATCCATATCAGAGAGTCAGTATGACATAGTGGCTAGAATGTAGTTAGATTTGGAAATGTGGCCAGTGACTAGAATCTGCATATTGAAGAGGCAAGGATTCAATCACCATCCACTCTTAAAGTCATTGGATGACTTTGGGTTATAAAGCACATTGGGGGATTCTGGGTTATGAATTATCTGTCAGTTTAACCATTTGCACAGGACTATCATCCATATAATATTTGTGGTACTGGAACAGTGAAGTGTGTGTGTCTTTGAGATCCATGGGGAAAAGCTTTGATCTAAAAGTAGTAAGTTATGTAATCAGCAAGTAATAAATAATGTTAATTTGAATCATTATGTATAGGTACTTGAAGCCACCATTTTTCCATGTAAATACTGTGCACTAATTAGGGCTACTATATATTGAATTGATGTAACTACTCAGTAAACCAGTCATCTATAACACCATGTCCAGTAATAGTGGAAAATGTGCATCTCTAAATTTCACATGAGATACGATATTGTCCTACTCTATTTGTCATTCAGTTACATGTGAATGAATTTATGTACAAAGGGTGGTAAGTTACTATTTTGGTGAATGCATTTTTGTACTCTTGGTTATGGCCTGTTATTCAGAACACACTTTAATGAAATGCTTCTCCATTTATCTCACAGTGGTTTATGTACTTTTGCAGAATGGCCATTAAAAAGGCAAGAAAGAACAAGGCTGATAAAGCTGTGCAGAGAAAGAACAAAGTTCAAACTTCTGAGGATAACCAACTCATCATAATACATGATGATGAAAATGATGGTGGCTGTTCTGATTTAAAAGCAAAAGTGGTGAAGAAAAAGAAGGATTTGGTAAAAAGAGACGGTTCATATCAAAAAGGTACAAAGAAGAAGATAAAGAAAAATTACTCTGATATAAAGAACAAAGCATATGCAGACCTTCCCATTATAATAGAAAGCAGTTCGGATTCAGAATGTTTAACAAAAAATGAGGAAATATGCAAGAAACTCAAGAAAAAAGGAAAGCATAGACTTCCTTGTAAAGGAGATGGCAGTTGTGAGGTTCTTAGCAAAGGGCTGGCCAGAGAGCTGCAGGAAGCCCATTTGCTCTTTAGACAGTCCAGTAAAAGGAAAGGTCCTGGCAGCCATGGAGATGGTGGTGAATGTATTAAGAAGGGGAAAAAGAAGAAGAAACACAAACCCACTTGCTCCTTGATGTTACATGATGAAGATAATGAGGTTGAGTCTCAAAAACAGATCATCCCAAACCTAGAAACAATTTCTCAGGACGCAATGTTGTCTGGCAGAAAAATGAGACAGATTCTTGACAAGAGCAATGTTAGCAATGCTGTCAAGAAAAAGAAGATCCTGGATTATTTAACAGCTGTGGACAATGAAGAGAGCAGCAACAGGATTTTAGATAAAGGAATTTCTAACCTTGTTTACCAGTTACAAGAACAAAACTACTGCAAGATGAGAACTGTGGGCTGTAAAGGACATCAAGATTCTGCAGCCCAAGAATCGGAGGAAGAAGCCAGAGTGAAAAGAAAGAAGTGGAAGAAAAAGAAGCTCAAAAAAGAGAAAGCATATTTACTTATAACGTCACCCCAAACCCAAGAAAATAATTCTGGAGTTTCTAATGAGATTCTTCTAGAATCAAAATCTAGAGAAACCCAAGTTTTTCAGGAAGAGAAAATGGACTTGGTCCCAGACGCTGAACAAGTTGGCAGAGTAACTAAGAAGAAGAGCATCTGTACAAAAGCTGTAAGCAACCCTCCAGCCCTTCTAGTGGACAATGAAGATAGATCAGCGGTGGAGGAAAGGAAAAAGAAAGTAAAAAAATACAAAGGAATTCAAGAGTGTTCAGTGAATGGTCACAGTGGCAGATGTGAGAACAGTAGCAAGCAGCACATAAAGAAGAAGAGCAAAAGGAAGGATAGAGGAATTGTTGACAATAGTGAGGAAGAGCCCAGTTTGAAGAAAGGAAGGTTGAAAAAAGACGCAAAGGTACAGTCTCAGTACAAAATGACTTGTCAGTGACATCCCTAATGTTGGTGTCAACTGGTGCAGGTGCCTGGAGCTGCTGGGGAGGGGGGCTGCCCACCCAGGGCTGCAAGGGGCAGGATGGTTGGGCAGGTGAGGCACTGGGAAGGTGAGAGGGCCATGCACCACTCACTCCTCTTTCCCTTGTGCTTTGTCCAGTTCAGACAAACCAGCCAAAGCACCAGGGATGGTGGGAGTGGGGGCATGCACTCACCTCTCCTTCCCCAATGCTTTGGTCAGATCAAGCCAGCCAGCCAAAGCACCAGGGAAGGTGGGAAGAGGGCATGCTTGTGTGCACACGCTCAACCCTCCTTCCCCATTGCCTTGGCTTGCTGGGTCCAGAGCACCAGGATAGCAGGGAAGGAGAGAGGGGTGTATGCTTGTCCCTCTTTCTCTGCTGCCCTGGGTCCCTTGAGAGCCACAGCGGCAGCACCACTCCACCCCCGCAGCAGGAAGAAGAACCAAGGGGGTGCCACTCATCCTGCGAAGTGTCACCCGGCATGGTCTGCACCCCCTGGGCCTCCCCTTGACACCACTGTACTGTATGTGTTTATTATAGATTGGATCTACCATAGTTTAGTCATGCCTTAATTGGTCTCACTGAATTCATTGGAAGTTTAGTTATTGACTAACTCATGCGATTAATTAGGACTTAACCCTAACTGGCTTACTCTAAGTCAAACCCTAGGTTTTTATCTCCCCCCTTTCCCAAAGAGTCACATATGTTCAGAGTCCCACATATTGTTTTTACTGCTGCTGGCTACAAACATGGATGGCTTTGGAAAGTGATTAGACAAATTCATAAAGGCTGTGGCTATAAGTCATAATGGCCATATGCTGCTTCCTTGGTTAGATGTAGTGTACCTCCAACACCAGTTGGTAGGAGGAAAGAGTGGGAGGATGCTACAGCCCATATGGACGGTTTTTGGTTTCCAGCATATCTACTTGGCCCTTGTAGGAGCAAAATGCTGAACCAGGGTGCCTGCCCTTGTATTTTTATTTACTCCTTTTCTCTATAGTCACAGCAATCCTATGAGTTGATTACATTTGGCTCAGGGGCACCCAGCAAGCTTCATAGCTGGATGGTGATGTAAATATAGTTCTCAGTCTTGGTCCAGCTTTCTAATGACCACTCCCACCCTGGTCTGAGAAATTTTCAATTTTTTTCAAATATGAGTCTTTATAAAGTAAACATTTTTTAAAATGAGCTATATTAGGCTGAAAGACAGGAACTGGCCGGAGGTCATTTGAAGACTTTCAGGGGCCAGCAGAGATTTGAACATAGGACTTTCTGAGTCCTATATTGGCATTCTAATTTAGCATTTGCCAGCCTTGCCAGGTTTGTTAGACTATAACAATCCATATTTAACATGGCCATGGTGATTGAGAATAATGGGATGTGTAAATAAACCATTAAATCTTAAGAGTTCCAATTTGGGGGTGGCTGCCCTAACCCAGTGGTTTTCAGCTTGTGAACTTCTAGCTGTTAGTGGACTCCAGTTGCCAGGATCTCTGGCCACTGGCCTTGCTGGTTAGGTTTTTTGGAGCTGAAATTGAAAAGGTATGGAGGACAGAGGTTGAGAACTGCTGTTCTAACTATTTCAATTGCAGTTCCTCACAACATACATCATCTTCAGTAGTTTGGATGTTGCTGGTGGCAGGGAAACAGGGCAGACTGTTTCACAAGCCTAGAACATTTGTAATATTGGATATCTGTCCATTATACATTACAGGATTTTTTTTACTAGTGATACCCCTGGGGATGTCATTTTTTTTTTTATTAGGTGTTTTCCTTTTGACCTTTCAAAGGACAGAGTAGTTTTATTGCAGGGATAAATGTTCAAATTAAATTGCCTTTGCTTGTTGGTTGTGAGTTGGATGTCTGCAGCTGCTCTCGTGTGTGTGCAGGAGCAAGATAAAGCTTGAAAGGGGCAGTCAATTGCATTTACAGATTTCAGCAATGAAGGTGCTAAAAGGAGCAAAGAGCATTTTCATCAACTGCTGGGTGAGAGGCTGAGCCATGCTGTGTAATGTCTGTGTAAGCTTACTCGTAAATGGATCCTCTGCAAAAGAAATTTGTGACTTCAAGATGATAGGTTACAAATTGTGTTGGCACAATTGTGGAGGCTCCACTATGTGTTATCAAGCTTTGTCTCAGGGTCAGCATCCAACCAGGTCCTGCAAGCACCAGCCAGTCTGCTTTGCTCCTTCTTCCTCCCTCCTTTCCCCTTCGAGGAAAGGAAAGAAGCCAAGTGGACATGTAGCCAGTGCTTGGAGGAACCAATAGAGTCCCCAACTCTGGGAAGGGCCAACCAACAGTGCTTTGCTCCCCACATCAGCCAGTTTTCAGACATCACCAAGCATGTTTTGTTCCTTCCAACTTTGTCTTGTGTGGGAAAGGGCGGGGAGTAGCAAAGCTTTGTCCCCAGTCAAAGTGTTTTTACACACCCGTGATTCAATCCATGAAAGGCTTGCAGGGGAATCCAGCCCCATCTCAACCCCCTGAAAGTTTTCCTACTCCTACATTCCTCCGACACCTTTGGTTTGGGGGTCTTTTTCTAAAATTCTGGGCTTCCATACTCAGTTCTGAACATTTGTTTGAGATTTTAAGAATTGACAGCACTCAAAGCAGTGGGAAGCCATAGGAATTGTATGACTTGCGAGCAAGGTTTTGCAGGGCTAACATCCAAAGGGAGTTCCAGTTCTCTGCTAAATGACCCTGAAGTAAAGGGTGAATTAAACCCTACAGGGCTTGTTAAAAGTGTAGTCTGTAGGTATTAAGTGCTGCTGCATTCCAATTTATTATTTAGTCAAGTGTGTGCAAAAGAGATAGTATGATTTGTCATGGGGGGGGGGGGGGGAATAAAGAACATATTGCCTTGAATGATAATAGAAATGAAGCATTGCAATGTTTAAAATAAATAAGGGACACTAACTGGGAGCATTTCCCACTAAGGGTGGTTGCCTGGGAGTTATTCTAAATTGCTGCTAGGTGTAATGAGGTGCAGGTGATTCTGAAAAAAAAAAAGCACCCATGGTCTAGCCATGGTCGAAGTTCCCACCATTGAGCAAAATCCATTGCTTCTTCTGAATTCCCTGCCTGCTGCAAATCAACAGCTTGTCTTGGCATGCCTTGCTTTTTACACTCTGGGCTTGGTGTTCTTGCCACCTTCAGTGGATCTGGTAGACCAGATCTGGACCATGGGTAGCCAGTTGCCCACCAGTGATATAAACTGTGGATTTTTCTTTCCATGTGGCACTTTTATGACATACTTTTTACCTGCTATTTAAACATGACTAGATCCCTGTGAAATTCAAATTGTGTATTTTTTTTACAGGTAAGGGAAGATGAAATAAAAGTTGTGGCGTTCAAGAAAGGAAACTGTGATGAAATCAATATAGACAAGGTACTATCTTATTTTGTCTGCATTGTTATTACTGTGACATCCATCAGGCTGATTTTGATGAAGTTATGCGTATTGTATATTTATTTATTAAGTCTCGGTCTCACCATTCCTTCAGTGAGCTTAAGATGGACTAGATCAGGGTTAGGCAACCTTTCCCCTTTAAGGGCCAAGGGACTTCAGCTCCCAGAAGCCTCAGTCATGTTGGCCAATAGTCCCATGTTGGTCAATAGCTCCTGGGATTCTGGGAGCTGAAGTCCCTCGGCCCTTAAAGGGGAAAGGTTGCCTACCCCTGGACTAGATGGTTGTTTTTCCTACAACAACCCTGTGAGGTAGGTCTGGCTGGGAAGGATTGACTGCCCCAAGATCATCCAATGAGCTTTAAGACTCAGTGGGAGCTCAGTAAGCTGAAGTAAGTAACAACCAAGATCCTGGATCAGGAACATATTGCACATGGATAATTATGATCTGTTTCCTCTCCAACCCTCCCCCAAATCCACCTTTTCTCTGCTGCAATCCCAGCCAGACATTTCCTATCTGGTGGAAAGCAGGATGTGTGGCAGAGAAGCATCCAGGTATGTACAGCAATAACATCATGCTCAGGGATCTCCAGAAAAATATCTGGACACTTCTTTGCCACCACCACCCCATTCTCTCCACCACTAAGGAAGTGGCCATTTGGGGAGGCTGCAGGTGAATTGTTGGAAGGGGGATTTTGGCTGCTGCATGATTAGTGTGCAATTCTGACTCCACAACAATCGGAAAAGTTAGTTTTGAAGTCAAGTGTTATTGTTAGTCACTAACAGCATCCCAGCCAATATTTAGAATGGCGAAAGAGGGCTTGTGTGTAGGCCTGGCGTAAGGCAAAAGGCAGCAGTTCTTTGGATAAAGTCGAATGGCCCTCCATAAATTGAGAACTAAATCAAAAAGGAATTCTGCATAACTATCCCTCTTCATCCTCCAACTACAGTTGTGCCTATGCAATCTATCCCTTTTGTGGGGTAGCTTTGTATTTCCAGAAGTAATTCCAGGCACACTGTTGTGGGCATAACCTTCCCCACACAAAATGGTGGAAATATGCATTGATTCTTCAGGACTGGAGACTCACAAGCTCTTACATTTTTCCTTTCTGGATTCAGGCCTTGATGATAAGCTCCCTCATTTTGCCAGACTTAATGGAAATAGCATTTTTTAAAACAGCTACTGGCAGCTATGTCCAAAGAGGATACTGGTGTTTTAAGCTTTCTGCAACTGGATCCAGGAGACACTGGGAAGCTTGTCCATCTTTTTTATCGTTTTTAGAGCATGTGTTACTTGTCACATTCTGTAGGCTGAGAATATCCCAACTAGCCATTCCCCAAAATACTGTCATTGTGTGACTTGTGCATGACTGCTCATTTGGGGTTATCTCTTGCCCTTGGAGGCAGGGCTGGCTTTACCATTGGGCAGAGTGAGGCCCAGAGGCTCAACTTATGTCGAGGAACAGCAACCACTGTCTCTCCTGATTCCTCTCCTGATTCAGCTGGTTTATTCTCCTTGGGTGTGGTGAAGGATGGTATTCCATTGAAGGTATTCAACTGAGTCCATTCAGCTTCTGTATATAGAAATGCAGGAGAAGGTGCCATGTTGTCTTTTTTTCTCAGGATCTTGGCACCAATCTCTGTATATAAAGAGATTTTTAAAACTATCTTTTATTTCCAACTGAGTAATCTTTTTGCCACTTCTTCATCCAGTCTATCCTTTGTTAACCAGTTTTCTCAACTTGTTGAAATGAGGGATCACATCATGGTGTTGTTTTTTTCTCCCCTCCAGTCGAGACGGCGGGCTCTCCAAGAAGAGATTGACCGGGAGTCTGGCAAAACAAAAGTCATCAAGGAAGAGGAGGAATCAGTGAGTGCAAATCCTGTGATGGCCTGGTCAGAGAGGATAGTGTAGCCATTTACTGCTGTCAGGTTGATACTCTAGTCATATCCAGGAATTGGTGTGCTGGTCTCTACTGTGAGTGGGAACTTGAAGTCACACTATAGAACAAATTACAGTCCTCACTTCACATTTGCAGGGGTTAGGGCAGGGGTAGGCAACCTGTCCCCTTTAAGGGCCGAGGGACTTCAGCTCCCAGAATCCCAGGAGCTATTGGCCAACATGGGACTATTGGCCAACATGGCTGAGGCTTCTGGGAGCTGAAGTCCCTCAGCCCTTAAAGGGGAAAGGTTGCCTACCCCTGGGTTAGGGGAATGAGAGCCCCAGGAATATGAAAAAAATCATGAATAACTCCTCCCCCTTACTCAGAAGCCAGTTAAAGGGAGGGGTGGGCAGGGGAAGAAGAGCAGAGGTGCACGCTCCTTTTTCCCCACCCTCCCTTCCCTTTAATTGACTCCTTGCCCCTTCACCTCTCTGATCCTCTCCTTGGGCAGCCCAGGGAAAGGATTGGGGAAGAGAAGGGTCTCTTGGGGGGGGCTACAGCACCTCCTGCCTTCGCCTCCCCGATCTCTCCCTGGCTGCCTAAGGAGAGATCAGGCAGGGAAAGGGAGGAGGAATGCCCGCATTAGCAGCCTTGACCTCGCGAATAATCGAAACCATGAATCTCAAGGATGCAAATTTGGAGGGCGGACTGTAGTTCAATCCTTAGAGATGTTGAAGGATGGCCAGTAAACTCCAGCTTCCAGTGAGCTGTAATGTCTACAATTAATCTTGAAGAATACCATTTTCGCTGTATTCCCTTTGGGCAGTTAGTTGTGAGGTGTTTGCTGCAGAAACCATATTTTGTATTTACTGTGGAATATAAACATCGATATCTCTTAAACGTAGCTGTCATCACAGTAATTAGCAGCACTACTTTTTTATCTTTTTTTTTATTGGTATTCTTGATCTTGGGCAAGTCACATGCTCTTAGGCTCAGGGGAAGGCTATGGCAAACATCTGAACAAATCTTTGCAAGAAAACCCCTTAGGGTTGCCATAAGTCAGAAACCACTTGAAAGCACACACCACCAACAGTGTAGTGTGGTATTCTCCTAAGTAAGTGTGGTTGTACCTAGAACCCAGAGAAGGCAGCAACATTTAAATAATCTGTCTCTGTATCCATTCAAAAGACTATTCTGAAATACCGTTTGCCAGTGGAAACCAGAGATAGATTTATGAAGGAGATTTCATAGAATCATAGAGTTGGAAGAGACTACAAGGGCCATCCAGTCCAACAGGAACTCAAAAGCATAACATTCTCGATAGATGGCCATCCAGCCTCTGTTTAAAGTCCTCCAAAGAAGGAGACTCCATCACACTCTGAGGAAGAGTGTGCCACTGTCAAACAGCTCTCACATTCAGGAAATTCCTCCTAATGTTGAGGTGGAATCTCTTTTCTTGCAGCTTGCATCCATCGTTCCGGGTCCTGTTCTCTGGGGCAGCAGAAAACAAGCTAGCGCCCTCCTCAGTATGACATTCCTTCAAATATTAAAGAGGACTATCATATCCCCTCTTAACCGTCTCTTCTCTAAGCTAAACATACCCAGTTCCCTAAGTTGTTCCTCACAGGGTATGGTTTCCAGACCTTTCACCATTTTAGTTGCCCCCCTCTGGACATGCTCCAGTTTTTCAACATCCCTTTTGAATTGTGGTGCCCAGAACTGGACACAGTATTCCAGGTGGGGCCTGACCAACGCAGAATACATTGCCACTATTACTTCCCTTGATCTAGATCAGGGATAGGCAACCTTTCCCCTTTAAGTGCTGAGGGACTTCAGCTCCCAGAATCCCAGGAGCTATTGGCCAACATGGCTGAGGCTTCTGGGAGATGAAGTCCCTCGGCCCTTAAAGGGGAAAGGTTGCCTACCCCTGATCTAGATACTATACTTCTACTAATGCAGCCTAAAATTGCATTGGCCCTTTTAGCTGCAGCATCACACTGTTGACTCATGTTCAATTTGTGGTCCACTAGGACTCCTAAATCCCTTTCACACATAGTCTCATTAAGCCAGGTGTCCCCCATCTTATATCTATGCATTTCATTTTTTTTTGCCCTAAGTGCAGTACCTTATGTTTCTCTGTGTTGAAATTCATTTTGTTAGCTTTGGCCCAGCTTTCTAATCTATTAGGTCATTTTGAATTTTCATCCTGTCTTCTGGGGTATTAGCTATTCCTCCTAATTTGGTGTCATCTGCAAATTTGAGAAGCATGCCCCCTATTCCTTCATCCAAATCATTGATAAAGATGTTGAAGAATACTGGGCCCAGGACAGAACCCTGTGGCACCCCACTGGTCACTTCTCTCCAGGATGAAGAGGAGCCATTGCTGAGCAACCTTTGCAACTAACTTGTTTGCAAGAATTTCATGGGGGACCTTGTCAAAAGCCTTACTGAAATCAAGATATGCTATGTCTATTACATTCCCTTAATCTAGCAAGCTGGTAATTTTATCAAAAAAAGAGATCAGATTAGTCTGGCATGACTTGTTTTTGAGAAACCCATGTTGACTTTTAGTGATTATGGCATTCCCTTCTAAATGTTCACAGACTCTCTGTTTAATGAACTGTTCTGGAATCTTTCCCGGTATTGATGTCAGACTAACTGGGCGATAGTTGTTGGGATCCTCTTTTTTCCCCTTTTTGAAGATGGGGACAATGTTTGCCCTCCTCCAGTCTGCTGGGACTTCTCCTGTTCTCCTGGAGTTCTCAAAGATTATTGCCAATGGCTCCAATATTATATTTGCCAGTTCTTTTAATACCCTTGGATGTAGTTCATCTGGTCCTGGAGACTTATATTCATTTAGGTTAACCAGGTATTCCCTTATTAGCTCTTTATTTATTCTGTACTACATTTCCCCTATTGTGTCCTCTACTCCATCTTCCTCAGGTTGAACACCCTTTCCCTTTTGTTGGAAGACTGAAGCAAAGAAGGTTGAGTAGTTCTGCCTTTTCTCTGTCCCCTGTTAGAATTTTTCCATTTTCTCTGCGCAGTGGCCCTACCATTTCCTCCTTTCTTTTGCTACGGATATACCCAAAGAAGCCCTTTTTATTGTATTGAACCGCTCTAGCAAGCCTGAGCTCATTCTGTGCTTTAGCTTACCTGACTTTAGCCCTATATGTGCTAGCTATTTGTTTGAATTCCTCTTTAGTGATTTCACCCTTTTTCAAGTAAGGCCAACTTTACACCTAATGATAATTCACGAGAACTGTTGAATTTTGTTTTGTTAGTGAATAATAATGTTGCTAAAGATCACCTGGAAGTTTTGGTAGACCTATATGATCAAGAACTATTGAGTAATTGGTCTTCAGATCCAGAATGTATACATGAAAATCTTTATTTCATGCCCTCTGTCTGACTGTATGAGAGAGGCCAGAGACCTGGGCCTCTCAACCATTGAAAAGCTTGCTTGGAGCCATGTTGGAGTAGATCTGGTGTGTTGGGAGGGGTGGGCAGGTGCAGGAGGATGTTTGTAGGATTCAAGACCATTTAACCGCCTAGTACTGTGTGGGAAAGAATGCAAGGCCTTGGAAGGGAGAGTGAGTTGTGGGGAATTCTTAAAAGTGAAAAAGTTACCGCTTCAGATCTGGCAATGAACTTGCTACTGCGCTGAACCTAATTTTCATCAACATTTTTCTGGATCCATCCATGATGTACTTTGAATTAGGAAGAGACAGCATCACAGATTGGCCCAAGAGCCACCAATCAGTTTCATGGCTGAGTGGGGACTGGGAACTCCCAAATCCCAGTCCAACACTCTAATGGTTGCACCAATTAGACTCTAACCACTACACCACACAAAATCCTTTTTTGTTTCAGCTGTTTCAAGTGGACAGCCACTTCCTGATAGTTTCCTTCAGCATTGTTTACCAGGATGCACACATTTGAATTCTTTGTGAACCACTGTATTTTGTTGCTCAGTCGACACTGTTGCTTTATTACTGTGGTTCATTAGGTGGATTTATATTGGCTTCTAGAAACAGGGAATTAGGAGCTGTTTATTCCATTTGCAGTTGTAATCTTCTAGCTTTAGTAGGGACCAGATGCATGTAACTCACAATTCTCTTCCTTGCTGTTTAGGGCAACCATTTTGGGCAATGGAGCACAGCAATGTTTGGAAGTTCAGAGCGGAAAGCCAAGTTCCTCAGCCTGCTGGGTGGATTTAAGAAGGGCTCTTCTGTGTCATCACAACATCCTCCTGTCCATGCTACAAAACTGAATATGGCTCTTGACTGGAATAGGGAGCAAAATCTCCAGCAAGACCTGCAGGCTGAATTTGAGAAGGCCATAGATCAGAAGCATCACCACAGAGGCTTTGGATTTCAGCCTGCTATACAGAAGAACATGTGGATAGATAAAAATGCTTCAAAATCTATAAAATTTGAAGACTGAACTATTGGGGAAAGGAAAACGGCAACGTCTATGAGTTTTCTTAGCAACATTTTTGCGCATGGCAACAAAATGGTTCTCACAAAGCATATTTTTGGGTAGTCCAACCACCAGAATCTGACTTATCTCATGTCCAAAACTTTAACAGCACCATGGTTTTTGTTTCTGGAAATACAGATGTCAGTTTATTTTCCCATGTGAGTAGCATTTATATCTGATGTGCTTTGTAGAGACATACAAGGACAGAAGCCTTCTTATTTGGATACAGCAGCCTTTCCTCAGGTGAACACAGCTCAACAAGCTAGAAAACCAGAATGATTTGTCTTACCTCTTTGTTCACAGTAACACAGCTGAGCATTTTTTTTTTTTGTACTTGTGCCATCTTATTTTAGCGGCTGCTATAATGACTTATGATTTGAGCTATAGACAGGCAATAGCAAAAAATGCATCATGAGGAAGCAGTATATACCACAGCATAATAAAGTGACAAAATCTTGAATTCTAGAAATACATTGGGGAGAAGACACAGAGGAGTGAAATGTCAGCTGCAGCCTTCTGAATGTTGTATCTGTTATCCAACAGACAGGGGAAATTACCAAATGCATTTTATCTGCACAGTACTGGTAAAGTGCTTAGGGCAGATGACCCAGAGTTTCAGTGTATTTGCCATTGAGAGACTTAATAAAAAGCAATGCATATATATTTTGTAAATAATAATTCAGGTTTGAATGGGCATTTGGAGTACTTGCACAATCTATGCATTAAGCTCAGTGAGGCCAAAGCCATTTATGATGTTGCTGCTCTCCTTTCTGGTGCAGCAAAAGTGTTTTAAACAAGAAGTGAGCGTGCTCTGGAGATTCAGCAATCAATTTTTTTTATCTTCAGGATCTGCTGAAGTCTGCACCAGCCCTGAAAAACTTAACAGGAAAGAAACAGAAACAAACAGAAGTCTATGTCAAAAAATCCCTTGAGGAGTAAACAAGGTGCTCTCCCTGAATTTTCTTTTGAGGGAACGGGTAAGAAAGCTGCCAACCCACCCACCCACCCCCCAAAAAACAAACCAAAAACAGGAGTTCCATGGCTCCAAAATGAAGTCCCATGTTTTAAACAAAACAGTATGGTAGCTGTTTCCGAGAACCAGTGTGGTGTAGTGGTTTGAGTGCTCAATACAATTCTACAGTTCCCATGATTCCCTAGCACTGAGCCAGGGTAGTTAAAGTGGACTCAAGCTGCATTATTTCTGGCAATCTGCAAATCACTCAAAAAAGGTACGGAAAACACATGGGATAGATCAGCTATTGCTGTCCATATAGACAAAGTACTTGTACAGCAACCACTCCCTATTTATTTTGTCTTACTTTCTGACTTGTTCTTAGTGTCAGGATTAGAAGTAGTAAAATATTAAATGGTTGTTCTGAAGAGGAATCACAGAAAACTCTTAGAAACTTTAGTGGGCGACTTCAGGGACTAAGGTGTACAAGGAGATTCCACTGTATGTACTATATTTTGACCCATTCTACATGAATTTGATTGTCTTACAGTGTTTTTTGAGTGGATCAAAATTCACCATTTTTTAAAAAATGTGAATATATATGGATTTCATATTTAAGCTAATAAATGTTAAAAACATCAGCCTTTTGTGTTTGCTTCGAGTTTTGAATTAGCTGAAAAGCTGAGGCCTCTTTTAGAATTGGCATAACAATACTGACTGCTGAGGACTCGGAGCAGCAAGGGAGAAAGCAGTTGTCTTCCTATCCTGCTCATGGGCTTCTTGTAGGCCATATTAACTGATATTAAAATTGATATCAAAAGTTGACTAGGGGTGAAGGAGGACTTAACCTGTGGGTAAACACATCTTTGGTCCACACAGCTGCCACAGCCTGGTTTTACTACAGTTTTTCTCCCACAATGTGTGTGCACAGCTTTTGCTGATTTAACAACATTGCATGAGTTAGGTTCTCTGTGTTCAGCAATCTGCAAAAGCATAATCCTTATTGCTATCCAAGAAATGCCCCTATCCTAAGTGTACCATCAATTGAAACTCTTCAAGGTGACAAGTTCATTTTGTCATACAGAACAGACAAACTGCAACTTCTTCCCAATGAAAAATTTGTAAGAGCTTCTGAGCTGGCTTGGTGTTCAGAAGCCAGATTTAGGCATATTGCAGGGCTATATTCATTATTGTAATCATATCCTTACTTTGAAGTCTGTCCTCAAATCTCCTTTACTTTACATGGGTTTTGGCTTACCTACATAACCAAAAGCTTGGAACTGGAACTCCCACTGGCCACCTAGCAAGGGATGATGGGGACTGGAGTCCAATAACCTGAGGAGGGGGTTGTCCACTCCTGCCCTGAAGAGCTTATGCAAGTTATGCACTTTGCCTTTACTTGCATCTCTAATTTTAGCCCCTTTTAAGTATGTTTAACTGCCATTGCCATAGAATCACACAGAAGAGACAAGGGTCATCCAGTCCAACCCCCTACCAGGCAAGAAGACATAATCAAAGCACTCCCAACAGATGGCAAGGAGACTCTACCATTCATCTGTCCCATCTGTTTTTCTGTTTTCTTATTTTGTAAGTTCTTTGAAGCCAAGGACCTGTCTCATTTTGGAATTATAACTAAATCTAAGGCACATGGATGCATTGCCAGTGCTGAATTATTAACATGTACAACCTACTCTGTTTTAAGATGATGTTCACCTTATCTCAAAGGGTTCTGTAATTTAAAATAATTAAAAAAAGCTGAATTCACTCATGCGACTCAATCAAAAGGCAAATACACAGTAAATTATCCATCATAATAATAAGTGTGCCTAATGACTACAAAATAGCCAGCTAAGCACTGCTTGGAAAGATCAGTAATAGGAATTGAATACAAATTTGTATGACTTGATTAGTTTTTTAAAATGCAGTGATGCATTGCAAATTTACATATTTATTTTCCTTGAACCCAGTGGCTTTCAAATACTTTTCAAAGAGCTATCACAAATATTTATGTGGCTTTCTATTTATTGTCTTTTTAATCAACAAAGAAATAGCAATGTGTTTGAAAAACGGCATTTGCATTGAATGCAGAAAAATTTCTAACAGTTGTCCATAAATGGACTCATTTCTCAAAGGCAGCTCTATGGGAAGATCATTGATCAGCATGCCAACATGGGTTACTGTATCTATTTTTCCTTACAGTTCCATGGGATTTATTTCCATTCTGAAATGACATGATACCATTTGACTGATCCAATGTTACCATGTAAGTCACCTTTTAACAGTTAATGTCTGTGCAGTGGCAAACAAATCTCCTTTCAAAAATGATTTCACTGGCAGGAAAATTCTCTGCCTCTGACCAAATAAATCTGTCACAAACTTAAGAGACAATTCAAGATGAAAAAGATACTTCTAAATGAAAATACTGAATGGCAATAATAGTCTAAGATGCAGCTTGTATTTTACAGGCCTTGGAGAACTGCCTTCTAGTAGATCTGACTCCAGGAGACTAACATTCATCAGGTCCTCGACTGCAGAGGAAGGCGTAGTGCCAGCTCTGTGAAATGGCTCATCTCAGCATGTGAGCTTTGCCTCTTGATGTATTCCAAGGTTCTGACCTAGAAAAGGAGAAAAGGAAAACAAGAACACTTTGGAAATTAGTTCTGTCTTCAGTGAGAGAAGAGAGGGAAGGTTCTCTCTATAGTTCTTCAGTGGCTGCATACCCATTCCAAACTAATAGGCCAAGCAGTCTTAAGCAATGCAATCACAGACAAATACACCAAATATAATTTGTACCCGGGGAGGGGGTGAGTGAATTCACACATGAACCACAGCCTTTATTTCAAAAAGAGCCTATGGACTTTTTCAGACGGGCAAAAGGGACGGGAGCATAGCGGGATGTGTCGCGCAATTGGGTGAAGATTTTCAGATGCTGTCGCGATAATCCCATCATTATCCCATGAATAAAGAGGAGTTTTCCAGCTGTTTTTCATACACAGGAAAGTACCGTGAGGGAAAAGCAGTTGGAAAACTCTTTATTCATGGGATAATGACAGGATTGTTGCGACGTCTTTTTTGGAGGGGCCAACCAATGCTTTTGGGATGGCCTGGGAAAGAAAGTAAGCAACAAACCTGCCCCGACCAACTGATAGCCCCTCAGCAATGGATATTTCAATGACATGTGACCCCTGAACACAACAATTTCAAATGGCGAATGTCCACTGACAGTCCTGCTCACCATGAATTTGCCTAAATCCCTCTTTCATAGGCACCAACCACCACCACATTTTGGCCCTCCCAATGTTTTTTTATCTACAAGCTTCATAATCTGTTATCACTGTCTATGCTCCCTGGGCCTTGGGAAGCCTAAAATATCTGGAGAAGCAAAGGTTTCCCTTGTATGAAGAAATGTTCTCTCTGACTATCCTCAACAGTATATATCTTCATGTTTATAGGACAACCCAGTTTTGTAGGAAAGGAGTGGGAGGAACCTAGTGTTAGTATATAAGAAGAAAGGGGCTCTTCTGTTATGCAATTTCTTGTTTTTCTAAGGCTAAATCTAAAAACCATAAATCAAAAGACTTAAACGTCAATGAAAATGGAAAGAAGTTAATTCTGCTAAACCATTAGAAATGGAAAATCATTCATAGCTACTTAGTATCCCTTTATTTTATTTTTTCCCTTTTGGGTTAACACCAACTGTACCCAACTCTAGTTCTAAGATATGTCTGTCGTCTCTCCTTACCATGGTTTTTGTGTCAGCAAAGCCATGCTTCTGAGCCAGGTTCCACAGGTTAACAGCAAGCTGGTTGAGTTTGTTGTTACGCAGATCTCCATGGGCCAAGATGCTGTTGAAGAAGTAGAGGGCCAGCTGGCTCTGACGCTTTAAAGTCTACACAGGTTTTAAAGAAGGTATTAAATTGTATGCCACTTGTAAGACCACACCATAAGGGGAAGGGGTGTCAGCTGGCTAAGTGATTTTCATTACTTATCTAACCCCCCCTCCCATCCCTCTCCCTCGTGCTTCATAGTTTCTTTTAGAGTGTCAGGCTCAAAACATGGACTGCCCTATTAACTATTGGCAAGCCCCACTAAAAGCCGTTTTGGCTGTCATGGCAGGATATAAATGCTTTAAAGAAAATAATAAATTCAGTGCTATTTCGTCTAATGCTTTCCTTCTTTTTGCCTATTGTTTACTGAAGTCAACTTGAAGGTGCACAAAATACAAAATAAGGATGGTATTCTAGTCCATCATTTTTAGTCCATGAAAACATGTGCTGGTTTGTCAAGGTGTGTCCGAACTCTTTGTTGTTTGATATGCACCAACCAGCCTTTCTGATGGCGAGAACATATATTTTGCCTATAGATAGTCCCTGAGAGCCAGCATGGTGTAATGGCTGGACTATGACTCTGGAGACTGGGTTTGAATTTCCCCATGGGAACTTGGTGATAATTATTGGAATCGCAGCAGATGTGAGAGGGATTAAGTCTTTCCTCTCATGCTAAGTTCCTGAGTAACGTAGTTTTTTTTGAAGCTGGTATTTACTTTTGGAAGAAATCCACTGGCACAAAATCCTAGGAAGAAAAGAAAGCAACATGGTGGCACAGACCAACAAAGGGTGCTTTCCTTCAAGGTTTCCAAAGTGACCAACAGCTTCACTGCAGTGACTGATGCACCCCACCACCAGTAAAAATTGGCTATGCAACACATTTATGAAGCTATGCTAATTTTGCCCAAAGCTAGAGAACCTGTAGCTCTTCAGATGGTATTGAACTCTTAGTTTCCTTCCAGGGTGACCAGATGTCATAACTGCAAAGAGGACAAAGCACTGTAAAATGTAGGACATTCAATAAAAATGTAGGGCATTCCAAACTAAAAGCTAGAAACACTCATAGACATATCAATTCATGCTTCTTAGGCATGCTCAAAATGAGGACATTTTGGAATTCATCCTAGACAGAAGGTTGAAATGTAGGACTTGTCCTGGAAAAGGAAGACGTCTGGTCATCCTGTTCCCATTGGCCTCCACCAGCTTGGACAATGGTGAAGGATGATGGAAGTAGCAGTACATCAACAACTAGAGGGCCACAGGTTCCTGTGACTCAGAAAATGTCCCTCAAGAAAATATTTTGCAGTGACAAGAAGGAAACCCCTCCCTTACCTCATCTTTTCCAAGGCTTTTCAGATGCTCCAGGATCTGGGCTATCACTGTTTCACACAGCTTGTTTGTTTCTGTCAGGAATTTGGTATCTCCACCATACAAAGTATCATTGGATTCAACTGAGAAAAGAGGAGGTTTTAGATTAAAATTAAGGAAAGTGGCCAGGTAAGAATGTTTGACTAATTTAGAAGAGAAGAGATGAAGGGCGGGGGCAGAATTACACTAAGGAGCATGTAAATGAGACATAATACAATACACACACACACATATACACGACAGCCAAGGAGACAAACAAATGGGTTCTAGAACACATCAAGCCCAATCTCTTTGTTGTTTGAATCCTACCAAACAATCCTAGAAGCCAGGATGACTAAATTGAGACTGCTGTACTTTGGCCACGTCATGAGAAGCAGGACTTGTTAGAAAAGACAGTAATGCTAGGAAATGTAGAGGGCAGTAGAAAAAGAGGAAGACTACATGCCAGATGGTTAGACTAACTCTGGAAGGAAACAATCAGGAAGGCGACAGGCCTGAGCTTACAGGATCTGAGCACAGAAGTTGAGGACATGGGTCTTGGAGGTGGGACCCCACATGGTTACCATGAGTCAAGGGCAGTTAACAACAGCAACAAGAGTTAAAACCTCCCTCTTTTACCTTTGTCCACATGGTAGATGTAGGTCTCCTGACTCATTGCTGAAAGAAGGTGCACAACATTGGTATAAATCCGGATTTTATCATCACTGTTATCTTCCCAAGTATAGTCCTGGATGACATTGAGCAGTCCTCGCACAAGAAACAAAACACCTTGCTCAGGATGGTCCTAGGGAACAAAGAGAAAGATTCATCCTTATAACAGAAAAAAATTCCCTCTGCTCCCAAACACTGCTGTAGAAAAGATCCAAAATATTTGTAACAGGTTGTAAGTATTAAAAAATCATCCTCTAAGAACATTGTGTTAGCTCAACCATGTATAATTCACCAGCATCATAAAAACTCAGTTGCTGAGTCAGAAAGGAAGGCCAAGGTACTATTAGAAAGGCTCAAAAGATTTCACTTTACCAAACTGCTTTCAATTCATTTCATAGCAGGCTGGTGTTTTGCTGTCTAGGAATTTTGTTTTCATGGAGGAACAAGTCAGTCATGCAAGCAATGTTTTGCCTTTTTTTAAAGTTGCATAGTCCACATAGGGCCATCATCTCATCTTTGTAATCTCTTGTGAGAAGTAAGCCTTAGTCTTTGCTTACAATTAGGGGAGGAAATGGGGTGGGGAAGAGAAACGTTTGAGACCAGAAGTTGCATATACATCTTGCCTGGTTAGTTGGTGTGATGGGTTATGCTGAGTATTTGTAATGTTGGGTTGTATAATAGAAAAGGTTATTGCTAAGACATAATGATCTGACACAATTAAAGGAAGGCAAGGCTTAGTCAAGTCTGTTCAAGGTTGCTTCAATGAATGGAGTCTGGTGGCAATAACATGGAAAGGGCATTATGGTAACAAGAGGGGAAAGTGTGTTTACTAATGGTAATGGATAAGAGTTAAGCCCGTCTGGAGTTTGAAACTGTGTACAGTTTAATGAGGCAATTTTAAAGCTTGCTGGTCAGTTCCGATAATGAATGTCACTGGACTGGATCTATAATTTAATAAAGGTTTTCTGAGTTTTAACTAACAAAGCCTGGTTTTCTGAACTTGGTATCCTGCTGGACTTGACAAGTGTTTTGGATTTTTTCAGATTTTGGAATATTTGCATATACATAATGAGATATGTTGGAGATATGTTGGAGATGGAGCCCAAGTTTAAACATGAAATTCATTTATATTTCCCATATACCTTACATTACCTGAAGGTAATGTTATACATAATATTTTAAATTATTTTGTGCATGAAATAAAGTTTGCCACCAGAAAGCAAAGGTGTCACTATCTCAGCCACTCATGTGGACAATTTTGGACTTTGAAGTATTTTCTGACTTTACTTTAAGGTGATAGTATTTGTAACCTTTTTCTGTGAAGAGCAGCATAAAAATGCAAGATAGATGCTACTTACAGGAATAATTAACAAAGTGGAAAAGAAATTGCAGAGGAATTCTAGGAGGAATGCTTCAGAGGGCCGCATTTTCCCATCTATGTTGATCATCTTTGGTACTTCAGGAACCAGGCTTATTGCTGCTTTGAAAAAGGCATCAGCTATAAAAAGATCAATTCCTTCGTTAGCATATGGAATTTGGATTCATCAATATGTCTGTATTTTTAAATATTTCACAAAAAAGGTAAGGCATTTGCAACATCTCTGACCAAATTGCTTCAATTCTCTTCTGCATTTATGTCCCATCTGCCCTCTAATCTGCTACTAGAGAACCCACTATCTGCAACTATCAGAAAAGATAGTTCTCTAGTAGCAGATTAGCAGATTCCTGGAAAAGAGTACAGGCTCCAGGAATCTAAAAATGACCATCAGGACATTTCTTATAATTTAGGACCTAAAACATGACTGTGGAGGTATTATAACTGAAATAGAATTAGTACCCTATAAGTTTTTGGAAATTTGCCTTGTGGAGACAAAATATTTTTAAGGCAGGGGGGTTCAGAATAATGATGCCCACCAAGATCCTAGGGAGGGCAAAAATTGTCCCTGGATCCTCACTCACTCACCTTTACACTAGATCTTTATGCAAAGTGGGAGTCAGTGCTCAGAAGGAACTAATCAGAAGCAACTAATTACAAGCATTTTATTCTGATATACTAAATAAATAAGTTAGATAAATAAATAACTTAACAAAAGAGAGCTTAGCTCCTTTTGAACTACAATTTTTAATTACTCTTGTAGTTACATCAGGGGCATGGTTCAGGTACTGGCTTGTGCTGGGCCTCCTACTCTCTGTTGTGGGTATTGAGGAGATGGAGAAATAGACTGAAGAAAAGATGAAAGAACAGACCTGGTGACGCAATGATTAAATGCTGGTCCTGAAGCCACAATGTTGTGAATTTGATCCCAGGGCTCCAAGGTTGACTCAGCCTTCCATCCTTTTTTAGGTCAGTAAAATGAGTACCCAGTTTGTTGGGGGCAATTGGCTTACAGACTATAAACTGCTTAGAGAGTGCTAGTTCACTATTAAGTGGTGTAGAAATGTAAATGCTATTGCTATTGCTAGTGCTTTGAACCACTGGTCAGTGGCTTGCAGCAGACAATACTAGACTAGATGGACCAGTGATCTGAATCTCTATAACTGTGTTTCCTATGCTCAGAAAACTGATCTTTGATCTTTGCATTTGTCTTTGACTGCTAAAAAATAGTTAATTAACATAGGCAGCTTTCCAGGGTGCAAGTGATCTCACTCTTCCCTAAAGTTACTGAAACAACAAAATCTATGGATTACAATCACATCTGCAGTAGTTCTGGTGCAACAATGCACACATGCTACGACTGTCTATAACAGGGGTAGGCAACCTTTTTGAGCAACCTGGCCCCCAGACAATTGGGGGGGGCAAAGCACAAAAATAAATAAATAAATAAATAATAAAATATAAATATAAATATTTTTTAAAAAATAAAATAAAAAAATAAAATAAAAAATATGCATGGACACTCTCTCAGCCCCAGAAAAGCCATGGCAAAACCCCTGTGGATATTTTGCCAAGAAGACCCCAAGAACAAGTAATAACAACAATAAATCAATATCATCATGGCGGGGGGCAGCAGGGGTACAGTGGCAGGACCGGCCTGGGGCCGGCCCAAAGGCCTCGGGGGGGGGGCACATCCGGCCCCCGGGCCTTAGGTTGCCTACCCCTGGTCTATAATCACACTGGAAAAAATAATCTACATACTGGAAGTATCTGATTTCATACTCAAGAACACTCATTTCTAAAATTACTTCAAACTACATGGGATAAATCTTCAGATCGTTTCTTAATCTAGCCATCATCAGTTCATCTTCTTAAACTTATCCCACCTTGCTTTCAAGACGCAGAGTAACACAATACTTTTTAGAAATGGTTTTGGAACAGCACTTGTCAATGTTTGAATTCATAACATGCATTAAAATTGCACCATTTATGTAATAATTTAAGAAAAACAAGATGATCAACATTTTGCAGAATAAACAAACTGATTTGCTAATACAGTACCCTAAATCCACTAGTCCAGACAGAATAGATCCACTGAAGCAATGGGTCTACTCTAGTTGGGATTAGAAGTTGGATTTAAACCAGTGTCATAACTCTTCAATAAAGAACACAGCCTAAGAAATATTTTTTTTATTTTTAAACCAATATCTGACACTGGCAAGATGTACAGAAGAAATAACCACAAAAGTTAAAACCAAGGCTTTGTTTGTTAAGTGCAACCAACCTGTATCTCATGACTTAACCATCTATTTAGATCTCCACTTTATTTTAATTTATTTATAGGTAAGTGTTTTTCAGAAAGCTGATTGCTCAAGAAGCAAAAAATGCTTCATATCATATGCTTCATACTAATGTACAAAAAGATTCAGCCATTTTTTCATGACATTAAAAAAAACTCATTCAGTTTCAGATCTTGAAAATGGTTACAAACTAGCTATATGTCATAATCCCTTTTTTCTAAAAACTACAATTAAAAAGTTACAATATGATTGTAACATAATGAGAGTTAATGTCTCTCCATCTATCGTATAACTACCTTTTAATGGGTTTACAGTGACAGGTATATGGCCTCACTGGGAAGTGAGTGATGAATATCCCATGGTTCAAGGGCTGGCTTCTCGTATGGCTTGTGCTTTGTTGGGGATGTTGAGTAAAAGAGATACTGTGGTTTGTATCACAGGTCAGGAGCTTATTGAGCACTTTCTAAAAGTAACTAGCAATTTAGTTACTTTTGAGAACTGGAAAATAAATGTTCTTTTTGAAAAACTGTTAATTACTGCACCTTTGGGGAACTAGGAACTATAGTTGTAACTAATTACATGGCGTAGTGGTTTGAGTGTTGGACTATGACTCTGGACTACGACTATGTCTATGACTCTGGACACCAGGGTTCAATTCCCTGCTTGGCCATGAAACTCATTGGGTGACCTTAGAAAAGTCGCATGCTCTTAGCCTCAGGGGAAGGCAATGGCAAACATCATTTGAACAAATCACGACAAGAAAATCCATGATGGCCTTAGGGCTGCTGTAAGTCGGAAATGAGTTGAAGGCACACTACAACAACAAATTAGTTTTATAAGTAACTTTCTGTGCTTTCTGTTAGGTCACACAATATTTTAATAACAAGTCTCCAAGGTAAGTGGGAGCAAACACAATCTTTCTAGTCAGGGGCTGTCTGTAATCATACTTTAATTGATTCAATGATTGAATGACTTCAAGACTCTTGGGTCTTACTAATGGAAAACAGAACATTACTCGGCTGAGGAACTTTCTACAATAAAATGTTAATCTGTTTATTCTGATCTGTATAAAAACTGCAGAGACGAAAGGCAGACCATCAATCCATGTTACCTTCAGAATCATTAATTTATGACAATGCTTCATTTCACTGACAGTTCCCAATTCCCTATCTACTAGATTTGTAGGTGTCTGCTATGAAGCGGATCCCAAGGTAATTCTTGGGTGAACAGTATACACCCCATTTTTGTAATTGTTGTCTGGGTTCACCATGCCTTTAATGTGCTTTGTGTAAAAATGATGGTTAGGAGAGTATTATTCATCTTCTAGAACAGGGATAGGCAACCTTTTTGAGCTGGGGGCCGGGTTGCTGTCCCTCAGACAATTGGGGGGCCGAAGCACCAAAATAAATAAATAAATAAATAAATATAATTTTTTTTGGCCTCACCATGATGATATTGATTATTGGTGTTATTACTTGTTCTTGGGATTTTCTTGGCAAAATCTCCACAGGGGGGTTGCCATGGCTTTTCTGGGGCTGAGAAAGTGTGCATGCATATTTTTTAATTTTTTTAATTTATTTTTTTAAATTTATTTATTTATTATTGTGCTTTTGGCCCCCCAATTGTCTGAGGGACAGCAACCCAGCCCCCAGCTCAAAAAGGTTGCCTACCCCTGCCCAAGATAGTTATAACCTATTGAAGGCAGCAAAGGTGGGGGCTGCCTGAGAAGTTAATATAAAAGGAGAGGAGTGAGTGGAAAAGAGGGGATGAATGTGTTGAAAGTCTTGAGAACCAGTTCAGGGTGGCTCATACCTGCCTTGATCTGTGGGAATGTTAATCATGATTTGAGCCAGACTTTCACAGAATTTATAGTCATGATGAAGGGGCATTATAAGGACTTGTTTTAAAAGAATTAGAAAACAGGTTGAAGCTGAAACAAAGTCAGTGAGGGAACTGAAAAAGGAAATAGTTTGTAACAAATGCAGAGCTGTACATAATGTAACCACACAATTTGCAGACCAACTGTAAAAAGATACAAACTTAAGATCTGATCGTAAATAAAGCATATATTCCTTCTTGTTTATAGAAGAGTAGCTTGAATTAATCATAAGCATGCTACCAAAAATAATAAAACACATATAAAATAAGGACTCTGGGAGCCCATCCTTAAGTCACTTGTTAAGAGTGTATTTGGGAACAAATTGGGGCCAGCAACAAGACCAAGATATGTTTCTGGGTTAATGGAAAAACCTCAGACGATCATAAGAAAGAAAGAATCCTGTGGTCAGCACGACAGGAACTAGGAAAACATCAATAAAACAGCATCTTCCTGCTCATGTTATCAACAACTTATATAAAGAGACCTACTGTCTGACAATGGACCACTGATGGCCCTATCTTCTACTAATTTACTTACCATATATACTCATGTACAAGTCAACCGCATGTATAAGTTGAGGGAAGGTTTTAGAGCCAAAATCATGGATTTTGATATGACTCGTGGATAAATCGAGGGTAAAACTTAGGGGAGGAAAAGGTTTTAACATCAGATTGAGAATGTAGGACAGGGGTAGGCAACCTTTCCCCTTTAAGGGCCGAGGGACTTCAGCTCCCAGAAGCCTCAGCCATGTTGGCCAATAGTCCCATGTTGGCCAATAGCTCCTGGGATTCTGGGAGCTGAAGTCCCTCGGCCCTTAAAGGGGAAAGGTTGCCTACCACTGATGTAGGACGTGCCAGGGAAATTGAGTTGTTTGGTGGTCAGAGAGATCTGGAGGAGGATGGGGAGAGAAGGTTTTAACATCAGTCTGAGAAGGGAGTCAACACACACACACACACACACACTTCTGCCTTGGCAGCTCTTTCAGAAATCACTGCTGAGGCACAGAGACTGGGGCATCAGGGCTGTTTTTTTAAGGACCTTTCTAAAAAGTATTTCTTTTTGTTATTAACTTCCCTCTGGTACAGGGGTAGGCAACCTTTTTGAGCCGGGGGCCGTGTTACTGTCCCTCAGACAATGGGGTGGGTGGTGTGTGTGTGTGAAGCACCATAAATAAATAAATAAATAAATAAATAAATATAAAAACATATATTTAAAAATAAATAAAGAAAGAATATGCATGCACACTCTTTCAGCCCCAGAAAAGCCATGGCAAACCCCCTCTGGAGATTTTGCCAAGAAAATCCCAAGAACAAGTAATAACAACAATAATCAATATTATCATGGTGGGCGGCGGCGGCGGTGGAGCTCAGCGGGGGCTGGTCCAAAGGCCTCAGGGGGCCACTTCCGGCCCCCGAGCCTTAGGTTGCCTACCCCTGCTCTAGTAGAACTCGACCCATGGTGACTGCATTGACCCATATATAAGTCGATCCTGGATTTTAAGGTCTATTTTGGGGCATAATTTTTTTGACTTATACTCAAGTATAAATGGTAGTTCCCTTTTAAAACAGTCCAAATTCAGTCATCACTAACTCTTACAGCAGTGACCTTTACTGCTCCTCATACTGTCCAAATTGCATCTGAGGAAGTAGTCTCAGGTCTACAAAAGCCCATGCTGCCAACTTCTTTCTTTCAGTTAGACTCAAATGTGCTAGAAGAGCATGTTCCATACTGATTTTCCAGACAAATACAGCTATATCTGTGATCTTATATCATGGGTTTTTTTAAACTTTAAACTGAGCCAGGAACAAAACAAAACCATACCACCGCTAAGAAGTCTGAAACTAAATTGCAAAGGATTCATGCAGTCCTCTGGTGGTAGAGGAACGGGCAGTAGAAATTTCCTATTATGACTCCCCCAGGCTGCAAAACATTCAGTTCTAAAGCAGAAATTCAATAATAATAATAATAATAAAAAAACAGAAAATAAGATGACAGAAAACATCAGAAATGGAGAATCCTTTGTTCCCCATTTCCAAACAGCCCTAAAAACTAGGTCACTAGAAAAACAAGACTGTCATCTTGCTGCGTGATCAGATTAAGGGTGGTGAAATGTTAGAAATATTAAAACAGCCATAGCACTGTGAACTTTTGAACTCCAAATGTAGATTCAGTCAGCGATCTTGAGCAAAACAAATCCCACCCCAGTAGGCAATTTCCATTTTTATCACTCCCTTGGTGAAAATAGTCATCTATAAACCCCCAAATTAACTGGATAGTTCTGGCCATGTGACATAAAACACTTCTAGCCAAGCAAAGATTTAACGGCTCGGAAAATCAAAACATCAGGACAGCCCTATGCTGCATCATGAACATCTGGCTTAAGTGCATGTTATTTTTAAAAAGCTGGGACAATTAACGTGCATGTAAAGGTCAAAATCTTTTTAGGAGACTTTAAAAAAATTCTAATGCATTTTATTGTTCTCAAGATTATTGTACCCATCCCAAATATCTGGGGATAGCAATGACGTCATTTGATTGTCCAAGCAAGTTTGTTCAAACAAAGAAAAAGCATGATGTTTCGAGGGAGAAAAGCAACAACAACGAATGAGTTGGAAAAATCACAGCCGAGGACCCAGAAATTACTTCAGCCTGCAAGCTCTGCTTGGTTTGTCTACAAATAAGCCAACTAAATACAAAGAGTACTGAACTGACTTAGCCATTCTATTGTTTCTACAATGTACTTGGATGGACCAGTGAGCTTAGCTCTAAATCCCTTTGCTCTGACACTGCACACAGCATCACCTCTAAACAAAGAAATAAAACTGCAGCATTTTAGCAAAAGCCTTAGTCAGTTCCCTATGTCAGCGCATTTGTATTTAGAGCTAGAACTTACTAGTAAGTACACAATGCCGGCAGCATTTGTAATTTCCCCAAAGAGGCAAGATTTAATTCATTCTCCCTCACACGTGTCTGGAATCATCCAAATTAGTCAGAATGTGACACATAGCTGGATGTGTAAATTCCTCAACTGGGACAAATTTCCTGCTGCCCAAAAGAAAATGTTATTCTAAAACCAGACTGTCAAGGAGTGCTGCTTTTTGTATAATCCAGCACAAGACATAATCTGACCCCAGAGGTTTTCATCAGCCCATGGAGGTCTGCAGGCCTCTACCTGACCCCGGGGGGTGCCCTAAAGGGAATTTTAGGGAGTCTTTTCCTAGCTTCACTCCTTTTCCCCCAGTGGAGTAGGAGGAGCAGGAACAACTCTGGGTAGATAAGATCCATTCAGCTCTTTGGCCAGAGACCTGATGAGATTCGTGGGGTAGCCACAGCCCTGACATCATTCATCCTATAAAGATGGTGCAAAGAATCCCCCCCACCACACACACACACACACACACACACACACAGGTCCAAAACACAGTACAGAAATAATCCAGTTTGAGACTGCTTTAACTGCTCTGGCATAACGGTAGGGAATTCTGAGAATTGTACTTTTATGAGACATTTATTCTTCTCTGTCAGAGATCTCTGGCACCACAATAAACTACAATTCCCAGGATTCTTTAGCAGTGAGCCAGGGCAGTTCAAACGGTCTCAAACTAGATTATTTTTGCAGTGTTTTGAACCACACATACCATTTCAGTTCTCCAGGCTGGCATAACTAAATTATAGTGCCAGAGAGCTGGAAAGTTGGAAGGAATTGAAGAAGGATATCTAGTGCATCTGAAGCAGCAGATCTATCTATCTATCTATCTATCTATCTATCTATCTATAACTGCCAAGTGCCAGTCATGCCCTGCCTGCATGCTCCCTGGTTGGATTTTTTTAAAAATTAGCTACATACTTTTACAGGATGTTGGTTCTGTATAATGTATATGTATGCTACAAAATGAACCATGACCAGCAGAATCAGCACTCCCAAGCCACTATACAGAATATAGTGAACAAGCCGCTTGCTAGAAAGACTGCTTCTTAAAATAATCACATTTTTTAAAAAATATGAAGGAGCTACGAAGTCATAAGGCTTACCTTGTGAAAGGCACTGATTTGCCAAAGCAACCTGTCCAGAGTGCAAGTACAGATTAAGGCGAGAAAAGATGCTTGTCAGAGATGGAATTGTAATGAAGCAGAAGGCAACACAAGCCTAAGGAAAGGAAAGGAATGTTTTCAAAGACTGCTCCTGACATGTCTTAAATCAGAAAATATCATGGCTGTCATTTGAACTGCCCTCTCATTCTTTCTTGTTTTCTTTTCAGACTCTTGTCCTTTTTCTTTATACTATGAATACCCAAGAGTGGTAAATACATTTTAAAAATGTATACACTAGGGGAGTTTATATAACTTTCAGTATATAATTTTTATTCTTAAGGATAGCAGTACATATATGGATATAATTATAAAAACATGGTTTTGCTGTATTTAAGAAGGAGTTTTAATGTTTGTTCCCGTGACATGCCTCACAAACAGATTGGAAGCAATTGATCCTTTCAACTAATTTGAATGTATTGTTATATACAAATTGGGAGGAATTCTGGTTAGTTCAAACTATGATTTTCTGAAATATACTAGCATCAAACCTTGATTTATTAAGTCCACTTCTTAAAACACACACACAATAGTTTAAACTAACTGAAATTCCTCCCAGTTCAGAAATACTAATCAATTCATTTAGATTAAACAAGAAGCAGTTGCTCCCAACTGCTCTTTCTGGCCACAATAAAGGAAGAGCATGGTGTATGTGAGCTTGACACTCTTTGTTCACTAATTTTCAAACCAGGTATTACATACCTAATAGACCTACGTCTTGTTCATAACAAAGTGTAAAGGATGTGGAAGTTGTTCAGTTTTTGACACCTACCCTGACAAATGCAGCCGTCTTTCTGGAATGGTTCCCTTTCATCACTTTTCTTGTTTCCATTGCCAGCTGGTTCACACTCTGTTTTAGAAGATGACATTACTGGTGGGATCAACTCTGCAGCTTAAAAGACTTTGTCCAGCACCAATCAATGGGACTAAATTAATCTAACTGTAAATGTTATGTAGTTTAACTGAATTAGCATTAGACATAATGGAAAAAATACAGAATGATGCATGAATGCAATTGCGTATATTTTGCATTAAAAATATCAATGTCCTGAACAAATGTGATTGAAGAGAGGCTGAATTCAACAACTTTATTTATACATAATTTGTATAAATCATGCAAATTTACTTCATCACTTAGGTTTTCTTTTCCTGTTACGTTAAGAAAAGAGACAATGCACTATGCAGGACAGCAAACCTATTTCCTGGCTTCTTGGAATCCTACTAACACTTATAGAATCATAGAATCATAGAGTTGGAAGAGGCCACAATGACCATCTAGTCTAACCCCCCTGCCATGCAGGAACTCAAAATCAAAGCATCTCTGACAGATGGCCATCCAGCCTCTTTTTAAAGACCTCCAAAGAAGGAGACTCCAGCACTCTCCGAGGGAATATGTTCCACTGTCGAACAGCTTTTACTGTCAGGAATTTCCTCCTAATATTGAGATGGAATCTCTTTTCCTTTAGCTTGCATCCATTGTTCTGGGTCCTAGTCTCTGGAGCAGCAGAAAACAAGCTTGTTCCCTCCTCAATATGACATCCCTTCAAATATTTAAAGGGGGCTTTCATATCCTCTCTTAACTGTCCCTTCTCCAGGCTAAACATACTCAGTTCCCTAAGTCCTTCCTCATAGGGCATATAATGTAGCTACACAAATCTCACTAGGCACTGAGATCTTATCCTTCATAGTTTAGAGCCTCAAAACTTGCCTTTAAGTAAATAATATTAAAATTTTGTATTCTCAAGATATGGTGGCATTATTATTATTATTATTTGCTAAGACAACTATCCTGGAATATTTTTATTTATTTATTTATTTATTTATTTTACTCTGCTTTTCCCCCAAAATTTAGGACACAAAGCAGCTTACAAATTAAAAAAACAAGACATTTAAAAACATAGAAAAGTGAGCATTAAAATAGAATTAATGGTATTAAAACACATCACTCATTAAAATAACAAAATACTATTTTAAAAGATAAAAAAAAATACCAGTTTAGTACCATGGAACAGCCATTCAGTTTATGGAATGGTATGGCCCACATTTACACTAAGAAAAAGCACCCACAAATATTGCTTATAACTCAATTAAATCAGAGAAAGAAACAGAGATTATTGTACCAAGGAAATAATTCAGACTAATAAGAACCTTAATCCACCAAAATAAGAGTCATAAACACAGCAGCAACATGCCAAATATTGTTATAAAACATGGTGCACAAAATACCATCTGCATATAAAAGGCCTCCAAAACAGACCTTGCCTTGTAAAAAAAAATGTAAGGAATGGCAATCTGCTGCAGCAAAAATAACCCAAAGAGTCAGAGATGTCCACTTTATACCTCAATATATTGCTTACATGAATCAGTTGGACAAGAACAGGTTCCAGATTGCAAAACATCGATCTGGATTCCACATAAAAACTCAGCTGCTGCTCAAAGTCACGGCCAAATGAAACCTGTTTAAGGGGATTCATAAAAGACATGTCTTAGACATCAGCAAGATCCAACCCATTCTCTCCGTATGACTTGTTTCCCAGTGAGGCTAACTCTGCTACAGCCATCAAAAATGTTTTCCAAATATTATTATTCATACATCCATGATAGGAAAATGTATAGTAGTAGCATCCAGAGTGACGTAGGGGTTTGAGTGTTGGCCTACAACTCTAGAGATCAGGGTTTTATTCCCTGCTTGGCCATGGAAGCCCATTGGGTGACCTTAGGTGAGTTACATACTCTCAGCCCCAGAAAACCCTGTGATCAGTTCACCTTAGGGTCACCATATGTCAGACACAACAACATCAAGTATTAGTAGAACAGGGATCCTCGGTACCTGACTCGGTACCTGACTTGGAACTTGAACTTCCAAAAGACCCAGCCACATGATCATTGGTTAGGGATTCTGTTGTTTTAAGTGCAAAACAGCAGAGGGGAAAAGTTGAGTATCATTACTCTAGGAAATTTCCACGCCTTGATGTGGAAGTAATAGAAAAGGGGTTTGTTGGGTTAGACCAGGGCAGCAGAAAAGTTTAGTTGGATGGGTGCCACATTTTTATTTTATGTGCATTTAAAAATACTGTTTTCATTGTTGTACTTTTATTCATTTTGTGTCTTAATTTTATTTAATTTTAATTTATGTAATTTTATTTTATTTTATTTATGCTGTGTAGTTAAGGAAGTGCCAGAGCTTGAGGGAAAAAAAAACTTTCTCTGATGTCCTTTCCCATATATGCTCTGAAGGCAACAGCACCAAGAGCCCTATCACACTACACAATTATAGCACTATGATTCCACTTTGAGTGCTATGGTAGCATCCTATGGAATTCTAGGATTTATACTTTAGGGAGGAGGAGTATTAATTCCAGAATTCTAGAAATTCTAGAATTCTGGAAAAGAACTCTAAGCACCCCTCCCTCAAGACTCATTCATGGGAAAAACACAATATAAACTGAATAATTGCATTTTAAAATCCTTTATGAGTGTAGCACTGTCTAAGGCAGGGGTAGGCAACCTAAGGCCCGGGGGCCGGATGCGGCCCACCGAGGCCTTTGGACCAGCCCCAGGTCAGTCCTGCCACTGCCGCCCCCACCGCCCCCCACCATGACGATATCGATTATTGTTGTTATTACTTGTTCTTGGGGTTTTCTTGGCAAAATCTCCACAGGGTTTTTGCCATCGTGGCTTTTCTGGGGCTGAGAGAGTGTGCATTTATTTATTTATTTATTTAGGTGCTTCGCCCCCCCCCCCCAATTGTCTGAGGGACAGCAACCCGGCCCCCAGCTCAAAAAGGTCGCCTACCCCTGGTCTAAGGCACTGGCATCACCAATCCCTATGAAAGAAAATCCCATATATTTGTTGTTACATCTGTATCCCACCTATCTTCCATGTGCTCAAGGCAGCATACATGCCTATACTTCACATTTGATCCTCACAATCACCCTAAGTCAGGTTGAGAGAAAGTGACTGGACTGAGGTTATCGACTGAGTTTTATGGCTCCATAGGGAATTGACCTGGATCTCTCAAGTGCCAGGCCAACATTTTAACCACAGTACCAGCTCTCTCAGTGAGAACATCGCACAAGAGGAGCACTTTATAGGGTCTCAGGGATCTGTAGGATTTCACTGGACTAATTTTTATTCCTCAGGTTTAAGAGAAGACATTTGCATTCTTCACCTCCTTTCATATTTGCAAATTCCATTTGTTAAGGAAGAAAAGGAAACAATCTTCAGCAGATGAAATTACAGACATTAAAATCCTATTCAGGTTATTTCTAGGAACTTCATTCATTACAATACCCTTGTAACAGAACTGGTTCTGTCAGTTTTTAAAGCTTCACTTACTGAAAAGCTGAATTTCTCACTACACAATGGCCAGTATTAATTTATTTAATGTGTTTATATTCAACCTTTCCTTTATAAAAGCACAAGAGAAGTAAAAAAAAAGTCAATAATTAAAAAGCAATCCAGATAACATAACAAGCAACAGCTAAATATGATAATATTACAGGCAGGTAAGAGAAGATCAAAAGTTTTTCAAAGAAACCAAGTGATATCAAAACACAGAACAGCATATCGAATACTCACCATTCTTAAAAATCCATTTATCAAAGAGGCTAATGTTCGCTTTTCATCTTCTAGCGTCAGCGCACTAGAAAACAGTGTTTTACAGCACCAGTTACTAACAAGTCCTTCTAACTAGGTTGACAGAGCAATCCTACACATGTCTATTGAGAAGGAAGATTCATTGAGTTCAGTGGGTAAGTGTGCACAGAATTTCACTTATGACTTATTTCTGGAGTGAACATGCGTAGGACTGAACTGTAAAAGGAATACATATAATTTAATATGACATACTGGGTCAAAAATCAAAGCATAGCCATAAGATGCTGGGATATTTGCTGGATGTAGGGGGTGGGGTGGGGTAGGGTGAAATCACAAGCATTCAATCTAGTTACCAAATGGAACTGTTATCAAACCAAGTGTGCTTTGATGAAAATGGATGCTGCTCCATTACAATTAAGCAACCCAATTTAATCCTGGACATGCTATTCTCCAGTGTATTATTTTGCAATTCTCCTGTGAAGACACCACATGAGAACAGGTTAATTGTATGGCTGAGAACCTACGTGAGCCAGCATAGTGTAAGAGTTCCACAGGCACAACTCTGCAATGGCTCACCAATCACTACCCCAAGCAAAAATTTACAACACAGACTTTCACCCATATATGGAGTAAGAAATGCTGGAAAATCAACCCATTTGAAATGTGGTGCTGGAGGAGATTTCTAAGGATACTGTGGGCTGCCAAAAAGACAATAAATAGGGCCAAGAGCAAATTAAGGCTGAATTTCCCTAGAAGCCACAGAATGGTACGGTATGCTAAAGAACTAACTACATGACTAAAGTTCACCTTACGTGTGTGTGTTTTTTTAGAAAAAGAACTGGAGTCTATTGTTTGTTGAAGCAATAATTATAGGCATGTACATATTTTTTCTAAGTATCTGTATTCTGAACTGTGTACTATTCTTTTAAAATATCTGATTTGTTTTCTCCCATTTACTATGTCTCATGGGAAGCCAAGGAAGTAAAGAAGAAGCTAAAGCACTAAGAGACCAAGATTTTGTTCTCAGTGTCACCACAAACCTCCTGTATTGATTATGATTCCTATATTTACACCATGGCCCAGGCCAGTTTCAGATCTGATGGCTACTATGGAATAAAAAGAATATGTAAGTGTCTTTTGTGTCTTCCTGAAAAAGTGATGGACCTCAAATATGTGATGAGCAGCCATCATCTTTCCTAGGTAGATAAAGAAATTATACTTCACATAAGGATGGCAGCGGCAGAGGGCTGGGAAGGATAACATGCAAGGATGACAGTTGTATCTCCAGATACTCAGTAATACCATCACAGTCAACAGTATTTTCTTTCCCTCCGCAACGAAGGAAAGACATTTAAATTCCAGATTCCACAGAGAACCAAGTGGAAATTAGAAAGTTTTTATCACAAAGAAAAGTCATATGAGCTGCTCAAAGTCTGTTCCACTTATTCAAAATGGCCAATGGCCACCACTTTTAGAAATGAATTATTCACATGAGCCACCTGTCATGTGCAACCTGACAAAGATAATTTCCTTCACCAGAAAGCACTACTGCAGCTCACAAAACCATAGTTCATTGATCAAATGGTACATGGATGACATTAACAGCCCACTTGCTTATGAAAATGGAACCATTTTGTTTTGTTGGAATCTCAATGCTTGGAAAAATGCTTTTTGGACTACAACTTTTAGACTCCTGTAGACAACATGGCCACTGGAAGCTGTAGCTCCAAAAAGTAACTTTTCCAAGTTCTGGAATGGCCACCCAGTCTGGTACTATACTATCCCAAACCCTTTTGTGACACAACGCAGAAAACACAACTGAGAAAATACTGACAACACCACATGTCTCAGTCATACAATTTACAGCAAACAGATTTCTAATACAGGTATTAAGACCTTTGGAAAGGGGCCAGATCACTTCTGTGTTTCACGGTTTGTGTATGTTAGAAGCATCACTTTAAAATCAGCAACTGTTACTAGAACGCAGTAACTCACAATTGTGAGACATGTGCCCTCATTGCCTGGCATCAAAGAATGCCTAACAAATTGTGCCTGCCTCCTGTCCAGTGAAGGAGGCCAACAAACCATGATAGACACAGAATGCAAGAATGCCATACTCAGAAAAAACAAACCTATTTCCATTTGTTGTTTCTGTGGGTTCTTAGCATCCTGTCACCACTAAATAACAGAATAGCAGTCTTTCTGCTGGAAGACTGGCAAAAAGAGCGTCTAAGCAAGAAAGAGTTTGGATACAGATTTCAGAATGGCAAAGATACATTTTAAAGATTTCATTATTAATTTCCAATATTTATAAGAAGTGCTTCTTAGCTAGGAGAAGACCTACATCTATAGTTACATTGTTCACTGGTATAATCAGCTCTTTCTGAAAAAAGGAATAGGAGAAAACACTGTAGCAGAGCTTGGAAATGTGATTTGGGTTTTTGGACTACAATTGTGGAAACTTTCTGTAGCCCAAAAGGGGATTTTTTTTCCCCCAAGCTCTGCTAAATAGGAAACACATCTCACAACAGCAATTCACTTTGTTTATCCCTTCCAATGCTCCTAAACTGTCCCTTGCCTTCTCTCTTTTTCAGAAGCTGGGAATTCACTGGCATTTTCCAGATCTTTATTTTGCATCTTGAACAAAACAGTCCAGAAGAGATACGACAGCTGAAAATGCTAATGGCATTTAAAACAATATTGAAAGCACAGGCTTACCCAGTCAATTTTAAATCATGACTTTTTAATTTGTATATTTTAAAGAATGTACTCATGAGTGTATTTTAATCATAGAATCATAGAGTTGGAAGAGACCACAAAGGCCATCCAGTCCAACCCCCTGCCATGCAGGAACTCCCAATCAAAGCATCCCCGACAGATGGCCATCCAGCCTCTGCTTAAAGACCTCCAAGGAAGGAGACTCCACTACTCTCCGAGAGAGTGTGTTCCACTGTCGAACCGCCCTTACTGTCAGGAAGTTCCAATGGTTTTCTAGTATTGTATTTTAACTGTTGGTTTTATGTGTTTTCTTTTTCCCCCTCTTTTTTTTTGAAATTGTGTTTTGTATTTTAACATGATGTACCCTGCCTCGAGCCTTGAAGAGAGGCAAGAAAGAAAGAAATGTTGTGGTTGTTGTTAAGGAAGCAGCCTATGCTGGAGAGTTTCTCTTTTTTATACAAGACACAGCCCTTCTCAGTGCTACCTAGAACCCTGAATATAACTAGCAGTCAGAAAAACAACAATACCCTCTCGCTCTCCCCTCTTGGCCTTGGGTCTCAGACTTGTTCATGAAAACTATCATCATATTTTAAAATGCATATTAAAAGTATACAGGATATAAATATCTTACTTCACAGAATCATGCATTGTTTTGCACACGTGTAGAAGGGCATTGAGTATGACAGGGTCCTTGGTTGGTTCCTGTTGGTGCCTAAAAAATAAACACATACATTTTTGGTGAGAAAAGTGAAAAATATCTGTGGCCAAAGTAGAAGTAGAATCATAGTTACATACATCACTCTACCCTATTGTAAAAGCTTGAAGTTCACTGTACAAAATCAGTGTTATAAAAGGTAAAGCTGAAATTCTATACTTGGGAATATGTCCCCATGGGACCTGCATCTGAGTAAACATGTGCAGGACTGTTAAGCTTAAAACAATGGGACAAAATAAGTCAGGATTTTTTTTTAATTTCATAGAATCATAGAGTTAGAAGAAACCTCCAGGGCCATCAAGTCCAACCCCCTGCCATGCAAGAATACCCAATCAAAGCACCTCCAACAGATAGCTATCCAGCTTGTGTTTAAAACTGCCAAAGAAGGAGACTCCACCACACTCTGAGGCAGTGTATTCCACTGCTGAACAGCTGTTACTGTCAGGAAGCTCTTCCTAATGTTGAGATGGAATCATTTTTCTTATAATTTGAATCTATTGCTTTGGGCCCTATTCATAGGAGCTGTATGAAGCAAACTTGCTCCATCTTCAGTATGACATCCCTTCAAATATTTTAACAGAGCCATCATCACTTTACTTACTCTTCTCCAAGCTAAACATCCCCAGCTCTTTAAGCCGCTCCTCATAGGGCATAGTTTCCAGCCCCCATTTTGGTCACCTTCCTCTGGACATGCTCCAGCTTGTCAACATCCTTTGTGAATTGTGGTGCCCAGAATTGGACACAGTATTCCAGGTGAGGAATACCTGACCAAAGCAGAATAGTGTGGTACTATTACTTCCCTTGATCTAGACACTATATTTCTATTGATGTAGCTAGAATCGCATTGGCTTTTTTAGTTGCAATTGATTCATGTTCAACTAGTGGTCTACTACACCTCTTAGATCCCTTCACATGTGCTGTTGCCAAGCCAGGTGTCCCTACCTTATATGTCTGCATTTCATTTTTTCGCCCTAAGTGTAGTACCTTATATTTCCCCCTGCTCAAATTCATTTTGTTAGTTTTGGCCCGCTTTCTAATCTATTAAGATCATTTTGAATTTTGACCCCGTCCTCTGGAGTATTAGCTATCCCTCCTAATTTGGTGTCATCTACAAATTTGATAAGCATACTCTCTATTCCTTCATCCAAGTCATTGATAAAGATGTTGAATAGAACTGGCCCCAGGACAAAACCTTGTGGAACTCCACTAGTCACTTCTCTCCATTGTTGAGCACCCTTTGTGGTCAGCTGGTCAGCCAATTACAAATCCCCCTAACAGCAGCCTTCTCTAGCCCACATTTTACTAGCCTGTATGCAAGAATGTCATTGGAGACCTTGTCAAAGGCCTTACAGAAATCAAGCCATCCACAGCATTCCCATCATCTACCAAGCTGGTAATTTTATCAGAAAGAGATAAAATTAGTCTGGCATGACTTGTTTTTGAGGAATCCATGTTGACTTTTTGTGATTATGGTATTCCTTTCAAAATGCTCGCAGACTTTCAGTTTAATGATCTGCTCTATAATCTTTCCTGGTATTGATGGCAGGCTAATCAGTAATAGTTTGGGTCCTCCTTTTCCCCCCTTTTTGAAGACGGGGACATTTGCCCTCCTCCAATCTGCTGGGACTTCTCCTCTTCTCCAGGAATTCTCAAAGATTATTATCAGTGGTTCTGAGATTACTTCTACCAATTCTTTTAATATCCTTGGATGTACTTCATCTGGTCCTAGAGATTTGAATTTAGATTGACCAGGGAGAAAGGTAAGGTACTACACTTAGGCAGAAAACGTGGTATGCAGAGATATAGGATGGGGGACAACTGGCTTAACAACAGTACATGTGAAGGGGATTTAGGAGTCCTAGTAGACAACAAGTTGAACATGAGTCAATAGTGTGATGCAGAAGTAAAAAAGTCAATGCGATTCTAGGCTGTATCAATAGAAATATAGTGTCTAGATTGAGGGAAGTAATAGTACCACTCTATTCTGCTTTGGTCAGGCCTCACCTGGAATATTGTGTCTAGTTCTGGGCACCACAATTCAAAAAGGATATTGAGAAGCTGGAGTGTATCCAGAAGAGAGCGACCAGATGATGAAGGATCTGGAAGGGTCTGGTATGAGAAGTGGCTTAGGGAGCTGGATATGTTTAATCTGGAGAAGAGAAGCTAAAATAGACCTGTTTAAATGTTTGAAGGGGTATCATACTGAGGATGGAACAATCTTGTTTTCTGCTGCTCCAGAGCCTAGGACCCAAAGCAATGGATTCAAACTAGAGGAAAAACGATTTCAGCTCAACATTAGGAAGAACTTCTTGATAGTAAGAGCTGTTCAATAGTGGAACACACTTCCTCAAAGTCTCCTCCTTTGGAGGCCTTTAAACAGAGGCTGGATGGCCTCAGGAACTTCTAGGAGGGACCACATCACTCCGGTTTTGAGGTCCCTCCACTGGCTGCCTATTTGCTTCCGGGCTCAGTACAAGGTGTTGGTTATTACCTTTAAAGCCCTAAATGGCTTGGGTCCAAGCTATATCAGAGATCGCCTCCTCCCGTACAATCCTCCCCGCGCGCTCCGGTCTTCTGGGAGAAATTTCTTAGAGCCTCAAAGATCCAGGCTATCCGCAACCTCCCAGAGGGCCTTTTCTATTGTTGCCCCCAGACTCTGGAACGACCTGCCGGACGAGATCCGTCAATTAACATCTTTGGACAGTTTTAAAAAGGCTGTCAAGACGGATCTCTTCCGGCAGGCCTTTCCAGACTAAATAACCCGGCCCTGGGCAATTCCCTCCTTCATCTAAACCTTGGTTCCCCCGCAGTGCCACAATGAGATTAGCTGCTATGGTGTTTATTATTTTAATTGTTGTATATTGTTTTATATTTTTAATTATATTACTGTTTAATAATGTTTTAAGGGGGGGGAGGGCTATGTTGCTTATTGTAACTGCTTTTATCTTGTAAACCGCCCGGATTGGGCAACCATTGGGCGGGATATAAATAAATTTTATTATTATTATTATTATTATTATTATTATTATTATTATTATTATTAAAATATTTCTAATACATTAAAAGGGTTTTGCCAATTGACCAGGTAACATTTGTCTGAAATATGAACAAGTGGGATCTAAAAGAAAATGTTGCAATGCATTCTCTTTTCCTAATAAGAACACACATGTTCAGAATTACCACCACTGAACCACTCTTTCCTCTTACCACAATCACCACTACACTCACCCCGGAGTTTCCTGTTGAGAAGAATACTGGATGTGATGAGAATTTTTGCAGTCTGGAATTCTGCACTAAATTCACCATATATTTATTTGCACAAAAGAGAGCATTTTCTATGTGGGGAAAAATCCTCTTTTCCGATTAGAAAATGTTTTCTGTACAGTAAGGTTGCAGTGCATTTTTTAAAAATCACATCATCTGTGTAGAAAAGAATAGTCCTGCACAAAACATGCCACCTGATGTCTGAAAATGGAAGGGGGGGATGCAGCATAAGTCCTAAATTTCAAAAAATTCTCAGAACTAGTTTTCAATTATCTTCCCCACAACAAAAAGAAAACTAAATTATCCATTCTTGCCTACAACAATGAAATTAACAAAGACTAACATGCAGTATCTACTGAACAGGCTCAGTCCTCACAAGATAACAGGTGTAGAGGTTATCCCACTAGGACTGCAAAAGCATATGTGTGCATGGGGAGCTACTTCTATAAACTATGGGATTCCAGAAGTTTTCTGTTGTTACTTTCCTGGTTTCGTAGTGTCCCTGTTCAGCTCCACAACATAAACATTTGTTGTCTATTTCGTGAATAAGGCGTCTTCAAGATCCTCTGTCCTTAACTGCTCTGCTCAGATCCTGCAGGCTCAGGTTTGTGACCTCCCTGGTTGAGTCTAAGCATCTGGTATGCAGGTTTCCTCTTTTTCAACTGCCCTCCTCCTTTCCCAGCAGTTTTGTCTTTTTTAGTGAGTCATGTCTTTTTCATGATGTGGCTGAAGTATGACAGCCTGAATTTAATCATCTTGGCTTCCTGGGATATGTCAGGTTTGATTTGCTCCAGGACCCATTTGCTTGTCTTTTTGGCTGTCCATGGGATCCACAGCACTCTTCTCCAGCACCACATTTCAAATAAGTTGATTTTCTTTGTATGAGTTTTCTTCACTGTCCATCTATCACATTTGTACATGGTAACAGGAAAGACTATGGCTTGGATGATTCTAACTTTAGTGCTCCATTGTATATTTTTACTCTCTAGGACATGGGTAGGCAACCTTTCCCCTTTAGGGGCCGAGGGACTTCAGCTCCCAGAATCCCAGGAGCTACTGGCCAACATGGGACTATTGGCCAACATGGCTGAGGCTTCTGGGAGCTGAAGTCCCTCGGCCCTTAAAGGGGAAAGGTTGCCTACCCCTGCTCTAGGATCTTGTCAAGTTCTTTCACTGCTGCTCTTCTCATTCCTAGTCTTGACTGCAATCTCCATTCTGATCAATGATTGATCTGCTTTATACGAAATCTTTAACTACAGTCCATCCTTCCTATACGTGGGGGATCTTTTCCAGACCCACCCACTCCCGCATAAAGCAAAAAACACAGGACCTCAAGTCCCATTTGTTTGTTTGTTGGCAGGTGCCACGGGCGCGCAGCCCATTCATTTTACTGGGGCTTACCATCTGCGTTACCTTGAGTCCATAGATGGCGAGCCCACATATGGCACAGGCATACTGACCATGTATTTCAATTTCCTCATCATCTAGGTTGAATTTATGTAAATCCTCCATGGTCATTATTTTTGTTTTCTTAATGTTCAACAGTAAGTCTGCCTTTGCACTCTGCTTTGACTTTCTCCAGCAGTGGTTCCAAGTCTTTGATGTGTTTTAACAGTATTATGGTGCTACCTGCATATTTTAGATTGTTGGTGTTTCCTCCTCCAATCTTCACTCTTCCTTCCTCTGAGCTTAAGCTTGCTCTGTATATGATATTTTCTACATATAAATTGAACAAGTAAGGTGACAGAATGGAGACTTTCTGATTCCAAACTGTAACCTCCTGTTCTGAATAGGTTACACGTCAGGACGATCAAATATAATGGTACACTCATTTCTTAAAAAGCAGTGCATAGTTTTTCATGATCTATGCAGTAAAAAACTTTTAAGCACATTTTAATCTTAAGTATATTTCTTTATTAGGTAAGCCAGCATGGCATAGTGGTTTAAGCATTGGATTATGATTCTGGAGACCAAGGTTTGATTTCCAGCTCAGCCATGAATTCTACTGGGTGACCTTGGGCAAGTCATATATTCTCAGCCTTAGGGGAAGCCAATGACAAACCTCCTCTGAACAAATCTTGCCAAGGGTACCCCATGACAGGGTTGCCATAAGTCAGAAACAAAGGCACACAACAAGAAGTCTTTAAAAAGTGTAGTTAAAAAGTGTAGTGGATTCTTTTTCTCCTGCTATTTTAACAACATTTATACATTTTTTTAAAATGATCAACATGCCATTTAATTATTTCAATAGATCTCTTAAATGACGCAACAGCCCTAACAAGCAGAAATCTCTCTGTAATTCAGATTTTAAGGTTTGTATAGAGTTTTTAATACATTTTAAATTTAATGCATAATTGTTTTAACTTTTTAAATTGTGTAACTGTTTTTTAATTTTATATTTACACATTTTAATGCTTTTGTATTGTTTTTAAATTGTATTTAAAACTTGCTGTCTGCCACCTTGAGTCCCTATATTGGGAGAAAGGTGGGATATAAATAAATAAAATAATAATAATAATAACAATAATAATCTCCTCAGTATTTCTATTGGAAGGACGCTGAATAATCTCTGGTCTCAGAGATGGCACTTCATAGACGAGTGAACAAAGCGTGGCACAGACAGCTCTTATATCCCTGGGCAAATGACGTTGCCCTCCATAATAGATTATCAGCTTAACAGTGACTGTGTATCTAGGCTGCATGCCCTTGCATTTCTGATTTGCACTTACCAAAACAGTTTGCTCATATTTAAGTTCATTGCTGGATTGTATCCAGCCTGCCCAACAACAAAATATATTTTCGTAGAATATGATCAGCCTAATGCATTCAATTTCATAATAAGCTATTTATATAAACAACTGATCAATGGGAAATATAATGCATTTAAATACTTCTACCAGACTAATCCTTAGTGTCTGTAAAGACTCTTTTCAATGTCAAATGGACTGCAGAACAATTCAATCCATCACACTTAACAGCCCTTCAACAGATTGTCTGGGTTCTCTAGAGTGCACTTAATCAGAATAGTTTATACTTACTTAATAAAAGCTTCCATGATGCACTTGCAAACCTCCACTCTCACACTCTCCTTCTGGAACATATCCAAGAATGGTAGGAATTTCTCCTAAATGGTAAAAAAAAAAACACCACAATTTTTAAGTATTTAGATTCAAACATATCCTTTATATATTACCTTGTTATAGGTCTGGAACAGATGGGTAGGAAAAAGCAGCTCAATCCTGCTTTTTTCCAAAGCAGGCCGAAACCCCACTACTTGCACAGCCTGCTCCCAAGGAAAGCCGAATATGCACGGGCTGACCACACGGCGTGGTCTCAAGCCACACCACTAGGTAATTTTTTTTGGTTGCTTCATTGCCTGTGACCTCCAATAACTTTCTGCATCTGCCCAGATGCCACCCCATTGCACCCACACCCCTTTGATCAGCCACACAGTCGCACATGCAATGTTCTGCCCATATAGGGCATTGGTGCATCGGTGTCGCACTTTCTTTTCTTTTATTTGCTGCAGCCCCACACTCACACTGGGGTGTTTATATGTAGCAGCGAAAATGCGCATTTTCCAGGCTAAGTTGGAATATCCTGGCTTCTTTTTGCTCTGGTTTTTAGCCCTGGAGTGCAGCTTCGGTCTGGTTTCCAGCCGCTTTTGAGGCATAAGTTTTCTAAACATCCCGTCTTTAAAGTGGTTAGAAACCGCTTTATTTAGCCTGTTTCACTCCTTAGGATCATAGAGCTGGAAGAGACCTCAAGGGCCATCCAGTTCAACCCACTGTCATGTAGGAACACACATTCAAAGCACTCCCAACAAATGGCCCTCAGTTTCTGTTTTAAAACATCCAAAGGAGGAGACTCCACCACACTCTGAGGGAATGTGTTCCACTGTTGAACAGTCCCTACTGTCAGGAAGTTCTTTCTACTGTTTAGGTGAAATCTCTTTTCCTGTAGTTTGCATCCATTGCTGTTTTGTATATGGGAAGGACGGGAAAGTTTAGTAAATCAGATGGATTTTACTGCACACATCACCCTGTTGCCACTTTTTGTCAAAATTTAAGGGCATAGGGGAAGTTACAAGGTACATCCTCCATGGCCATCTTGCTTTCATCCAGAAATGCAGGTCAGGAAGTTCCACTATAATGCCTCCAAATTCAGAAAGGGCTGCAAACATGGACTGCAGATAGACACACAGGTGGTTTCCAATTCATGAGCTGTCCATTCCTCACATATAGAGAAACTAGTGAGAGGCTAATCAGCTAAAGAAACGAAATTGTCTTATATCTTGTGGTCTCTTCCAACTCTGTGATTCTGTGATTCTATGTCAAAGCATCAATCAATGCAGCTCAAGGTGTAGAACATAAGGTATTAAGAGACCATGAGGTATTCCAGTGATCCTTCACTGTTGCCTGTGCTGGCTAGGACTCCTAGCCAACAACATCTAGAAGATCATACATTCTCCATCCCTGATGTATCTATTCTATCAATAGTTCCCCAAGGCCTATATCCTGCAAACAAAACATTTTAAAATGTTTAAGCAGAGATACAATGGACTCTGCCTAAATCCTCTACACAGTAAGCCTAGTCTCTACTATTGAGCTGTGTCCCCAACCATTCAGAAAATGGTGGGATGGATCATTTTATTCATTTCATCTTTAAACCACCTTTTTACCAAACAGGTCAAGGTACAATGTACATTGCCTCATATAATTTACCCCCCATTATTTTACTCTGTCAGGAAGCTTTGCTTTAGGCAATGGCCTAAAGTAGGGTTTCCCAACCTGTGCTCTGAGGAGCCCTCAGGGCTGCGTGCACTTCTCAGGTGCTCTGTGGCCACTCCAGGAAAATGAAAGAAATATAAATTGAATGAAATTAAAGAATAAGAATATATTCTTATATATACTCCTAAACACCATTAACTTGTAAGAGACTATGGGCCTTTGCAGACTGCCAGAAATAGTGCAAATTGAGTCCACTTTTAGGGTTAGGGTTAGGGAATCATGGGAACTGTATTTTATTGTGGCACCAGAGCTCTCTGACAGAGAAGGCTCAATGTCTCAGGAAAAAAAAAAACAATTCCCATGATTCCCTAGCACTAACCCTAACCCTTAAAGTGGACTCAATTTGCACTATTTCTGGCAATCTGCAAAGGCCCTATGATTCCATGGCAGGGGTAGGCAACCTTTCCCCTTTAAGGGCCAAGGGACTTCAGCTCCCAGAATCCCAGGAGCTATTGGCCAACATGGGACTATTGGCCAACATGGCTGAGGCTTCTGGGAGCTGAAGTCCCTCGGCCCTTAAAGGGGAAAGGTTGCCTACCCCTGTTCTATGGTTTCACATAAGGTAGGCCTCTTAGGGGTTCCACCACAGAAATAAGGGCTCAGCAAGTCAAGGTTGGGAATCTCTGGCCTAAAATCACCCAGTGACATTTTTCACAGATTAGGGATTTGCACTTATGTCCAACATTCTTAACCACAGTTTAATTATGTCCCCTAAGCTAGGCATAATGTACTAGGAAAGGCCCTGTTGAATTATATTAAAATTGAATTTAAAACTTGTGGTACTCAACAATTAACAAATTTACTATGGGCAGGTCTTCATGAACATTCTCAACTGGCTTAATAAACTTTTTAATCTTTAAAATGCTATGAAACTCTCCTCAAATTCTTCTGGCCTCTAACAAAAGATGTTAACTCCCCTCCCCACATGTCAGAAATGTATGGACTAGTTCTAGGAACTTATGATCTTTGCAGCCATATGGAAACTTACCAGTGAAAAGAGAACAGCAAAGTCGTGGAAATATGTTATGACTTTCTGAATTATTGACTGAAGCTAAAAACAAAAACAAGGAAGAGAAGACATACAGTAACAAAATTTTGCTGATATTAACTCCTTACTGTAATAGCCATGCATTTAACCCATCTTTGTTTTCTGTCTTTCATGAAGCACAACCATTTTGCTGACCTCTTTTATTGCTTTATCTGGCTTTTAAATCACGTGCACAGTTGCTATTTATTCATATTAAAACTACCCAGAATTGCCCAACACTGCCTGCACTTTTTGAACTGAATTAAATCACTTTGTATTTTTTTATTATTGTTCTTTTACCTGGGGATAAGCTTCTTCAAATGCCCGATCTGGAGTCATGTGTTTGATGACATCTGCTAAAACTGTATTGACCTCACGCTTCTGCAGAGAGTAAGTTAATGTTGTAATGAAGTCATGAAATCAACTTTTCAAAGCCATATGGAACAAGAATAATTGCATTTAAAAGCTATACTAGGTCAACATAGTCAGAATCTATAGAATTATTATTTACTGCCAGAGACCCAACATTACTTTCAACCTTAGTATTAATCCACAAGCAAAATTTACATCCTTATTGATATTCAGAATTCCTGCTTGGTTAATACTGAAGACAGTTATACAAAGCTAAATGTTATTTTGCTTGACCTAACATGAGTCATAACGATGCCATGAAAAGCTTATATTTATATTGATCTTTCTGAATTATTTGTTTGCTTTATGTTCCACTTTTCTCCCATATGAGAACCAAATCAGCACTCTAAAACCTATTTTGAGCTGTCCAAGAAAATAGTTCTTGTTTGTACAACTTCAGAGTCAGATTAATCCTGTTACTGTCTCTAAGATCATGAGAGCCATACTGTATCAGACCAAAGACCTATCTAGTCCAAAATTCTATGAATGTAATGACCAAACAGACTTGTGCTCTCCAGCATAGTGCCGCTTGTATTGAACAGTACCTAAGGCCCAACCTACAAGAAACTGGCCAAGAGGAACTGGGACTTTTTATCTTATACTTCTATGGCAGCCCTCTGTGCTACCAAAAACTTTCAGAGTAGTTGTTTTTTTTTTTTAATGAAGCACAGCCGACTACAGGAAGAGACAAGGGTCATCAGTTCTGGGGGGGAGCAGTGGCAACTGTTGGAAATACAGCATTAAATCCTGGCCACTGTTTGCTGTTAGTGAAGATTGCAAATGGACTAACCTTTACACTGTACTGTTTTTAAGAAAAAAATTGAAAAAGAAAAAAGAAAACCAGTATCACCAATTCGTATTGCCTTTTTCAATACTCCCTCAAAACAAAGAATTAATATGTCATGGGAATGATATAGCAATAGCAACAGCAAGTACATTTCTATACCACTTGTCAGTGCACTTAAGCACTCCCTAAGCTGTTTACAATGTGTAAACTAATTGCCCCCAACAAGCTGGGGACTCATTTTAGCAACCTATGGAAGGATGCTAGGCTGAGTCGACCCTGGAGCCCTGCAGGATCGAACTCACAACCTTGTGGTTTCTGAGTTAATGGCTGCAGTACAGGCATTTAACCACTGTGCCATACGGCTCCTTAATATTTAAAAACAACCTATAATCCTTTCTCATGTTTATTCAGTGCTGGACTGACATATTTATACTATCTCATGGTCAAATACTATAAACTACATGAGAGGGTGAAGAAAACTCTTACAAATGTTCATTCCGCACATACCGTGAAATGCCTACAGGTATATTCTACCCAGACTTCTGCACAGTTGATATAATCCTAAAAATAAATACATTGAAGTTATGTTTAAAAGCAATTCTTCCACCTCATTCTAATCATATGAATAAAGATGAGATCCCCAAAGATACAACAAAAGTGCAATTGCTTGCACCATTCTTAACCAGAAGCTGTTATGTATTTATTCTTATACAGAATGCATTGTGGAAAGAATGTGATCAAGACGTGGAAAGAAATGACAAAGGCCCAAAGAAAGCAGCCATGAAAGAGCAGCCAGAGGCCACTCTGGCCGCAATTGGGCCAGGACCACAGCAACCACATGGCCCACTCCCAAAGCAGGCCACCGCCGCAGTCTCAAGTGGGCCACCAGCAGGAGCGGATTTAATCTGCTCCTGAAAGGGTTAGCTTTTCCTGGCTTGGTGCAGCTGCTCACCGCTTTGAGGATGTGCATCATCTAAACATCACACACCCCAAAGTGCCCAGAAGCTGCCTTATTTGGCCCATGTATTTTGGGCCAAAGAGGTCACTGACACAAAGTTTTACTGGAGCCATGGCTGAAGACTGGAGACTTTTTGATTAGTAGGGACAGCATCCTCTGTCACCCCCTCAGTTTCCCCTGTCCCCTCTGGTGCCACCCCTCAGCTTAACTGAGGGAATGTAAGTTTTCCTAGCAACAATATATTGATGTAAGCTACCTCTAAGGTAATGTAAAACATTTAGAGATCATAGAATCATAGAGTTGGAAGAGACCACAAGGGCCATCCAGTCCAACCCCCTGCCATGCAGGAACTAAAAATCAAAGCATCCCCAACAGATGGCCATCCAGCCTCTGTTTAAAGACCTCCAAAGAAAGAGACTCCACCACTTTCCAAGGGAGTGTGTTCCACTGTCAAACAGCTCTCATTGTCAGGAAGTTCCTCCTAATGTTGAGGTTCCTAATGTTGAGATAGTTTGGTTTTGAATGGTTAATTAAAACCCATTAGGTTTATAAAATACCTAGTGGAGATAAAAAGCCAGAACTAGGGTACTGATATGGATCAATGCAGTTTCCTGCATTTTTGTATCCTCCTTAGGGGTGTGGCTATGGCTATGGGGTTTGTCATGCTGAGTGCCTACACTTCAAGACTGATTACTGGATTTCCAGATTGATGGAGAGCTGGGAAGCCATTTCCATGGATCCTCTGTGGAGAAGTGGTGTGCACCATGGATCTAAGCAGTTCTGGGGCTCCAGAGCTAGCAAGAAGTTCTCCCCTGGTGAGGAGAAACCATCAGGATTACCCACATTGCTCTGGATTGCCCCCAGGGTTCTAATTTGTGTCAGGCAGCAGCAAACAGAAGCAAGGGGGCAGGGAGCTTGAAATCCGTCTTGCCAGACTGCAGAATGCAGTTAACAGCTCAGACACGACTTACTCCAAATTTTGAACTTTGATTTTCAATTACAAGAAGGGGATATAGAAAGCTTCCCAAAGACTAGGAATTGCTCATTTCTCAAAGTAAAGTTTTTAGCAGTTGTTGTCGTGAGTTAAGACTGGTTAATTTAAAACTTGGATTCTTATTATAACTTAAAGACCCGCAAGAAAGAGACTTCTTCGAGATCTTATTTTATGTTGGTGCTCAATTAAAGAGGACCTAAATTTTGAAGAGAGAGAGAGGAATAAAAACCCTTACATTTTGAAATTGCTTTCTTTTGGGAACGTGGTGCTTGTTTATTTTTCTTTATTTGGGCACAGTTGAAACCAGTCTGACTGACTTCGCCCCCCCTTCCTCTCATGCCCCCCCTGTTAGATGTGTCTGGTTTTTGTAAGTTGTAATTACACTCATTGGAGTTGTTGCATTTTAATTTTTTGCTTTGCCGCAGCACCGCACTGGGGTTGGGCTGTTTATATGCAGGCATGAAGATGCTCATTTTCTGAGCTAAGCCAGAGTATCCCAGCTTCTTTTTGCTCCATTTTTTAGCCCCAGAGCGTGGCTTCTTTTAGGTTTCTACCTGCTTTTGAGGTGTGTGTTATATAAACACCCTGTGTTCAAAGTGGCTGGAAGCTGCTACATTTTGCCCATCAGTTGCATCCTTAAGATATGATGAAAGGAAAAGTTAGGGAAATGGAAATTTTATCCAAATTTAAAGTGATAACTAAAGTTGGACATCACTTTGACAAATAAAAATTCAAATTTAGTTCATAGTAACTATGAAATAAATTAGCAAGAAATCAAACATGATTTGCAGAGCTGGAACAGTTTGCAGATGTCACTGATGAGACTAATTTCAAAAATTAAGATGAATGTCTTGCCTAAAATGTTATTTTTGTTTCAAGCCATACCTATTTTAATGAATGATTTGCCTTTCTTTTTTTAAAAAACTTGTCCAAGTTTATTTGGCAGGTTAAGAAACCAAGAATTTTATTAAAATTACTAAATGACACTAAAGAAAGAGATGTCTTTGTACCACCAGACTTGAAGTTATACTGTTCTTTAGTTTGGTTAATACAATTGACAACTCTAAAAAATGACAGTCTGTTAAATCTAGAGGATCATGATTTGTGATTTGGTTGGTGCACTTTTTTATGGTATGACAAAGTTAAAGTTAATAAGGATTTTGACAATCATTTTATTAGGCATGCATGTTTAAGGACTTGGAATAAATATAAATCAAGATTTTCACCTAAGAAAATGAGGCTAAATTTAAATCTCAGGATGTGTTGGCTGAAGAAGGATACAAGCTCCACTGGTATTGTTATAAACAATTATTTGACAGATTTAAAGTAGATAAAAAGATCTTGGGATTTCATTTAAAAATAAAGGCACATTTTACTATATATGGTGGTCTTGTGATAAAGTAAAACATTATTGGAGACAAATACAAAAATCAATGCAATTAAATGTAGAATTCTTAAATGGAGAATTGATTTAAGACCAGAGTTGTTTTTACTGGGCATAGCAAAAGATAAATTTAAAGACATAAATTATAAAGTAATGCATTATATGATTACTGTAGCAAGATTGTTACAAACTGGAAAATGGATTGTTTACTTACAGAAGGAGATTGGATTCTTAAAGTATTTGAGTTGGCACAGATGGACAAACTGGTGAAGCTGATTAAAGAAAAATTATTGGATAATTTCTTAAAAGACTGGGACTTTTACTTTTATGAAGAGGAAACAAGGGAAGATTTTAGTTGCAGATTTTAAGGTTTGGATTTTAAATTTTGTTTAAATTTTTAGAAGTGAGATAAAATGTGTTACTATTATTGAGAAATATAAGATATTGAACATTAATATTCTAAGGCTTAGGAAGTGGGAAGTCAAATTTAATGTGTGTTAATTGTGTTAATTTGAGTCTATATTGAAGTTATGTTGATATTAATATAGTTTTATGCGGTTAGGGAATCGAAGAGATGGGGAGTAGTTTATTATTATTATTTTAGTTTCATTTAGAGTTTTGATTTTTCTTCATGTTGTTAGATTATTTTATGTGTATTTTAGTGGTTATATGATTTATGTTTTTAAAAATTTATGAATTTTTTTTAAAAAAAGAACTGATTACTGAATCATTTCCTGAATATCTATACAGTAGTAAAGGAACACTCCCAAAACAGAATATAGAACTTACAATATTGATGGCTGCAGCTATTCTATAAAACTCCTTCCCTGCCAATTACCCACCTGTGGGACCTTTAACTTTGTAATAACCTTCCAAGCTTCATTTAAGATCTGAAGCCGATCGCCTTCTGGTGGGTCAGCTAAGGCCAAGTTCTGCCCCAGAGAGCGAAAGAGGAGGTGCTGTGAAAATACAATAAAAACTTTACTAATTTCTCTGTTCATTATTTTCAGTTAGATTAATAATATCAGTACAACAAATTAATACAATGGTGCTCTAAAAACATATTTTTGCTAAAGAGAGACCTGGAGGAAAGGAACAAGATTAACCCCAGTGTCTAAACTATAGAGGCCCTTTAGTAAAAGAAAACAAACATGGAAATTCATCTAGGAACAGATGAGTAACAACAAGGACTGCTTTCCAATTAAAGAAATTTGAGGCTGAAATTTTCTGAACTTCACTAATTAAATCTGCACAATATTGTTCCAAAACAAAAATGTTCCTTCATTTTTAGTTGAAGCTCTCATTTTGCATCAGGTATCACTCTAGGAATAGTGTTTTTCCCCTGTGTAACACATCTTAATAGCATGATATTTGCAAAAAGAAATTTAAGTATAATATTAAAAGTAAGTTTTATTTTTTTAATGCAATTTATCAAGACCTTTATAAAATTAATCAATGTATTAACAACTGATATATTAGCAAGTTTACTATGGTTTTGAATAGGGAAGATTAATTCTACAAATCAGATAGTTTTCCAAGACAGATCTAGGCGCTGGGAAATGGTTGCTGAGGGAATCAATCTACACTCCAAAAAGTATTTAGGGGCACAGTGTAGAACAAAAGAAGAAATCACAATTTGCCATACAGCAAAATTACTTTCATACCAAACATATTTATCTGTTGTGAAGTACTGTTGTGACAACTATAAAGCACAGTGACAATGACTAAGTGGAGAAACTGCACAACAAAACAGGTGTGGATGGAGAGGCTTACCTTGGGGAAGCCAGACTCATCACACTCCTTAATCATGCCAATAAAATCCATAGACCTTGTAGCAATAAACTCAGCTCTGAAGGCAGACATTACTGAATTTAAAAGCAAGGCACTAGAAGGAAAATGATCCATGTCAGTACAAGATACCAAAAAAGTAAATGTACATGTATGCACATTCTCTTTCTCTCTTCCTTCTGTGTTATTTTATATTAGGAGGATTACAAGGTGCTGTAGGTTATATTTCATAGGAGGGATCTGGCAAAACCACCTCTGAGTATTCCCTTGCCTAAGGTCCAAAACACACTGCAGAAATAATCCAGTTTGAGACTGCTTTAACTGCCCTAGCTCAATGCTAGGAAATTATGGGAACTGTAGTTTTGTTAGACATTTAGCCTTCTCTGTCAGAGAGCTCTGGTGCCATAACAAACTACAGTTCCCAGGATTCCCTAGCACTGAGCCAGGGCAGTTAAAGCAGTCTCAAACTGGATTATTTCTGCAGTGTGCTTTGGATGCAGTCCAATGATATTTTATGGCCCACCATCATCCATTTCTGTGAAGAGAACAGGGAAAGATCTTCCCCAAACATTGGAAATCTGCTGCAGGCAGAGTGGACACTACTGGACTAGAAGGACCACAGTGATATATCTTCACATAAGGCAGTGTAATTTCTGACTATTGACCAAGCTGACTAGGGCTTCTGGGAACAGAAGTCCAAAACACCCAGAGGATCAAAGTCTAGGAACCACTGATATAAGGGAAGGCTGATATGTTTGACAAAGGACAAGCTTCACCATAAGGTCTCAGTTGGTGGAAGGTAGCCAACTCAAGTCAGAGGTCAAGTGTTTTTATTCTCTCTCTCATGTACAGAGAGAGAGAGACTTTCTAGGTTCAGTTTTTCCCAGTAGCGTCCACAGGAATCAATGACAGCATTCATGTGCATGGAAGAAAGAAAGAAAAACACAGAATCCAATGAAGTATAACACATAGAGGCCAGGCCCACGCCCTTAACCCCAGTGTTTGAGGGAAAGGGCAGCTTTTGGACCCAAAAGAAAGCATTCCAAAAGTACTCAAGGAGGTGTAAGGATGGGGTCCTTGGATCCTTGGGAGGATGAGGGCTCTTCTGATGACCAAAAAAAAAAAAAAGTTTTGCAAGTGTATGACTTACTTGTTGCCAAGTTTCTTGCATCTTTCCATCATTTCAGTCAGCAGAGCCTACAAAAGAGAACTTAATGGGAACAAAGCAAAAAAGAGGGAGAGGAGACCTTACTTTTTCTCTGTGTAGCAACAATTAAAAATAGATGCAGCCTGCTAACATTTCCTTTGCAGGGGACCCTGATTCCAAACATTTCAGTACTTTTGCTTCTGAGCATAAAGCAAGAAAAGAGGTTTTCCACAGGTCAAATGAAATAAAGACCTATGGAGAAACATCCCAGACTTTGGTACACTTGGCAAAAGGTCTGAAGAGGGACAATATACAAAGTTGGTTACTAAGCAGACTCAGTTCTCACTGTGTTGTTTTAGGAAGGAAGCTGACCTTTAAGGAGAGGTAGTGAGCCTCTTGTCACACCTTGCCATTACCTATACTGGGAGTTATAGTCCAACTACATCTGGACAGCAACACATTTCTCAGCAATGTCTAATTCATTGGTTTAATGACCCTTTCCACACCTAATAAGGTTATGGTTAAGAATTATCTATGATTCTTATGTTGTTTTTTAGATGATGAAAATATTTTGTCTTATTTGTTTTTTCTTGGTATTATGTCTACTTGTTTGTCTGTAGTTGTATATTTTGGATAAAGATTTTCTTTTAATGAACCTTTCCATACCTCAGAGTTCCTTCAAAACATGGTGACATCTCCTTCTGGTTTCTTAATAATTCTGTTGGATGTCTTTCTTGTTGGCACCCACAACTCAACTTTGCAATTAGCGGGAATGAAAGACTATTTGCAACATGTAGATTCCTTTATACACATACACATTAAAATGTGGGGTTTTTTTAAAAAAGAAAAAGATGTATTCCCTTGAGAGTAAATTATTAAAGGAGTACTTAGATAACAGTACTTAGATAACAGTTATATCATGAAACAAAGTTATACCAGCTACTTCAGGTACTTTCAGATCTATGCAACTGCAACTAGTATGCTTCACCTTAAGCCAACAGGGAGAGATTGTAGCTAAAATGTTACATACTTGTTTTGCAAGCAGAAGTTTTGGCATGCAAGATTAACATGAAAGTTCAGTCCCTGACATCTTCTCTTGGATGGATCAGATGGAACAAGGGAGCCTCAAAGTCACAACCCAGAGCACTGTATAGATCAGAGTTGTATGTGTACATACACATATACTTCAGTGTACAGGGACTTCCTCTCCTGACAAATGAATTCTAAAAATCATTGAGAGGTGGGTGGGGTGGTAGGCAGTGGCATAACTAGGGGGGTGCAACCGCACCAGGTGACACCCTACAGGGAGGATGACACCACTGCTCCTCAAACACCTACCTTTTGGAAGAAATGGGCTGTTTCATTCATCTGCTTGCCTTTAAAATACTTTAAGACAGGAGTAGGCAACCTTTCCCCTTTAAGGGCCGAGGGACTTCAGCTCCCAGAATCCTAGGAGCTATTGGCCAACATGGGACTATTGGCCAACATGGCTGAGGCTTCTGGGAGCTGAAGTCCCTCGGCCCTTAAAGGGGAAAGGTTGCCTACCCCTGCTTTAAGAGATGGTGGGAGTGCGGTGAGGCTCAGTTGGAGGAGAAAGGAGAGGCCTCAGAATTTTTTAAAGTTAAAATTTTAATTTTAATTTTACTTTTATTTTTAATTTTTAAAATAATATTTATTCTTTTTCAATTTTCTTTAAAAACATCACATTTTAACCAAATCTTCACTATGTATATGCAAATACATTTAGGATGTTATACTTTTAATTTTGCTAGTTGTTTATGTCACAACTATTACGTTCAGTGGCATATGGGAATTAAAATTTACAAGAAAGGGCCTAAGCAGACGGCGCAAAGTGCCGTTTTCGAGGCCAGGTATTATCACGCTGGGCGCACCAACCCCTTCCCGAATACGTCATCAGAGCGCCCGTCACTCCGCATGGCCGGCGCTCTGACGACGCACTTCTGCTGCAGCGTCCGCACACGCTGCAGCGGAAGAGGTGCCGAAGGTGCACCAGAGGCCTTTTGCGGCGCACCTTTGGTGTCTTGTGGAAGGAGCGCTATTTTAGCACTCCTTTCTGGGCCTGGGACGCGGCACATTGCGGCCGAGGAGTGCGGATACCTCGGCCCCAATCTGCAGCTTCCCAGGGTGGCCCGAGGTCAATGGGGGGGGTGACACCATGAGTTACCCCACCAGATGACACCAACCCTAGTGATGCCACTGATGGCCGGGTGGAGTGTTTGGAAGAAAATCTTCTGTTCCCCAGGACAAGAATACTTCTTCCTCCATTAGCCCAGCTGATTAGCTGGCCTACAGGGAATAGATGTGATGTCCCTCCACTTTTGGGAGTAGCACAGGAAGCAGTCTGAAACACAGGTCATGCACCTCTGAGGTGGTAAGTTATGGGAGAAATATTATTGAGCCTTGAAACCTTGTAGATATTGCCAGTCAAAGTAAATCATTACTGACTAGTCAAGCAAAAGGAAGAAAAGTCTGAGTTAACGTAAAGGACCCTGTCCCTAACTCACAGCTCTCACTGACTATCCATTCAGCTGGCCTCTACATTACACTATTGCTATGTGTTTTCCACAAACTAAAGGTCATCACCTAGTTATCCATTTCTATGGATAACTTCTGTAGAGACAAGAGGCTGAATTGCCTATTAGTTCTTATTCAAGAAGCATCACATTTGTCACCCACTTTCAGATTAACAAAAGAATCGTCTCCAGGGTGCCCTAACACAACTCTTTTGCAGTTTGAAGAAGAAAAGTAATTTTTGGCAGAACATCTATTTTTTTAAGATGTGAAAGAAACAGAGGCAAAGGCATGCTTGCTTTTCCACTGGCTTGCTTCATGGCACATGATCATGTGTCATTAGAAAATGAATTATTGTTTCAGACTGATTTAAGCAGGTTATAACATGATGCTGATCATGTTCAAAAATAAAAGTGTGATTTGCCTAACCAAAGTGAGAAAGGAGAGTGAAGAACAGCACTAAATAATCCAAAGCATGATAACAAGTTCCCTTGTTATCTGTGCCAAGAAGCACAACAGGGCTGAAAAATTGTGAATGATGCCTTCTGCTTATGAGTCAAGGTTCTGCATCAAAATTAAAGTACGTTGCCACTGTTTTATGACTTTAGAAGAAAGTCCTTTTGGCTTTTTTAAAACATGTGTCAGTATCTAGTCCTCAACTGAGCCATGCAGGATGTTGGAGGATGAAAATACAGGGCAAAGGTTAACTTTGCAAAAAAAAAAAAATTCCCTCCATGCTGCTCCACCACTACCAAGATACTCAGCCCACTCCTGTCCCCCCACTGCAGTTTTCCTGTCTCTCAGCAAAGCAGCAAGGGAAGCATCATACAAGAGGGGAAGGGGATAAATTCCCTTTCCTTGCAGTCTCTCCAATATTAGTCAGCTGATTAGAAGATGAATGAGCTGCGAAAAGGAGAGAAGTGCTCTGCCTTAAGCTACCATCTCAAAGCTCTCTAGGTAACAGGTGTGGGTGCATCTTTGCTCCCTCCTTGTTCCCAAGGGATGAGGCTTTAGGAAGAGTCCTTGGACAGGCTTTGGCAAGCCTGACAGTAAAGATGAAAAACTGCTTTCAGTGTAAGGGCCACATTCAATTTTAGGGAGACTCTTTGGTAAGAGAGGCCTAAGGCAAAAAGATCAACACATATTAAGTGCTTATTACCAGTACAGGTAGACCAGACTTTTCCCAGACATGTCCTAAATTGCAACCTTATGTCCAGGGGTCTGGGAGGAATGCCAAAATGTCCTCTATTTTGATCCATAAAACCTGTGCTTGTGTCATCCGGTGCCTCAGCAGGCAAGCATGAGGCAGTTCAACAGATTTATTACTGCAAAGGGCATGTTAGTTTTCCACCATACAATAAACATGACCATGTTGGCCTGCAACAATATTCCCACAGTAAAACTGTTGACTGGCATGATCCCAGTGCATGGGGAGAAGGGAATGGGTGAGAAGATTTTCATTGACCATGTGGTGGTTTTGTTTATGTGTGAGTGTTTTTTTCTGATGGAGGTGTGGAAAGGAAAGGAGGATCTTAGTTGTTGAAGTAGATCATGGCACCAAGGGGGACAGGGTGAGAAGGTGTGTTATTTGGGTTGTGCAAGAAGCAGGAGGGATGAGAGAGCAAATGGGAAAACTAGAAATGAAAATGATAATTTAAATGTAGAGTCAGTCAAGGGTTTGTTGCCAGTACAATTTTAAGCATTTGTTTTGCTCAGAGTTCTATAAGTATATTGCAAGCCAACAAGGCACTTTAAAGAAAGATAGGTTCATCAGAAAAATATGGCTGAGGACATAATAAAACACAGTATATGTAATATAGCTGTAAATAAACCATATGAAATGAATTTATATTTATATTAGTGTTTTTAGCTTTTATTTAATAATGTCCTAGGTTTTTCTTGAATGTCCTATATCTGTGGATTGCCCCACTCCATTGTCTGTAATGGCAGCAAGTGAACTTGGCTGAGGCAGTGTGGCCATGTGCTCAGCATGCAGCCATTAAAAACCACAGGACTTGAGGTCCCACAGTTTTTGACATCTGTGGTGGTGGTGAGGAGGGTCTGGAACAGAACCCCTGCAGATATGAAGGGCCAACTGCAGCACAGGGAGGATCAACTAGCCAAATCCATCCAAGCCAGAGGTTTCTCAATAACTGACAAAGAATTCAACAGATCAATGAGACTTTAGATTGAAACAAACAGGCCAAATAGACCAGTGTGAGACCTCACTAACGCTGTTGACGGTGGGACTGTGGCAACCACATGCGTTCGGTCCTGATACAGGCCACTGCAGCAGAACAGAACAAGGCCAACAGAAGGAGCGGATGCTATCCACTCCTTCTTGGCCTGGTTCTTTCAGATAATTTGGGTGTGGCATGAAATGGCTTCCGGCCATGTTCAGGGCATGCTTCATCTGAATACTATACCTCGAATGCGGCCAGAAATCACGTCATTTGGCCCATGTGTTTCAGGCTGTTAAATTCAAATCTATTGTTTATACTACTGACCAAGGAGATGCAAGCGCCTTTGCAAAGCAATTAGAGGACAAACAAGACAAATAGGACTGAGTGGATGTAATTCTGTGCCCAACTCCTTTTTGGTATACTTAGGGCACATGAACTACAGCATACTTTTTAAAAAGTGCATTAGAACTCTGAAGCTGCAGGGTTTCCATTAACATTCACAGCCTTGACAATACTAACACTGCAGCAATAACTTTCACTAAGTTTCTAATTGCTTTGGAATGACGCTCTTCAAAAACCTCTTGATTTAAAAAATATTATGTGAAATCACTTATGCTTCTTAAGTCACATTCTGAATGTTGCATATATTGATAGTCTTTTATGATAGTCTTACATGATCATGTTAAACATATTATGGTTTATTAAATGGCATATATCCTTGAGAAGAGCACAAGCCAAAGCCAGCATCATGAAGTTGTTACACTGTTGGTCTGGGATTTGTGAGACCCAGGTGAACCCCAAAAGCAAGGAAATTCACTAAGCAAATTTGAATCAGGGGAAGAACAGACCCATGTACATTGTCCTGAGCTCATTAGAGGAAAAGCAGGAGAAGGCAGCTAACCATCAAGCCAGAAAAAAGATTGCAATTGCTACTAAAACATCACCTATTAATAATGCCACAAAAACTTGGACATTTTACCAAGTAAGCAATTCAATTCCACATTATTCACTTTCTTAGATCAGTGCTGAAAATGTAATACTTTAACCAATCAGTAAAATTATTACAGAGCTTTCCATTTATACAAAGGTACAACTGTTATATTAGGTCTTTGTTTAGTTAAAAAAATATTTCCCATAGTTAAAGGAAGTTTTTTTACCTCTGCAGCTCGATAAGAAATGCATTGTAAAATCCAATCTATTGCAGGAGAATAAAGAGTTAAATACAATGGGATCTCCACACACTGTACCATCAGCTGGTTCTGAACTGTATCCCCATGAATCTGTTTTTTTAAAAAAAAAGTCAAAGATAAATGCATAATGCATAGGTATTACCCTTGGAAAAATATTATGTATTAATTGTGAAGTTAAAACATTTAATATTAATCTTGAAGAAAATGCATATTTCAAGCCAACATCAAGAACAGAAACTTGTTTAAATCATTTTCTGGTTCCTACATTACGTTTACATAGTTGTGAGAAAACCCAGACCAAACTCAGGTCTTATGATTGAGTTAAGAGACCATGGGCCTTTACAGACTGCCAGAAATAGTGCAAATTGAGGCCACTTTAACTGTCCTGGCTCACTGCTAAGGAACATGGGAACTGTAGTTTATTGTGGCACCAGAGCTCTCTGTCAGAGAAGGCTCAATGTCCCAGAAAAAAATACAATTCCCATGATTCCCTAGCACTGAGCCAGGACAGTTAAAGTGGCTTCAATTTGCACTATTTCTGGCAGTCTGTAAAGGCCCCAAGATGCAGCAATAAAAGTCTGAGGGAAACTACAGATGAGGAATTTCTCACCCTCCAGATGTGTTTGCTGACAACTCCCATAAGCCCCAACCGGCCCCAATGATACTGGATTTTCAGAACCATAATCCAACACATCTGGCAAGTCAAAACATCCACAGCCCTACTGTAAAGAAACCATGGATGGCAGTTTCCTAGCTTTTTTAGTTACTCCCAGTCAAGCATTGGGATGCCAACATACTTGCTTATTCACAATAAGGCACAATTCCCTTTATTGTAGATTGTCGGATTCCCTTTATTGTAGATCACCCCTTTCTCAGTAGTCAGGAGCAAATCAGCCTTCACATGTGTCCAGGAAGTGCAGCAACCCTCCCACAAGGCCAGCCATGTGCAAGCTCCATGGTCTGGAACTGGACAAATACAAGGTAAGAACACAACACACTCAACAGATCCTGTACTCACATACATCTATCTGAAAATAAGAATTAAGGAGGTATATCTAACACGTAAGAGACAGGTTGAGACCGAGACTAACCTAACCCAAGCCTTATATATGATACACAATCAGTAATCATCCTGGGGCCAGGTTTCAACCTAAGGTGGGACAATGTTCCTTCCCCTCTGCACAAGAAACAACCTTTTCAAAGGTGAGTACATACTGTCCTTTTCCCCTGTAGAGAGAGGTGGAACATCCCAACTGTGGGTTATATACCAAAACTGCTCTAGTCAGGTAAGAAGACTGGCACACCAAGGGGATCACTGTTCCACTTTTTGCTGAAGCACCTGCCTGCCAAAGTCCCTCTGCAACAAAGGTGTCCAGTTTGTACTGCTTAACAAAAATGGATGGGGATTCCCAAATCAGTTGTGTGTTGATTGCAAATGCAGCCAAACTTGCTGCACTCCTTGTACAATGGGCAAGAATGGGACCCTATAAGAGTACCCCCAACAAGTATTAACAAGTACTGATGCACTTCCAAATCCATCTACTCAAACTGAAGATAGGCGCCTTCATCCCTAGGAAGCACACGCTGTAGGGAATCAGCTCACCTCAAACTGTATGTTCTCCTGAGCCACATCTTGATAATGCGACATCCAAAGAGTGCTAGATCTTCTCCCGCAGTTTGGAAGACCCTTTGTGAAATGCTGAATTTACCTTTGGTATGAAGGTGGAGTCAAGACTCAGAAGAACATACAGTTTGAGGTGAGCTGATTCCCTACAGTCCCAGAGCATGGAGTGGTGGAGTCAAGACTCAACACCACATCTTGTCTTAACGACTCACAGCTCCTTCCTCAAAGATAAAGCTTCCAGCTCCAACAGCCTATGTGCTGTTAGTAGGAGAACCTTTCAGGTAAGGTGTTTTAGAGATGCCTTCTTAATAGGCTAAGGATGCCACTATGAGGGCCTTAAGGACTGTTTAGAGATCCCAGGAGGAGAACCTGTGAACAGCTGGAGGAGCCAACAGTGTAGGGCCTTTAATGAAGTGGCACACATGCAAGTGTCCAGCTATTTCAGTGCCCTTTTGTAAAAGCAGGATGGAAGTGATAGCAGCAATCTGTCTCTTGATATTGTTAGGCCTAAGTCCCCTGTGAACCCCCTCCTGGGGGAACTCCAGAAGCAGGAGAATGGACACCTCGAGGAAATTTTGCTTCTTGTGTTTACACCAAAGCCTGAACAAACAAAAGGTATACTCATACAACCAGTTGGTGGACAGGCTGCTAGATACCAAGATCACCTGTTACCTTATCAAAGTAACCATGGCCATGCAGCATGAGCTCCTCAACAGCCATGTGTAAAGCTGGAGCCAATCTTGCTCCAGATGGATGATTTTTCCCTGGGAGAGCAGGTCGGATCTCTTGGGCAGTGGGAGAAGTCCACTGTCAGGCTGCTATCTCAGAAAACTAAGACAACATTGGCCGGGCCAGGGCCAACAGAATTAGCATCGCATTCTCAGCTCTTATTTTCTGAGAACCCTGGAAAAGAGTGCCATTGGGGGAAGCACGTACAGCAGCCCCGTGGGCCATGGGTAGACCAAGGCATCCAGCACTCCAAGCCCTCTGCTCAGCATCTTGAGAGGAATCTAGAGACCCTGTGGTTTGCTGACAATGCAAACAGGTCCATCTCTGGTGTCCCAAAGTGGTTCACTAGCAGCTGGAACACTTCGGACGTACCCTCCATTCCATCTGGTCCAGGTCAATCCTGCTGAGCCAGTCCATTTTGGAATTAAGAACACCTGAAAAGTGTTCCACCTTGATAGACAAGAGGTGATCATTCAAAGAGGAGGTTTGACTCCTCCACCAGAGTCTTGGGTGGTCCTTACAGCAACCAGAGCTTATGTGGGCTTTGTCCTTATGAGAATGGCCTTCCCTCTTAGCAAGTGCTCAAAGCCTGCTAAGACCCATCTGGCTGCTCTGAGCTAAAACCAGTTGATGCTGTGCTCTGCTTCGTGCTTTTCCCAGGTTCTCTGAGCCGAGTGCGGTCCACAGTGGGTTCCCCAGGGACTGGCATCCTTCATGACTTGCACTTTCTCTATGTCCCAGAACTGTATTCCCTTGGCTACTGCTGACAATGTCCATCTTGAGTTGCTTCCTGGCTCCGATGACCACCAGCAAAGGTAGCAGGAGCCACTGAAGCGGCCTGGCATGAAATCTCACCCAGAGAAGGCACTCTGTACTGGCAATCATCAGACCTTGCAAGCAAGTCAGCTGGGACAGGTCCACCTGCCTGGACCTCTTGATAGCTATGATGACTTTCTTGATGTTCTGAATCCTTTCTGGAGGCAGATTCATGGTATCTGAACTGCTACTGATCAATGTTTCCAGGTACTACATATTCTGAAAGGGACTAGGTGGCTCTTCCCATGATTCACCAAAAAATCATGATGATCTAAGCATGGCCAAGCATCTCAGCAGTGGTGGGGTGGGTGGGCCTTACAGCAACCAGTGCTTCTGTAAAGCAGCTGGGGCTTCCCACATTGCATGCAGACAACTGCATGTTTGCTTTCCCTCCACCTGCGTGCCCAGAAGAGAGAAGAAAGGGGGGAGGTGAAAGGAAGGTTAACAGAGAGAGAAATAAGAGATAGAGGAGAAGCTTCAAGTAAAAAGGGTTTTTTGAAGGGGAGAGAAGGAAGAAAAAGATTTTGAAAATGGCACCTGGAATATAGCTAAGGAAAACATGTCCTTGAGAAGAGAAAGCATGAACAAAGACTGGCCTCATGGGAGGTTTGCTCCACCTTCTGCATGCCCTTGAAGGCTGATTCTTCCTGACTGTAGAAAAAGGAGTGGGCGAACCCAAAGTTAGGCTGTTCCACCCTTCTCCACAGGGAAAGGTTACATTTTTAAACCACAGCTCCAAAAAATGTCCAGCTGTCATGACCACTACCTATGCTGTCTGGAGGACTGTGGGAGTTGAAATTAAATTAAATTAAATTATTATTATTATAAATCCCCAAGTTCCAGTTTCTTGCTTAATGTGAAAATTGGTTCATTGATCTTGAAAATATTGTAAATATCCCAAACCCTACACAATAAACTCAGATATAACTTTTAAATATATGCAGAACTAATCATAATGGCACATGCTAATATTGTCTCTCATGGAAGAGAAAGTATTGTTGGTGAATTCTAATACAGCACCTAGAAATATTTCATAAATAGATTAATTCATTACTGAGCATTTTAAGAAAGAAACTAACCATTTCAAAGAACAGTCAAAAACTTAAATTACTAGAAACTAGGTGTGAATGATAAAACAAATGATCACTTCATTTGTAGAAATGACACGAAAAGCAAATGTGAGACAGTGACCACGTTCACAGGGTAAAAATAAGCTATGGTGTGGCTTGTTGAAATCTGACTTCTTGTGATATGTGAACTCACCTCTCTAAGAAGGTATTGGTTTTTACCCCCACAATCTGAACCCATGGTTTTTTATTGGCTTACCAACTCTGGCTTGTGTCACTCTTGACTTTTCATGGCATCTAAACCTGCAATTATGACTTATCCTTATTTTCCCTAGCCTCCCATCCTGAATCAGGAGCTGACAAAATGGAAAAGAGAGAAATAGACCAAAATGGCAAAGAAACCTATGCTTCATTTGGTCATCTGAGAAGCAATTCATGTCTTAAATAACAAACTGTGGTTAACACAAACCATGACTTATTGTGATATGTAAATGTGCCAACAGATGAGAAACCAATCTATCAGCATTTATCCAAAAGAAAGAAAGAAAAAGAGTAGCATCATCTCCCACTTACTTGTTTAAAGGTTAGAAGGAAGTCAAAAAAATTCTTGTTCAGGCTCTCTTTCAGATGAGGAGCTACTTCCATTCCAACCTATATTTTAAAAACCAAATAAAAAAATGTCCTGCATTTCTCCAGCTGCAAACATATCATGTATATATTGATTTTTTTCTTAAAAAAAAACAATAAAAAGATGGGACATAAATCAATAATATTGTAATAAGACTGCACAATCTATTTCTTTATATCATCATCACCTCCATGCACCTGAGGAAGTAGACCTAGTCTACAAAAGCTTATGCTACACATTATTTTCCACAGTTAGGAAATTATCGCACTGCCTCCCAGACCTGGCTTACCTCTTGCAAATCAGAGCCCAATTCGGGCTGGAGCTGGGTCTTATCGTATGGCTTTTGCCCCTAAAAGAGTAATCCGGGTTCATCCCCTCTCCAATGCAAATTGGGAAACGCGCTCCAGAAGCCATTTTTCCGACTTGGAAAAATGGCCGCTGGAGCACGTTTCCCAATTTGCATTGGAGAGGGGATGAACCCGGATTACTCTTTTAGGGGCAAAAGCCATGCAATAGGACCTGACTCCAGCCCGAACTGGGCTCTAATTTGCAAGAGGTAAACCAAGTCTGGGAGGAGGTGTGATAATCCCCTTCGTCTCAAAGGTTTTTCAAGATCCCATTGCATACTGATATTCCAACTAACATGGCTATATCTCTAAATTCTGTTGTCATCTAAATTCATGGAAAGAAAAGAAATTCAAAAATAAAAATAAGATAAATCTATGAAGACAACAGTAGTGTTACCTATAGAAAGCCGAAGAAGAATATTATACACAGGCCAGACATCCTGCAGTACAGACACAACCCTTGTTTGTAATCTCCCAGAATTAACATCTTTCCTAATCTAAGAGAAAGCAGCAACTAAAATTTGCTATTAGTCTGATCAATATTTTACAAATGGGACCAGTAAAAATATATATCTTTAAAATGTACATTTCCCAGTAAAAAAAAAATTACCCTGCAGAGATATGCTCTAGCATAGACTGCAACCAATGGATCTCCAATTCCACGGATCATGGAGGTCAGTCGTGGGAGGCATTCCGAAATTCCTCTGAAAAGAGGATTTGAGAAAGTAGGTTTTACAATTTAACCACATCTATCTACCATTTCACCTCTTGATAACGATAACTAAAAGACTGTCAAACAGCTTAGTCATACACTTATGGTTGTCCAAGGATAACACCAAATTGACCAAAGGAACAGTAAATTATTATTGACCAGTCCAAAATTTACTTAATAAACAAAAATAAAAAGCAAACAGATGGCATGATAAACAAAGCAACTGTGGTTAGACCACATCATTTATTTTTCTTAAATTATACTGGCAGTATGTTATAATAAAATCACCATCAATAAAACCACCACATGCAGGCTTAGTTGCCACCAGCAGCAAATGTTAAGATAAAATATACTAATATTCAGGAACCCAAAATTTTGCCTTTTACCCTACCCAGTACTGGAACACAGCATCATAAGAGTTGTTCTGAAATTGAATTGGACTCTAAGGTTGAAAGTGGTTTCCCATCTTTTATTATATGAGACCTGAGTAAGTCCACCCTCACACACACATAGAGTCAGAAATCCCAGAGGACACATCCACATCCTTGGACTTGTCTGTAGCTCTTCATATCCTGACCATTACTTTGTGATTACTTTGTGAGTTTAACATATTACTTTTAAAAAACCCCTCTTCAGCTTGAAATCAAGGAAACAGATTCAAAGGTGGCTGTACTGGCCATATAGCAAAATAAAAATCACTGGTAGAAGCTTGACAGGACAGAATTCACAGTTTAACTTCCACATAAACCATATTTATTCAAGATTTACCAAATAATATTTAGGCTTACGTTTTAGAAAGAAATCTGTTGCATTTCAATATTGCTGCTTCCACATAACTGTAATTAAGAGTTAAGGGGTGAAGTCCTTCATAAAATAAACAGCAGAAAAGGAAACAAGATGTCCCTTGGCTATTATATACATGGCTCTTGGTAAAAGTGTGGTGCGAGTTCCATAAACTCCTACACATATTATATAAGCTTACTGATGTGGAGAGTAAAGGACTCTACAGACTGAACAGTTAAATTTTAAAGATAATTTGATAGTACATGTATATACCCATCGTTTCATCCAAACACCTCCCTTACCCTCTTAAAAATCTAAAGCACATATTGATATTATTGGTGACACTCACATAGCAATAAACCAGTATTCCTAGGTTAAGGGGCTATACAGACGGCCCCTAAGGAGCAGCTCTGTGCCACCCCTGGGAGCGGCAGATCAGGGCTGCGGCAACTGCATGCCGTGGCCCTGATCCAGCACTTTGCCGCTCCTTTTTGGAGCTGCAAAAAGCCACTCTTACTGCCGCTGCCACAGCTCTTCTGTGCTCCTTTGGCGCAGCGTGTCTGTATGCTGTGCCAAGGGACTGCCTGATGCTGCACGCCATGCAGTGGGGCACACGGCTTGAAAGCGGCATCAGGGTGGAGTTGGGGCAGCTGCCATGCAGTCGGCACACCCCATCTCCACCCCCAGACTGGCCCTTTTGGCCGGTCTGTACAGGCTTTATATGTCCTTGCTTAATATATATAAAGTCATACACTGCATAGACTAACCAGCAAAGAAGAATCCCAAAACAAAATCATAGCCAAAGTCAAAGAAACAGAGGTCTAGCCAGGTAAATCAGGGGAGGGATTTCTGAAACCAAAAAAGCAGTCCAGGGTCTGAAACCAGTCTTGTTCAAAAGAGCAACTTCCAAGAAGCCATGTTTAAGCACAGCCCAAGGTCAGATAGTGTGAGATCAAATCACAAGAGTATGAGCACACAAGAAATGGCTGACAAGGTCTAACTACAGACACTGTTATTTGAAACATAACCATAAAAACTTGTGTTTTTATGGTTGAGTTGCCTGAATCTCCCTAACAGCTAAGGTGCAAATATTCCAACATTATGGGGGGATGCAGACGGGCAGCCCTGGGCCACCCTGGGAAGTGGAGGATTGGGGCCGAGGCTATCCCATGCCTCGGCTCCAATCCACCACTTCCTGGTCCTGAAAGGAGTGGCAAAATGCCAGTCCTTTCAGAGCCAGCAAATAGGGCACTCAAAGAGCTGCCGCGCGGCTCTTCTGCACCCCTTCCAGCACAGTGCGTCAAGACGCTGCACCGGGAGGACGTCATGACAGCGCTCGCCATGCATAATGGTATGCGCCGTGATGACGTCTTCGGGGAGGGGTTGAGGTGGCCACTGTGCGGCTGCCTCTCCCCATCCCTGTCTCCAGGACAGTCCTAAGCTTCCCTGGGAGAAGATCATTTTTCATATTCAAACATTACTTCTTAACTTTTACTCCTGAGGAGGCTCCAACTCCTGAGAAGACCTCCCCTGGAACCAAGACTGCCTCCTTGTAGCCTCAAGCTCTGCTTGTGTCTTCACTCACCATCACTCCCATTGACTGGGATGGGCTCCATCACCCTCCTTCTGATTCTGGGGCCATATCATCTCCATTGAGGGATGTGGCCTCCTATTCTGTCTGCTAGGACTGCCAGTTCCTCACTTTCCTTGGACATAGGAGACTTCCACAATTTCTAAGGGCTCATTCCCACTTACATTTAAACCAGTTTGCAATTCGCCTTCACTCCATGTTGGTGAATCGATTCCAAAATGGCTGTCATTCCCACTATGAAATGAGATCTTTTCATTATTCCCTTGCAATCACTTCTTTTTTGATATGATTGTCGTTACCACTAGTTTGCACTGCTTCACAATGCATGTCAATCATCTGCACGTCATCAATGATGCAAGGAGCAACATGGTGAGGACAGGGTCACTCCATGCTCCAAGTGGGGCAACTTTAGCAACTGAGCCTTCCTCTGCTCCTCAGCAACCCAGGCTGCTCAACCACACCTTTGAGCAGCCCAGCTTGGGAACTATATTTTAAAAAAATAATTGACAGGTTATGCGATCCATTGGTTTTGCAGCTACTTACCTAGCTGAGCTGTAGTCCGCCCATAATTGCAAGTAGTTGCAAATATGATGGATTGCATATTCTGTCAATTATATATATATATATATATATATATATATATATATATATATAATGCGCCCATAGGTCACACCACAAACACAAAGGCAGTGCTGAGAGGGGGGAGGAAATGGCTGATTTCCCAAAAACTCAGGAGGGATGGTAAACACCCCTCTGCCATACTGGAGGGGAGGGCTCCAGTATGATCCAATTCAGATCCGTCGTTCCCACTTGTTGACCGCAATTCAGAATTGATTCTTTTCAAAAGAACCGCCAAAGAACTAGTGTCAGAAAACAGTGGGGGTTTTGCGTTTGCCTCGCTTCATAGCGATTGAAACAGAGCTAAATAGGATCGGAACCGTTTTCAAGTGGGAACAATGGTCATATAACCTGATCAGTAATTCACTTTAAATCATAGTGGGAATGAGGTCTAAATGGGGAAGCCCTCCAGTGGTGGCACAACACTTATTACTATTGTTATCATTCATGTGAGAAAAAACAAATACATAGAAGAAAATATTGTAAAATTCTCTCTCTTTTCTTTTGAAAAAGGATACAATCTGGGAATAAGTTCTCGAATGGAAGCAATCTTGAAGAACCAGTTCAAGCAGGTTTCTTTGGCAGTATCGTTAACATTTTCAGGAGTAAAATTACCTGAGAGAAAGAGGGAGAAAAAATTAAACTGAGAACCTACTTCCTTATTTCTTTCCAAATTAACGTTAGCGGTCTTTAATACTACTACTACTTATTATTATTATACATCATCATCACCATTATTACACATATTACAAATTAACCCAAGAGAGCATGGTGTAGTGGTTTCAGTGTTGGACTATGATCCTGGAGACTGGGGTTCACATCCCTGCTCAGTCATGGAAACCCACTGAGTGATTTTAGGCAAGCCACACTCTCTCAGCTTCAAAGGGAAGCAAAGGCACACACACACCCTGAACAAATCTTGCCAGGAAAACTTTGCAATGAGCTTGCCTTAGGATCACCATAAGTTGGAAATGACTTGAAGGCACACAACAACAAATAACATCTTTAATGTATACAGTTATGAGAATACCATGGGAATGTGATTAGTTTCAGAGATCAAATGGACAACTGTTTCACAAACACACAGTGACTAGGAAACAAAGGTTCCACTCCTTTTGAATCTTAATTTTTTAAAATTCTCCTGTTAAATCCAGAGCAGTACTCATCATAGGAAATTTCTTTGTTCCTATCAAGAGGCAATACGTGCAGCGCAGAAATCCTTCTCCTATGCACATATTACGTCTGCAGAGTCCCGTCCAGCAGAGCTGTTTAGGGAGGTAAGGGAACTGACACAGGTTCCACCTGTGCAGAACCCATTATTTAACCCAACAACGGCCTGCTGTGACACATTTAACAACTTCCTTGAAGATAAAATCTCTCAGATAAGAGCCAACTTAAGAGGTCAGTATTGTAACACAATCAATTGACGAGGTGTCCAGCAACTCCGTTGATAAAATTATATTGGTTCAATTTCAATCTGTGAGTACTGATGATGTGGACAAGCTCCTTGGTAGAGTGAGGAAAACAACCTGCCCTCTTGATCCTTGCCCTTTGTGGCTGGCCATCCAGGGGGGAGATGCCTTGAGGATGTTCCTTAGAGACATCATCAATGCATCCCTTAGGGAAGGTCATGTACCATCGTGTTTGAAAGAAGTGGCGGTTAGACAGCTTCTGAAAAGACCTTCCCTGGACCCCCTGGACATGAACAGCTATAGGCCAGTCTCTTTACTACCTTTTCTGAGCAAAGTGATCAAGAGGGCGGTTGCTCTTCAACTCCAAGCTGTCTTGGAGGAAACCAATTATCTACCTTATTTTCTGGCATATAAGACTACTTTTTAACCTGCAAAATCTGGGGTTAAAGTGGGGGGTTGTCTTATACGCCAGGTATAAGGGGGTTCATGATAGGTTTGCCTTAGTGTCATCATCAGTTGGAAATGACTTGAAGGTGCACAGCAACAACAACAACAGTTTTGGAAGTCATACTCTTCCCAAACTCTATATTTTAACTGGAAAAGTGGGGGGTCGTCTTATACGGCCAGTCGTCTTATACGCCGGAAAATACGGTAGATCCATTTCAAACTGGCTTTAGGACAGGATATGGAGTTGAGACTGCCATGGTTGCCTTGGTTGATGACCTTCGTCTGAGCATCGACAGGGGTAGTGTGACCCTACTGGTGCTACTGGACCTCTCAGCGGCTTTTGATACAATAGATCATGACATCCTCTTGGATCGCCTGAGAAGATTAGGAATTGGAAGCACTGCATTGCAATGGTTCCGTTCCTTCCTCTCGGGCAGATTCCAGAGGGTGATGTTCGGGGACAGTCGTTCTACAAGGAAAGAGCTTAATTGTGCCGTCCCACAAGGCGCCATCCTGTCCCCGATGCTATTCAATATATATATGAAGCTGCTGGGAGAGATCACCTGGAGACATGGGTTGGGGTGTTATCAGTGTGCTGATGACACCTAAATATATTTCTCCATGTCTCGGTCCTCAGCTCTGACTTCAGATGGCGTCTCCCCTCTCAATGATTGTTTTAAAGCAGTAATGGACTGGATGAGGAAAAACAGATTGAGACTGAATCCAGGTAAAACAGAGGTATTTACAGTAACGGCCCTGAAACCAGGTATTAGAGTGCAACCACCAGTCCTCGATGGGGTCACACTCTCCTCAAAGGACTGTGTTCGCAGTCTGGGGGTGCTCCTGGATCAGTCGCTTCAGATGATAAATCAGGTAAATGCGACAGTTAGGAGTGCCTGTTATCAGCTTCGGCTAATACTCCAACTGCTCCCTTTCCTGGAAGCTGGGGACTTTGAAACTGTGGTGCACATGCTGGTAATCTCTCGTCACGATTTCTGTAATGCGCTTTACATGGGGCTACCCTCGTACTTGGTCTGGAAACTCCAACTAGTACAGAATATGGCAGCCAGGTTGGTCTCAGGAACAACGAGAAGAGACCACATAACATAACACCAGTCTTAAGATCACTTCACTGGCTGCCCATTAGTTTCTGGGCCTAGTACAAGGTGTTGGTCATCACCTTTAAAGCCTAAATGGCTTGGGCCCAAGCTATCTTCGGAACCACCTCCTTCTGTATAATCTACCCCGCGCACTCAGGTCCTCTGGGAGGAATCCGCTGCAGCCTATAAAAACTAGGCTGTCTGCAACCGCCCAGAGGGCCTTTTCTGCAACTGCTCCCAGATTATGGAATGGCCTGCCGGATGAGATCCATCATATTACCACCTTAAGCAGCTTTAAAAAGGTTGTTAAGATGGATCTCTTCCGGAAGGCCTTTCCTGAATAAATATCCCGGCCATCAAAAGGCAGCCCAACCTGCTCCCCTGACTCTACTGCAGTTATTGTTCTTTGGTTATTTGTATTGTATTTTAAATGGGTTTTAAACTGTTCACTGTTTAATGGTATTTTATGGGATGGGTAAGAGGGGCAACTGTATATCATGAATTGACAACAAGATTTATTTTAAATTTTAAAACTGTAACAAACCTCCAATATCTTAGAAAATTGTATTGCATCCACCCATCCTTCAAGAACACTAGGCTATGTTGCTTTAATGCCCTCTTCAGCTACAAAGCTACCTTAAAAAGTCCTTATTCTGCAAGATACCGGCAGCAGTGTTGGTTAAGATATTTTGCTGCCTGAGACAAAACCACAAATGGCTTACTGAAAGTTCATAGTACAGTGGGCCCTTGATATCCGCTGGTGTTTGGTTCCAAGATCACCTGTGGATACCAAAATCCATGGGTGCTCAAGTCCCATTAAATACAATGACATAGTAAAAATATAAAATAGAAAAACCAAGCTTTGCTTTTAGAAATGTATATATATTTTTATATATGGATGCCTGAATCTGTGGATAAAAAAATCTGTGGATATGGAGGGCTGACTGTATTCAAAGCCAATCATTTTGGCACATTAAACAGAAGGGGGGGAAACTGATCAAGCATTTCTTTCCCTCTCTAGCAATAAAAAAAATCTTTCTACTTTTTCATGCCACCCCAAAATCATCATCTCAAATGGCTGTTTCACTTTCCCTAATAGTGAATGGCCAGGCAAGCCAGTAAAATATATGCATTTTTTTTAACTAGCTACCAACTTTTGTGAACTTTTTAGGCTAATATGATTAAGATTTGTTCATCTGGACAATGGTTCTATATTTCTGCAGTGATGGTTGTTCAGAAAAAGAAAAACAACAGTGGTCTGAGGTTCAAGACAGGAGGCATTATCAAGGAAAATAAGGCACATTAAAAAGGAAGAAGAGGAGATCAAAATAGCTCCAAAGCTATTTACCAGAAAACCTGCAGCTCTTTTACATTCTAAAAGATAACAACCACTGATCTTTTGGGGATTTTTTTAAGAAAACAGCAGCCAAAAGAGAGATTGCTTTCTCATTATTATTTTTTTTAAAAACTTTATCTGGACAATATACTATTTTAAAACAGAACAATACAGCAAACAAATCCCTAAATAAACAATCCAAATGCAAAGGTGAATACAGTTCCAGCATGAAGATACAAACAAAGTCAACATGTAACAGAGAGGCTGCCAAGATTCATCAAGCCCACTAACCATTACCCCTTCCTTTCAGTTGACATGGAAACCAATGACACTGCAAGGCATTTGTTGTTGTTGTTAGCTGCCCCTGACTCATGGCGACCCTGTGGATGAGACATCTCCAAGAATCCCTATCTTCCACTACCTTGCCCAGATCCTGCAAGCCCTTGCCCATAACCCCCCTGGTTGAGTCTATCTATCTGGTTTGTCGTCTTCTTCTCTTTCTTCTACCCTCTACCTTTCCTAGCATTATTGTTTTTTCTAGTGATCCATGCCTTCTCATTATGTGGCCAAAGTACGATAGTCTCAACTTGATCATCTTTGCTTCCAAGGAGAGCCCTGGTCTGATCTGTTCAAGAACCCATTTGTTTGTCTTCTTGGCTGTCCAAGGGATCCTAAGTACTCTTCTCCAGCACCACATTTCAAATGAGTTGATTTTCTTTCTGTCTGGTTCCTTCACTGTCCAGCTCTCGCATCCGTTCATAATAATTGAGAATATAATGGCCTGAACAATTCTGACTTTAGTGCTCAGTTGTATGTCTTTGCTTTTCAGCATCTTTTCCAGTTCTTTCATAGCTGCCCTTCCCATTCCTGGTCTTCTTCATATTTCTTGACTGCAGTCTCCATTCTGGTCAATGTTTGATCCTAGATATAGGAATTTTTTAACTATTTCAATTTCCTCATTGTCTAGATTGAATTTGTGTATTTCTTCTGTGGTCATTATTTTTGTTTGTTTTTTTATGTTCAGCATCAGACCTGCCTTTGCACTTTCATCTTTGACCTTCCTTATTAACTCTTCCAATTCCTGAATGTCTTCTACTAATATTATGGTGTCATCCACATAACTTAGGTCATGAATGTTGCTTCCTTCTATCTTAACTCCTCCTTTTTCTGTTTCTAATTCTGCTTTTCTTACGATGTTTTCAGCATATAAGTTAAACAAGTAGGGTGACAGGATGTAGCCTTGCAGTAATAAGAGTATTATTAATCCAGCAAAGTGTAATACTAAAGAGAAAACAGAATCAAAGAGTAAATATGTTAAATAAAATGATTAAAGAAAAAGAGGACAAGCTTAATACTAAACCAGAAAATAAAGAATTAAGTAAAGAAATCAAACTTCTGCAGGATCAAATATCATTAGAAATGGCATGTGAATTAGGGAAGAAGTTAAGAATAGCAAAACAATATAATTTTGAGAATTCTAACAAGGTGGGTAAATGGCTATCGTATAGATTAAAGAGAAGGAAAGAAACGAGACAGATAAAGTAAAGAAAAATGAAGAGGTTTTTACCCAGCAAGAAAAAATTCTAGAGATTTTTTATGAATATTATAAAGATTTATATAAACAGAAGGTGGGCCAAAATGAGAAATATTCTGAATTCCTGGAGAAAGAGAAATTGACAAAATTAAATGAAGAACAAAAGATAAATATGGAAATGGAAATCACGAAAGAAGAAATAGAAGAGGCTATAAGTTGTAGGAAAAATGGTAAGTTGCCAGGGCCGGATGGATTCCCTATAGAATTTTATAAAACATTCAAAGAGGTATTAAGTGGCCCATTGCAGTTAGTAATGAACAATATATTCAAGAAAAATATGCCAGAAATGTAGAAAGAAGCTGAAATTATCCCGATTCCGAAAGAAGATAAAGACTTGATGGATCCAGCAAATTATAGGCCTATATCCCTACTTAATGATTATAAATATTTGCATTAGTATTGGCTAGAAGACTTAAAAAATGTTTAGAAATACTGATTGATGAGGATCAGAGAGGGTTCCTTCCAAAAAGACACATGAAAGATAATCAGAGGTGTATCCTAAATATTATAGAGTATTATGAAAGGCACAATGATAAAAAATTAGGATTGATATTTGTCGATATGGAAAAAGCATTCGATTCGGTTAATTGGCATGCCTTATTTGAGATTTTAGAAAATATGAACATGGGGCAACATTTTAGGAATGGGATAAAACGAATTTATGATCATCAAAAAGCAAGGATTAATATTAATGGAAAACTGACCAAACCAATATTGATTGATAAAGGTACAAGGCAAGGTTGCCCACGGTCACCCCTATTGTTTTTGAATTGCTGATAAAAACGATAAAGGAGAATGAGAATTTGCAAGGAGTGAAAATTAAACAATTTGCCTTACGCTGACGATGTGGTGATCAATTTGGAAAACCCAAACCAAAATATAGGAATACTGATGTCATTGTTAGGGAAATTTGGGAATTATACAGGGTGTAAAATTAACAAAAACAAATCAGCAATAATAACAAAGAACCTAAAAGTAGATGAAGAAAAGGAACTCCAAGGTATTGCAGGAATAGAAGTTAAAAAGAAAGTAAAATATTTGGGAATATGGATTTCAAAAAAAACTAATGAACTATTTGATAACAACTATCAGAACCTACAGAAAGAGTTCAAAAAAGATTTAGGGAGATGGAGAAATATTCATTTGTCATGGTTAGGGAGGATAGTAGCAATTAAAATGTCTATTTTGCCAAAGTTTCTTTTCCTGTTTCAAATGATTCCGTTTATAAATTCTAACAAACCATATAAAATCTGGCATAGAGATATTGCAAGATATTTGGCAACATAAAAGACCAAGAATTAGACAAAAAATACTTCAAGATGCGCAAGAAAGAGGAGGTTTAGCGTTTCCAAATTTATAATTATATTCAGAAGCATGTAGCCTTATGTGGATTAGAGACTGGATCCATTTGCAAGACAGAAGGCTTTTAGAATTAGAGGGGGAAGGATTGAAATTTGGGTTACATGCATTTCTAGCATATGACAAAGAGAAAGCAAACGAAGCAGTTAATAATCATTGTATCAGGAAAAATCTTTTGTCAGTGTGGAATAAATATAAGGAAAGAATAGTGTGTAAACTTCCAATGTGGTTATCGCCTCAGGAAGCTACGTATAGAAAGGAAATGTATAGAGAAAAGAAATGGCTTAATTATAGTGAAATAACAAAAAAGTATATGGGGAAAATCAAGATTAAAACGCAAGAAGAACTTCAGGAAATAGGATTCGATTTAGGATGGTTTGCATATAGACAAATTTACAAAAGGACTATGATAGATTTTTTAAAAATTGAGACAAAGGAAAAAAAGTCAGATTTGGAGAGAATATTGTGTGATGGAAACACAAAAATACTTGCGAAGTTGTATAAAAAGCTACTAGAATTAGAAATGGAGGAGGAAATAATAAAGGACACAATGATTAAGTGGGCAAGATATATAGGATATAATATACAACTTGACCAATGGGAAAAAATGTGGACTAAAGGGATAAAATATATGGCATCACAATCCATAAGAGAAAATTGGTATAAAATGTTCTTTCGATGGTATTTAACACTGGACAAATTGGCAAAGATTTACAAAAATAGGAATAATCAATGCTGGAAATGTGGAGAGACAGCAGGGACATTTATACATTGCTGGTGGACGTGTAAAAAGGCAAGAAAATATTGGGAAATGATTAGGTTATCAATCTGTGAAATATTACAGATAAAAATAGAAATGAGGCCTGTTTGAGGCCTCAAATATTTCTACTAGGAATGTTTGATTGTGAGGTAGAAAGGAAACATGGAAAAATACTATTTTACATGACCTCTGTGGCAAGGATATTATTTGCGCAAAAGTGGAAACTGAAAGATATTCCTGGAAAAGAAGATTGAGTAATAAAATTATTGGAAATAATAGAAATGGACAAATTGATGCAAATACTAAGAAACAGATCAATAGACAAGATGGATAAAGACTGGCAATTAATTTTGAAATATATGAAAGAGCAATGGGAAAGTGTGATTTTGATCGATTAGAAGGATATCAAGATTTTAAACTGGTAAAATTTACTGTAATGTAAGATTAGATTAGATAAAAGTAGCAAGGACAAAGGAATAGATATGTTAAAGGGGAGTAAAATGATAAGAAAGTAAAAGAGGGAAATAGAGTCGGTAGCTAAAGAAGAAAGTAAAATAAGTGAATAAAAGGGATACAAAAGGATGGATAAATAGTAAGGAGGAAAGAAGTCAAAGAAGTGGAGAGTGAATAGTGGAGTTTTAGGTAAGATTGTGAGAAGTAAATAGTCAAATAAGGGGTGGATGGTTAATAGGGGTGAAAGGGCTAAGAGAGAAATAGGTAGGTGAAGAAGGTAAGAGTAGATGTAGAATGATGGAGAGGGTGAGAGTGTATAGGCAGAGAGGTTAAGGAGGACAGTTAAGGGAAGGGAGGATGAAGAAAGGAAGTAAGCAGGAAGATTGATGGGGAGAGGAAGATGGAGGAGGAGAAGGAAGAGAAAGGGAGGAGAGAGAGGGGAAGGAGATGAGAAGGTGGGGAAAGGAGGAGGTAAGGAAGGTATAGAGTAGACAAGGAGTTCTGAATGCAAAATAGATGAGGAACACATGTGGTGTATAAATATGTTGGTATGTTTTGTTTGTCTGTATCAGGGGTAGGCAACCTTTCCCCTTTAAGGGCCGAGGGACTTCAGCTCCCAGAATCCCAGGGGCTATTGGCCAACATGGGACTATTGTCCAACATGGCTGAGGCTTCTGGGAGCTGAAGTCCCTCGGCCCTTAAAGAGGAAAGGTTGCCTACCCCTGGTCTGTATGTTTGTTTTATTGGGTGTTTGTTAATTATATGAAAATAAAATTTATTGTGTGCATAGGATGTAGCCTTGCCTGACCCCTTTGCCTATTGGGAACTACTCTGTTTCTCCGAATTTTGTTCTGACGGTGGCCTCATGTCCTTGTACAGATTCCTCATCAGGACTATCAGATGTAATAACAGCCACATGTCTTTGAGTGTGTTCCATAGTTTTTCGTGATCTATATGATCAAATGCTTTGGTGTAGTCTATGAAACATATGCTGATTTTTTTAAATTCTTTGGTACACTCCAATAGCCATCGTATGTTTGCAATGTGGTCCCTAGTGCCTCTTCCTTTTCTGAATCCTGCTTTCACCTCTGGAATTTCTCTCTCCATGTATGGTTGGAGTCTATGATGTAGAATTTTGAGCATTGTTTTCCTTATATGTGAGGTTAGTGTTATTGTCCTATGCTTGCTGAAATCTTTTTCACCTCCTTTCTTGTGGATTGGTATGTATATTGAACTTTTCCAGTCTGTTGGCCACTGCTTTATTTTCCATATTTGTTGACATATTTCAGCAAGCACCAAAGTTGCATCTGTCTGTAGGCACTGTAGCAGTTCAATTGGATATCATCTGTTCCCGGTGATTTATTTTTTTCCATTTCCTTTATTGCAGATTCCACTTCACTTTTTAGAATTTGGGGTTCATCTTCATATGACTCCTCATTCCAAATATTATTCATTCCCTCATCTCTTTTGTATAACTCTTCTGTGTATTGCCTCCAGCATCTTTTTATTTCTTCTTGTTCCTGCATTATGTTCTTTTTTACTCCATAGATCATCCATGCCCTTGGTTTGAACTTGGCTTTAATTTCTCGGATTTTTTTGATAGAGGTCTCTTGTTCTTCCTTTTTTGTTGTTGTCTTCTATTTCTTTGTATTAGAAATATTGTAGTATTTCTCCTTACCCATGCATGTCAGACGTTGGACTGTTGTATTCATACTTCTGGCTTTGTTACTGTCTCCCTTTGCTTTTGCTTTTCTTCTTTCTTTTATTGCATGAAGTGTTTAATGTGTCAGCCATTGTTTCTTATCTTTCTTTTTGGCCATTATTAGTGTTTTTTTGCATTCGTCCTTAATTATGGCTTTGACTTCTGTCCACAGTTCTTCCAGATATCACAAGGGGACTACAAGGCTCTGGATAGGAAGCTGAAGGACCTTGAGGCATAGGTTGTCATTTAACTCTCCTACCAATTGAAATGCACAGCCCAGGAAGGGAGAGAAGAATAGATTCTAGAGCAGATCATTAAACAGACAGTCTGTAAGCACTTAGAAAGGAATGTTGTGATCACAAATAGTCAACATCGGTTTGTCAAAGACTGGTCATGCAAGACTAATTTTGCCTTTCCTTTTTTGATATATAAGCTTAGTAGATCACAGAATCATAGAGTTGGAAGAGACCACAAGGGCCATCCAGTGTACAACAGTTTCGAGATCCCTTACTTCCAGAAAAGGGCGCAGCTGACGTATCAGCCGAAGCTGATAACAAGCGCTCCTGACTGTCACATTTATCTGATTTGTCATCAGGAGCGACGAGTCAAAAAGCACCCCCAGACTACAAACACAGTCACTGGAGGAGAATGTGACCCCATCCAAGACTGGAGATTGCAACCCAATTCTTGGTTTCGGGGCCGCTACCGTGAGCACCTCCATCTTGTCCAGATTCAGTTTCAATCTGTTTTTCCTCATCCAGCCCATTACTGCCCGAAGACATTCATTGAGAGAAGAGATGCCATTGGAATTCGAGGCCGACGAACGAAACACGGAGAAATAGATTTGGGTGTCATCAGCATACTGATAACACCCAGCACCATAACTTCGTATAATCTCACCCAGTGGCTTCATATAGATGTTAAATAACATCGGGGACAGAATAACACCCTGTGGAACCCCACAGGTGAGCTCCCTTTTACTGGAGCAACCGTCCCCGAGCAGCATCCTCTGGGACCTGCCCAAGAGGAAGGACCGAAACCACTGCATAGCAGTGCCCCCGATACCTAACCTCTTCAGGCGGTCCAAGAGGATGCCATGATCTATCGTATCAAAAGCCGCTGAGAGGTCTAGGAGCACCAACAGGGTCACACTACCCCTGTCGATCCTCAGACGCAGATCGTCGGTCAAGGCGACCATGGCAGTCTCAACCCCAAAGCCTGTCCTAAAGCAAGTTTGAAATGGGTCTAGATAATCAGTTTCATCCAAGACAGCTTGGAGTTGAAGAGCAACCGCTCTCTCGATGACCTTGCTCAAGAATGGCAATAGTGAAACTGGCCTATAGTTGTTCATGTCCAGGGGATCCAGGGAGGGTTTTTTCAGAAGCGGCCTAACAGCCGCTTCCTTCAAACAAGATGGAATATGTCCCTCCCTGAATGATGCATTGATGATGTCCGTAAGGAACCTCCTCAATGCATCTCCCCCGGACGGCCAGCCACGATGGGCAAGGGTCGAGAGGGCAAGTTGTTTCCTCACTCTACTAAGGAGCTTGTCCACATCATCGGTACTCACAGATTGCAACTGATCCAGAATAACTTCATCATAACTTCATAGATAGGGATTCCTATTTAGGTATCTTTCTCTTTAAGACTGTCTATCAAGATTCTAAATCTTTGGGCTGATGCAGACCGGCACAAAGGACCAGCCTGGGGGTGGAGTTGGGGCGGGGCAGCTGCACACCCTCCACCCTGACTCCACCCTAAAACCATCCTGACACCATGCGCCAGTTCGCACAGCACGCGGCATCAGGACACGCTGCGCCAAAAGAGCACAAAAAAGCCACAGCGGTGGCTGAAAGGGTGCCTTTTACCACCCCAAAAAGGAGCGGCATTTTGCTACTCTTTTGGGGGCAGCAAAAAGGAGGATCAGAGCCGCAGCATGTGGTTGCTGTGGCCCCAATCCGCCACCCCCAGGGGCAGCCAAGAGCCGCCCCAAATGGGCGATCTGAATCAGCCCTTTATCTTACAGTTAGAGTCTAGTCTAACTGCTAGTCATAGACATAAATGTAATTATTTATTAAAGCCATTATTATTGTTTTTAAACTACAAACTACATGTTTGTTGTCTTTCTGAGTCAGTCTTCATTCTTTAGAAAGGCAAGTTTAAATAAAAATATTCAGGGTCACATTTCTGCTGTTCTGCTAATGAAAGACAGACTCCAACAAGTTTATCTTTCATATTTGTATATTTACATTTCCTTTAAAAGGATTAAAACTCTGGAAACTTAAATTACATTCCACACAATGCTACTATTAGGTGGATTTGTAACTGTTTGACTGACCCAACCCAAAGGGTGTTCACCAATGGCTCCTTCATCCTGGAGAGAAGTGACTAGCAGGGTGTGACAGGAGTTGAGACCCTGGTGTTCCCACAGGGTGACCAGAGGACCTCCTACATATACTACATTTCAACCTTATGTCTGGGGTCCAGGAGGAATGTCAAAATGCCTTCTATTTTGAGCCATAAAAACTTTTGTGTCATCCGGTGCCTCAGCAGGCAAGCAAGAGGTAGCTTAACAAATTTATTACTGCAAAGGGCTTGTTAGGTTTTCTACCAGGCAATAAACATGACCTTGTCCTGCAATAATATCCCCTAATCACTAAAGTAAAACTGTTGAGCATCATGATCCCAATGGATGGGAAGGGATGAGAAAATTGTTGCTGATCATGTGGTGCTTTTGTTTATGTGTGAGGGTTTTTTTCTGACAGAGGTGTGGAAAGGAAAGGTTGTTGAAGGAGATCATGACATGGGGGGGGGAGATGTGTGAGCAAGAAGCAGGAGCGATGAGAGAGCAAATGGGAAAACTACAAATGAAATTACTTAAATGTAGAGCCAATCAAAGGTTTATTGCCAGTAAAGTACAATTTTAAGCATTTGTTTTGCTCAGAGTTGTACATTGCAAGCCAACTGCACTTTAAGAAAGATAAGTTCATCAGAAAAAAATATGGTTGAGGGCATAATAAAATAAATATATAGCTGTAAATAAAAGATATGAAACAATTTTATATTTATATTAGTGTTTTTAGCTTTTATTTAGCAATGTCCTAGATTTTTCTTGAATTTCCTACATTTTGTGGTGCTTTGTCCTCCTTTGTTATTATGACATTTGGTCACCCTATGTCCTCAACTCCAGAGATTTCTGCTAAAAGCTCCTGAAGAAGGCCTTTTTTCACTGAGGTTGAAACAAATTGGGCTTTTTAAAGCAAATAAACAGTTGACCATCTCAAAGGATATGGAGCTTGTCTCCTTATTATTTTCTGCTTTTAATGTGCTTTTCGGCACTCTCTTCACTCTCATTCATAGGGTCACGACACATCCAAGGTGACCTGACAGTCAGCATGACAACTGCTACCACAGTTCACATTATCCCATACTGGTTCACATTTTCCCCTAACAGCTTGTTAGAAGCACAGGTACAGAGGCAAAAGCAAAAAAGTAGACTTCAGAGATTTGCAGGTGTTACAGACCTTGGGACTCATGTATATTTCCAGTGCCCAAAATTTAGAAACTGACTGCTCCAAGGCTTACTTTGTTGTCTCTCAATACAAAATAAAACCAGTATGACAGTGCAGAAGGAATAGTTACATAACATCTAGTATGTAGAATCTGCTGTCTGTTTGAATTTTGCCTTGGTGATGTTGGGGAATTAGACCTTTGACTGCTTAGTATTTCTCCTCCCCCAAATTTTAAAATAAGAGGTTTGGGAACATGCATTCCTATGGAGCAGAAATTCTGCAGGGGAAAAAAGATGGAGCCTTTATAGCATCAAGAGATATATAGGATTCCAGTAAATCCTGAAAAATAAGAGGGAGGGGGAAGGGACAAATATCACCCCCAATTTCAAACTTCCATGGGGATAGTTTTCTGAGTTTCTCAGGCTATGAGACCATGTTCTGAAAGAATTTATTCCTGACATTTTGCCCGCATCTGAGGCTAGCATCTTCAGAGGCTCGTGGCATGGACGTGAGTGGGGTATATATATTATATATGGGGTCATGTATAGTTGACATGTAATGTTTATGTTGACTTCTTGTTTTTGCTAATTCATCATGTCCAGACTTGGATCCAAACATCCCCATGGAATGTGCAGTTGAAGGTTTTCACAGCTGGCATCCATAGTTTTCTGTGGTTTTTCTGGGCTACGTGGCCATGTTCTGGAAGATTTTATTCCTGACATTTCACCCAAATCTGTGGCTAGCATCTTCAGAGGGTGGTGGCATGGAAGTGAGTGGGTATATATATACTATGTGACCCTTGGTTGGGACAAAATGATTTACATGTTAATCTTTGTGTTGGTCTGTTGTTGAATGGCAAGGCCTCAGGATGGGAGGATATGCAGTAGGATATGTATGTCTATTTAATTAGCAATCCATTGTCTGCAGGGAAACCACAGTGATGACCACCAAAATCCTAGTTGGAGAAATCATTGCCTAGGTTGAAGAAATCCTTGCCCAGCATCTCCCAGACAAGGAAGCAGAAGCGATAAGAGAAAAAAACAGCAAGAATTTTACGTAAGGCAAAACCACCACCCAGCAACACAACCAAAAAAGAAAGAAAGGCCATCAAGGATCACAATTCGGATCCAGAAATCATAATTCTCCCAGCAGACAAAGGCAGTGCCACAGTAATCATGGAAGCAGAACGATACCAAAAACAAAAACAAAAACAATCAAGGAATTCCTTGATCCTGCAACATACAGAAAACTGAAACAGGACCCGACCAACAAAATCACCAGGAAAATGAACACCTTGATCAAGAGCTCCTTAATTCAGCCAATCACAAGCCAAAATCTATGCAAATCTGAGGCTTTCCCACCCAGACTGATGGACCTCCCAAGATCCACAAGGATTCCATTCCACTCCGACCTATAGTGAGCACCACTGGATCCCCCACGTATGACCTGGCTAAATTTCTGGCCACACAATTACAAACGCATACAGGGCAAACCCCCTACTACATCAAGGACTCAGCTCACTTCATAGAAAAAATCAACAACCTCGAACCAAAACCTGGAGACAAACTAATCAGCTTTGATGTGCTCTCTCTGTTCACCAAAGTCCCCATAACGGACACTATGACACTCATCCAACAGAATTTACCAAAAGACATCACACAGCCTGTTTGAACATTGCCTCACCACAGAAGAAACATTACCATTCTTGGATGTCCTGGTCATCCGCAAGCCAAACCAACCATTGGGCCACACAGTATACAAAAAAATGACACAAACACACAGACATCTACACAAAAACTCCAACCATCACCCAGGACAAAAAAGGAGCACAATAAAAACACTGGTAGATGGTGCAAAAAGGATCTGCGAACCCCACTTCCTGGAATATGAATTGAAGCACCTAAACTGGCTCTACAGGCTAACAGTTTCTCCAGCTCAGACATCAGAAGGGCTACCAGACCCAGGAAAACCCATAGGAGTGAAAGCAAACAACCACCCAAAGGGAAAGTATTTTTTGTCATACATCAAAGGAATCATGGACAGAATAGGGACACTGATAAGGAAACACAACTTCCAAATGATCTAATCAAGAGTGCAAATGCTGCACTCAGTGAAGGATAGGAGAGACCCCTCTCACTGCTGCAGGAATTTACCACATACTGTGCAGCTGTGGGCTGGTCTACATAGGGACCACAAAACGCAATGTTCAAATACAAATTAAAGAACACGAGAGACTCTACAGACTGAGTCAGCCAGAAAAATTGGTAGTAGCAGAAGACATCATAAACTAACCTGGGCATATTTGAAAACACTGAAATTCTGAACCATGCCAACAACTACCAGGTCAGAATGCACAGGGAAGCCATTGGAAAGAAGAAACACTGAAAGTAAACGTACTTTGGCTACCAGTCCTGAAAAACACCAAAATCAAGACTCAACACATCCAAATAAACACCACCCAGGGTCAGGGGTTTTCCCCACAGACAATAGATTGCTAACTAAATAGACATACACATCTTCCCTCATATCCTCCCATCCTGAGGCCTTGCCATTCAACAACAGACCAACACAAAGATTAACATGTAAATCATTTTGTCCCAACCAAGGGTGCCATAGTATATATATACCCACTCACTTCCATGCCACCACCCTCTGAAGATGCTAGCCACAGATGTGGGTGGAATGTCAGGAATAAAATCTTCCAGAACATGGCCACATAGCCCAGAAAAACCACAGAAAATTATGGATGCCAGCTGTGAAAACCTTCAACTGCACATTCCATGGGGATGTTTGGATCCAAGTCTGGACATGGTGAATAGCAAAAACAAGAATTCAACATAAACATTACATGTCAACTATACATGACCAGGAATCAAACATGTATTGCTGGATAAGGGGCTTTTACCACATAATAAGAACATGGTTCTCAATCCTGGACATATTCCACACCCTACAAAGCATGTCCAGTTCTGGGCACCACCACTGAAAAAGGATGTGAACAAGCTGGAGTATATCTAGAAAAGGGTGAGCAACATGGTGAAAGGCCTAGAAACCATATCCTATGAGAAGAGGCTGGGGGGGAGGGTATGTTTAGCCTAGAGAAGATGATGATGATGACAATGATGATGATGATGATGATGATGATGATGATGATGATGATTTCCCACCTTTCCCTACAGATTGAGGTGGGATACACAATAAAATGAATACAATATGCAAAATACAAACAATAAAATAGTAAAATCAAACAGCAATAATAAATTATAAGAGCATAAAATATAATATAATAAAATAAATAAAAATAAATAAATAACAAAGAAATAAAAATAGAATAAAATAAAATAGCCAATCATCGTCAGAATCTAGAAATCTAGAAGATCAGATGGATAGGCCCGCCGGAAGAGCTCCATCTTAAGTGCCTTCTTAAAGGCATCTAGCGTAGTAATAAGACGAATCTCTTCCGGTAGGCCATTCCATAACACGGGGGCTGCAGCCGTGTACGATCTTTGGGAAGTCGTGCTGAGTCTGGTTCTATGATGTTCTAATAAGTTCTTCCCAGATGTTCTGAGAGTGCGGGGCGGATTGTGTGGGGAGAGGCGTTCCTTCAAGTAACTTGGGCCCAAGCCATGTACGGCTTTAAAGGTAATAATCAATGCTTTGTACTGTGCCCGGAAGCTAATCGGCAGCCAATGAAGAGATTTTAATATAGGTGTTATATGGTCCGCCCTAGATGTTCCGGTGACTAATCTGGCTGCTGCATTTTGAACCAATTGAAGCTTCCGAACTTGGTACAGAGGTAGCCCCATGTAGAGCGCATTACAGAAATCCAAACGAGAGATTACCAGGGCAAGTACTACTGTTTCAAGGTTCTTTCGGTCCAGGTAGGGATGCAGTTGGCGTATCAACCGAAGTTGGTACCAAGCACTATTGGCCATCAGAGAAGGTTGAGGAGTGATATAATAGCCCTGTTTAAATATTTCAAAGGATGTCATATTGAAGATGGAGAAAGTTTATTTCCTGCAGCTCTAGAGAATAGGACTTGGAGCAATGGATTCAAACTACAGGAAGAGAGATTCCACATCAACATTACGAAGAACGTCCTGACAGTAAGAGCTGTTTGACAGTGGAATAAGCTGCCTTGGAGTGTGGTGGAGTCTCTTTCTTTGGGGGCTTTAAAACAGAGGCTGGATGTCCATCTGTCGGGTGCTTTGATTGTGTATTCCTGTATGGCAGGGGGTTGGACTCGAAGGCCCTTGAGGTCTTTTCCAACTCTATAAATCTAGGATTCTACCATACCAACAAGACCTACATTCAGATCCCCAGCTGTGAAAAGTCATGGCATCACTTGCATGAGTTTCTTTCTTGGCTTCATCTACCTCATACTGCTACTCTGAGAATAAAATTACTAAGAGCTTCCTAACATATGGAATGTGATACTAGGATCAGGGTCAGGAGCTTAGAAATATTCCTTTTTTTGGACTACAACTCCCAAACACCCTCAGCCAGTTTATTTTTAATGTTCTGGATCAGACATACGTGCAGGATACAAACTGCAGAGGAATCAAATACCCAAATAGGAGAATACATATTTTTCAAGGAAAAGGTTTCAGGTTCTCCAATTAAAGAACAGGCTAGCAGGAGCAGATTCTCATCTGAAGCACTGCATGTCAATTTAGAACAAGAACAGGAATACTTGTCTTGCTTTATCTTAGGAACTGAATTCCAATTTTGGATGGCTCCCATGGGCTGTGTTCCAGGAGTGGCAGGGATCAAGTACATGAGAGCAGAGCCACGGATAACAGATGGGGCCAAAGCAAAGGAAGCCACATGCCATTTTTAAATCCATATGTGTCTGAGTGTCTATATCTATATATGAGGTTGTCTATATCTATAGCTATATTTCAACAGTCAAGTGCCAGTATAACTGTTTTTCCACCTGAAAAGCACAGCTCTGTATTTAAAGCTTAAATGTCTTTTAATGTCTTCTTTTCCTTGATCACTGATTGGGGAAGAACAGCAGAAGTTTCTGGGGCAGATGGAGCATTCCCACAAGCTGCATTCAGCCTGTGGGCCAGAGGCTTTATTTAGTGAATTAATTAATTAATTTACTGAATTAATTTATATCCCACCTTTCTCCAAGCACAGGAGACAAGACTTCCTCTCCATGACACAGTCCATTCTGTTCTAGATGGACTAACAGTCCGACCAGGAACCAAGCAGCTTCCTTTATTTTGTGCAACACCAAGGAACACAGATCTGGATATTTTAGATGATCAGCTTTCACAGCTTGACCCAGTTTTAGTTCACTAGGGACCCTAGATCAAGAAGCTTTCATTATCGAAATTTCTCCTGGGTAAGGGCAGTCTTGCTCACTGCAATGTGAAGTGGAACCAGTGGGAGGACAATACAGGATGGGGTGGTGCTGGTGGCATTATATGCATTCTGAACATCTTTCAACCACAGGGTAAGTAGAAGCAATAGAGTTTGCAGTGCCATTCAATAGAAACAGAGACTGCTGTTTATTACTATTCTGTTGCTATGCTAGCATCTCCTCAAAAACAACAAGGCTGTGCAGAAATTTGAGAGAGGAAAAGAGTGCAACGCTCTCCCATTTGGCATCAGTCCACCCCCAACCGCTTGAGGACTTTTACATAACGAAGTGCTTCAGGGACCTGGAGTCTGTAGTTCAAGCGTGCTCTAACTGCCTAGTTGGTAAAGGACAACACAGTTCAACAGCAACTGTTTGACAAAGAATGCAAGAAACATACTCAAGATTTGGAACATTACAAAAAACACACACACATTCTAACCTAATTGCTCAAATTAAAAAAAAAATAACTGATGCAGGAGCACTTTTCTTATTGACTACAATTTGTTTCTTTTAAAGAGATGCTCAGCACACTGTCTTAGGAAGGTATCCTCAGCAACACTCTTTTTGCCATCAAGTATTGGTTTCATTAGCAGAGGCAAAGTGTGTCCTTTCCAAACCATCACAATTATCCCCTCTCCCTTCCACACTTAGGAACTACTGACTGAGCACAGGCTTCAACTATAGCCTGGTTTCCTGCAGGCAAACAGGGGGAACAAGAGACTCAGATGCTAAATCATGTTTTCCCCCTTTATTGGAATGGAAAGAATGAGAATAAATACCAATGAGCATATTCCTGTTTCTCACACAGCTTTCAGGACATTCTACAGAGGAAATCATGCATGTTTTACACTGTGCTGAATTCTCTTATTTCACCATTATTTCTGTAGAGATTTCATTATCTCTATGTGTATTAACACTATTCCTTCGCCAAGATTCAAATTAAATATAGAGATATAGGAAGAAAGAGAGACAGATAGACAGACAGACCAAAAGCTACCTTATAGCAGAATCTTCTGGCCCATTTAGCTGAGTATTGTCTACTACAAACTATAATTCCTAGAGCTGGCTGAACAATTCAGAGAATTGTAATTCACAAATGTAATTTTTCTGCACTCTTGTCCACGACAGGGGTGGGAACCTTTGGCCTCCCAGAAGCTTTGGAACTCCCACAGTTCCTTACCACTGTCCATGTGGATAATGGGCATTCTAGATGAAAACATCTAACAGGTCAAAGTTTTCCATGCTTGGTCTACATTGGCAGTGGCTCTCAAGGGTTTCAAACAGGAGTCTTTCCCAGATCTACCCTGAGATACCTATGACTGAACCTGGAACATTTTACATACCAAACATATTATTTACATCTGAGATATAGCCTATCCTTGAGGCACATTGACACATACACACAATATAATTAAATCCAGATAACTATTAATTATTATCATTATCAAATATTCAAAGATCAAGAGGCTGTGAATGTTAATTGAAAGTTAAATGAATAGAAAGGTAGATGATTAAGAACTATAACTGAAAAGTACCAGGTACTTTTCCTGAAGTTTCAAACTCTACGTTTTTCACACTAACTAAAGGAAGGATAGGGAATCTACAAACCACCAGACCAAATCCTGTCATTAAGCCATGGCTAATAATCAAAGATTATGGAAATTGTAATCTAACAACATCTGGAGTGCCATAGGTCCTGTGCCTTTCCATTTGGAGTTTTAAAAAATAGTTTCAAACTCACACATCAAACTGAGTGTTTAAAAACTGAAATAGACATTTCTGATTAGATTTCAAGGAATACTAAAATTCAGATTATTTTGGCAATGTGAGTCTTTTCTTATCATCTACCTTTGTGTCCATTTAACTTTCAATTAACATTCACAGCCACTTGATCTTTGAATATTTGATAATGATAATGATTATACTTTTAATAATAATGTATTTTTATTTCTTACCCACCTCTCCCCAAGGCTCAAGGAGGGGTACAACCCAGATTAAAACACATAAAACCATTTAAACACGTAAAGTTAAAACACATCAACATAAGACACATTAAAATAATCCTAAATTAAATTTAAAATACCAATTTAAAATTCATAATTTAAAATCAAATAGATAGGCCTGCTGGAAGAAACAGATATTTAATAATGTTTTAACAACAACAAAATAAATCCAGTCTTTGAACAGTACACCTCAGAAATGCTACTACTGTGCAATGTTCAGCAATTTCAAAATGAAAAAGCCTGATCATAGAAACTTGCCAGTTCAACTGACCAGATTTGTAGGTCAGGTTATGGTCTGTTAAACCTGACTGCTTATAGTGTTCAAACCCATCCCATTAAAAAACTATAATTTGTTAGCCAGCTGCAAACCACAACTGTAAGCTGTGGTTTGTTGGTGTTTTATGATCTTTGGTTTATAGCATGTCAAGACATTAACATACAAAACCATGGTTTGTCCCTGGTTTGTCCCCAAAGCTATTCACGCTGAAACAGTAGCTGACAAAGAGGGATGAGAGAAACAGTCCAGAAACAAAGAAAACATTGTGTTTTTTTCTGGTCATCTGCAGGACAATTCACCAATTCAGCAATGAACAATGCAAAAATGGCCAATGAAACCAAAAAGTTTCTTGCTAAATTTGTTTATGATTGCAACCTAATTCTGTAAGAAAGAATGTATCTCTGCCAAACAGCACAGGAAGACATCAATCTTACCTGCTAAATAGTTGCAATTATCAGTACACATGGAAGAGATTCTTTCGTATACCAGCTTTCCTGTAATAACAAGAACAATAATATCATTTACAAAATAGTGGACTTACATATACTGACAGACTGAGGCTTCAGATCCAAACACAGTTGATCATCATACTGAAAAGAAAACTTTGACAACCATTACTTGATAACAAAAGCTTTTTGTGCTAGTAGTGGTTTGAGTGTTGGACTATGACTCTGGAGACCAGGGTCTGAATCTCAGCAAAACCATGAGACCCACTGGCTGACCACAGGCAAATCACACACTCTCAGACTCTCTCAGGCAATGGGAAACCCCCTCTGAACTTTTTAAAAAAACCATGATAGGTTTACCTTAGGGTCGTCATAAGTTGGAAACTACTTGAAACTCTATGATTCTATAAAGGCACATAATAACAACAACAAAGATATTGCAGCAGAAAGGAGTATCCAGCACCACACATTTTTCATCAAAATCTTGCAAGAATGGTAGAGATTGTACATGTGAGAATTCTAAACTGACAGACAACTGGGAAGAATTCTAAACACTACAGAAGATTCTTGCAAACCAGAAGATTGCAAATGAATTTTCACAAACTACATGCATGAAGATCTGAACACATGAATAAGAGGGCTGATAACTATTGTATAAAGCTTCAGAAAATTTTTGATGATAGCAATTATTTATCTCAATTATATCTCATAAAGCAGTTGGCTGGGATATGTGTGATGGAAGTTGTGGTCTTGCACACATGAAGAACATGAGTTTGGGCAAGGCTGAATTAAGATGTGTCAGAAATTTTGGAACTTCATACCTTATCCTAAATATCTCATGTGTTTTAATTCAGATTTTTTTTTTTATCTGCAACCACAAAGGTATAGGCTAAAATATCTAATTAACTGAAGCAATCTTATTCAGTGCTCTTCAGTTCCATCCATTCTATAGATTTGCATTTGTCAGATATACTTTTTTCCTATTACATTATACTGTCACCTAGTGGAACTAAGTAGTTTCTATCAATATTAGTTTTGAGAAATTGATGTAACTCCCTTTTTTATTGAGTGCAATGCAGAAAGGACCACAATTAGGAACACCCCTTAAAGCACATATTCTTACTTGAAATTTGGTTTCTACAGAAGTTACTTATTTCATTCTTAAAATACATGCATTCATAAAAAGAATGTGTACTGAAACAAACAGGGAAGGGGGCTAAATACCCTAAAGGCACTAAATGTTCTTTAATCTTGGAAGCTAAGCAGGGTCAACTTAAGTTAGTACTTGAATGGGAGACTGCCGGTGATTATCAGGTGCTATAGGTGAAATAGGTTATACAGTATTTCAGAGGAAAGAACTAGCAAAACTACCTCTGAGTGTGCCTTGCCTAAGAAAACCCTATGAAATTCATAGGGTCACCATAGGCTGACAGGTGAATTGAAGGTACACACATCCACATCCACACCCATTAACAACAACCTCCCGAAACAGGCACCCTCACTTGCAGTTCTCCATCATTATAGAGAAACAAATACCGTTTATACAGAACAGAAACAAAAAGTATGCCAGAATATTCCAGTGAATGTAAAGAAACTGCTTCTTCTGAGCATGTGCAGATTTTATTTATCTATTATTTTATTTACTTGTTGGATTTGCATCCAACCTTTCTTCCAATTCCATCCCTATCCCAACCTCTGGTGGAAGAGTTTATAAAAATCTTAATTTTCATAATTCATTGTGACTACAAATCTCTAGGACAAGCACTATCCTGACCTGACATGTTTTATAAAGTCCTGGCTGGGAGCTGACAGTGGTCCAACATGGGCACAGGCTCTCCCAACTGGGATACTGTGTTAGCAAGCAGGTGAGAGAAAGTGGGTGGGTTGGGTTGGGGTAGGTGTGGTCTACAAAGACCACCTCAACCTGGCTGGAGTGCCTATCAGAGAGCTGAGCAACACTGAGTGTGTATATCTGAGCCTGAAAACCAGGGATAGACTGGGGATTCTGTTAGTGTACCATCCACCCCACTGCCCATCAGACTCCCTGGCTGAGCTCACTGAACTGATCTTGTAGCTGTTGTTCAAGTCCCCCAGACTTTTGCTCCTGGGTGACTTCAACATATCACTGGAGGCATGTTTGTCAGGTGCAACTCAGGATTTCATGGTATCCATGACAATCATGGGCCTATCCCAATTGGTTTTAGGACCTACACCTTCAGGAGGTTCAATTCAGAATATAGGGATTTGTGGGCAGAGGTGACTAATACCTCTGAGTTGTCATGGGCAGATCGTTTTCTGGTCAGAGCTAGCATCACAGCTACAACCCACCCCTGCAGGGGTTGGAGGACCTATTAAAATGGTCCACCCTCAAAGATTAATGGGATAATAATCGCTTCTCGGCCTTTTGGCTAAGATCAAGTGTAAAGATTAATGGAATAATGATAATTGAGATTCCAGGAAGCCTTGGATGATATGGCTTGATATGATTGATCAGGCCTTACCTGATATGGTTGGCATCACCAACGACCATGTTAAAGTTCTGGCTGATAAATGGAATCAAAATCTAGCCAGGTTTTACTACTGACATGGTTGCCCTCAAATGTCCTGACGTATGAACAGGTTCCTTGGCATACAGAGACCCTCAGGGAACTGAAACGGGTAGGATGACAACTAGAGCAGAGATGGCGGAAAACTTGACTTCTATGTGACAAAACACGATATAGAGAATATCTTTGCACCATAAAGTGCAGTTATGTGCCACAAAGAAAGCTTTCTTTTCTATATGTATTGCGTCTGCAAGTTTACGTCCAGCTGAGCTGTTCATGGTGGTGAGAGGTCTACCTCAGGTACCCTCCCCCCGGACCTGACTTTAGAACTTTAAGTAGCTTCCTGTGACACTTTTAATAATAATTTCGCAGATAAAATCTCTTGCATAATTGCCAACTTCCATGCCATCATTGGAGTGGAAGCCAATAATGAGGTGTCCAGTGACTATGAGTGGGATTACACTGATCAGTTTCAATTGGTGAATACTGTTGATGTGGAGAAGCTACTGAGACAAGTAAGGAAGACAACTTGTTTTCTTGATCCCTGGTTGACTAGCCAAGAGAGACAGGGATCAAGAAAACAAGTTGTCTTTCTTACTTGTCCTAGCAGCTTCTCCACATCAACACTATTCACCAACTGAAAGTGATCAGTGTAATTCCACTCACAGTCCCTGGACATCTCATTATTGGCTTCCACTCCAGTGATGGCATGGAAGTCGGCTCTTATGCAAGGCACTGTATTGCGCTGGTTCCGGACCTACCTCTCAGGCAAGTTCCAGATGGTTGTGCTTGGGGATAGCTGCTCCTCAGAAAAGGATACTACAAAGTGCCATCCTATGCCCAATGCTATTCAACATCTACACAAAACTGCTGGGAGAAATCATCTGGAGGCATGGGGCAGGGTGCTATCAGCATACTGATGATACCCAAATATACTTCTCTATGCTTTCAAAAACAGCCTTAGCTAAGGATAGTGTGTATATCGAATAATTCCAAATATAAGTAAGAATGTGTGGGTGTAACCCCAATCAGCCTAAAACAGTAGCCATGCTGGTTTGTTACCCAAAGTATTATCTAACGCTTTGGCATTTCATTTTTATATTCAGCCCTTCTAGCCATGCTGTTCTTCATGGCACCAGTCATTTATAGCTTACTCCTAGTTGGCTCAAGTGTGAAGTCATCTGGTACAGGTCAGCTTCAAGCACCAGAGATTATACACATATTATGACAGGGACGGCATGCATTACCAGAACTACTTACACATGGGGATGTGATCAATGTCAAGCAGTAATGGCTGCTAGGAGGCCTATCACAAAGTCAGAACTTGAAACAGTATAGAATCCCCCAGCTGCCATGACCAAACCAGTTGGGAGATTCTGGAAACTGACACTCCAAAAAAATAATTTTTCCAAGTTAAGGTGAAGTATGCTGAAACAAAGTTCAAGATATGTATAGACAGTGACAATTTTTTTCTTGTGTCATTAAAACATGGGCTTGTGGGCAGATCATGTTACATTCTCACCCCTGTTTTTTCCAGAGAACATCCAGTGCTCTTGTAATCTAACAAACAAAGATATTTTACTGGATGCAATATTTTTATTTGGGGAAGAGGGAAGTGTGCTTGTAGACTGACACACCACAAAAGGCTTCCCAATATACCCTTACAGTCACACAGGTCTCCAAGTCTCCATGTCTTGCCCTTGGTAAATGCCACATAGAGCACTTTGGGTTCAGCCATGAACCCAGAGGGTCTTAAGTCCTGTCATTCTTCCTCATGGCCTTCAAAACTGAAATTAACAGGAGGCTTTTGTTAGCTTGTTTCTTCAAATGGAGCTCTTCTCTATTTCTCATGCTGCCTGGACCACCATGAGTTGGCAGGAGTTAGGAAGACATAGTTGCTCTATCACAGAAACTTGCCCACCATCACGTCTGCTCCACTGAACTCTGCCAATACTTAAACGTTGGATTTATTTCTGTAGATCATAGAATCACAGAGTTGGAAGAGACCACAAGGGCCATCCAGTCCAACCCCATTCTGCCATGCAGGAACTCAAAACCAAAGCATCCCCGACAGATGGCCATCCAGCCTCTGTTTAAAGACCTCCAAATAAGGAAACTCCACCACACTCTGAGGGAGAGTGTTCCACTGTCAAACAGCCCTTGTTGTCAGGAAATTCCTCCTAATGTTGAGGTGGAATCTCTTTTCCTGTAGCTTGCATCCGTTGTTCCAGGTCCTACTCTCTGGAGCAGCAGAAAACAAGCTAACTCCCTCCTCAATATGACATCCCTTCAAATATTTAAACAGGGCTACCATAACACCTCTAAACCGTCTCTTCTCCAGGCTAAACATACCCAGTTCCCTAAGTCGGTGCTCATAAAGTATGGTTTCCAGACCCTTCACCATTTTAGCTGCCCTCCTCTGGACACACTCCAGTTTTTCAACATCCTTTTTGAATTGTGGTGCCCAGAACTGGACACAGTATTCCAGGTGGGGCTTGACCAAAGAAGAATACAGTGGCACTATTACTTCCCTTGATCTAGATACTATGTTTCTATTGATGCAGCCTAAAATCGCATTGGCCTTTTTAGCTGCTGCATCACACTGTTGACTCATGTTCAACTTGTGGTCTGCTAGGACTCCTAGATCCCTTTCACACATAGTCTCGTTAAGCCAGGTGTTCCCCATCTTATATCTATGAATTTCATTTTTATTTATTTTTTGCCCTAAGTGCAGTACCTTACATTTCTCTGTGTTGAAATTCATTTTGTTAGCTTTGGCCCAGCTTTCTGATCTATTAATCTATTAATCATTTTAAATTTTCATCCTGTCCTCTGAGGTATTAGCTATTCCTCCTAATTTGGTGTCATCTGCAAGATGCTTGAGAAACTATAAAAATCCACCTGGGGATTCAGGGGAGTGGGGTAGGCAAGGAAGAAAAATTTCTCATTCTACTTTTCAGATACTCTTGGCCAATTTTATCTGTGTACAAACATCTTGCTCATTTAAAATTAGTCATCAATAGATCTGTTTTTAAAAAATGGGATTATATTCCATAGGCCAGGTACTTACCAAATGTGTCAAGGATGTCTGTTATTAGGACAAATTTACTTGGATAGAACTGAATCACAGCTGTATCTGAAAGAATTTTAGAACACTGAGGGGAGGGAGAAAAAAAGATAAGTCATGATGAAATTATATATGCTGGTAGTCACATAATTTTTAAAATAAAAATGTAGCTATGAAGCAGCGTATTATGTTCAGCAAGAGCTCAAAGGTGGAACACAGGAATTCTGATAGAAAGGCCAAGATTCAATCCTTGACATCTTCACTTAAGAGGACTGGATAGCTAATGGTGGGAAAGCCCTCTATGTGATATCCTGAGAAGCTGTTGTCAATCAGAACAGATAATAGTGAGCTTGATGGAACAAAAGCCTGACCTGCTTATAAAGACAACTTCACACATTCCAACAATAGTTAACACGGTCTAATTAAAATGCTTAGTTATTACATTTATACCCTTGGGCCAGTCATGCTCTCTGTTTCAGCCAGATCTACTGCAAAGGGTTGTGGTAAGAATAAACTGAGGAGAACCACATGTGCCGCCTTTAACAAAGGGGTCAGCAAACTTTTTGAGCCAGGGGCCGGTTCGGGGTTCCTCGGAACATCGGAGGACTGGAGAAAAAAAACCCGCACCAGGCCCCGGGGAGGCCCAGCGCGGCTGCGGGGGTCCCCAGGAGGGCTCTAGCAACCACACCAGGCCTTGGAGAGGCCCGGCGCAGCCGCGGGGGTCCCCCAGGAGAGCTCCGGCGACCGCACTGCGCCACAGTGCGCAAGCGCATGTGACTCCAGGGCGCCATTTTGTGTTCTAAAATGGCGCCCGGAGTCTCGCACGACCTTTCCCATCGTGGGGCAGGATGGGAAAGGCCACGCAAGACTCCGGGCGCCATTTTGGAACACAAAATGGCACCCCAGAGTCGCACGCGCCCGAGAAAGGCGGAGACAGTGGCAGCAGGACCAGCCAGGGGCCGGTAGGAAGGCCTCGGCGGGCCAGGTTCGGCCCACAGGCCGTAGTTTGCCGACCCCTGCTTTAATACATCAAAGGAAAAGTGGAATAGAAATGTAATGAACACTAATGCTAAATATATGTATATAACAACACTCACCTGAATAACTATCTTTAAGGCTTTTACTTTTTGATCTGAGGCCCAAGCATCCTTCAAAGATTGATTGAGTTCTTCAATCCGATTTGTGTAATCTTGCTGAGTCAGGTTTAGAAGCTCTTTTTGTGACCCCTGAAAAAAAGGCATGGTGTATAAACATTTAAGTTATTAACATAAGAGAAACAGGAACACTTTCTTTCTAAAGAGTTCCTCCTCTCCTTTTGGATGAAAGCTGGAAAATGTCAGAAGCAGATTACATAACAAACTACCATTGAAATTCAGTGAGAGTTGGGTACAACTGGATCACTTTTAAAGAAGTCCAGCCAGCATTGTTTTCCTCAAAGGGTCATCTGTTCTATTTTGGACAGAACTACAAATTTTTTGCCAACACAAATTACGAATACATTGCACCAAGTTGTGTGCTTCCCAAGAGTGAGTGAACACAATAAAGCTTACCAGGGCAGGCTCTACCTTCAGGAAGAATAAGGTGATCACCTTCAGCTAGAGACTGCAGATGGTATGACAGAGCCTTACTCTTACAATTGTATTATTTATTTTTGCTATTAGCTGCATTTTTATTGCCAAGGATGAGAAGAGGTGGTTGTGGAATTTTCCTCCTCAAATACCAAAATAATCTGATATTATGCATCTTGCATAAAGAGTGTCATTTGCCGCTCTGTTCCAGGCAGCAAAGTATCTTGGGGCTACCCTGAAACAAACTGCAATTTGCATGTACTTGGAAGCAAGCACAGGATGAAAATTAAGGTTCGTTGATATACCACCCTTAGTATATAACTCCAGTGATCAAAAGCAAACAATATTGAAATGATAGACACGATGATAAAAAGTAATAATGGATTATGAAAACATTACAGAAACATAAAGAAATGAGGCACTAGTCCTTTATCTGAAATGTCAAGAACCAGAAGTGTTTTGGATTTGTTTGGATTTTGAAATATTTGCATATACATAATGAGGTATCTTGGCGATGAGACCCAAGTCTAAACATAAAATTCATTAATATACACATAACCTGAAGGTAATTTTATACATGATATTTTAAATAATTTTGTGCATTAACCAACATTTGTGTACACTGAACTATCAGACAGCAAATATAACACTATCTCATCCCTTCATGTGGACAATTTTGGATTTTGAGTATTTCTGATTTTGGAATTCCAGATAAGGGATACTCAACCTGTAATAGCAAATGCAAGCAATTATGATGTGGCTAGCAACTAGTAAAAAAATATAACACCAAAAGTACAACTACTGAAGAGACTATGAGGGTAGCATCAAGCATAATAATTAAAGCAGTTACTATGTGACTAGCTTATAAAGCTATGATAAAATGGTAAGTGAAATACTAATTGGGGCACCATAGAGGGCAAATAGTAAATAGGAAAATCACAGGATTTGAGTCCCTCAAGGTTCCTGCCATGCTTGTTATTCATTTAGGCTTGCTTGTTTTGTGTCGTTACTCGATGATGGGATATGTCATATTGGTGGAAGAAATGGTTATCTCTCCTGGGGATGGCTAATGAGCAGATGGGAAGAAGAGGTAATAGGTACCAGGAACTGCTACAGTCAGTTTCGTGGGAATGCCTAGTACAAGAGGAAACAACTGGGCAGTATGAGAAAAGAAATGTTTTGCTTTTATGAAATGATAGTCCTGTTTAAGTATTTATTGTTCAAAAGGTGGAAGAGGCAACGAGGGAGTCAGCTATTTTGGATCTGATCCTAACTAACAGGGAAGACCTAGTTAATGGGGTGCAAGTGGTTGGATCCTTAGGCGGGAGTGATCATGTCCTCCTGGAGTTTATTATACAGTGGAAAGGAGAAGCCAGGCATAGTCAGACACGCATTCTAGACTTTAGGAAAGCTGATTTTACTAAACTTAGAGAAATACTGGGGGTGATCCCATGGACAGGAATACTAAAAGAGAAGGGAGTTCAAGACGGATGGGAGTTTCTCAAAAGGGAGATACTGAAGGCACAATTTCAAACCGTGCCAATGAGGAGGAAAAATGGGAGGTGTCTCAAGAAACCAGGATGCATGACTAAGGAACTTGCAACTGAACTATGTTTTAAACGGAACATGTATAAGAAATGGAAAAATGGGGAAATCACGAAAGAGGAATTCAAACAAATAGCTAGCACGTGTAGGGGTAAAGTCAGAAAAGCTAAAGCGCAGAATGAAATCAGACTTGCTAGAGAGGTTAAGAACAATAAAAAGGGCTTTTGGGGGTATGTCAGCAGCAAAATGAAAAAGAAGGAAATGGTAGGGCCACTGTGTGGAGAAGATGGCAAAAAGTTAACAGGGGACAGAGAAAAAGCAGAATTACTCAACACCTTCTTTGCTTCAGTCTTCTCAGAAAAGGCAAAGGGTGCTCAACCTAAGTATAATGGAGCAGAGGACAGAATAGGAGAATTTCAGCACAGAATAAGTAAAGAGATAGTACAGAAACATCTGGTTAATCTAAATGAATATAAGTCTCCAGGACCAGATGAATTACATCCAAGGGTATTAAAAGAACTGGCAAATGTAATATCGAAACCAATGCCAATAATCTTTGAGAATTCCTGGAAAACAGGAGAGGTCCCAGCAGACTGGAGGAGGGCAAATGTTGTCCCCATCTTCAAAAAGGGGGAAAAAGAGGATCCCGACAATTATCGTCCAGTTAGTCTGACATCAATATCTGGAAAGATTCTGGAGCAGATCATTAAACAGAGAGTCTGTGAACATCTGGAAGGTAATTTCATAATCACAAAAAGTCAACATGGGTTTCAGAGAAACAGGTCATGCCAGACAAATCTGATCTCTTTTTTTGATAAAATTACCAGCTTGGTAGATGAAGGGAATGCTGTGGATATAGTATAGCTTGATTTCAGTAAGGCCTTTGACAAGGTTCCCCATGACATTCTTGCAAGCAAGTTGGTAAAATGTGGGCTAGACAAAGTAACTGTTACATGGATTTGTAATTGGTTGACTGGTCGAACCCAAAGGGTGCTCAACAATGGCTCCTTTTCAACTTGGAAAGAAGTGACCAGTGGGGTGCCACAGGGCTCTGTCCTGGGGCCAGTGCTATTCAATATCTTTATTAATGACTTGGATGACGGTATTGGGGGCATAGTTATCAAATTTGCAGACGACACCAAATTAGGAGGAGTAGCTAATACCCCAGAGGACAGGATCAAAATTCAAAATGACTTGAACAGACTAGAAAGTTGGGCCAAAGCTAACAAAATGAAATTCAACACGGAGAAATGTAAGGTACTGCACTTAGGGCGGAAAAACGAAAAGTACAGATATACGATGGGGGACACCTGGCTGAATGAGACTACGTGTGAAAGGGATCTAGGAATCCAGGTGGACCACAGGTTGAGCATGAGTCAACAGTGCGATGCAGCAGCTAAAAAAGCCAATGCAATTTTAGTCTGCATCAGTAGAAGTATAGCGTCTAGATCAAGAGAAGTAATAGTGCCACTCTATTCTGCTTTGGTCAGGCTTCACCTGGAATACTGTGTCCAGTTCTGGGCACCACAATTCAAAAAGGATGTGGAGAAGCTGGAGCATGTCCAAAGGAGGGCAACTAAAATGGTGAAGGGTCTGGAAACCAAGCCCTATGAGGAACGACTTAGGGAGCTGGAGATGTTTAGCCTGGAGAAGAGAAGGCTGAGAGGTGATATGATAGCCGTGTTTAAATATTTGAAGGGATGTCATATCGAGGAGGGAACAAGCTTGTTTTCTGCTGCTCCAGAGACTAGGACCCGAAACAATGGATGCAAGCTGCAAGAAAAGAGATTCCACCTCAACATTAGGAGGAACTTCCTGACAGTAAGGGCGGTTCGACAGTGGAACACACTCCCTTGGAGAGTAGTGGAGTCTCCTTCCTTGGAGGTCTTTAAGCAGAGGCTGGATGGCCATCTGTCAGGGATGCTTTGATTGGGAGTTCCTGCACAGCAGGGGGTTGGACTGGATGGCCCTCGTGGTCTCTTCCAACTCTATGATTCTATGATTCTATGATTCTATTTGAAGGGATGTCATACTGAAGATGGAGCAAGTCATACTGAAAGCAGAGCAAGTTTGTTTTCTGCAGCTCATGGGAATATGTCCAGGAGCAATGGATTCAAACTACAGGAAATTAGATTCCACTTCAACATTAGGAAGAACTTTCTGACAAAAAGAGCTGTTTGACAATGGAACATGCTCCCTCAGCGTGTGGTGGAGTCTCTTTCTTTGGAGTTCTTTAAACAGAGGTTGGATGGCCATTTTTCAGAGGTGTTTTGATTGTGTATTCATGCATGGCAGGGGGTTGGACTGGATAGCCCTTGAGATGTCTTCCAACTCTATGATTCTAACACACACAAAAGTTTGAATTATGGTACTTCGTGATCACAGACTATTTTAGAGAATTATGGGGGGAGGATGGTGTGATTGCTCTGAAAGAAGGATGAAAATAGTACAGTAATCTGGTTGGAATATATAGGAAACATATTTGATGTAAAAGTGAATAATTGGGTCTTGGTAATTAAAGCAGCTGTCCAGAACAATATGTATGGTGTGTTACAGATAATGAAGAATGTGGTAAAATATACATTTTAGAAAAAGATACAATTTAATAATAATATAGAGTGAATTATAAGATCAAATGGAAATGTATGAAAGGAGATTTAAGTAAATATTATATATTCTTAGTAAAGGAAGTCTTTTTATGTTTGTAAGTTTTGTAAATGTTATGTTTTAGATGTATGTATAGAGTGTTGTATGTAATTTTTAAGACATGGAAAATAAAAAATAAAGTTTGAATTACTACACCTCTAGCTTTCATAGATCTGCCCCTTCATAGAAGAAAAAGTGGTGAGAGATCCCCCTTCCCCCCCCAAGATTCATAATCCTACAAAGCATCATAGCAGGCAGTAAACTCATAATTGGAACTTTCTACTCCCCTAACAATTAACATTTTATTTGATATTTTATGTCATGTTTTTTAATGGATGTGTAGTTTAATACTTTTTTAACGAGGGAGGGTGGGGTTTTGGGGGGGTTTAGTCTGTACTGTTGGTGTAGCTTTAACTGTTGTAAGCCGCCCCAATTGTTTGACAGAGGGGCAGGGTATAAATAAATTTTATTATTATTATTATTATTATTATTATTATTATTATTATTATTATAACAGAGCTTCATGCAATCGTTCATTCAGACTCTCCAAGATACCGCAGTTGGCAACATCATAATTAGAGGGGATGCAAATGAGGTCCTTGATTATAATTTAGATAAATTTCACAATTCCATCAAATGTAAATTAAAGAAATCCCACCCCCATCAACCATAATTGCTAAAGTAAATCTTATAGACTCTTGGAAGACCACGTATCCCCACAAGAGAAGCTACACATACTTTTAAAACTGCATTTTATTCTATTAATGAGTAATGTCTTTTAAATACTATACTAATTTAATTCCATTTTAATGCCTACTTTTATGTTTTAATTGTATTCTTTTTTAATTTGTAAGCTGATTTGTGTCCCAATTTGGGGGGGAAAGGGGGACATAAATAAAGATGATGATGATGATTGATGATGATGATGATTTTCTAATGCCCACCACTCATACTCCAGAATTTATTATTTTTCATCTCCAAATCACTTTTCTATTCTAAATTTGAATCCCTGTGCCTTTAGGCCTAAATGTTTCACCTTTAGGTCTAAATGAAGATCTGGACCTACAATCTTTAATCTAAATATACTAGAGAATGATTGTAATATAAGTTATGAATATACATGATTGAAATATAATGCCATTCATGGATTGAGTAACCATCTGGATAGCTTGGATCAGATGTCCCTAGGACTGATTCCAATACACATCATTGACTATTCCTTTCAAAGACTATCTGGAATATGTATACATAACAAAATTTTGTTTAACATGTTCTTTCTACACTCAATGGTCCTGTGTTTTGGTGTGTGTTCTTAACTCCAGTGAATCCTGCTGAACAGTATGTTTATAATGTAATCATCTGTGATTTTATAGGATACAGTTAATTTAGTATTGTCCCGTTTTTTTAAATATTTATAATGTATGTGTATTTGTGTTTGTTTCTAGCCTCTGAAGAAGGCCTTTCTCATTGAGGCCGAAACACATTGGGCTTTTTAAACAAACAGTTGTCCATCTCAGAGCACATGGAGCTTGTTTCCTTACCACTTTCTGCTTTTAGCATGTTTTCCATACTTTCTTCACTATTCTTTCTCAAACACAACTACACCTCTGGAAATTAATAAATTTGTTGTTGTTAACTGCTCGAGTCGATGCATGGCACATCTCCAAAAAACCCTGTCCTCCACTGCTCTGTTTAGGTCCTGTAAATTAAGGTACATGACCTCCCTGATTGAGTCTATCCATCTGGCATGTGGTCTTCCTCTCTTTTTACTACCTTCTACCTTTCCTAGCATTATTGTCTTTTCAAGTCATTCATAGGTCCACATAATGTGGCAAAAGTATGACAGCCTGAATTTGCTAGCAATAGCATATACATTTCTATACCGCTTAGAGAACTCAGCACTCTCTAAGTCAGGGGTAGGCAACCTTTTTGAGCCGGGGGCCGGGTTGCTGTCCCTCAGACAATTGGGGGGCCGAAGCACCCAAAATAAATAAATAAATAAATAATAAAAATATATATTTTTAAAAAATTAATTTTTTAAAAAAATATGCATGCACACTCTCTCAGCCCCAGAAAAGCCATGGCAAAAGCCATGTGAAGATTTTGTCAAGAAAACCCCAAGAACAAGTAATAACAACAATAACCAATATCATCATGGTGGGCGGGGATGGCGGTGGCAGGACCAGCTTGGGGTCGGTCCAAAGACCTTGGGGGGGCCACATCTGGCCCCCGGGCCTTAGGTTGCCTACCCCTGCTCTAAGTGGTTTACAATCTGTAAGCTAATTACTCCCAATAAAGTGGATACTCATTTTACCAATCTACGAAAGAATGGAAGGCTGAGTGGACGTTAGAGCCCTGGGATCAAACTCACAACCTTGTGGCTGCAGTACCAGCATTTAATCACTGCACCACTAGGGCTCCCTGGTGATCATCTTGGCTTCTAGGGAGAGTTCAGGCTTGATCTGTTCAATAATCCATTTTTTTGTCTTTTGGCTTGTCCATCATATCTTCAACACTCTTCTCCATCACTATATCTCAAATGAATTGATTCTCTTTTTATCTGATTTCTTCACTGTCCAGCTCTCACAGCTGTACATGGTGACAGGGAATACAATGGCTTAGATGATTCTAAGTGTTCAATTGTATATCTTTACATTTTAGGATCTTGTCTAGTTCTTTCATGGCTGCCCTTCCTATTCCGAGTCTTCTTATTTCTTGATTTGCAGTCTCCTTTCTGATCAATATTTTAATCCAAGGTATTAAATATACTAGAGAATTTCCGATTTATTCCGATTTCCTTTTTGTCTAGGTTGAATTTATGTAGATCTTCCATGGTCATTATTTTTGTTTTCTTTATGTTTTGTTTTCTTCTCCCCAGCCATGATTTTAATAATGGCCAATATTATGCCTCTAGAAAGGAGAACTATTCATACTTTTTGCTTCTTAGTTCAGCATTAAGCCTGTCTTTGCATTTTGTTCTTTGATCTTTCTTAGTAGGTATTCCAGGTCTGTGAGGTTTTCTGCTAGTACTATGGTGTCATCTGCATATCTTTGATTGTTGATGTTCCTTCCTCCTGTCTTCACTCCTCCTTCTTCTGTGTCCAAACCTGTTCTTCGTAAATTTTCTGCATACGTTGAACAAGTAGGGTGACAGAATGTATCCTTGCCTGATCCCTTTGCCAACTCCTCACCACCATTCCCTTCTCCTTTTGTGTCTTGTCTTTTTAGATTATAAGCCCGAGGGCAGGGAAATGTCTAATTAACCATTTGTAAGCTGCTTTGATAGCCTTTTGGCTGAAGAGTGGGGTATAAATACTCCAAATAAACGAATAAATAAATAAATAACATAAACTGGGAACCATTTTGTTTCTCCATATTTTGTTCTAATAGCACCTCTTGCCCTAAGTACAGATTTCTCATCAGGACTATCAAATGTAGTATTAATACATATCATCATTTAATACTGTTCTGTTTACAAGATGTCAGACATACCTATTGCTTTTTTAGTTTTAAAATTTTGATTGATACATTATTTTTCTTATAGTTTGTTTTATTTTTATTTTTTTATTTTTTTAGTATGAGCCACCTTAAATGTTTTACAGAAAGTTGGGGTGCTGAAAAGCAAAATGTTAGCCCACCTCTTCAAGATCATCCAATTCTTCCAGCCTTGTCCGCACCTTCTCAGAAACTGCTGATCCAGGAGTTGTTGCTTTTCCTGCAGGCAAATGTATGTTTAAATGCTATAAATTGTACCAGATGGACAAAAAAATCCATTTTTGAGGAAGGGAGACTTAGCTGCTTTTGGATTGACATAAATCAGGGTTGAGGAAGCAGTAGCTCACCAGATCCTGTTTCCCTCCAGTTCCTATTAACTTCCACCAGCTTGACAAATAGCAAGGAACAATAGAGTAATAGTTCATCTGCATCTGGAAGGCCATTGCTTCCCCAGCCATGATTTTAATAATGGCCAATATTATGCCTCTAGAAAGGAGAACTATTCATACTTTTTGCTTCTTAGTTCATGAATTGCTGAGACTTCCTTCTAGCATTATTTTTAATTTTATTTTTTGTACTAATTAATATGTTGCAGATTATTCATAAGCCAAATTTCAACCTTTTGGATTCCCTGCTTTTGCAAACAGATACAGATATGTCCACTTTATTGGAACAGGAACAAGATCTGTAACATCCCCCAATCAGTTATTGAGCCTTCATAAGGCTAGCTTTAGTTTGTGATTCCCTCTCCCCTTTCTCTTAGGGACGATGTAGACTGGCAGTTTAGGCTGGCCTAGTGGTGGAGTTGGGGCAGGGCAACCACACACCGGCCACCTTGACTCTGCCCCCGATGCCGCGCGCCTGTCTGCATGGCGTGTGGCATCAGGGCGCCCTCTTGGCGCAGCGTGCGCACACGCTACGCCAGGGGTAGGCAACCTTTCCCCTTTAAGGGCCAAGGAACTTCAGCTCCCAGAAGCCTCAGCCATGTTGGCCAATAGTCCCATGTTGGCCAATAGCTCCTGGGATTCTGGGAGCTGAAGTCCCTCGGCCCTTAAAGGGGAAAGGTTGCCTACCCCTGCGCTATGCCAAAAGGGTGCAAAAGAGCTGCAGTGGCAGCTCTAAGGCGGCCTTTTGCCACCCCCAAGGAGTGGCATCTTGCCGCTCTTTTGGGGGTGGCAAAAAGGAGGATCGGGGCCGTGGCGTGTGGTTGCCATGGCCCCAATATGTCGCTCCCAAGGCTGGCACAGAGCCACCCCAAACGAGTGTCTGCATCGGCCCTTAGGACCTTTACAGACTGCCAGAAATAATGCAGATTGAGTCCACTTTAACTCCCCTGGCTCAGTACTAGGGAATCATGGGAACTGTAGTTTTTTCTGAGACATTGAGCTTTCTATTTCAGAGAGCTCTGGTGCTACAATAAACTACAGTTCCCATGATTCCCTAGCACTGAGCCAGGGTAATTAAAGTGGACTCAAGCTGCATTATTTCTGGCAGTCTGTAAAGGCCCTTAGTCTTCCTTTTCTGTTGCATTATATTTTGTGTTACCTGCTACAATGTATTTTATATTATTTGATGTATTTGCAATTTTGTGTTATTCTGTTTGCCATTATTACTATGATCCATTTTGTATCTTTTGTATATACTGGTTTTGAATATTTTTGTTATATATATATTGATTTGTCACCTTTTAAGCAGATGTAGATAAAGATTATTTATAGTACATTTTGCTTTTGGCCTTTTCAATTACCGTATATACTCAACTATAAGTCGACCTCATGTATAAGTCAAGGGCAAGTTTTGGGGCCAAATTATGGATTTTGCTATGAACCGTGGATAAATCGAGGGTAAAACCTAGGTGCATATAGCAAAGGATCTAAAGGATGAAGCAAAGCAAAACAAAACAATGTCAAAGAACTTACTAAATTCCAGCAGACATAACTCTTTGTGCTAACTCTTAAGGCTGGATAGATGAGAGAGTAGAGAGGGTTGGTGCTTCCAGGACAGATTATACTCTTGCTTTTCAGCAGGGGATGGTTCCTTCTTTTAAATAAGAGTTAAGATACAGTATTTACATTGCCCTGTGCATAAGTTGATCTAGGTTTTTTGGGTCAATATTTGGACCTAAATTTATAGACTTATACATGAGTATATATAGTACATTGTTTCAATACACTTTTCATATCTATCTAATCATCAGAGCTGTTAGGACTACACATCTGTTGGAGATGCTTTGATTTTGAGTTCCTGCATGGCAGGAGGTTGGACTGGATTCCCTTGCGGTCTCTTCCAACTCTATCATTCTATGATTATACATCTGCTAGATTATAAGCATATATAATGAACCAAAAAATCAGCAACTGTAGAGCATCCACAGGACTCCACAGAAGAAAATGGAGACACATTTCAAGATGTTCAAGAGATGTTTATCTTATTAGTAAAAATGATCAGGCATTTCAGCCTGTGTATATTCCCACAGCCTTCTCCATCGTGTATGGAAAACACACAAACCCATGATATCACATTACATAAAATAATAATTATAAAATTATAATTACATTGCTACAAAATATGAGTTTATGTAATGTGATATCATGGGTTTGTGTGTTGTTCCTATATGATTTTATATAGCTCATGGGGAAGGCTGTGTAAGTAAACACAACAAGGCGAAACACATCAGACTTTTCTACTAACAGAATATACATCTTTTGAGCATCTTGAAAATGTTTCCATTTTCTTCTGCATATATCTAATCAAGAAGCATCATGGAAATTTCAACATTCCTGCAACTAAGCAACATTTTTTAAAATATGTGTGTGTGTGTGTGTGTGTGTGTGTATGCGTGAGTGCGTGCATGTGTGTAGGGAAATAGAAATATGCTAGGGCTTACATTTACAACACCATTCTATAAAATCTGACATACAAAAGTGAATACTTACCTTTTTCAGGTCCCATATACAAATTCTGAAATTAAAACAAAATTGTTTTATAAGAACTACGAATTTTCAAAATTAGTTGCTTCCACTCACCAAAAGAAAAAGGTACCGTATTTTCCGGCGTATAAGACAACCCGTGTATAAGACGACCCCCCACATTTTTCCAGTCAAAATATAGAGGCTTAGCACCTCTATCCTCATTATCCTTATATCCGGCGTATAAGACGACCCCCCCACTTTAGCCACAGATTTTGCAGGTAAAAAAGTAGTCTTATACACAGGAAAATAAGGCATATAAAAAGAGTTTAAAAATATGTACCAGTAATTGGGATCTAGTAAGTTCCACGTTATGTTGTATTAAGGTTTCGAGAGTCAGAGAACTCCCCCACAAGAAGCATGTTTCAACCATTATTTTAAAAAAACCCTGATGAGATTGTTTAACAACAATGGCTTATTTCAATCATGAGTATCAGAGTTAACACTCAAGGGAGTGGGGAGTGGTGAAGGAAGAGTGTCAACATCTTAATATTTAAAGATATAGCCATGTTATTCTATAGAATCAGTATGTAGAGAGATCTTGTAGCACTTTTGAGACTAACTAAAAGAAATTGGCAGCAGGTGGGAAGGTCACTGTAGAATAGAAGAGAGAACAGCACAACCAAAACTGGCATCCCAACGAGATCTGGAATCAAGCCTGTAGTGCCAGACAAACATGGAAGATTAGGACCACATAGCAGCCTTGCAGACTTCAGGCAGACTTCAGGCAGAGGGACACCTCAGAGGAAGGAAGCAGAGGAGGAGACAGCCCTGGTTGAGTGTGGGCGCACACCAACAGGAGGAGGGTATTTAACTAGTTCATAAGCTAGAAGGATAGTCTGAGCAATCCTTTTTGAAAACCTTTGTGAAGAAATAGGGTGGCCTTTTTTGGGTCCACCATAACAGACAAACAACTTGTTGGTCAATCTGAACTCAGCAGAATGTTGAACACAAAAAGTCAAAGCATGGCAAACATCCAGAGTGTGCATAGTTTTTTCCAAAAGAGTGGAAGGCTCTGGGTAAAAGGTAGACAGAGTGATGTCCTAAGAAATGTGGAAGGGAGTCACCACCTTAGGGAGAAAGGAGATATCAGGCCTAAGGACAGCCTTATCTCTATGAAAGATAAGAAAGGGCTCATCAGAGTGCAGTACAGTTAGCTTGGATGACCTCCTGACTGAGGAGACGGTAACAAGAAATGCTGTTCTGAAGGAGAGCTGTCTCAACGAAGCCAATCCCATAGGCTCAAATGGTGACAGGAAGGTGACAGTGGAGGAACTGGAGGGTAGAGATGGTGTAGGCCTTTAAAAAACTGCTTCAGAGTAGGCAAAGTGAAAAGTTTTGCAGACAGTGAGCCAGGGGTTGGTTAGCCACAGCAGCCAACAAATACACTTTGAGGGAAGAAAAAGCCGATCCTTGGCCATGAAGATGGAGACCGAAGAGAACTGGACATGTGAAAAGGGCTCCGCCCTAGCTTCAGCACAGGCACATTTATAGGAGTAAGACCTTTAGGTAGAATCCTTTCTGGAGGTGGATAGGACTCTAAGAAGTTCCGGAGCAATCAAGGTTGGATCCTCTATGCTGTCAGATGGAGGCTATGTAAGTCCAGGTGAAGGGCTGCACCGTTGGTGGGAGAGAAGGCCAGTTCAGAAGTCTGGGAAACCGGCCTCTGGACAGGTGGAGGAGAGGGGCAAACCAAGGTTGCCTCAGCCAGTACGATGCCACCAGAATTGCATTGGACCAGTCCTCTGTCATCTTGGCCACTACCCTCACCTCTAGGGAAGGGAAGGCGTAGAGGAGGCGGTGACTCCAGTTTAAAAGGAAGGCATCTCCTAGGGAGACGCCGAGCCCTGGTGCAGAACATTGGGCACTGGGCACTGGAGAAGCAAAGAGGTCCAGGTGAGGTGACCCCCTCCCCATTGAGATGTCATGAGCTGAAACGCATCTGGAGATAATGTCCATTCGGGTTGCAAGGCTTTGTCGTGGTTGAGGGAGTCTGTTTCCTTGCCCGCCAGATGGACTGCCACCGGGTAGATTGAGCGTAGATAGCACCATCTCCAGAGTTTCGGGGCAAGGCAGAGAAGAACAGGGGAATGAGTGCCACCTTGTTTGTTAATGTAACAGACTATGGTGGTGTTGTCCGTGACTACCTAGATCACCCTGTAGTGGAGGTGGTTTTCAAGGACCCAAAGGCTTTGACAATGAAGAGTTCTAGGGCACTGATATGCATCTGTGCCTCGGAGTGGGACCAGCATTCTTGAACATGCAGATCTGTGTAATGAGCCCTCCAGCCTGTCACAGAGGCATCTGTGGTGATCATCCTGGAATGCTGTGGGGGTTGGAAAGGTATTTCTCGAAGAATGTTCCTGGGAACAGATCACCAGTGAAGCGAGGCTTGTACACTCAGAGGAATGGTGAGCCTCTTGGACTGTCTATCATGGAGGTGGTTGAAGACAGAAAGGAAGCATTCTTGAAGAGGAAAGAACTTCAACCATGCCAAGTAGATGACTGCTGTGGTTGGAAGCTATTAGTCACTGCATGTCCCTTGCTGCTGGGTGATGAAGGTGAAGGACAGTGCAAAGGTGAGACCAAAGGGACTCTGCTCATCAGGTAAGTAAGCACAAGCCATGGTAGAGTCCAGAGATGTGCCAATGTATTCTATCACTCTGTCTGGTTCTAAGATTAATAATAATAATAACAACAACAACAACAACAATAAATTATTCTTATACCCCGCCTTTTCCCAAGGCAATCAAGGCAGCTTACATAATATAAGATAGGCTTGGGTTGACAGTGAGAAGGGAGAGAGTATCGTAGAAGTCTCAAAACTGCTGTGTGAGGGAGGACAACACTAGAAGATAATTGTCTAGGTAAGAAGAACATTTTATACTTGGATGCGAAGATGAGAGATGACCACTGCCATGCACTTTGTGAACATCCTGGGAGCAGTAGAGAAGCTGAAGGGTAGAACAGTATATTGATAGAGATCTCCATCTACAGCAAAGATATTTATGATGCTGGGGTCGAATGGCAACGTGGAAATAAGCATCCGTCAGGTCGATGGATGCAAACCAATCCCTGTGGTGTAGAAAGGGGAGAATGGACTGTAAGTTTACCATCTTGAACTTGCGTGGAGTGATGTAGCCATTTATCCCTCTGAGGTCCAGTAGGCCACCATCTTTCTTTGGTACTTGGAAAAATAGCCATACATTCTGCATCTGTCTGGAATGCATTGGATGGCACCTTTGTTGAGAAAAGAGGTGATTTCCTCTTGTAGAGGAGGGGAGGAAGTGTCCAGGAAAGCAGCCAAATATGCTGATAGTTGTAGTCAAAGCAATACAAAACAAATCAGTGTACAGAGCTAAGGCAGTCAAGAGTTCTGTGCACACAAACAGTCATAAAGCAAAAGTCTCATAGCAACAAACCCAAGGGTACAACCAGACAAAGTCCAGGGTTCCATAGAGAGACGAGTCGTGTAGGTAATCCAAGGTCAAGGAGTCCAGAGAGACAAGGCAAACCGGGCGTCAAGGTTTCCAACCGAGAAGACAAGGAGAATCAGGATCAAGTGTGCTTTCACTAGGAAGTTCAGATAATCTCTAACAACTATGCTGGCGTCCAGCACCTGTTTATATTACCAGACCGCAGGAGCTCAGCTGTTCTTGATTGCTCGGCATTTTTCATAAAACCTCTTTGAGCGCCGAAGACTCTCCCTTTCCACTCTTCGTTGGCTGAAGGTAGGTACAGTCCTTTCTCCCTCCTCCATGCCTGAAGGCTCTGCTGCCGGGAGGCTTGGCTGCTGAGCCTCCTTGGAGGCCACAGACTCTGCTGGAGCTGGCAGGCTAGAACTAGGGCCAGACTCAGCTTCAGGCTCAGGTCCAAACTGAGGCTCTAGCCCAGCCTCCTCAGCCTCAGAGTCATCAGTGAGGCTGGGCATAACAGGAAAGAGTAGAACAAGAGACACCAAGAGGTGGAGTACTTGAAAACTCTATGGCGTAACCCAAGCGGATGATGGTAAGAACGCAGGTATCTGTGGTGTTCTGCCACCAGGTGTCGTAGAAGCGGCAGAGCTTGGAAGCTCGTGGGCAGGGTGGCAGTGTAGGGATTGGCAGACGTGTTAGTGTCGTCTTCATAAATACATCAAAATTGAGATTTAGAAGAAGATGACTTCTCTGAGGATTGTTGTTGTTGTTGCTGACATTGTGGTCTGAAGGATCATCTACAAAGAGAGGAGGACTGTCGAGATGATCCCCGCTACTGGGTTGATGCAGAAGAGCAGGGCTGTGAGGAAGTAGAAGAAGTGGCCCTGGACAGCTATTGTGGTCTGTATTGACGGTATTGCTGTCTTTGGCCAGTGACACCCAATTTCTTGCCAGTAAGGCAGGCCTTGCACAGGTGATTCAAAAACTGTGAAGAGGCCCTCACCTTCAAAGGGTAGATACTCAATCCGCTTCTTTGCCTCATCAGAGAGGTCAGTGTATTTTAGCCAAGCATAACGATGTAATGCCACTGCTCCAGAGATGGTTTTAGCAGTGCAATTGACAGAATGCCTGGCAGAGTGAATTTGTTGATTTACCAGGGAGAATGCCTCACCATAAAAGTCCAGGATGACCGTTCTCTGGTCTTCAGGGATGCTTGGGATGAAGAAGGCCATACAGTCCCACAAAAATTTGTTGTAGGCTACCATGCAAGCCTCCATGTTGCCCACTTTGGCCAAAAGGGCAGCTGAAGAATAGAAACACCTGCCAAAAATATCTAAGCGACGTCCCTCCTTGTCTATCAGGGCAGAATAAGTTTTGCCAGAAAACATAAACGAAGATTCAACCACCAGAGAGTTGGGAGTGGGGTGGGTGAAAACGTAGGGAGCAGTGTCATGCTGTACTTTGTAAAGGCTCTCAAGTCGCCTGGAGGCAGGTGGTATGGAGGCAGGTTTTGACCAGGAAAGGTGCATCACATCTGACAAAGAGGCCAAAAAGGGCAGAACAGCTGGAGTTACTGCTTTGCCATCCACAATCTGGAATACAGGGTCCCTGGCAGGTTTTTGTAGAGCTTCAACCTGAAGACCTAGTGCCCTGGCCATTCTGGCAACAACATCTGAAAGTAACTGGACATCCTCAGTGGGACAGTGAGGCCCCGTATCTTCGACCTCCTCCTGAGGAGGTTCAATCATAAGGGAGAGTGAAGTAGGTGAGGTTTCAGTGTCATAGGCAGACTCCTCTGTAGATTGTTGAGGTGGAGCAGGAGTAGTGAATTGAATTGCCTGAGTTGTGACAGGAACTGGTTTAATAGACGTGGTGGGTATGGTAGACACCAAGGGAACAATAGCCAGGATAGGAGCCACTACAGATGTCATCAAAGGCACAACTGTTGTTGATGTCGAGGACCGAAGTGGCAATGGAGGGGTGCAATACCATAGCAGTGATGCAGGTGGTGGAGAGGATACTCTGATATCAAGCTCTTCTGAGAATAGAAAGGGAGACAGAGGTGCAGAAGGTCTAAAATATGATTCAGACCGAGATTCATGGTACTGAGGAGAGCAAGAGTGAGGCTGGTATCTGGAAGGGGAGTGATAATATATCTCCCTACAATGGTATTGATCCTGGTAATGAGGGTATGACCTATATGAAGGTCGCTCCCTCCAATAGTCTTCCACTCGGTAACGCTCCAAGTAAGAGGCTGAGGGAAATGGGAAGCCTCAGTAGTAAAGCTTAAGGACAATGCCCAGAGATCAGCCCAGTCTCAAGATAGTGTTCGAGAGCAGTAAGACCTCGTAGGAAAAGCGGCTCGAGATCGAGGGACTGGTGGTGAGAATGAAAGCCTGTAGACCTGGATGGAAGAGGCTAGGATCTGCGACAGTTCTGAGGACAGGATTGGAGGAAGTGGAGAAACTGTTGACAGCGAGTGTAGCAGAGAAAGAACGGGCTGGGGCAGGGGAAGCAAAGCCGCACTCAACAATGCCGATGTTAACACTCCTGGTATCGAGTCCTCAAGGGGGACCAAAGAGGGAGGTAAAATGGTAGGCATCACAGTTGCCGGTATAGGGGCTGTGGTAGGTGACAGGGTCAAGGCCATTGTAGTTGTTGGTACCGAGGTAACAGGAGCTGTTGTATCAAAGTTGTAGCATGTGTTGATCCCAACACAGAAGGCTTAGATTTGTGCTTGCATTTAGCCTTCTCAGGCTCGGATTCTCCAGAAGCACCCACCAATCTCTTTTTTGCTTTATGGGATTTTCCTTGAGAGACAGAAGGAACCTCCTGCTGTGATGGAAGCTGAGCAGCAGAGGGCTCCCTAGAACTTGGAGATGCCACTGAAGTTGTCAGCACTGAGGGGCTTGGTATCGAGGGTGTTGATATTGAGGCAAGTGTGGATGGCTCAGAAACAAGCGAGGTGTTCAATATCGAGGAGGTCAGTGAGGTAAATATAAGCAACTTGGAGACAGTCAGGGCACTTGATACCGAGAAAGTCAGTATCAAGGATAAAGTTGTTTCTTGGGAGATCTTTGGGATCCTTGGGAGCTTCAAAATCAGAACAAGGCCAAAGAATCTTTAGAAGATAACTTTTCAGCAACTGACAGAGCGCGTTCCCAACAAAAAAGCTTCAGACACTGAAATCTGTTGTGGAGCGTTTGGGAAGTAAAGGAGCAGCAGATGACGCAATGCTTGGCAATATGGGCTTCACCCAGACAAAAAGGGCACTTGGAATGTCCATCTGTCAATGCAACCTTTCTATTGCAAGAAACACAGAACTTGAAAAAGAAAAGTGGAGCCAGAAGAGGCTGAAAACAAGGCGCCCAGCTGGATGAATTTTAGTAAGAAAACTGAACTTCTCTGCTTTATAAAAGGGCAAATTCAGTGAGGATTTTTTTAAAAAAATTAAAAAATAAAAGGTGAGGAGAAAATCACAATCTGATCGTACACGTGAGTGAAATTCAGCTAGAGAGCGATCCGAGAGCAGCTTCGCTTGCAGCAGATAAAAAATAACTGCAGGTGGAGCTAGATTGGCGGGATTGGGCATGCTCAGTACATGGGAGTGGGTGGGGCTTCCCACCAATCCGTTCAGTTTTTTAGCTTCCAAATGGAGTCTCTGTGCAGGTGCAAAACCCTATTGTGTAAGGCACAGAGACCATGAAGGAGAACAACAATGCCTTTAAATATCAACAAGAGTAACCGTGAAATAATGTTATCATGCTCATGGCCTGCTTGGAAGCTTTCCATAAGCATGTGGTTGACCATTACATGAACAGAATGTTAAATTAGACAGACCTTTGTTCTGACCTAGCACAGCCCATCTTATGTTCTTAACATGACAATGAAAGATGGTACAATGTTCTCTAACACCAAAACAAAAAACAAAACCCTGGAATGCTATAAATATCAGTAATGCAGAATATGAAATTTATAGTAATTGTTACCAACAAACATGACTTTTATCCTGTATCAAGTAGGTCTGACGTTTTTGCTTACAGTGATTGTTTAAGAAAAAGAATCAGACGATCACTTACAATAGAGAGTTTTTCATTTGTTGTGTATCGAGCAAGGATATCACCCCGTTTGCTTGACCAAGGCTCAAAGTCACTTCCCACAGCTAAATTCTCTTCTTTGTCACGTTTCTTTCTGGTGCTCTCCTACAGTAGAATTACGTTATTACACCCTCACATAAATGAGAAATTCTGTTCAGACATACAGCAAAACACATATTTTTAAATGTCTTTTTAATGCATCTTGAATATTTTAAACCCACTTTAAAGTTACAAATATTTTTCAAGGCAACTCATAAAGTAAAAACAATTCAACAACAATAAACAGGATAATAAACAGGATAAGAGGTATAACAGACATCATATCTTTAAAAAAAAAACCTAAACCCCCAAAATGATTGCATGCACAGCTATCAGCAATCTTGTAAAAAGATAGAACAAAGCAAGGAATGGTAAATGATTACTGAGGGTTTTCTTGAAGGCTTCTGGTAGGTACAGGATTCAGTAGATAATGCCTTTATGAAGTCTGAAGGATACATCTTTTGTATTACATCATCTTCACCATCATAGTTATGTTATATCCCACCTATCTTCCCATCAGTACCAAGACTGGTCATACAAGTACCAAGACTGGCCATTCTTTCTTCCCTATCCTACAATTTATTTTTTATTATTAATTCCTTTTATAACTGTCTTTCCTTCAGTCAGCTCAACATGTCTCTCCTCCGCCCAATATTATCCTCATTACAGTTCTATGATAGACCATGCTGAGACAGAATAACTTGCTCAAAGACAACCAGAGAGCTTTTTGACTCATTGGAAACTAACATTTGAATCTCCTTAGTTCATGAACACTATACTGCACTGCTTCTCTGCCTTTTTAAATAAAGAATTACACCCAAGTATGTACCGTATATGAAGAGGTAATGCATGTATGTGTATGTGTCTTCATGTGGCCTGCTGATTTATGGCAGGTAACAAGCAGTGGTAAATCCACAAACAGCCTTTTTCATAATGCAAGGGCAGCAATACATTAGTTCCACTCTAATCCAGTCTAGTCAATATGAAACAAGAATATTACCACAGCTGCAGTCAGCATTGGATCTGCCGTTGCTGCAAATAACGACAAAGGATCCATGCCATCCAACACACTACTCAGAGGATCCAACATTGAACTGGAAGAAGATGTAGAAGTGCTTTCTTTTCGTCCCAATTTCTTTGTCTTAGATTCAGTGACCTGTGGAATACATGACAGTTGTCAGAGAGACTTAAAAGACTGTAAGAAACATAAAGCAAACAAGGACTATTCAGCCCTACCGAAAAGACAGTTCCACCAGGATTTTAAACAAAAGGAAGGAAGGAAGGAGAGAGAGAGAAGAAAAACAGGGAGAAATCAGTCCTCCCAAGAACCACATGTAATTTATAATCCTATTAGCTTTTACTTAATTTTATTTTAGGAATAAAGTGAGATTTGACTACATTATTCTAAATAAATCAGTGTAGCCTAATTTTTGCACATTACTCCAGAATAAAGTCCTATTTGGGTATTATGTTATCTAGGTAAAATAAATATGCAAGGGGGGAGCACATCAGACTTGTTTCCCTCTATCCTCACTCTCGGCAAGTGACAGTCTGAAAAGAACGACAGGTTTGGTTGAACTTATCTCAGTTCTGAAATCGTAGTTTACATATGCAATCTTATACAACTTTGCTTGGACTTATTGAATTAAGACTTTTTCTAATGTTATGTTGTCTAGTTTGGGTAAATGTGTGAGAAGGTGAGTGAGATAATCCTACCCCTTTAATCCTTCTCAGATGAAGAAATATGTCCTGAAGAGGAAAGTCTCTTCTATATATGAAGATATGTGATCCAGAACCCTGCAAACTCAGCCTTACATATTGTGACAATCTCTTCAAAATGTTATTTTTTGTTTGAGAAGAAAAATGAGAGGGGGCTTCTTTGTATCTTAAGTAGATAACGTAACATTGGAACAGAGCTTGAGAGCCTCACAGTTCAGTAAAGTCAGGTAAACATGTGTACTGCAGATGCATTCATTAACTCTAAACCAACACAGGTACAACTAAAGCTGCAGTCTGCAGTAGAGTTTATCATGCCTGGGAAAGAACTGAATTGTCAGTGTGATAGTGCCTCATCCCGAGTAGGATCAGGTTTAATGATTATGACAATTAGATAGTTGGAAATTCTACCACCATTCTAAATGAAACAAATAAGCATGTACAGTTCAATTTCTCTCACGTTTCGTTGAAGAGCCAGGTTTACACTAGGCATCAAAATGGATACAGTGTAAGGTTTATCAAACCTTTCTAAGAAAATCATTCCAGGGAACTGATGCCACAGCCAAAAAGGCCCTACTTCCTTATTGTAGAAATAGGGAAGGACAGGTTGCTTGTCTGTAATTGTAGTTCTTTGGGTGGTCATCTGTGGATTCATACAACTGTTTTACTGAGCCTGCACACAGCATATTCAGAACCATCTGGAATAGCTAAGCAGATTTTTGGCAGTACCTCTGCCCACATCTATTCCCACTCATTTACCTCAGTTCCAAAGGATGCTGCTTGGCATCATCTCAGATACAACGTGCAGGACACAACGTAACAGGAGGATGGACCACTCAAAGAACTATAGTTACAGGTAAACAACATATCCTTCTTCTCATGATCTCTGTGAATCACACAACTGGGAAACTAGCAAGCTACCCTTGACGGGAGGAGAGAGTGTCATGCCAATAACAGAGCCAGAGTAAATAACATAACAACTTTTATTAAATAACAGATGCAAAAGTCATTAAAACTCAACACAACTATTAGTTCAATACATACTTGATAATAACACTGCCTTCCCAAAATTTTTAGACCTGGGATCCAACCTCTAATGAGAGATAAAGATCAAAGATCAAGGTAACTACCACCCTAGTAGAGCAAGCTCGAATTTGAGTGACTGAATTCTTCCCTGTAAGTTTGCAAGCAAGACGAATTGTTGAAACCACCCACGTAGAAAACTTCTGCAGAGAAACAGGCCGACCCAATCTTGAGCTCAAGCAAAACATGAATAATCTGTTAGTTAGCCTAGAATTTAAAGTCCTGTTGAGGTAGAATGCCAAGGCCCTTTGTTCCATCAAGCTTGATTTGTTCCATCAAGCAAATGCAAGACTTGGTCCATATCAGAAGTTGGATTTGGCATAAAAATAGGTAGGATAACGTCCTGATTTATATAAAATGAAGATAAAACCTGGGGTAAAAGGTTATGTCAGGTTCCTCGAATTCAATGGCATACCCCCGTTAATGATGTTGAGCACCCAAGAATCAGTGGTTATAGCAAACCAGGCAGCATGAAACTGAGCTTGTCAGTCACCGAAAGGTGTAAGGGGTTCGAGGAAATTTGGAATCAAAGCCCTGTGCTTCAAAGAGAAAGGCTGTTGTTCCCCTGAAGACGTTAACGACTGGGAAGGATATTTTGGCCTTCTTGAAAACAAGAAACAGAAGGAACACCTCTGGCCATATGAACGCCTCTACCAGCCATACCTTGCTTTAGAGGAACCCCTGTATGTTGAAAGCATTCCGGAATGCCTTATTTCCTCACTGCTGTCCTCATTTTTTGCATAAATTCTAATTTCTCATCTGTCTCTTTGTTAAAGAGGCCAAAGTTATCAAAAGATATGTTCTCTATTGTGGCTCTAGCTTGTGTTGAGAGGCTCAAAGAATGGAGCCAAGCATGTGTTCAGAGAGTGACGTAACTAGCTAAGATTTCTGTTGCACAATCTGCAACATGGCAGGCAGAACTGATCTGCTGACTTGCTAGTGAACATGCCTTGCCTTGTAAAGCATTAGCCAAACACTGTTCATTATCTGGGAGTTCCTCCAGCAGCAACAGAAGTCTTTCCCATAAATTATACTGGTAAACCCCTATTCAAGCCACATGGCTGGCAATGCAAAGACGCTGACTAGAACTTATTCAGCATAAGGTTGAGTTTTTGGCCTTCTTTATTACTAGGTGTCAAAGACAATCAAGTAACTAACTTTATTTGAGATGCCTCTACTATTACCAATTTGATTTTGGGCACTCAAAGAGCCAAGTCGAATGAGAATACTATTAGTATAAACCAGGGGTAGGCAACCTTTCCCCTTTAAGGGCAGAGGGACTTCAGCTCCCAGAAGCCTCAGCCATGTTGGCCAATAGTCCCATGTTGGCCAATAGCTCCTGGGATCCTGGGAGCTGAAGTCCCTCGGCCCTTAAAGGGGAACGGTTGCCTACCCCTGGTATAAACTGTCAATTTTCTTCAAAGTTGAAGGAATTGTAGATGGTGTAGTCCACGAATGGTCCCCTCAAAATGGATGGATGTGAAATTCAAGAAACAGGGACAAAGGACTGATGCAGACCAGAATTTTAGTCCATCCTGGGGATGGAGTTGGGGTGTGGCGACCACACACCGGCTGCCCTGACGCCACACGGCCATTTGCACAACGCGCGGCATCAGGGCGCCCTTTTGGTGCAGTGTGCGCACACGCTGCACGAAAAGGGCATAAAAGAGCCGGAGTAGCAGCTCTAAGGGCAGCTTTTTGCCGCTTCCAAAAGGAGCAGCATTTTGCACATCCTTTTTGAATTGTGGTGCCCAGAACTGGACACAGTATTCCAGGTGAGGCCTGACCAAAGCAGAATAGACTGGCACTATTACTTCTCTTGATCTAGACACTATACTTCTACTGATGCAGCCTAAAATTGCATTGGCCTTTTTAGCTGCTGCATCGCACTGTTGACTCATGTTCAACTTATGGTCCACCTGGATTCCTAGATCCCTTTCACATGTAGTCTCATTCAGCCAGGTGTCCCCCATCGTATATCTGTGCTTTTCGTTTTTCCGCCCTAGGTGCAGTACCTTACATTTCTCTGTGTTGAATTTCATTTTGTTAGCTTTGGCCCAACTTTCTAGTCTGTTCAAGTCATTTTGAATTTTGATCCTGTCTTCTGGGGTATTAGCTACTCCTCCTAATTTGGTGTCGTCTGCAAATTTGATAACTATGCCCCCAATATCGTCATCCAAATCATTAATAATTATATTGAATAGCACTGGGCCCAGGACAGAGCTCTGTGTCACCCCACTGGTCACTTCTTTCCAGGTTGAAAGGAGCCATTGTTGAGCACCCTTTGTGTTCGGCCAGTCAACCAATTACAAATCCATGTAACAGTTACTTTGTCTAGCCCACATTTTACCAGCTTGTTTGCAAGAATGTCATGGGGAACCTTGTCAAAGGCCTTACTGAAATCAAGATATACTATATCCACAACATTCCCTTCATCTACCAAGCTGGTCATTTTATTTAAAAAAAGAGATCAGATTTGTCTGGGATGACCTGTTTCTCTGAAACCCATGTTGACTTTTAGTGATTATGAAATTACCTTCCAGATGTTCACAGACTCTCTGTTTAATGATCTGCTCCAGAATCTTTCCAGGTATTGATGTCAGACTAACTGGACGATAATTGTTGGGATCCTCTTTTTTCCCCTTTTTGAAGATGGGGACATTTGCCCTCCTCCAATCCGCTGGGACCTCTCCTGTTTTCCAGGCGTTCTCAAAGATTATTGCCAATGGTTCCGAAATTACGTTTGCCAGTTCTTTTAATACCCTTGGATGTAATTCATCTGGTCCTGGAGACTTATATTCATTTAGATTAACCAGGTATTCCTGTACTATCTCTTTACTTATTCTGTGCTGAAATTCTCCTATTCTGTCCTCTGCTCCATTATCCTGTTGAGCATCCTTTGCCTTTTCTGAGAAGACTGAAGCAAAGAAGGTGTTGAGTAATTCTGCCTTCTCTCTGCCCCCTGTTAACTTTTTGCCATCTTCTCCGCGCAGTGGCCCTACCATTTCCTTCTTCTTTCTTACAAACAAGTAAAACATCTTGTGCAAGAGCCTTGATGTTGACGGTCCCAAGAGCTTTCATGTAATCTCCTGTCAGATCTCAAATCATGTTTTAAACAAGACCTTCCTCAGTATTAAGGAGAAGATCAAGAGGAGGGTGTGGCAGAGAAGCAACAGAACTTGGCAAGGAGGAGAGGTAATCCTCAATGGAGTTCTGAGTGATGCAGGCATCACAGTCAGTTCAGGTGCTTGAGCAGGAGAGCGTCTTCAAGGTAATCCTGTACATCTCTGAGGAGAGTAAATTATTTCACCCTTTGAGTGGAGCCCACTTGAACCTCAACCACCTGCAGGGATTCAGCAGGAGAGGGAAGTTTCAGAGCACATGGAGGTTCTTGGTCACCAGGAACATGCTCAGCTGAAAATGAGACTGTCTTATGCATCCTGGAATGCGTGTCCTCTTCTGTCGAGTGTCTGGAATGCTCTGGTTACAATCAGCCCTATCTCAGGCAGAGCCTCAAGGAGCTCTGTGGCTGCATCTGCATTGCAGAAATGATCCAGTTTGGCACCACTTTAATTGCCACGTCTCAGTGCTGTCAAATTCTGGGAACTAGTTTTGTGAGACAATCACCTGCAGGGATTCAGCAGGAGAGGGAAATTTCAGAGCAGATGAAGGTTCTTGGTCACCAGGAACATGCATCCTGGAATGAGTGTCCTCTTCTGTCGAGTGTCTGGAATGCTTTTCTTCTTCTTACTCTTCCCATCCAAATGACAAGAGGCAGAGAATTCATTAGGCAGAGGTTATCCTGGAGTTGGAGGAGTTGAAGGGGGAGTAGCATCCTTCAGAAGTGTCTTATCAGTGCCGAGGGTCAAATAACATCCAGTGTCAGATAAACTGACACTTTATGTTTAGGTGGTTTTGAGAACTCCTTGGATTAAATGTGATGCTTCAAGGATCCTTCGAGTTCAAGATGGTGCTTCAATGAACCTTCAGATTCAGGACAGTGATTAGAGAGTCCTTCAGTCTGAGGCTGATGCGTCGATGCAGCCTCCAAAGCTGACTTAAGGGATACAAGGACAGTCACCATAGGTGGTTTTGGAGGTTTCAATGCCTGATTATAAAGTAAGGTCTTGACTCCCAATTTTTCCATGGAGGCATAAAAGATTTGCAATGGATAAACATACTCACATTGTGTCCTTCTCCAAGGCAAAAGAGACAGTAGGAGCGGCCATCATGGCCAGGGAGCTTTGTCCCACACTCATTACACCTCTTGAAGGAAGTAATCAGGAAAATCATCACCAAAAACAGTCCAAGGTCAGAAACAACCAAGAATTGCTAGAAATTAAGGGACAAGATTAAAAGGGAGAATTTGTAGCAAGCCAAGACGTAACTGCAAACAGAGTAATCAGTCCAAACCTAAAAACAAAAAACAAAGTCAAAGAAAACAGACCAAGTCAAACCTAGAATACACATAGACAAGGTTCCTAGATGCTGCTAACATGGCACCTTAAAAGGAACTGAGGTAAATGAGCAGGAACAGCAAGGGTATAATAAGAGGTGGGTAGAGCTATTGCAAAAAACTGCCTAGCTATTCCAGAAGATACCGAATATGCTCTATGCAGACGCAGGAATACCCAGTTGTGTGATTCACAGAGACCCCAAAGAAGATCAGTTGGTTCTCCAGATGACTGGAACTCTCACTCCCACAATGTCTTACCATTGGCTATGTCCCATCAGGAAACTGAAATCCAAAAGGAATTATGAAAGTTCCCCAATCAGGCTTTATTAGTTGGCCCTAAGACAAGAATTCTCTTCTTGTGATTTTTGATGTTTTGTCCAATCATGGACAACATGGCAACATACATTTTTTAACAAAATAAAGGAAACTTACAATAATGGGTTTGAGTGGATGGTAGTCTCCAAATTCCACAGACACAGGTTCCAGTCTGCATGATTCTAATTCACGCGTGTAGTGTCTTGATCTTGCATGCCTAAAGGAGTGTGAAGTATAAAGATCTTCATATTTTGCCAGCATACATTGCATCATGTCCAAGATAGTTTTGTAAAAGAAAAGTCACAAGAAAGACATGTGCTCTCCCAAGTTTTTAGTATGGCAGGAGAGTCCACCTCCACAAGATCCTAGAAATCAAAGGAAATTTAAACTAAGAGCGGGGTGTTCTATGATCAGCAGAACACAAAGGGAACATTTCAAGGAGAAATAAAAAGACAGTGGAAACAATACACTGAAGAACTATATAAAAGAGGTGAAAGGATAACAGATTCATTCAAGGATGAACCATTTGAAGATGACCCCACAATTTTAGAAAGTGAATATAAGCTGCACTCAAAGCACTTGGGAGAAAATAGCAAAGATGTGGAATACTTACTGAAGAAAGTGCAAACGCAAGTTTACAGTTGAAAATTAAGAAAACAAAAAATGACCACCGGTGGTATACATAACTTTAACGCAGACAATGGCAACAATGAGACACTGAAAGATTTCCTATACTATAGTCTCAGTCATTAATCTGAGACTGGGGACTGCAGTCAAGAAATCAGAAAACTAGGACTTGGAAGGACAGCTATGAAGAAACTAGTCATGATCCTGAAGTGTAAAGATATATCATTGAATACTAAAATTAGAATTGTCCGTGCCATCTTATTTCTCATTTCTAATGTATGGTTGTGACAGCTGGATAGTGAAGAAAGCTGATAGGATGGATATCAAGTCATTTGAAATGTGGTACGGGGAGAAGAGTTAGGTGGATACCCTGGACTGCCAAAAGAAAACCCACCAGTTTTTGCCCTAGAGCAGGGTTAGGCAACCTTTCCCCTTTAAGGGCCAAGGGACTTCAGCTCCCAGAATCCCAGGAGCTATTGGCCAACATGGGACTATTGGCCAACATGGCTGAGGCTTTTGGGAGCTGAAGTCCCTCGGCCCTTAAAGGGGAAAGGTTGCTTACCCCTGCCCTAGAGCAATCAAGCCTGAACTCTACCTAGAAGCCAAGATGACAAAACTGAGACTGTCATACAGATCTGGCAAACTTTTTATCTGCTCACCTCTGCCCTAAAGGATACTATTTCCCTAATTATCCACATCCACATACAACATACAATTGCTACACCTCTATTTCTGCTAAGAAATATCTGTTGGATTTCCATCTGTGTTACCAGGCGAAAGTATCTGCATTGCAGAAATAATCCAGTTTGACACCACTTTAACTACCATGGCTCAATGCTCTGGAATTCTAGGAACTGTAGTTTGTTGTGACACCAAACCTCTCTGACAGAGAAGGCGAAATGTCTCACAAAACTAGTTCCCAGAATTTGACAGCACTGAGACGTGGCAATTAAAGTGGTGTCAAACTGGATCATTTCTGCAATGCAGATGCAGCCACAGAGCTCCTTGAGGCTCTGCTTGAGATAGGGCTGATTGTAACCATAAAATCATAGAGTTGGTAGAGACCACAAGGGCCATCCAGTCCAAACCCCTGCCATGCAGGAACTCACCACCAAAGGACACCCATCCAGCCTCTGCTTAAAGACCTCCAGGGAAGGAGACTCCACCACACTCTGAGTGAGCGTGTTCCCCTGTTGAACAGCTCTCACTGTGAGGAAGTTCCTCCTAATGTTGAGGTGGAATCTCTTTTCCTGTAGCTTCCATCCATTGCTCCGGGTACTGGTCTCTGGAATAATTTCCATTATTCCCAAATGCCTTGGTTCAATGCATTATTTCCACCTCTGGTGTCACAACAAACTACCATTCCCAGAATCCCCTAGCCTTGAGCCATGGCCGTTAAAGCGCTGTCAAATCGTATTATTCTTCCCATCTCTGGTGCCACAACAAACTACCATTCCCAGAATCCCCTAGCCTTGAGCCATGACAGTTAAAGCGCTGTCAAACCGTATTATTCTTCTCATCTCTGGTGCCATAACAAACTACCATTCCCAGAATCCTCTAGCCTTGAGCCATGGCTGTTAAAGACCGGATTATTTCTCTAGTGCCTGCTTTAGGGGACCCAGCTTCCACCCCCCCCCCTTCCGCTTGGACGTTTCTTCTTCGCAAAGCCTTGAAAGATGAGGGAGAAAACAACAATGGCGGGAAACTCTCTCGCAAGGAATTGCCTTTCCTTCCCTATCGTTACAAGCAGTCCCTCGGTCTTCTAGCTAGCTATCTGGCGTTCCCCCAAGTCCTTACCAGGGAAAAGCAGCCATCTTGCCGCCGTTCACAAAACTCCTCCGCGCAATAGCTCCGCCTTTCAGCGCTCTTTCCGCCTCAGAAGTAGCCGAAGCCGCCATGATTGTTGAGGGCAATCGCCAGGCCTCTCGTTTAGGCAGCTTTTTCCAGCTTGAGGCGCAACCTTTAATTTAGTTGTAGCTGTGAATATTCTAAGAAGCAATCAAATGCTCTTCCAGTATTCCTTTTAGGCTTCAAGGAAGAGACATATTTGACTAATATACAGTACAGAAATCATCCAGTTTGAGACCCCTTTACCCGCCCTGGCACAATGCTAAGGAATTATGGGAACTAGTTTTGTGAGACATTGAGCTTTCTCTGTTAGCTCTGGGGCCACAATAAATTACAATTCCCAGGATTCCTTAGCACTGAGCCAGGGCAGTTAAAGCGGTCCTGAACTGGGATTATTCCTACCGTGTGTTTTGGATCTATGTCACGCATACTTTACCTCACAAAAAGACAAATGAATATGTATATGGACGTGTGTGTGTATATGGCATTATACATTATATTATATTATTAAACATACTTTACCTCACAAAAAGCAGAATATTTCCACTTTTTGTGAGGTAAAGTATGGACCAAAACACACTGCAGAAATAATCCAATTTGAGATAGGTGTAACTGGCCTGGCTCAATGCTAACAAACTACAATTTCCAGGATTCCCTAGCACTGAGCCAGTGCACTTAAAGCGGTCTCAAACTGGATTATTTTTGCAGTGTTGTTTTGGACCTCAGTGATTACTTTAAACATGAACAGCTCCCTCAAAAGATCTGTTAGGGAACTGTAGTTTTGTGAGACAGTTTTTTGGTTTTTTTGTATGTTTTTAATCTTAATTTTATACTGTTTTAACTGGGTTGTTTGAATTGTTTTTAGGGTATGTTTTTATCTTGTGAGCCACCTTGGGTCCCTTTTGGAAGAAAGGCAGCATAAAAATGGAATGAATAAACCAATATATATATATATATATATATATATATATTGGAAGAAAGGCAGCTTGTGAGCATATATATATATATATATATATATATAGGCTTATTCATTCCATTTTTATGCTGCCTTTCTTCCAAAAGGGACCCAAGGTGGCTCACAAAATAAAAACATACCCTAAAGACAAAACAACCCAGCAGGAAGAAAGGCAGCATAAAAATGGAATGAATAAACCAATCCTCAGTGGATACCAAGGGCCCACACTACAACATAGCACTGAAATTAAAATCGTTCAAGCCATTATATACAAAGGGCTATCGTAAAGTTTTAATTATCACCTTTAAAAAACTGACATAAAATTTGTTTTGATTTGTAGTTGTTAATTTATCTCTATGGAATCACCATCCAGATTTACATATTCTCCCAGTGTTTCTTGACCCTCCGAATACTGTTATTGTAGAAATTTGCAGATTGCGCCTTAAACCACTCTTCCACTTCATGAATGACGTCGTCTGTGTTGTCAAATCAGCGACCCCGCAACGGATTTTTCATTTTGGGGAAAAGAAAAAGTTACTTGGTGATGATGACACTGACAAAATTTTATTAACATACCATAATAACTTCCGGGTGATAATTATTACTTTATGATACCCCTCATATATTTGTAGCGTGTTCCCTAGTGTCTCTTCCTTTCCTGAATCCCACTTATACCTCTGGAATTTCTTTCTCCATGTATGACTGAGTCTATATTGCAGAATTTTGAGCAGAATTTTGCTTGTGTGGGAATTTAATACTGTGGTCCTGCAGTCTCCTGCAATCTCCTTTTTGTGGATGGGGATGTATATTGATCATTTCCATTCTTTGGCCATTGTTTTGGTTTCCATATTTGTTGACATATGTTAGTTAATATTAGAGCTGATTCTCTGTGTGGGGATTGTAGTTCAATTGGAATATCATCTGTTCCTGGTGATCTATTTTTCGCAATTTCTCTTATTGCAGCTTCAATCTCGCTTTTCAGAATTTGGGGTTCATCTTCAAGATACATGATAGTCATGTTTAAATTTCTGAAGGGATGTCATATTGAGGATGGAGCAACCTTGTTTTTTGCTACTCCAGAGACTAGGACACGAGGAAGAGAGATTCTACCTAAACATTAGGAAGAATGTCCCGACAGTAAGAGCTGTTCAACAGTGGAACACATTCCCTCGGAGAGCGGTGGAGTCTCTTTCTTTGGAGGGTTTTTAAACAGAGGGTGGATGGCCTTCTGTCGGGGGTGCTTTGATTGTGTATTCCTGCATAGCAGGGGATTGGACTGGATGGCCCTTGTGGTCTCTTCCAACTCTATGATTCTAATGAGCTGTTCTTATCTGCCTTGTATAGGCAAAGATATGTGTTAGCAGCCAGATCACTGGTTGTATTTAACAACAGAGTCCTTCTGCTGTGTTCTTCCCAAGACATTAACCGCAGCTTTGTACTGTGTCTGAGAGACTGGGGTAGATGCCTGTTTTTCTTGTTGTGTGCCTTCAAGTCACTTCTGACTTATGATGACCCTAAGGTGGACCTATTACAGGGTTGCCTTGGCAAGATTTGTTCCGAGAGGGTTTCCCTTCCTCTTGAGGCCGAGAGTGTATCATAGAATCATAGAATCATAGAGTTGGAAGAGACCACAAGGGCCATTCAGTCCAACCCCCGGCCATGCAGGAACTCAAAATCAAAGCATCCCCAACAGATGGCCATCCAGCCTCTGCTTAAAGACCTCCAAGGAAGGAGACTCCACCACACTCCGAGGGAGAGTGTTCCACTGTCGAACATCCCTTACTGTCAGAAGTTCCTCCTAATGTTGAGGTGGAATCTCTTTTCCTGTCACTTGCATCCATTGTTCCAGGTCCTATTCTCTAGAACAGCAAACAACAAGCTTGCTCCCTGCTCTATATAACATCCCTTTAAATATTTAAACAAGGCTATCATATCCCCTCTTAACTGTCTCTTCTCCAGGCTAAACATTCCCAGTTCCCTAAGTCGTTCCTCATAGGGCTTGGTTTCCAGACCCTTCACCATTTTAATCGCCTTCCTCTGGACATGCTTGTTTTTCAACATCCTTTTTGAATTGTGGTGCCCAGAAGTGGACACAGTATTCCAGGTGGGGCCTGACCAAAGCAGAATACAGTGACACTATTACTTCCCTTAATCTAGATACTATACTTCTATTAATGCAGCCTAAAATTGCATTGGCCTTTTTAGCTGCGGCATCACACTGCTGACTCATGTTCACTTCCAACTCTATGATTCTATGTTGACTTGCCCACGGTCATCAAGTTGGTTTCTGTGGCCAAGCAGAGATTGAAACCCTGATCTCCCAGTGTCCTAGCCCAACACTCAAACCAATATGCTGGTTGCCTGAGCCTTTTCCTGAGACTGGGGGCCTCTTCTGCTCTGATCCCAAACTGACCTATTGAACAGGAGGACTTGGCTGATCTTTGAATATCTGATGAGTCTGTTCAACAGATAAGTCTCCTTCTCTCAAAGTGGTGGTGGGGAAGTATGATAGGATGGGACTTGGAGGCACTGTTTGACAAGTGACTCTTGTCATTTTTGAAGGGGATACCCCACTGGATGAAGTTGTCTCTCACCATCCTCTTCAGATCCTACCTCATGCTGTTTGACTGCATAGACTGCTATGGAAGGCCCTTAAAGACATGGGAGTGCCAACACATCTGATAGTCCTGATGAAGAATCTGTACTCAGGACAAGAGGCTACTGTCAGAACAGAAGATGGAGAAACAGAATAGTTCCCAACTGGCAAGAGGTAAGACAAAGCTGCATCCTATTACCCTACCTATTCAACTTGTATGCAGAACAAATTGTAATGAAAGCTGGCTTGGACACAGAAGGAGGAGTGAAAATAGGAGGAAGGAATATCAGCAATCTAAGATATGCAGATGACACCATAGTACTAGCAGAAAACGTCACAAACCTGGAACACCTACTAAGGAAGATCGAAGAAGAAAGTGCAAAGGCAGGCTTACTGTTGAACATAAAGAAAACAAAAATAATGACTACAGAAAATGTAAAGGTAAAGGTATTCCCCATGTAAGGGGCGGTGTTCATCTCTGTTAATAAGCCAAAGAGCCAGCGTTGTCAGAGACTACTCTGTGATCATGAGGCCAGCATGATTGCACAGAACACTGTTTACCTTCCCCCCAAAGTGGTACCTATTTATTTACTTGTATTTGCATGCTTTCGAACTGCTAGGTTGGCAGAAGCTGGGATTAGTGACAGGAGCTCAGCCCATCATGCAGCACCCGGGCCTCGAACAGAGAACTTACACACATTGAAACTAGACAATGAGGAAATAGAAATAGTAAAAGAGTTCTGTCTGGTATCAAACATTGATTGGAATGGGGAGTGCAGCCAGGAAATCAGAAGAAGATTAAGAATGGGGAGGGAAGCTGTGAAAGAACTAGAAAAGATCCTAAAATGCAAAGATGAGCAGGTTGCTCACCCTGTAACTGTATTTCTTCACTGCTGTAACCCGCCCGGATTCCTTGCGATTGGGCAGGCTATAAATAAATAATTTATAATTATTATATTATTATTATTATTATTCAGAGTGGTCATCTGTGAATTCACACAAATGGGTTATATCTGTGCCTGCGCAGCTAGCTTGGAAAGTTCTGGTATCACTGGGCAAAACTTCAGTTGCAACTTTTTGGCGGTAGCTACACCCATCCCTATAAAGCCCCTGGTGTTCCTGCTCTTTCTCCAGTTCCAAAACGTACGCCGTCAAACAGCGACAGCATGAATTTAGCAATGAGCAGGGCACAACTGAGGGGTTGATGGGCAGGATTTGTGTGAATTCGCAGATGACAACTCGAAGAAATACAGTTACAGGTGAGCAACCTGTCCCTCTTCTTCATGGTCTCTCTGAATCACACAAATGGGTTAATCAAACTGACAAGCTTAGGTCAGTGGAGGAGGGAGTGTTCTGACACCAAACTGTAAAGTGTCAAACAAACAACATTTATTGTTCACAATAAAATGCAAACTTGAAGTGCATAGCATTGTCACCTGAATAACTCTTCGTCCAAAGCAGAAAGTAACCCTGCCCTCCCAAAAGAGGCTTCTTGTCTGGCCCTTATGTCCAACCTGTAATGCATAATAAAAGCCAATGGTTGGGACCAGACAGCAGCCTTGCAGACATCCTCCAAAGACACCTCAGACAAAAAAGCGAAGGATGCAGCTACCACCCTAGTTGAGTGTGCCCGCACCCGGCCCAGAGGGGTCTTGCCCGCCAGTTCATAAAAGAGATGTATGTGAAGGACACCCACTTGGAAAACCTCTGATACCGGCAGTCCTTTCTTGGCCTCAGAGTAACATACAAACAGTTTCTCTGAGCGCCTCGAACCCGAGGTCCTATCAAGATAAAAAGCCAAGGCCCTGCGAATGTCGAGCGTGTCCAGCTGCCTTTCGATATCAGTGGCCGGGTTCGGGGCCAGGGTGGGAAACACAATGTCTTGGTTAATGTGGAAGGCCGAAACCACTTTAGGCAAAAATGTGATGTCGGTACAGAGAACCACCTTGTCCTTATGAAACCGAAGATACGGTTGGTCCATCCGTAGGGCACAGACTCTCCAGCGCATCGAACAGGGGTGATGGCCACTAAGGAAGCTGTATTCCAGGTCTGCAATCTTAAGTCCGTTGTGGCCATAGGCTCAAAGGGTCTGAAAGAAAGATGAGCCAACACCAAGTCCAAGCTTCAAGCCAAGGTCGGTACCAAGGCTGGGGGGTGCAGGTTATTAAGTCCCTTAAGGAATCTCTTTACCAAGGGGTCCAGGAAGAGAGAGGGCCTGCCCTTGAGTTGGTAATGAGAGCATCAGGCAGATAAATAACACTTGATGGAATTCAAGCACAATCCTGCGTCGACCAGCAACATCAAAAACTCCAAGATGGTCGGGATTGACGCACGGGATGGAGGAATGTCTCTAACTGATAGGAAGTCCAGGAACTTGTTCCATTTGAACAAATAAGATTTTATGGTGGAGGGCCTCTGGACAGCCCTGATCACAGTCTGTAGACATGGGGGCATGTTCAATATGGACGGAGCCTCTACACCACCAGAGGAAGACTGTCCATATCTGGGTGCAGAACTCGACCATTGTGTAGAGTCAACAGGTCAGGACGAGGTTTGAGGCGGTGGTACTCCTCCCACGCCAGCAACAGAAGAGGAGCAAACAATGGCTGCCTTGGAGTAATCAGGATGGTGTCCTTCCCGTCGGACCTCATTTTGGCCACTGCCCTTGTGACTAGTGGGAACGGAGGGAAGGGGTAAAACATCCGTCCTGACCATTAAAGCTGGAAGGCATCTCCTAGTGACCGTTGAGCTGAAACCCGAGAACAGAACCTTGTACACTGGGCGTTCTGGGGGGTTGCGAACAGATCGATCTCCAATGTGCCCCAGATGGAGAAGAGGTTGGAGACTACATCTGGGTGGAGACGCCACTTGTGGCAGGGATTGGAGACCTGCTGACCTGGTCCACTAACTGATTGTCCTCTCCTGGCAGGTTCATCGACTGAAGCAGGATTTTGTTGGCGATGCACCAGTCCCATATGTGGATGGTAATTTGAAGCAACGTGTGGGACTTTGTGCCTCCCTGTTTGTTCAAATAGAACATGACGGTGTTGTTGTTTGTCAGCAGCAAGACCACCTTTCCTGACAACAGAGCCCAAAAAGCCCTCAGGGCCTTTTCCACAGCCAACATCTCCAGGGCGTTAATGTGGAGTCTCTTCTCTTGTAAAGACCACTCTCATCTAATGGTCAGGTCTTGGGTGTGCACCTCCCATCCCCCTAGGGATGTGTCTGTGGTCAGGGTGACTTGAGCCCGAGGGGTGAGGAAGGGCACTCCCGCACACACGTTGTCTGGTTTGAGCCACCAGCGCAATGACTTGGCTATGACCCTCGGTACCGTGAGCCACTTCGAAGGAGGGTTGCACACGGGATCAAAGACAGGCAGGAACTAAAACTGCACAGGTCTTAGATGTAGACGAGCCCACTGAGTCATGAAGGTGGTTGAAACCATGTGTCCCAGAGCTATTTGGATCACATGCGCTCTGTGGGTGAGGCAGTCCCTGACAGCTGTGCAGAGAGCCTGGAATCTGTCCTGAGGCAGGAAGGCCATGGTCCTGTCGAAGTCAAGGAGGGCACCAATAAATCTGACCTGCTTGGATGAAGACAGGTTTGACATTTCTTTGTTGACTATGTGGAAATAAACATCTTTGAGATCAAGGGTCGCAAACCAATGTCCTCTCTGCAAGAGTGGCAAAATTGAAGCGAGAATTACCATACGAAACTGCCGGTAACACACAAATGAATTTAAGTGTCTTAAGTCCAGAATGGGCTTAATGCCCAAGTCCTTTTTTGGCACAGTAATATTGGGCCTGAGAGGAGTCCACAGGTTCGATAGCCCCCTTCTCTAGCAATGAGCGCACTTCATCAAGTAAGGTGTCTGAGGGGTTGGTGGACAGGATAGTCGCGGTGGTTGGGAGCTCTTTGAACTCAAGTTCCCAAAAATCAAGCTCCCAAAAAACCGGAGGTGATTGAGGCCCAGGTCTCAAAATAGGTCTCTAGCCTGTCCCCAAAAGTGACAAAGTGCACCACTCCACATCACCGCCTCCGCTTGCCTGGTTCCGCGGTCGTCTTTCTGAAGTCCTGTCGGTACCTGGGCAGAGATTGTTGATGCCGACCTGAGGAGGAAGATGAAGACTGTGAAGGCTGCCGTTGTCGGTACTGGCTCTGTTGGTGAACCTGTTGGCTGGTACCAAGGCCACTGAGCCCGCAGCGCCTTCAGGATGGTTGGAAGGCCGGAGAGGACATGCCATGCTTCCTAGCTGCCGCCTTCATGCAGTCTCGAAAGTTTAATTTCTCGTCCGCCTCTTTATTAAAGAGGCCGGAGTCATCGAATGGCATGTCCTCTATGGCAGTCCTTGCCTGCGGGTTCAGATTGGATGCCTGCAGCCAGGCGTACCTGCGAAGAGCTACCGATCCAATAGCATCTTCATGGCACAATCAGTTGAATGGAGGGTGGAAATGATCTGCTGTCCACCCAAATGAGTCTCGGCCTGAATGGCCATCACCCACACCTTATCCTTGTCCGGGACAGAAGCCAACAAGGCTTCAACGCTTTCCATTAAATGCTGGACGTAAGCCCCCATGAATGCTATATAATATGCCACCTTGAGATCCAGCACTGCAGCTGTGCATATTTTCTTAGCAACTGCGTCCAACTTTTTGCTCTCTTGGTCAGATGGAGAAGAAGTCTGAGGGGTAAAAGTTAGCTGAGATCCCTCAATGATGGCTGAATTAGGCCGTGGGTGTTCAAAAAGCCAGCTCAGTCCCGAAGAGGAGATGCGATACAAATTCTCAATCTTCCAGGACATTGATGGAACAGTTGCTGGCGTCACCCATGACCTCTTCGCTATTTTTTCCAGGGATGGCAGGAATGCAATGGCAGGCGGTGTTGGTACCTTGCCATGCACACTTTTTTCCACTGGATCGACAGCCTCATCGGTGCGGGTCACCTCGATCTCGAGGGCATTGGCCATCCTGATAATCTGATCTGTGAACAACTTGACATCATCCGATGGTGAAGCCGATGCCAGGCTGGTCAGAGTGGGAGGAGATGACTCTCTCTCCAGGTCAGACAGGTGAGAGAGAGATCGAGACCACAGCACCGAGTGGCTCAAGGTTGGAGAGCCCTCAGGACAGCGAGGCAGGGGCCTGTCGGTGAACAGAGAGGCGTGATGAGGCGGAACCGGCAGTGTAGATGGAGTAAGAAGCGGCGTTCGGGATGGAGTCACCGTTCCAGATCGATGCCAGTATTGGTGGAGAGTCTTGGGATCGATGGGAAGATAATAACGCCCCGACGGTACATCGAAGCGGAGATCAGGGTATTGGAGGAGAAGGGGGCCCTGTGGTAGGGGCCTTTCCTCCAGTGCCTGATCGGCCTCGAGCCCAAGTGAGGTTAGCTCCCGGTGGTGGATTCGACCCACAGACTGCTCTCGAGCCCGAGAGGTGCTAGGTACCACTTGCTCCAATATATGTGGAGTCAACTCTGGCGGCTGTTCACGGATCTCGCCCTCCAATTCGGATTCAACATGAATCGAGGGGAAAAGTGATCTAGTAACAGAGATCAGCTGAGCCAACTCGAACCCAAGAGAGACAGGAGGAGTTTTTGAGACTTCCAACACCGTAACATGAAAAGACCTCTTGGGAGAGGTGGAGCGATCCCTCTTGGAGTGGGCTTTCTTGGGAGAGGCAGAATGGGCTCTCTTGGAATGGGAGAGACCAGACGACTCCCCATCACTGGGCTCGAGATGCTTCTTTTTGGAAGTTCTCTTCACAGCACCATCACCCCAATCTTTTTCTGCCCTTGAGGCCTTTTTATCCCTGGAGGATTTCTCTTTTGATTTGCCACTGTCACTCACAGTCTCCTTGGAGGTGGATGGCTGCTTCAATGAGGCCTGGGTAGGTGCTGAGGCCAAAGTGTGGCCTTAAGCTTCAAGTCCCTGTTTTTCAGGGCTTGGGTAGTCATCCCCTTGCACAGGGGGCAAGCTTTGGGATTATGGGCTTTGCCCAAACACAACACGCACTGAACATGACAATCAGTCATCGGGATTTTGGTGTTGCATTTCAGGCATCGTTTGAAGGAAGCCATTTCAATCAAATAAGTTGTTTCCGTGAGGCAAATTCGAGGTCAAAACACAGTCCTTAGGTCAACTGATCCGCAAACAATCACAAAGCCAAAATCCATAAGAGAAGTCAAAAACCAGAACAAGTCAAAAAGCTGTAGGTCAAAATCGAAAGTAAAGAGTGATTCTAGCAAGCTAAGTTCCTTGCTAGCTGCTAATGCGGCGGATGAAAGGAACTGGAGAAAGAGCGGGAACGCCAAGGGCTTTATAGGGGTGGCCGGAGCTACCGCCAAAAAGTTGCAACTGAAGTTTTGCCCAGTGATACCAGAACTTTCCAAGCTAGCTGCACAGGCGCAGATATAACCCATTTGTGTGATTCCCAGAGACCACGAAGAAGAAATACAATTCAGCACAAAAGTCAGAATCATACAAGCCATTGTATTCCCTATTACCATGTATGGATGTGAGAGCTGGACAGTTAAGAAACAAGATAGGAAGAAAATCAATGCATTTGAGATAATGTGGGGCTGGAGAAGAGTGCGGAGGATCCCATGGACAGCCAAAATGACAAATAAATGGGTCCTAGAGCAGATCAAGCCAGAAATATCCCTGGAGGCCAAGATGACAAAACAGACTGTCATATAGCAGGCCGCTGTTATATGTGGGGGATCCGTTTCAGACCCCCTTGTGTATGGAAAAAACCCGCGGGGCCTCAAGTCCCGTTGATTCTAACAGCTGTGTGTGTGGCGCAGGGACACGCACCATTTTGTCCCCCGGCTTGCAATCCGTGTGAGCTCAAGTCCGCAGATGGCATGCCCGCGTATGGGGCGAGCACACTGTTCTTTGGGCTCATCATGAGAAGGCATGAATTGTTGGAAAAAAACAGTAATGTTAGGAAACATAGAAGGAAGTAGGAAGAGAGGAAGGCCACCTGCTAGATGGATGGACTTTATTAAAGAGACCAGAATATGAGTTTGCAGGAGCTGGGCAGAGCAGGAGAGGACAGGGGAGCCTGGAGGTGTCTCATTAGCAGGGTCTCCATGGGTCGAGATCGACACAAAGGCAGTTAACAACATCAAATGCTGTATATATGTTGCCTTTAGTGACCAAGATAATGGCATGACAGAGAGCTATTATCACAAGTACTTAATAAACAGATGTGAAAATGACTGATCAAAATCTGAGTCAACCAAAAACACATCACTTTATAAAGATAAAAAAAGTTTTATTGTGCAATATGCTTAAGGAAGTGAAAATGAAAGTACAAAAATAAATTTTATGATATTGCATTCCACTCAAAATAAAAAAGTGAACCGAAAATTAAAGTAATAAATAAATATAAAACATATCAAATTACAAAACAGATCCTGACCTTTGTGAATAGAAGGCTTGACAGTTAATTTTTTAAAATAAAAAGGTGCCTTCAAGAAACATCAGAGTAATCACTGGTATGTATGTATTTTTAAAAATCCTTCTATTTACATATTATCTACTCCTAAGGTAACACCACAGCACACAATAAACATGACCTTTAGCACTGGCATATCAAACTGTAGTCTTATTTCTAATCTATAAGGCAACATCCACAATTCTTAACATGCATTAATTTGTTAAATCTTTTGTTATGCTTTCTCGCACCTCTAAGGGAAATACTCAAATCATGCAAAAGCATTACAATCACAAGTAAAATCTAAGAACTATTTAGGACTCCAATAGCTTAGTCTATGAGAAAATGCTTGCATTGTGCTGCATAAATTAGCCAACAGAGCCTTTTAAACAGGTTTCAACAGTTAAGTTGAAATGATTGGCTTATTCTGGTTTCTTATAAATAAGAAGTTCATTCTGTCCTCCTTTGGTCCTCTCTTCACTGAGGCAGATAAAACAAGCCAGAAATTTAAAGTTTCATGTAGCATCCAAGCCCAGGCTCCTGGTTTGTTGCTCCCAAACAAATTAAGATTTACTGACAAAGCTCATTTTGGAAATATAAGACCAGAAGTAAACATTTCACTGCTAAGCAGTCTGTTAACCTTTGCAATCCCCTTTTGCACTGCTCTAACTTCCCCCCCTCGAGATACTGCACAATATTATTTCAAAATACTGCATGATATACAAGAGCATTAGAAAATTTACATAATGAAGAAATTTACAATTATTTCCATGTAAATTAATAGATGTGACAATTTTCATGTCTTCCCTCACTTTTTAACTGAACCGGAATTTATGTTGAATAATTTAAATCCAAACTATTTTTGGATTTATGCCAGATATAAAATTTCTAATTCATTTAATGCTAGACGAACAATTAAACATCATGTAATGAGTCTTAATAAAGTGGGACCTTGCCATCCGCAGACTTGCCATCCACAGATTCAAGCAGCCATAGATGGCAGCCCCTGTTGTCTCCAATGGCGGCATGTGCATATGGCCGTGCTACCATTAGGGACAGCCCCATTGTCCCCAGTGGCAGTGCAGCCACGTGTACACGCTGCTATTGGGGATAGCAGGACTTGAGGTCCCACAGATTTTGGTATTCTCAGGGATCCAGGATAGATCCTCCACGATACCAAGGTCTCATTGTATTCTCTATGCACTGAATACAGTGGTGTTAACTAATACCAGCTAATGAATTAGGCATGCATCCCCCAGCATGGCTGTTTTTGATTCAACATTTCAAAGCCATAATGTGATCTAAAGAAGCTCATTTCATAGAAACAGCAAGTACAAATAAATTCCAAAATAAGTCCCTTATCAGAAATGGTTTTGTTAATTGCAAGAGTGTGAAGTTCTGTAAAATTACACAGAATTTAAGGACCAAAAGAATTTTATAAGGTTTATTCAATATTCCTATTATTTGTTATTTTGAATGAAGGCGAGAGACTAAAATTTATAGTATAATTAGCATTTAGGAGACTATAAACATGCCCAGAAAATAGCTTGTTTCTCCAGTAATCATCAAAAGTCTGGGTTAAAAAAATGACACAAAAGACAGATACTTGGGTTTTGGGGGAAATGGGGCAAATGTTTAGCAAAAAAAAAAAGCCTCTTAAAAGTACGGTACTGCTTTCATTTTTTTATACTTTCATTGCATCTACACTGTAGAAATAATCCAGTTTGACACCACTGTAACATCAATGGTTTGATGCTATGAAATTATGGGAATTATTTTGTGTGCCTTCTCTATCAGAGAGCTCTAGTGCCACAATAAACTACAATTCCCAGAATTCCATGGCAGTTAGAGTGGTGTCAAACTGGATTATTTCAGCAGTTCAGATGCAGCCTTGGTCCTCTTTCAGAGTTATTCAGGAAACTGGCACTTCAAAACTCTGATCTGGTGACACACAAAAGATGGTTCTGCTAATTACACATTTCAAGCTTGCTAAAAGGTCAAGCTTTATGTTATTTTAAAAATGATATTTCACAGAATACTGGGAAGCATGACTGGCAGGAAAAATCAGTATTTATGTTGCAAGATGAAGAATACCAGCCACAGATGCTTTAGCTAATATATTTCCAATGAAAGACAATATTAGTCCCATTGTGGTTAAGAACAACATTCTGAATTGTTAAAAGATGGCAGTCATAAGAGAATCTACACACAGCTGGAGCTGAATGCAATTATTTTTAGAAGTGCCTTAAATAAAATTCACTATTGATATATAAGGTATAAACTGCCATTTTAAGTGTATGTAAGTTGCGCAGGATATGTTCCAGTTTACAAAAGCATTCGCAGAAAAATCAAATACTATTCTTCCTGAGAGTGTACGATGTCCGTATATTCTTTTAGGGATGTAAGCAACACTCATAAGAGAAACATACAGAGTAAACTGTTATTATTTTCATTCCATTCACCATCTCTTTAAATATAAACAATCACAGAACTGATGCTTGGCATTTTTTAAAGAAAAAAAATCAGAGCAAACTCTTAGCCAAGTGAATGCTGTCTTCTTAGGTTGTCACAACATTTGGCTTCTTTCTTTGGATTTTTCCTGCATATACTCCTAAAAGCAAGAACAGATAGAAATACTTTTTTATTAAAATGTTTCATATTTAATATACCTCTGTGCCTTAGAAGCAAGCAGTCTTTACTGAACTGTATTTTAAAATAACAACTATGAACAAACATTCAAAATGTTAATGGAAACAACCAAAGTTGGGTATATTACCCTTCATGGTCATTTCTGGGCCCAATGGGCCAATACCAAAGTTCTTCATTGCCACAGCAAAATAATTTGAAAATAAGGCTTCTGAAAGCCTCCAAGGCCCAATTCTCTTATTAGATGCCCTCTCGCCATTCTGTTTTGGCCAAAAAGGCTCCATTAAAACACACACACACACACACACACAAACACATCAGAATAATTTTGTCAGAAGGGGCTATTGCTGCAGCCTGTGGGTGTCTGAGTGGTGGTAATAGAAAATGGCTCTGCAAATGCCTATCCCTGTTATAAATGTTTGACACTAAAAAGAAACAATGTTGAAAACTATTTTTAGTTTATGCTGTTCCCAAGCATATAGTGACAGCTACTTTCTGGTACTTAGCAGATGAACTTCAGAGAAACAGAATAGTTCCATACCAAGACAGTCTTAATATATGAACTGGCAGTGAAAGTAGAACAATACAATCCATGGCTTCATGTTGGCTACATTCAGAAATAAACCAAACTTTCCCATGCTGCCAACAAGACTAAGCAAGGCTCAGGTCTGACTGCCAGCCCCTTTCCTCTCCCCCTTCTGCGTAGCTGAGAGATCAGAAGCATTCGCTTTCATTTAGCCATAATTTAGCATTATATCCATACCCGCAACTGCAATTAATATTAACAATGAGTCATTTGGAACAGGTAACTCTAATGACCAGTGATTTGATGCTGGCTAGTTCCAAACCTTCATAACCAATGCTCTGATGCTGGGTTGCTTCAAAGACTTAGGAGGGATGCAGATGGGCAGCCATGGGCCGCCCTGAGAAGCAGTGGATTGGGGCTGAGGCTGCCCCACACCTCGGCCCCAATCCACTCTTTTTCCGGCCCTGGAAGGAGCGCTAAAATAGCACTCCTTCCTCAAGGCGCAGAAAGGGCACCGGAAGAGGTGGCGTGCGCCTCTTTGGGGTCTCTTCTGTCGCAGCATGTCCGGATGCTGCGACGGAAGGATGTCATCAGAGCGCCCGCCGGGTGCAACGGCAGGCGCTCCGATGATGTCTTCAGGAAAGGGTTGGGGCGCCTGACATCCGGCTGCCTCTCCCCTTCCTTGGCTCGAAGACTGCGCTTTGCGCAGTCTGCAAAGCCCCTTAGTTATAGTTTAACTGCAATCAGTTAAACTGACCCCCTTAGTTCAGTTTGAGCCCCTTAGTTCAGTTTAACTTCATTCATTTAAACTGAAAGCTTTACAACAATTAACTTCAGACACAGAAGCTATGGTTAATAAACACACTCTCACACACACATACACCATCTGTGTGCAAGCAAGCAGATGAATCTAAAACAGTGGAAATCATGTAGCCTTCCAGATGTTGGACTGCACATCCCAGTAACCTTGGCCTGCATAGCCAGTGGTGCCGAATGCTATGGATTCCAGTTCAACATCTAGAGAACCATGTGGTTCCCACCTCTGGTTTGAGACCTGCCTAGGCTTATTGTTATCATGATAAACATAAATGCAGCCATTAAGTGTAGTAGAAATACCAGCAGAAGCACAGTTTACAAGACTATGTCCAAATCCAAAAATAGCCTTTTCAGGAAATTCTAGCCATGCAGTGCTGAAATACTAGGTAGCTGTAAAAAAGAGCTGATGGATAAACTCATTGAAAATGTAGGTTTCTGAATCTAAATTGCTATTTTGATGAGAATACAAGATGCTAGATACCTTATATACATCTGAATACTGGAAATAAAGTTCACATCACAAAAAATGTATCTTTATTTTTGCCTCTTTCAGAACACATAGTGGTGGGAGTGACACCCAGTGAGTGTCATTCATATGCCAGAAATCCCAGGTTTGATTCCTATCAGTAAGTGAGCCACCATCAATTAAAGTTGATAGTATTGAGCTACATAGACCTTGACCTGGTAAGATGGCTTTCCATGTTCAGAACTGTTACTTTAAATAAACAGGAGGAACATAATATAAACTCACAATATAAAAGAGTTCTATAATTTGGTGGAGAGGGAGAGAATAGCAGTAGGAAAAAGGCAGGGCCTTCACCATCATTCAGTGTAGAAAAAGAGTGTCCTAAGAAGACCAAAAGGTGTTGGGCAAACCATCTGTTAAAAAAAAGCTTTTGGAATCCTTCATACACTTCTAAGGAACTCCAGAGAAACACTTTTGAGAGTTTACCAGTAATGCTCAAATTTTTGAAAAGCATCAAATTCTGGACCTATTCCCAGAATTCAACACTATCAGAACAAGCTGCCTTTTGGTTTAAAAACACTCAGCAATCCAGCCCAAGTACATCCTTCATTTCAGAATAAATCTGCCATGAATAATATACAGGCTACAATGCAAAATACAGAAGACAAACCCCATTATTTTTCATCCATCTAATTACCAAGTTAACATTACCCATTTTAAACTCTTCATTGTGTGTGACCTCTTCGAAACAGTATACAGTATTGTTAGTGCCCAAGATGTACCATAGATTTTTCTTCAGTAAATATGCTGAAGAAATGCTTATGTGGAGCATTCATGCACAACAATGTGAGGAGCGTGTGCGTGTTGCAGCTAGGAAGTTTTCTTTAAAGTACAAAAAAGTGGAAGAATAAACGAAAAAATGTATTCAGGCACCCTATAATGTTAATTGCAGCTTATCTATTAATAGAGCAGGAGTACAAACAATTAAAAATGGTGACTTGCTCCATTTCTGGAGCTTTTCTAAGTAGGACTATGCTAGAATGTGCAAGTCAACTAAAATGAAGTTAAGTCACCTATTCATGCAGCAAGTAATCACAACTATACTTTCTAGCAGCAATTCTAATCAGAATTAGTATAGCAAAGCTAGAGCATAGCTGATGCAGCAAAAGGGAAGACATGTACTACTTAAGCCTTTTCTTTTAGTTTGAGCAACTTACTCTTTTTCTTGTTAAATGAGATCCAAGCACTCATTTTTTTACACACCTGAAAGGACCTTGTTAGACACTCTGCTCTCTGAGGGCTTCTTTCTATTTTGCTCAGCCCCCTTCACTGAGGTCTTAGGGGTTCTAATTGAATATAAAAGAAGTTAATAAGTCACTTGTATCCAAACTAAAAAGATGTTTTCAAAAATAAACCAAAAAGGTTCTATGTCAGAGTACCCCACAATAATACAGTACAGTCTTCTCAAATCACGCTACTACAGCATTCCCATTAATTAAGGCCACCGTATGATCGTCAATGTTTATATGGCATAACATCTAATTATGATTAGGTGATACATGAACAAACCTCATGCTTAGATACTCTCTCCTTCTCATGTATCTTCTGCTTATATAAAACCTGCTTTGGTGGAGGGCTTAGTCTATTGACACAGTAACCATACAGAAAGTTCCAGGTTCCAGACTCCATCTCTGGCTTTTCAAGATATATCTGGGTCAGATCCTTGTATGAAACCAAGGAGGCTATTGCTAATTTGTGTATGATGAAATGGACAGACCAATGTTCTAACTAGTATAAGGCAGTTTCTATGATTTGCCAGCACACTGTAGTTTGTGTGAACTTTCTTAGTGCAATGCTGAAAGTGAAGGACCAGCTACATTTAGTGATTCAAACCAAGTCAGCAAAGGAAGCAGATGGGTTGGGAAGGAATACAAAAGTGCAAGATTTGCTCATGTCAAAACTAAACTATGTGTACTTTGTCTATCCATGGGGCTGGGACAAGAGAAGAACAATCGCATTTGCAGGATAATATTAAGGCTCAAATGAAAGTGCAAGAAAAAACACAGGACTACTGAATATACCACAATAGATGCTAGTTGTTAAAACTGCCTCTCAGTGGGGAGAATATTAGCATTTCATATCCAGTAAATACACTGGTGAGTTTACAGTCCTTGTTTGATATTAGAATGATGCTCATGTTTCTGCAAGCAGCTACAATCCCACCAACCCTTTTTGGAACTGTAGCTATTTTGCTGGGAGATAAATATGAGAACACTGTTTCTGACTGGGCACTGCCTGAGAATCACAACTTCAAAAAACAAACAGACTTAACTGTGTCATTGTTTGGATCATAGCCTTTGTTTTAAGCTATGAAAGGTTATTGTTCCAATACAATAACATTCTTACCCTTGTCTGGAAAGGAGTCTTTGAATAGGAGCATTCTGGCCTTGATTTGGCTGAAGAACTCTGTAAAGAAAAAAGCCACATGCACATTAGAATTTTATAATTCTGCACATACTATATCCTGACAGAGTAACGGCCTTCACAATGGGAAACCATGACAGTTGTTGCATTGTTCCATTACAAAATAATAATAATAATAATAATTCCATACTAACCTGTTCTCTGGGGTTTTTTGCTTCACAATCACCTTTTTATTTGGCATACCCATTTCAGAAGCCCTGAAAGGAAAACAAAAACAAAACCCATATACATTTATGCAACTATTCTTTTTTTTTGGGGGGGGGGAAGAAAAATATCAAGCAAGTACTTGACTGAACAATGAAAAGGAAGGCATTTTAATCCTGTGACATGACCCACAGTCTTGTTGATCTTAAGAAACTAAGAAGCAATGCTGGTATTAACATTATCTATAGTTAACTCTAGACAAAGTTTTTCCCTATTTATGTATTTGTTTTATTTCTAGCCAATTTTTCCTCCATTGAGTTCAAGGCAGCATACATGGATCTCATCCACCCTACTTTATACTCCCAACTCTCAGAAATATGTCAGGAAAAGAGTGTGTCATAAACCTTTATGGTTCAGTGAGGAAACTTGACTGGAATCTCCCAAGTCCCAGTTCAACACCCTAACCATACATCCCTAAGGAGGCACAATCTGAAACCCTGTTTTAAAGTGGATTGCAAAGTCTGATTTAACACAAAACAACTAGAATTAATCTTGAGGAAAAACTGATTAACTAGCTAAAGGTAAACTTAAGGGGGATGCAGACCAGGGCGTCAGGGACGCCCTGGGACGGTGCGCCACTGGAGCGAGGCACTCGCACGGCGGCGCACCGGCGTCGTCTCTGAAAGGAGTGCAAAATCAGCGCTCCTTTCAGAAGTCAGGGAAAGTGTGCCCTAAACGCGTCGGGTGCACTTTCCCTGACTTTTCCGCCGCAGCGTGTGAGGACGCTGCGGCGGGAGGTTGCCCTCAGCGCGCCGGCCGTGTGGAGGGCCGGCAGCTCCAAGGGCAACCTCGGGAGGAGGAAGGGGCGCCGCTCGTGCGGCTGCCCCTCCTCTTCCTTGCCTCGGAGACGACCCAATTAGTCGTCTGCCGAGGCCCTTACTTCAGAAAGAAAACATGTATGGCAAAATATCGTTCCAGTTTGCTGATCTTGGGTAGCAGAGATTCCATACTGTTTGCACCCAGTCTGATAAGCAACAATATCAGAGAACATACAACTGCTTTTTGTGTTTTGCCCTCAGAATTAAAATGGAATGCACTGTCAGAATCTAACCGAATCTATAGCATTATAGGAATATTAGTGTATAACTTATGTTGTTGGGGAATGATAAGAGGCATAGTGTTGGTGTAAACCAGGGGTCGGCAAGGATTTTTTACCTGGGGCCAGTCGCTGGTCCCCAGGTCTTCTGGCGAACTGGGGAAAATGGCGGTGCGCGCATGGCCCCACCAACCCCTGCCGCCGCCGCGTGCGCTGCCGCCGCCACCATTTTGTTTGCCAAAATGGTGGCCGTGACTCGTTTGCGCATGCGCAGTACTCCTGCACATGCGCAAACAAGTCGTGGCCGCCATTTTGGAAAAATAAATGGCAGCCGCGGCTCATTCACACATGCGCAGGAGTACTGCACATGTGCAAACGAGTTGTGGCCACCATTTTGGCAAACAAAATGGCGGTGGCGGGGGGGTCGGCGGGGGTCGGTCGGCGGGGGTCAGCAGGCCAGGTGCGGCCCATGGGCCGTAGGTTGCCGACCCCTCGTGTAAAAACTTAGTAGTGGTTCAAAGAGAAGACTGCAGATATCTGGGGGAGGTTTTCTTTCATCAGAACTTTCTCATGGGAAATAAAAAGCAGAGATATATGAGTGGCTGGGCAGGCATGGTTGGAAGGGCAGGTATGTGTTAATTTATAAACAAATCAAAGTAAAGCCCACAAAATGTTAGGGCAGGACATGGTTAATTTTATGCCAGTGTTTGTGGATGATAGCAGTTATGTCTGCAATCTTCCTGCTAACATCTACATTAATTGAAATAAAGTCCTTGCTGTTTGAAATACAGAAGGCTGGCTCACTGAACTGTGGGTGGCGGGGAGGCAGTTCTACACACACACACACACACACACACACACAAACACACCCTCCTTAAAGTCAACTTGATGGCAGTTAACAACAAGCCAGAAGCATGTCTTTCATTATGTCTTTTCCCCTCTATTTACATCTACCCATGTTGCAGGACAGGATGTAAGCCAACGAGAAAGGGGTAGAGAAGTACTGGGGAACAAACTACTCAGTCCTTCCATTTTTATCCTAAAAAGAAACTGAATTCCTCAGAGCCACATGTTTCCTTAAAACATTAAGAATCATATGCCTGAAAGCACAATTCTCCTTTAAAATGAAATACATGGCATCATCAGATTAATTTTGCTTTTGAAAATTATCAATTAAAAATTATCAATACATTTTGGGGGAAAAATGGAAGTCACAGACTTCCAGTCACTCCTGGTTTTGTCAGGTACAGATTATGCAGTCCTCAGAAAGATAGAATATTAGTCCCACTCCTTATCTTCCAAAATTGCACACACACCGGCCCCCATACAAACTCCAGAAGGAGGTTACTGTCAAGGAGAGAAAACAAAGGTTCTTCTGTACTGAATTTAAGCAAATCGCTGCATCGATTGACCAGTTTTCAGACCAGGGGAAAAATCAGGTTAAGGAGGGGTCATTCAGTTTTCCATACTACCAAAAACGATTCTACATGCTAGATTCTTATTATTAGTCCCAGCTAGCAGAAACCAACTGAATCAAGTGCTGAACAGTAAATTAACTCTCACGAAAATCCCACTGCTTCAGTGGGGTCACTAGTTGTGACTAGCAATTAGATTTCGACCTATACATTTTTAAAAAATCAAAGAAAGCTTTAGGGAATGATTTTAAGTTCTATCTATTTTAGTGGGAAGAAAATCTTTATAGTAATAGAATCAACAGAGGTTCAGATACATACATTTATATTGACCATACTTATAAAACAAAAAATTGTCAGAAATGTTTTAGAACAGAAAGCTTGTTTCCCAATCTTTCACAATAATGACAAACTTTAAAAAAATAGTACTTTCCCAATACATTTAGTCACGCATATCTGTACAATGAACATCACTGTATTTCTTTTACCATTTCCCCACACACTTCAGGTATTTCTTTCTATCCAGAGACTTCTGTGTGGCTGTAGAAAGTGTCACTCTCTCTCTTGACGCCTTGGCTTTATCCTACACAGGAAGAGTTCAGATGTTACTATCACTACTTTTACCTGAAACAAGAATACTTTTACATTGAGAAAACCAAACTTTCTATAAATTTTAAAAACCATCTTCACTATGACTAATATATTCATATAGATGTCATTTCCCATAGGTTCTCTTTTCTAGTAAAAATAAAGTGATTCTCTTATTATATAATGAAAATAAATCATTTCAGCACCAGCAGTACCTTTCCCAAAGGCAGATGTGTTTGGCACTCTGTCCTCAACCACAGAACATATATGCCACCCTTCAGTTCTTTGGAGGAACAATGATATAAAAAAGTCTCTCACTCTTGCACACACAGCCAACATCTCTGACAAATGACTGCAGAACTATAGGGCCAACAGATTCCATCTTAAAGCAATAAATTATTTAAGCTAATCAGACAAATAACGAAATCTTCCTACAAATACAAAAACGTGATATTTAAACAAAGCACCACTGCAACACACCAGCTGGCGGAGCATTTTCTCTTTTCGAACTTCTCGATCATGACGCAGGATATTCATTTTCTCAGACACTTCCATTTTGAAGAAAATATCATGAATATCATACAATGCTGCTCGCAGCTGGAAAGAGACAAACAAAAATCAGTGCAGTGCAATTACAAGCAATTATTTCAAATGATGCCCCTGTAGTAATTTGAACAAATAACTAGATGCCACAGAGACTAGATTACAAATGTTTAATGATGTGCAATTTGAGAGAGACTGAAAGAAATCTGCTAGTAACCCAACACAAAACCAAATTACCCCTTCCAAAGTAGGGAACTTGATAGTCAATGGAGTGCAAGATGGGAGAAGCCCATCTTGTACTTAATCAGACAAGCAGAGTGAATCAGGTCAGTAGTTCCAAGCCATGGCTTTCCTTTTTCCATGTGGAAGCTCAAAGCACTGACTGAGCTCTGAACTATAGTTTGGGATGAATGTAGGTCAAAACAGAGAAGCAAAGGAGGGGAGGAACTGATGGAGAAAAAACTTGAAGGTATGCAAATATCTTTTTTGTTTGGGCACAACATGTTACAAGCAACTGTAGAAGAGTATTTGCATGACACCAGTGTTCTTTTGTAGAATGGGCTAGATAAAGATTTTGAGTGAAATTGAAACCTGTTGGGCCTAATCATATTGGTGTATGAAAGGATTTCTTCTCTTCCTGTTCCATGTTGTGTGATGAGCCTGTGTACAAGAAAGTTAATATTTTAATTTCAGATTTCACCAACATCAACTCATAATGTAAGGCTTCAGACCATATATTACCTGAGCTGCCACCCTTTCCTGCAGATTAGCATCTTGAGCTGAAACACTTCCTCTCTTTAATGGAGCTTCTGATTGGAAATTTTTTATAAACTCTTTCGTATCCTAAAAAACCCCAGACACATCTGACTTAGCAAAATGATAACAACACATAGGCACACGTATATAAGAATGAACTAAAAAGCAAATTTCAAGAAAATGCTTCTTCAAAAAATACAAGTGTCGTCTTCTACCCAAAAACGCTGGTTAATCAATACAACTTTTAGTTTTTGTACACTGTACTGAAATCTTCACATGTAAGCTGTTTGTGAATATTTGTTATTAAAATGATAAACTAGTGCATGTTTGGCCTCTTATTTCCATCTAGGCAAGTCACTCAGAAGAACATATTGAAAAGCCCAGAGTTGCAAGGCTATGTCTTCAGTTTTACAAACACTAACTTAAAGAAAGTGCCACTGAAACCTAAACATCATCATAATATTTGTTGTTATTATTATATTTATTTCTATCCTGCCTTTTTCATTGGACTCAAGGCGGCTTACAACAATTAAAAAACATTGTTAGAAATCCACAAAATACAAAATTTAAAACACAATCAGAAAAAAAATTAAACAATTAAAAACATAGATAATTGAAACACACATATACACCAGTAGAACAATTAGCAATATCCAATGCATTTTGTTAGATGGGTCTTATATTACATTTCTGGTAAGGGACTTCCAAAGCCTGGGGGCAGCCATTCCCATGTTCCCACATGTGCCTCTGGAAGTGATGGGACAGAGATAAGGGCCTCTCCAACAGAGGATGGGCTGGTTCATAAGGGAGAATACAAACTTTCAAACGTGTATTTCAAACATGAACAGGATTGCAGTATAGGCTTGATGAAACAATGTTCTGTCAAAAATCCTTCTGGTCTTTTAGGTATGGCATTATAATCTGCAGTGACAGCTGGCCAGTATTTTGCTAATATATGTGGCCAAATGATAGCAGCAGAGCTGGCGTTGGCTCCCCAGCAATACCAACTTCAACACACAATTGAGTTGGGGGGGGGGGGGGAGAGGCTGCTTTTGTCTCCTCACCCACATTAAAATTTTGTGCTGAGAAAAAAACAGTAGACAAAAATGATCTGCAGCCTCTCAGACATAAGGCTTAGGAATCATGGTACTACTGTTAGATGAGGAATGTTATTTGAGCACTGGGGAAGAGACTGAGGAGGTTACAGATGGAAGAGAAGCTAGGCGGAGACAGTAAAGAACAACAGGTGTGTAACATACGAGAGACAAGGAGCAAAAGTGGTTTTGGTTTCTCGGGAGAGAAAACAAGTTTGTTGAGTAGCAGCTGTTCCTGAGAAAGTGTTCAGTGTTGGTTACATGCAACATGTGCACAAGAAGCACCTGCAAAGGGTTCCTTACTTTTACAGTTTGCCTAAGATGTTTCAGCTTCTCCGTTTGCAAAAGTCTTCGAGTCAAGAATCCCTTTGCCAAAGCAGAGATCTTGTTCAATTTTCTTTTCATTTCAGGACTATACACCTTAAAGAGAAAAAGTAAAATGGTACTGTGTAAACAAAAGGTGTCTTGCGGCAGTTCTAGGTCTTTAAAAAATATGTCATTTTGCGTTTTAAGTCATTTTTATTTCATTACTGTATACGCAATAATAAAACTTTGAAACAATAATAAAATAAACCGTTTGCACCAGTGTATAACTGCAAATTATCTTCTGCTCCTTCTTTTTTTAAATAAATAAGAGCACTTGTCTTTTGTGTCAATTATTATTGCTCTATGTCTTGTCTGGAATTTCATTTAGTATATCTTTCCAAAGTTCAGCCTGAAGAGGTGGAGGTTTCACATGTAGAATCACAGAGTTGGAAGAGACCACAAGGGCCATCCAGTCAAACCCCTGCCATGCAGGAAGTCACATTCCTCCAACAGATGGCCATCCAGCCTCTTTTTAAAAACCTCCAAAGGAGGAGACTCCACTACTCTCCCAGGCAGCGTGTTCACTGCCAAACAGCTCCTACTGTCAGGAAATTCCACCTAATGTTTAGGTAGAATCTCTCTGAAGTGAAAAAACAGCTCATGCAAAATGCTAAAAAAAGCTCTAAAGAGCTCTAAATAAATGCTAGCTTTGTCAAGGAGCTTTTAAATACACACCTCTATAAACGACAACAACAACAACTACTTTGATTGACTCACCTGAGACCATCTCATTTTACTTTTGTTAACAGCCCTGGATGCTGTAATGGATTTTCTGCTCACTGGTGGGTCCCACAGGTAAAATGGAGATTCAGCAACTGACCCAGTCACAGTAGCACTGGCAATACCTAAATTTGAAAAAAAACACGATTAAACAAATGACTCATGATTAAGCAAATTATGCAGAATAAAATCTATGTCCAAGATCAAATACTGCACTTCTGTTAAATCCTGCTGCTTCATTTCTGCAATCTTCCATGATACCTAAAAAAATGCCTTGCAATGCTGCTAAACCTTCAGCAGACTTTTGGCTACACAGAAGATTGCAGCAGAAGGGTCCCAATCGTGCTAGCATTTCAGTCTTGGGCTACATTCTTTATACATTCATAGTGGCCAGAATATTCTTGATTAGATAATCCCTCTGCCTGGATAAACAGTTTTGCCACATGCAAGACCATTAAAATTTGGATCTACCTTTAAAATGTGGGGTGATGAGAGGAGACGCAACTACTTTTTTATTCTTAAGATTGCTACTCAGCCAGTACATAAAGTTATCATTGTCAATTTTGGCCCATGATAATTTCAGTAATATTTAGTTTTGTTCCTTTATTTTCTAATTTTTATGTGATTCCTCTGTCATATGTAAGTAATGGTTCTGGTTGCCACTGATTATTTTAGCAAGTATATTGTATTAACCTAGTGTTTTGCAATTGACATAGGGTCACAGACAAATAAAACTGAATCATAATCCATAAAACTTCATAAATAAATTTAGGTGATCTAAACAGTTCATTTCCTCATGGATTATTTAAACTGAGTTACATATTAGACTAAATTATATGCATTCCCTCTGCTTTTACCAGCATTCTCTGAGTTTGCACCATGGATTGTTTCCACTTGAGTAAACACAGATTCCAACAAGTGGGTGTCAGTGATCTTCCTCCACACCAAATCAATCCCACTGGTAATAGCAATATGAGGAATTTCCATTTCAGCAACGGCAGTCTTCTCGCCTTTCAATCTTCGCTCCTGCTCTGCTATTTCCTGATGGCCAAAGAAACCAAAAATGTTCCTGGAAAAATCTTAGTGGTAACATCTCAAATGTGTGCAGATCAAGTGGCCCATCTACATTTAGTGATGGCTTTGCTCCTGTGAATTTCCCACCCCAGAAAATTGCTTGAAATTCTGGGGTATGTAGTCTGGTGAATCACTAGCACTCTCTGATTGAGAATTCTAAAGATCATTCTCTAAATTGCACATTCCAGAATTCCACAGAATAGAACCATGGGAATTAAAGTAGAATAATGGCATTACAAATGTGTAATGCCTTAGAAGATGGGCTCTCCTTCTTTTGAGGTTGGATATCCATCTTTCAGGAGTGCTTCTGATTTGTATTCCTGTATGGCAGGGGGTTGAACCAGATGGGCCTTGAAGTCCCTTCCAACTGAAAGGCTCTATGATTCTAGTATGAAAGGCAACTGATATAGACACCAACGTATTTTTAATTCCACCATGTTCTTTTATTGATTTAATTACTGCTGCTTATATATTATCTTACTGACGCTGTTTTATTATATGTTGTTTATTCCATTGTTCTATTGCTGCTACGTTGAATTTTATGCCCATTCTAAAATTCTGGAATCACTCTCCTAAGACTTAGGTTACTGGAGTAAGGTATTTAAACTAAAAGACGCTGGGATTTTTAATCCTACCCTTTGCCTTTGATCCCCTCATCATTGCTACCCCCACCTACACCTACTCCTGGAATGCAACCCCTGAGAACTTTGGTGAAATGGAAACCAACCCTCAAGCTGAAAGAGGTTTCCCTCCCTTTTTATAAACATTGGGCAGATTTCCCATTCTGAATTCTCATGAGACTACACCCACTTAGCTTCAGCAATACAGCCATTCCCAAAGGACTCCCTGTCACCTGAAGACTCTCTACTTGCTAATACAAACTTTGTCAGCATGCTAACTACGGTACTGTCTCCATCTTACTGGCAAAACAACTATCAGTTGTGTCTCTTACAGACAACTCAGCAAACATACATTCATTATGTCACATTCTCCTGGGAAGCTTTTTCCATCTCAGTACTAAAAACAGAATATCAACCTGGCTCAGCAATTATTTTGTTGTTTCCAGAAAGGAGACAATGGATTTACTTAGAGGGTAATACATAAGCTTAAGTTTTGTTTACAACCTGGACCATTTTGCCCCACCACCACCCTCAAATTACTCTTGATTCTGACTTGTGGGGACTCTGAATGCCACAAGAGACAGAAACATCAACTAGTTTTTTAGCCAGGTTGAAAGATCTCCACTTGGATGTTTAGTCTTAGCCTCTCACCTTCTGCAGTCTCTCTTGTTCTCTCTCTTGCTCAGCTATTAACAATGACAGTTGCTGAGCATGCTGCTCTTCAAGTTGTTTCCTCAGTTCTTCAAAGCCCAGCATTTTCTGTTTTAGAATCTCTTCTTTAAAAAATGAAAAACATACGCATATGTTAATGTGGATTACGATGAAAAATCTATTATCCTGTAAATAAATGAAAACATCCAGAAAAGTACAACAAATTCTAACTATACTCACAGAGTCCCAGTTTGGCCCATTTTATTTTGACAACATCAGCTTTTTTATTGTCATGATATGATAATATTACTTATTATCAGCAGTTTTATTATGACATCAGATGGTTTTTCAGCTTTTATTTTTAAAAATCCTATTTTAAATCATTGAAATGGCTCTCTGGAAGCTTAAGGAACAAGAAGCAAAAGCTTTACGCTAAAACACCCTCGTGTTTTGTGGTCTACCCTTTTCTCTCCTTCTCAGAACACATCCTCCCAATTTCTCTAAAATTTAATTTGGCTCTGTCTGAAAGCAAGTTTAACACAGCATATCTGAAGCATCACAAAAAATTGAAAACTACAGCTTCCCAGCTGCCTCCTTGTATCACATAGTTAATCAGCCAGTGATAGGGAGCCAGTGACTGGGGACAACTACTTTCCTGAGAGCTCCTCAGTGCTAACTTACAAATGCAGATGCAGCAATAAAAACAATCCTCTGAATAGTTTGGGAATTTTCACCAGATCAGTACAGGATTACTACAATGTGTATTTTCTTACCAATGGCATGTCTTTCTAGTGCTTCTTTCTTGGTACCAAATGCAGCCCCTACTGAACACCTCTGATCGTGCAGCCACTGCTTCTTCTGTACATCAGTTTCTTCAGTCATGCAGCAAGTCACGCTTTCCTTCTGCATGTTGTATATGTCCAGTTCAAGCATCTGTTTTACATTTTCCAACCCATTTTCTAATATCTGTTCATTTATAAGAGACATATCTGATGAACTCATATGTTGTTCGCACTGTGTTTGTATGAGCAAAGGAGAAGGATTTTCTGTATCATATGATTTATTGAGTTCCATAGGCACACTACATTTGGCTTTGTCCAGCAGACTGATTTGTCTAACTCCACTGGCATTTGCTTTATTTTGTGTCATAATGGAACAACTGACTGAATGTAGCTCTGATGGGGTAGATTCTGAAAGGCAAGACTGTGATACCTCTTCAGTATTTAAGGTCAACTCTCCCTCTACTGTGGCACTTATTAGGGATCTTCTGTTTTCTTGTTGACCAGCTGATTGTTGACACACTTGGTTCTGTTTGCCAACCATTAATTCATCAAAAGTATCCAAGGAACCTTTGCAAAAAGCATGAGCATTGCTAGGGCAAACAGGAATAAAGTCTGGCACAGGATCAGATACAGTTTGCCTGTCACTAGCATTTTGTGTAGCCAATCCTATTGCTCTTCCCTTTTCTTTAGGGCTTAATTCACAGGCATATACAGGGTTGGTAATGACAATATGCCCCAATGAAGAAGGCCTTGGACGTCTTCTGTGCATTTTGGGACTCATACTAGGCTCGGGACTGGGTAATTTGGAGTAAGAGCCAGTGAAGCTTCGGAAAATGCTACTGTCGTGTTCAAAGAATGGGGCATCATCAGAATCTGAATCCAAAGCAGTAGGTGTTCCAGATCTCATTGGTATATCTACCTTAGAAAAACTGGATGATGCCACTACACTCATATTAGTTTTTGGGGATGAGGTATTCTGCAGAGAAGAATTAGATTTAGGAAGACTTGACTTATCAGGTGCCAAACCCATACAACTTCTGCCACTTAACTTGCCTCTCTCTTTTGGCAGGTCATTTGTTTTAACCGAGTCATTTTCTTTGTCGGAAAGGCTTTCACTTCCACTCTTTCTTGCACTGCTTCGCAAACTACGCCTGGTTTGTTCTCTCTGTATATATTCCCTAGATTTTTTTAAGAGGTTCTGAAGACTCATCATGTAAGGGTCTCGGTTTTCGGATTCAACTGACACCATCTCAGTGCTCTCTTTCTTTACAGTCTCATTTGAAAGAGGTATGTTTATTGGCCTGGAAAATGCTCCTTCTGTGAAAGTTCTCTTTTCAGGGAGTGTAGAACATGTATTCTTTGGTTTACAAGGGGTAAAGTTTTCAGTTCTTTCAAGGGAGTTCCCACATGATACAACACACGTATCTGCTGGCTTAACCTCCAGTGCCCTTTTAGGTTCCACAGATCCGCTGGGAATAGCAGAATTTGGCAAAACACTGCTTGATTGTATTACAAAGCCATTCAACACTTTTGAGTCTAAATCCAAATGAGTATTCTCTGTATCAGACTGATTTGTACCATTTTGACTAGACAATTTCTTCATCTGTAAGGAAAAAGAAAAAAAAAACAGTTAACTTATGGAGAGTGCTAACACATTGTTGCAAAAGCCGGACAGTGAAGAAAGCTGATGGGAAGAAAACCAACTCTTTTGAAATCAGTTCTGGAGGAGAGTTTAACAGACACCATGAACTGCCAAAAAAAATAAATAAATGGGCCCAAGAGCAAATGAAGGCTGAATTCCCATTAGAAACCAACATGACTAATTTGAGGCTTTTGTACTTCGGAAATATCATGACATACCATTACTCATCAGGAAAAAAGGAAGACCATAAAACAGGTGGAGTGATTCAATAAAAGTAGCACAGCCCTACGTTTACAATTCCAGGGATCTTGGGGGTCTTTCATTCATAGGGCCTCTATAAGCTGATGCCTATTTCAGCTTATAGAAACCCTATGTTTATTCTTGTTATTATATCAGATAATAACAAGAACAAAAACAACCATTGAAGGGTAAACAGAAGTTACTAAAAATTTATGTAACAAGCGTACAGGCGCACATTCAAATAAAATGTGGATGATTCCACATACAGAGATTTCAATGTTCTTGCAAGTGCACAATTTGATTTTACAACCAAGGAGACTTTCTAAAATAGATTTGGAAAATATTTGCATAGAATTTGGAAAGAAAAGATTCTCATAGGTTAAGCACAAGAAAGGAACATTTGAAAAAGTCCTCTGAATCCCAAAATCCAGAGCAACTGACTTGTTCATTTTGCAAATGAAAGCAATCTTTATAGCAGATGTAACCACTGAATTATTTGGATCTGTTTTCTCATTCTTTAAAAAACAGGGAGGGACAATGAATAAATGCACTTGCACATCTAGTTGCCATTATTTTGTAGAAGTGTATAGTTTTATTTGCCAAAAGATAGAAGGCTGTAAAAAAGACTAATCAGATCTCTTTTTTAAAATAAAATTACCAGCTTGGTAGATGAAGGGAATGCTGTGGCTGTAGCATATCTTGATTTCAGTAAGGACTTCAACAAAGTGCAATATTCTTGCAAACAAGCAAGTAAAATCTGAGGTGGATTTGTAATTGGTTGACCGATTGAACCCAAAGGGTGATCAGCAATGGCTCCTCTTCATCCTGGAGAGAAGTGACCAGCAGGATACTACGAGGTTCTATCCTGGGCCCAGTGCTATTCAATATCTTTACCAGTGACTTGGATAATGAAATAGAGGGCATGGGGCATTATTGTTTTCTAATGCTCCAAAGAATTGGACCTGGAGCAGTGGGTGCAAACCACAGGAAAAGAGATTCTAGCTCATTAGGAAGAACCTCCTGACAGTAAGAGTATTTTGACAGTGGAACACAATTCCTTGGAGTGTGGTGGTGTCTCTTTCTTTGGAGGTTTTTAAACAGAGGTTGGATGGTCATCTGTTGGGGAGGCTTTGATTGTGTGTAATTATTATTATTATTTCTATACCGCCCTATGGCGAACCAATCTAGGCGGTTTACAATTAAAAGAACAACAATTTTATGTGTACCTGCAGGGCAGGGGGTCACACTGGATGGCCCTTGTGGTCTCTTTCAATTCTATGATTCTATGTATTCTTTTACTGGATTTTATTGGGGGAGTGGATTTGTAATGGCTTTTAGCAATAAACAACTGACTGATTGTAGTAGTGTATAGCTTTTATCTACCAAAAAATGGAAGTTTGTAACAAAAACAGGGCTTATGTTAATCAATCACCCTGGCTTTAGTACTGTGCACCGTTGACATATGTAATGAAGACAATACTTAACTAGGTGCTGAGGAATGATTAAAACTGTATTAACCACAGGATGTCTAGAAAAAAGTTAGCCAGTATTTTATTTTTGACATGCTCCTACTATTTCCTTCAAATCTCAAGCCAGGTGATGGTTGCCATAGATGCATAAACATAGCAAGAAAATTGACTAGTTCATGTTGGGTCCCTATTGTGTGTGTCAATGAGTATAAAGATTTCATTGATAGGGTTCAGGTAGCATATGTCATTTTCTTTTTAAAAAAACAGGTGTGTCAATAGCGTTTTGCACACAAGGAAGAAAATGGGAGAATTCAAGAAAGGCATCTGTATTCTTCTGTTAAGGCACGCCCAACCAAAAGAGGCCCATAGCACCTTAAAATTACCTTTGCCATATCTCACTTCATTAATCTTACATCCAGTCCATAAAGGTTTATACCACAATAAATCTGTTCCAGTCTTGCAGATGCCACAAGAGTTTCCAATAAGACATAAATCTTGAATGTAAACATTTCAAAGATGTTAGTTACAATGTCTCTCTTGTGTAGAAAACACAATAAACAAGGATCGGTATTTAAAATATTCCTACAGCTCTAACCATGTTTAGATGGATGTTCAAGTAACAGCGTTCTCTAACCATTACTCTGGTAAAACCACTTAATTTAATGAATTTTTAACTATCACAGAAATTATAGTGCTACAAAACTGAAAACTGAACAAAAAACCACTCTGCTTCCAGAACTGTTGTACTAACTTTCTTTTTAAATAAAGGTCTCTTTCAATCTCACCTGCACATTTTCCACAATCTCCTGAATGCGATTCAACAGAATTCTTTTTTTGGAATTCTGCCGCCAGATTTCTAAATCCAGAGCTTTTTGTCTGTCCTGTTGCAGTTCCTTTTTTCTCTCAGGAGTAAGCTGTAAAAAATATGATCGGAATGAGAAAAGACCGAGGAGGGGGGGAATTGCTTAGTAGACTGGCACCCAGTTTCTTTCAAGAGACTACACAGGATTCCCAATGTAGATATCCTGAATTTAATTCTTAGTACAGTCAGATCACTGTATCCACAGGGGATCTGTTCCAGACCCCCCTGCGGATACCAAAATCCATGTGTGCTCACATCCCATTTTAGTTAATGACGGTGTGGCACATATGCACCTGCTAGCGTAGCCGCAGGGACATGCTGCCATTAACTAAAATGGGGGCTTGCTGTCCACAGATGGTTAAATCTGCGGATAGCAAGTCCTCCGACATGGAGAGCGGACTGTATAAAGAAATTGCAGAAGATGAGCTTTTAGGTTGGGGTCATCTTTGACTCTGATTATTTCTTTTAAAGGCTTGTTGGGGGGGGGTTGTTTGTTTGGGGGCTGTGGGCTCTCCCTGATCACATGGTCTGAAGGGACAGGGCTTCTGTTGATTCACTGACTTCCTTGGGAGTGGAGCTAGCAGACAGTAACTCTATAGAATAGCTGTCCCAAACTTTTGATCTCAGCCTCTGAAGGGATGGGCTGCTTTGAGATGGGGGGTCATTACTGAGGGGAGGAGGAACAAGGAGAAAGGACAAAAGAAAGGGTGAATTGAGGGGTCTGGGAGGGGAAAGAACTCAGTCAAAACCAAGGGGAAACATGGAACAGCAGGACAAACAGATACTGAGCAGCAGCAGTAGTGGTGGGTGACACTGATGTGAGTGCTCACAGAGAGAATAGTAGTGATACCATACCTAACACATGTTAGCACTGTGCAAAGAAAGCCAAAGGTGAACCACCTTGAGAGGCCCTTTCACCAAGAAATCCCTGTGATGCGACAAACCCAAATGAAACAAAAGGAAGGACTAGTACACAAACAGAGAGATAGAAAGGAGCAACACTGGGACATCACAACAGAGAGTTGATCAAAGGCACAGAGAAACTCAAAGATGGGGAGTGAAACAGCAGACATGATCAACAAGGCAAAGCTTGTCCAAGGCAGCACTACACATATTATAAGAACGTGCAATGTGAGAAGCATGAGCCAGGGGAAGCTACACTTGGGTCCAAAAGACACTGCAGAAATAATCCAGTTTGAGACCGCTTGAACTGCCCTGGCTCAATGCTAGGGAATTCTGGGAACTGTAGTTTTGTGAGACATTTAGCTTTCTCTGTCAGAGAGCTCTAGTGCCACAATAAACTACAATTCCCAGGATTCTCCAGCACTGAGCCAGGGCAGTTCAAGCGATCTCAAAATGGATTATTTCTGCAGTGTCTTTTGGACCATAGTCAAAAAAGGAAATGGAACACATAAAAATAGCAATATTAGGAGTGAGTAAGCTAAAATGGACAGGAATGGGTCACTCTGACTCAGGTAACTACATGGTGTTCTACTCAGAAAATGAAAAGACACAAAGAGATGGGGTAGCATTCATACTAAGGAGTCAAAGGATATAATGAAAAGCAGAATGGTTTCCAATTGGCAAGAGGGTCATGCTTAATAGTATCCTACTTGATCAACTCCTATGCAGAAAAATCATACAAAGAGCAGGTTTAGACTCAGAAGGAGGAGGTGTGAAGACAGGAGGAAGGAACATCAACAACCTATGATATGCAGATGACATAATATTACTAGCAGAAAACATCATGGACTTGGAACAACTACCAAGGAAGGTCAAGGACGAGAGTGCAAAGGTAGGCTTGTTGCTGAACATGAAGAAAACAAAAATAATGATCATAGAGGAGCAACGTAAGATCAACCTAGACAATGAGAGAACTGAAATAGTTAAAGAGTTCCCATACCTTGGATCAAACAGTGATCAGAAAGGAGCCTTTAGTTAAGAAATAAAAAGAAGACTAGGAATGGGAAAAGCAGCGAAGAAAGAACTAGACTAATTAATTGTTGTATTGTTTTTTGTTTTAATTGACTTATTATTTTACCTATTGTTTGTATTAGATTGTACGCCTCTGGCAGGTTTTTATTCTATTTTATGTTGACTTTCTCTTTGTACAGCGCTGTGTATATTGACAGCGCTTTAGAAATAAACTATAAATAATAATAATAATAATAATAATAATAAGTGTAAAGATATGCAACTGGGCACTAAAGTTAGGATAGTCCAATCCACTGTATTCCCATCACCATGTACGAATGTGAGAGCTGAACAGTGAAGAAAGTAGATAAAAAGAGAATCAACTCTCTTGACCGATGATGCTGGAGAATGCTGAGGATAGCATGGGCAGCCAAAAAGACAAACAAATGGTCCTTGAACAGATCAAGTCTGAATTCCCTAGAAGCCAAGATGATCGTATTTTGATCACATCGTAAGACATGACTCATTGGAAAAGACAATAATGCTAAGAAAGGTAGAAGACAGTAGAAAGAGAAGAAGACTGCATGCTGGAGGGCTAGACTCAATTAGGGAAGCCATGGATCTACAAGATCTAAGCAGAGCATTGGAGAATCCATGGATGCAGAGGACTGACTGTACAAAACTTAGTTTCTTATCTAGAGCAGGGCTCCTAGCTTGCTGTTTCCAAATAACCAGGGTTTGTAAACTAAGAAAGCTGGTTTGTTTGTTTACAACAACAACAACATACAGAAAAATATTTTCTCTGAAAACAAAGTAAGTAAGAGCAGTTTTAACAGACCTATACAAAGGTTACTATCATAATTAAGACTTAATCTTTTCTTTTTATTATTTTGATATGAAAAAGAGATCTTACCAGAGGAGAAAGCACATAAACACCATTGAAATGAATACATGAAATATTTTTGTGCTGAGTAGGTGGAGACATTCCTCTCTGCATTGACTCTCCTTGGATCCGATCAAGCTGTCTCTTGCAGAAAATTTCATAGTCCTCCATTTTAATTCAGTTGGGCTAAACAGAGAGAGAATTATTTGTTTTTCAAAAAAACCAGAATTCAGACTCAGACTAGCACAACACTATATGGCTGCTAGGTTATGTCTTTGCCCTTTCAATGAACACAACTACTGGTTTACAGTTTTGCTGTCAGGTGTTGCACAAGGGACTGCAGTCTTTTTGTAAAGCTAAGGAAGCTATGCAAGAATATCGCATCCTTCCCAAAGCATGATTAGAAATGTACCTGAAGGATAGACTTGGGATTGTATGTTCCCATGCCATCAAACATGATGGTGATATACAGAGACTCACAGTAGGAGCAACTAATCAGGAATAGAGTAGGCCAGCAGTTCCCTTGGTATCAGTTGGGGTCTGGTTCCAGGATTCCCCATGGATACCAAAATCCATAGATACTCAAGTCCCATTATATTCAATGGCATAGTAAAACGGTGTTTCTTACATAAAATGTAAAAATCCAAATTTGCTTTTGGGAATTAATATTTTTGACATTTTCAAGCTGTGGGTAGTTGAATCCATGGATAAAGTATCTGTAGATACAGAGAACTGACTGTACAAAACTTAGGGCCTTTACAGTCTGCCAGAAATAATGCAACTTGAGTCCACTTTAACTGTCCTGGCTCAGTGCTAGGGAATCATGGGAATTTTATTTTTTTCTGGGACATTGAGCCTTCTCTATCAGAGACCTCTGGTGCTACAATAAACTACAATTCCCATGATTCCTTAGCACTGAACCAGGACAGTTAAAGTAGCCTCAAGCTGCACTATTTCTGGCAGTCTGTAAAGGCCCTTAGGGGGGGTTGCAGACTGCCAGAAATAGTGCAAATTGAGTCCACTTTTAGGGTTAGGGTTAGGGTTAGTGCTAGGGAGTCACGGGAACTGGTTTTTTCCCTGAGACATTGAGCCTTCTCTGTCAGAGAGCTCTGGTGCCACAATAAAATACAGTTCCCATGATTCCCTAACCCTAAAAGTGGACTCAATTTGCACTATTTCTGGCAGTCTGCAACCCCCCTAAGTCTTTTGTCTAGAGCAGGGCTCCCAGTTTGCTGTTCCCAAACAACCAGGGTTTGTAAACTAAGAATGTACCTTGGTTTGCTTGTAATAGGGAAAACAAATCAGAAGCACCTGATTCAGACAATTTGCTAAATTTAATATTTCTGGTTAATTTTGCTACTTCTGCTGTTGTGACTAGCCAAACAAATTGTATGTACCACAATAAGACACACTTTTTCAGGAATTCTTATTTACTACTGTATCTCAACACAACCAACTCTCACAATTGTGGACAACAATTCTCCAACCAGCATGGCCAATCATCAGACATGTTGGGAGTCATCACCCAAAACTTCTCGAAGCTGTGGAAAAGTAGCCTATTCTAGATGCGTATATACCGTAAATATTGTGGGCCACTCTAATGACTTCTCAATCTATATAAGAACCATCCTCCCCTTTAATAAACTCTTCCTACCCATGTGCCTAGCATGATCTATCCATTTCCTTATGGCACACTTTTAAAACTGTTCAGCTGATCAATGAACAATGAAATCTCATCTGAAAACATATGGTAGACTGTCACAAAAGAAGGGAGTTAATTTAATAGAAGGTTCCCATGGGTGCTCAAAGCTCAAATTTACAGTATCCATTTACTTCATCCACACACAATACACAAATGTATAGCCACTTTGTGAGATCAGAAATAGCCAATTATAGTCTTGCCCACAAAGAACATTATAATAGCAGAGTAAGGGCCTTTGCAGACTGCCAGAAATAGTGCACATTAAATTAAGGCACTGTCCTGGCTCAGTGCTAGGGAATCATGGGGACTTTATTTTATTGTGGCACCAGAGCTCTCTGACAGAGAAGGCTCAATCTCCCAGAAAAAAATACAATTCCCATGATTCCCTAGCACTGAGCCAGGGCAGTGCCTCAGTTTAATGTGCACTATTTCTGGCAGTCTGCAAAGGCCCTAAATCAGCTAAGTGATGTGGAATCAGGCAAACAATTCAGAACTTCCGGAACCTGCAAGACTGGAAGGATCACGACGTTACAGAATTCAGTCAAAACCTGCTTCCCTGAAAATTCTCTTCAAGTAACCCTGCTCTCTGGTACAACAGAAAAGAAGTCTATTCCATCTTAGGCAAGGATGTCCCTTCAGATGTTTAAAAACAACTGGCACATCTCCCTTAGTTTTCTCTTTTCTGGGTTAGATACGTCCTACAATTACTCCTCATAGAACTTTGTTTTCTGTACCCTTATCATCCTGCATTGGACATGCTTGTTTGTTATGTGACACCCAGAATTGGATAAAGTACTCTGGATGTGGCCTGTGTGGAACTGTTACTTTGTTAATGCACCTAAGACTGCATTGGCTTTTTAAGCAAATGCCTTACACTGCTGGCTCAAGTGTGGTTTGTGATCAATTAAGACACCCAATTCTACACAGGTTATAGCTCTGAACTCCACTGCTATGATATTTTGCTGCAAGTTTTACATTATTACATCTTTTGACAGCTTTTGGGTTTTATTAACATATAGTTTTCTTTGCATCAACCAACCTGGCAATAGCATTGATGAAAGTGGCTAGTAAAAGAGTCACATCAGTAATCCTCGCTAGACTAACATTTATCCTAATTAATGTATTTTCAGTTAAGAAAGCAAAAATGTCATTTGAAAAGTATCAGATCTGAAAGGCATCATTGTAGGAGAACAACTGTCAATGCATACAAATGCAGCTAAATCTAACTATTTATTTTTAAAAGTTGATGCTGCTATACATTTCTGCAGTGATCAGGATATGTTCTTCTCATACAGTTATAACAAAACATGAAGGAGAGGAACCATGGTCCACATATTTTGTATAAATGAAGTCCTACATTCAATCTCCACAGTCTCCAGTTAATGAACACTTATGTGATGGAAAGATTTCTCCCTGCCTTAGAGCATGGAGAGCCATAACCAAATGGTGAACTAGATGGACAAACAGTCTGCCCTAATATAAGGCAGCATCTGTATGTTGCCATTCTTTGCCCCTTTATTAGGAACCATCCTGAAGTCGCAGTCACAGTCCCCTAAAAAATTACTAGAAAATTCCACTGATAGTCAGCATTCTGGAACTGCAACAGTTTTAAGATGTGCAATAATGGATGCCAATTATTATGGATTTGTGTCCTTCAAAAGGAGACTTAAAAGGCCATACCTGAAATATGAATAATAATCTAGCCAACACATCTCCCTTCTACGCTCTGTAGGCCAGGCATGGGACAGATGGTTTCCTTAGTGAAGCCTCCAAAGCCTCCATCAGCTCACAGGTAACTGCATTACATGTTACCCGACTGCAATACAAGTCCTTCTGACCAAAGCAGTCAACATGTGAAGTAAATAAAGAAGAAAACACACCACTGTGTGATATCTGTTCATACGTCACATTTATAATTATGTTCCTGAGAAACAAATATGCTAGCTTGTTGTAGCAAACTCTACAATGTATGGTACCATAAATTCAGCGGTTCTCAGCCTGTGCTCCGAGGAGCTCTTTGGGTTCCACATGCACTTCCCAGGTGCTCTGCAGCCACTCTAGAAAAAAGAAAAAAATTGTTGTTGTTATTGTTATATTTATTTATTTATATCCTGCCCTTCTCCCAAGACTGGGACTCAGGGCAGCTTACAACATTAAAAAACAATACAATTAAAAGCATACAAAAATAGTACACTAAAACATTCTTAAGGCCTTTGCAGACTGCCAGAAATAGTGCAAATTGAGTCCACTTTAAGGGTTAGGGAATCATGGGAACTGTATTTTATTGTGGCACCAGAGCTCTCTGACAGAGAAGGCTCAATGTCTCAGAAAAAAAAAATTCCCATGATTCCTTAGCACTAACCCTTAAAGTGGACTCAATTTACACTATTTCTGGCAGTCTGCAAAGGCCCTTAGAGGCTCCACCACAGACATTGATTCTAAAAAGGGCTCCATGAGTCAAAAAGGTTGGGAACCCCTGGATTTGGCCATATAGTTGTGTATAATCCGTGAAAGCTTATGCCATAATCAATGTTTTAGTTGTTAAAAATCCCACAGAACAACTTCTTTGACATTTTGAGTTAAGCACCTCACACGTACACTTTTTACAAAAATTAAACCAGCACAATCTGTTTCACCACAGCAGAGCAGAAACACAGAATTGCTTGCAAACCTGACATTATATGTTAAGGATCTGAGGAAAGGGGCAATAAGCCAATGTTGGTGTTGAGAATAAGGGAAAGAAAAGAATACAACTCAGAGCTCTGCTTTAAAAAAACACAGAGGGGAAGGCAGGAGGAGGTCAGTTTGGAATGAGTTAGTAAGTGCAGGAACAGCATACGCACGCACACAAAGGCATATACAAGTCCACTATGAGGCTGCAATCTTATGCACATGCACCTTTACAGACTGCCAGAAATAATGCAGCTTAAGACCACTTTAACTGCCCTGACTCAGTGCTAGGGAATCATGGGAACTGTAGTTTATTGTGACACCAGAGCTCCTTGACAGAGAAGGCTCAATGTCTCTGAAAAAACTACAGTTCCCATGACTCCCTACCACTGGGCCAGGGCAGTTAAAGTGGTCACAAGCTGCATTATTTCTGGCAGTCTGTAAAAGCCCTAAGTCTCAGGTCCAAAACACACTGAGGAAATCATCCAATCTACTTTAACTGCTCTCAGTGCTAGGGAATTCTGGGAATTATAGTTCTGTGAGACATTTAGCCTTCTCTGTCAAAGAGCTCTAGTGCCACAATAAACTACAGTTCCCAGGATTCCCTAAGCACTGAGCCAGGGCAATCAAAGTGGTCTCAAAGTGAATTATTTCTGCTGTGTGTTTTGGACCACACTTTACCTCACAAAAAGCATTTTATGGCTTTTTATGAAGTAAAGTATGTTTAATAATATGACATAATATATAATGCATATATATATATATATATATATATATAAATACACACACACACACACACACACACAAAAACACGGCCATATACATATTCATTTGGTTTTTTTGTGAGGTAAAGTATGTTTAATAATATGATATAATGTATAATGCTATATTATATATATATATATATATATATATATATACACACACACACACACACACACACACAAACAAACATACTTACATGGCCACATACATATTCATTTGTTGTTTTGTGAGGTATAGTATGTTTAATAATATGATATAATGTATAATGGCATATATATATAAACACACACAACCATATACATATTCATTTTGTTTTTTGTGAGGTAAAGTATGTTCAACAATATGATATAATGTATAATGCCATATATAATGTCATATATATATATATATATATATACACACACACACACACATGGCTATATACATATTAATTTGGCTTTTTGTGAGGTAAAGTATGTTTAATAATATGATATAATGTATAATGCCATATATAATGTCATATATATATATATATACACACACACACACACACACACATGGCTATATACATATTAATTTGGCTTTTTGTGAGGTAAAGTATGTTTAATAATATGATATAATGTATAATGCCATATATATATATATATATATATATATACACACGCAAACGCGCGCGCGCGCGCGCACGCGCACACAGACATATATAAATACATCATACACATATACATAAGCATTATTATTATTATTATGAAGTATTTATACCCCGCTCTTCAGCCAAAGGCTATCAGAGCGGCTTACAAGTAGAGTAATGATGATGTTAAATATAACTTAAGGCAAAAAAGAGTGAAACGGACTATGGCTTGACCGGGTGATTTCAGCAGTGGGATTCTCTCGGCGTGGTGCGGGGTTTATGTCCTCCATGGTGAGCCGGACCCTCCCCTTCCCTCCCTCCCTCCGAAGGGGCCCTAAAAAGCGGGCCTCACCCGAAGGACAGCCTCAGCCGCCGCTGCGCCTCTTTCTCTCCCTTGGTGTCTGTCTCTGTGTGCGGCTCTCTTCCCGCGGGATCGGCCCTCCCGGCAACGGCAACGGCAACCCAGCCCTCGGCGCCGCGCTTCCGGCTTCTGGAAGGATGCGACCGTTGCAGCCGAGCCCACGTTTCTAGGTTACCAAAGCAGGAGAACTACGCCTCCCAGAAGGCAAAGGAACCCAACGGCTCCGAGCATGTTGCATGCTGGGACTTGTAGGCCCAAAAGCACGCGGCAGAAATGATACCCTCTGAGACCGCATTAACTGCCCTGACTCAGTGCTAGGGAATTCTGGGGACTGTAGTTTTGTGAGACATTTTGCCTTCTCTGTCAGAGAGCTCTGGGGCCACAATACACGACAGTTCCCAGGATTACCTAACCCCGAGCCAGGGCAGTTAAAGCGGTCCTTGATTTTGCCATCTTATAAGGCCACATGATCTGGACTGGAGACTGGCGTCGATGGGGAAAGAGAGAGATTTTGGGGGGTGGCAGACTGCCAGAAATAGTGCAAATTGAGTCCACTTTAAGGGTTAGGGTTAGTGCTAAGGAATCATGGGAATTGTATTGTTTTCTGAGACATTGAGCCTTCTCTGTCAGAGAGCTCTGGTGCCACAATAAACTACAGTTCCCATGATTCCTTAACCCTAAAAGTGGACTCAATTTGCACTATTTCTGGCAGTCTGCAACCCCCCTTTAACTACTGGGACCGCTCTAAGGGAAGGGACTCTTTCCAAGAATGGACGCCCGGTACACCTCCCCTTCGTTCCTCAGACACATGCCTTCCCCACACAGTTTCAAGTGGCAGAATTCAAAGATATGGCCGAAAGCATCTGAGGAAGTAGATTGAAGTCGACGAAAGCTCATGCTGCCAACTTCTAATAATAATAATAATAATAATAATATTTATTTCTATCCCGCCCCTCTGCAGAGCAATCGGGGTAGCTTACAACATTAAAATTTCCATACAGATATGTTAATAAAATGTGAATAGAACCTAAAAATCCCAAAACCCATCCTCCCCTTCTTTCTTTCAGTTAGGGCCTTTGCAGACTGCCAGAAATAGTGCAAACTGAGGCCACTTTAAATTGAGGCACTGCCCTGGCTCAGTGCTAGGGAATTATGGGAACTATAATTTATTGTGGCACCAGAGCTCTCTGACAGAGAAGGCTCAATGTCTCAGAAAAAAATACAATTCCCATGACTCCCTAGCACTGAGCCAGGACAGTGCCTCAATTTAATGTGCACTATTTTTGGCAGTCTGCTTAGGCCTTTTGTTATCTGTTTCACTGAAGCAGAGCTGAAAGTCTTTTACTAACTGCCTGCAAATGTACAGTTTTAAACATAGAAAATGAGACCCCCAAGGGTCATCCAATCCAGCCCCTAATTAGCCATGAGCTTTGTAGTTTTTAGTTGTTGTTGTTTTTTAAACATTATTTTTCATCTCTTACAGTGGTGGTTGAGATATTCTCATGAGACTTGGGTGCAGGGCATCACTTCTGTAGCTTGGAGCAGCACTATTTGGGGCCAGGCTGACCAACAAGTGACTGGAGCGAGGAGTTGGAGCATGTGGAGGCAGGGGAGAAGAGGATGCAAAAAGGAGCTTTCCTGGGAAAAGTAATTGCTGGAAATGTTGTCACCAAAGTGGAACTTTTTTCCACTTATGGTGGGGTTGTAAAGAAGTACAGAGCTATTGGAAAAGAATACATAAACTCATTTCTGACATTCTAAAAATAAAGACTGAATATGAACCAACATTATTTTTGTTGAACATGATAAGCGGTCTTGATAAGAAAACTGAGAAAAAACACAAACGTATTATTTTATATATGGTCTCCTCAGCCAGAATTGTATATGCTAGAATGTGGAAACAAAAGAAAATACCGAGTAATGCTGAATGGAAGGAAAAAATATGGGATGCATATCAAATGGACATATTAAGAGCATTGTTAAAGGGGAGATCAGAAGGGACGTTATCACATGGGGAGTTGCGGGGAGAAAGTGGAAATAAACAGGACGAGCGGAAGACTTTAATTTACGGGATTTGTCCCGTTCCGCCTCTTCTGATAACTAAATTCGAATTTAAAAGGGGGTTAATTCGAACGAAAACCTGATCTTTTCAAATCCTCAAAAATCCCGAAAATGAAAAGATCAGGTTTTTGTTCGAATTAACCCCCTTTTAAATTCAAATTTAGGGGGGAAGCAGACGACTGCTTCCGGGACGCCGCCGGACGGAGTGCCGGCAGAGCGGAGCCTCCGCACCACGACGCTCCTGCGGCATCCCTAAAAGGAGCTCCAAATTGGTGCTCCTTTTAGATGTCAGGGAAAGTGCGCCCTAAAAGCGGCGGGCGCACTTTCCCTGACTCTTCCGCCGCAGCGCATGCGGTCGCTGCGGCATGAGGTCATCCCCGGAGCGCTGGCCGTGCGGAGGGCCGGCGACTCCGAGGGCGACCTCAGGAAGAGGAAGGGGCGCTGCTCGTGCGGCTGCCCCTCCTCTTCCGGGCCTCGAAGATGACTCTATTAGTCATCTGCCAAAGCCCTTAGTTATCAGACGAGGCGGAACGGGACAAATCCCGTAAATTAAAGACTTCCGCTCGTCCCGTTTATTTCCACTTTCTCCCCGCAACTCCCCGTGTGATAACGTCCTATGTTTAAAACTGTACATTTGCACGCAGTTAGTAAAAGACTTTCAGCTCTGCTTCAGTGAAACAGATAACTAAGGGCCTTTACAGACTGCCAGAAATAATGCAAAAGTCACATATGAAACAAACAAATCCATAATGGCCATAAGGGACCCTGACAAGAGGTTTCATGCAACATGCATCCCCACCATGGTGCATCCTTTGTCTTTCTTGCACACCAGTACTTCAACTGAAAGCCCCTTATCACCCCCTTTCCCTTCACCCCCCCTTGGATCTTTCCACTGCCCCTTTCCAGAGGTGCATACTGGGAAAGTCCACACTTTGGGAAACAAAGAACTCCCAAAGTGCACACTTTGGGAAACATTGATCTAAACAGAAAAAAATCCCCCCCCCCCACCCAAGAATTCTCTCTAGTATAGTGAAAATGCCCATAAACATCCAAGGGAGTAGCCACACTGCAGAATTAAAGCAGTTTGACACCACTTCAAAGGCCATTATGGATTTGCTTGTTTTATATGTAACTTTTGTGAGCCGCCTTGATTGCCTAAAAAGGGAAAAGGCGGGATACAAAAATAAAGTTGTTGTTGTTATTATTATTATTATTATTATTACTCTATACTACAGAATCCCAGGATTTGTAGTTTGGTGAGGCATCAGCGCATACCTCACCAAACTACAAATCCCAGGAATCAAGACATGGCAGTTAAAGTTGTGTCAGTGTGGCTGTTCTTCAAGTAATTTCTTTAACATTTCATTTTGAACATACTGTGCAGTTTTTTTATTCACTTGTTTTAGCTCTTGATGCCTTATCTGATTTTTTAAAAAATATATATAGTTGTGGCTCATGGTTCTATTTGCATGATCATATTGGTTTAGCATAAAGATCTACAAACAGTTATATATACAAACAGATAAGCTGCAATATCACAGTCATAAAAAAACTAAGTCAACAGCAAATAAAAAATAACAGCCAGAAGGAAACACACAGTTGTGAAAAATCTGAGATAACAGGATAGTTGACAGCTGCTTACACAACTACAAGTACTGTTTAATTCCGCACATAGGGCCTTTGCAGACTGCCAGAAATAATGCAGTTTGAAGCCACTTTAACTGCCCTGGCTCAGTGCTAGGGAATCATGGGAACCATAGTTTATTGTGACACCAGAGCTCTCTGACAGAGAAGGCTCAATGTCTCAGAAAAAAATACAATTCCCCTATAACTTCCCAAATATCATTCATGGCCGCAGCCCCTAAGCTGTGGAACAGCCTGCCGGAGGAGCTCCATTTTACTACTACTTTAGACACCTTTTGGATGGCGCCCCGCGCTCGCGCACGCATGCACACGGCGGTGGGTGCCGTTTTGGAAGGCCAAACGGCGCCAGTGCCATGCGCATTCGTATGATACCAGCGCCATTTGGCGTTCCAAAATGGCGCCCGCCATCCTGCGCATGTGTGCACAAGCGTGGGTGCCATTTTTCTTTCCAAAATGGCAACCGTGCTTGCGCCTGCATGTGCACTACGGCGGGCGCCATTTTGGAACGAAAAATGGCGCCTTGCGTCGCACGGGCCAGTTCCAAGGCCTCTGTGGGCCGGGTTCTGCCCACAGGCCGTAGGTTGCTGACCCCTGTTCTAGTTAAATAGTATTATTTTGATTGGATTACTTGGCTTCGGGTGTGGATGACGATTGGGATATTTTTATTGGATCTTGCTAATATTGATATTTTATTGATGGTATTATGTTTTATTGTAATTCTGTATTTTGTATACTGTTGTACACTTTTACGGATGTAATCCCGTCTCGATCCGCAGGGAGAGGTGGGAAATATAAATATAAATTATTATTATTATTATTATTATTGTAACATCTTGCCTGAAGAAGAAGAAGCCCATGGAGCTTCTAAAGCTTGCAATAGGTATATTGTGCATTTGGGTTGGCCAATAAAGGTATCACTGATTATTATTATTATTATTATTATTACCATCTTAACTAAAGACCGAAGGAACATGTAGGCACCTAACATCTCCAATGGTTTTTCTCCTGTTTGGTTTATAACATCTCGCCTGAAGAAGAAGAAGCCCATGGAGCTCCGAAAGCTTGCAACAAGGATACTGTGCATTTGGGTTGGCCAATAAAGGTATCCCTGTTTGATGGATTTTTGTTTGAATTTGCTAAATGGCCAACACGGCTACCCCTGAATATTTTCTGAATTTGTTCCGTCAGGGTTTTTTTGGGGGGGGGGACTTCAACTCCCAGAAGCCCCAGCCAAGCTTGGCGATGTCAGGAATTCTGGGAGCTGAAGTCCAAAGCACCTGGAGGACCAAAGGCGGAGGGAGACAGGTTACCTACGGCCTTGGACGGTGAGGGAAGAATAAAGTCTTCACCTCAGGCCCAATCTCTAGGTTTCCATTGGTTGAGGCCCGGAGGTGCCCGGCAGGGATTGGCTGGCGGCCGCGCGCCCCTCCAGGTGATTGTGCGCTCGCGCGGACCGTTGGCCTTCACTCTGAGGGAGGGAGGGAGGGGGGCGGCGGGGAGGTTGCCCGGCTCCCCTCAGCCGCCGCCTCCGCCATGTTCTGCTATTCGGAGGGCTTGGTAGCCGCCTTCTCGGTGCTGCTGGTGGCGGCGCTGGCGCTGAGCCGGAGCGCGGCCATCTCCTGCCTCCTGACGGGCGGCTTCTACTTGGCCCTGCGGCTCTTCAGCCTGGAGCCCGTCCCTCCGCAGCGCGCCCAGCTGGTGGTCCAGCCCCGGGGGAACCCCGCTCGCATCGCCCATCGCGGAGCCGGACACGACGCCCCCGAAAACACTCTGGCCGCCATCAGGCAGGTCAGCCCCTCAAGCAGGCAGGGAAGGAAGGAAGGGAAAAAGGGCCCTCCGCAGAGAGATCTTGGAGCCCCCTTTGAGAATTCAAACAAAAACCCATCAGGGATACCTTTATTGGCCCACCAAAATGCACAATATCCTTGTTGCAATTGGTATTTTGGTGGCCAGTAAAGGTATCCCTGATGGATTTTTGTATGAATTTGTTAAATTCACAGCTGCCGCTGAATGTCCCCTTTAAGACTGAGGGCCTGAACAGACTGCCAGAAAGAAATAATGCAGCTTGAGGCCACTTTAACTGCCCTGGCTCAGTGTTAGGGAATTCTGGGAACTGTGGTTTATTGTGGCACCAGAGCTCTCTGACAGACAAGGCTTAATCTAATGTCTCAGGAAAAAAACTACAATTCCCATGGTTCCCTAGCATCAAGCCAGGGCAGTTAAAGTGGTCTCAAGATGGATTATTTCTGGCAGTCTGTTCAGGCTCTAAGTGAAAGGAAGAAATTGGCAGCAGGAGCTTTCGTAGGCTAAACTCTGCTTCTTCATCAGATTAATATGGCTAGATCTTTGAATTCTACAGTTAAGCTACAGGAAAGAATTACCTGGAAGACAGCCACACCAGACTCAGTAGGCTTGTATTTCTTCTTTTAGGTCCAAAACACACTGCAGAAATAATCCCAGTTTGACACCACTTTAACTCCCCTTGGCTCAGTGCTAAGGAATCCTGGGAATGGTAGTTTGTTGTGGCACCAGAGTTCTCTGAGTGAGAAGGCTCAATGTCTCACAAAACTGTAGTTCCCAGGATGCCCTAGCAGTGAGCCAGGGCAGTTAAAGCGGTCTCAAACTGGATTATTTCTGCTATGTGTTTGGATTTCAGAGCATTTAAACCCTGTTTTTTAGCCACAAAAGCTCTCTGAACATCTTACAGGTGATTAAATTGAATTTACTTTAATTCCAAGTAGTCATGTCTCAGATTATACCCGTACCACACAAGGACAGGAAACGTGGCCCTCAAAAGTGTTTGAACTGCAGCTCCCATCCTTCCTCCTTTTGGCAGCGTTGACTGGCTTGGATGATGGAAGCTGCAGCCCAACATGAAAGATTGGAGTGATCCTCCTCTTTGCATGACAAGATCAGATTATTATACTGATTCCCCCTCACATACTAATGGAACCTGTAGTTTTAAAAATACGGGTATGTGCATAGCTTACAATGGTTCCTTACAAGTGGCAGGTACAAATAGTCACACTCTCTCAGCCTCAGGAAGGCAAAAGCAGACCCCCACCTTGACAAATCTTGCCAAGAAAACTATATGATAGATTTGCCTTAAATGACTTGCAGGCAAACTTCAAAAATTAGCCAAATCCCATTATGTACAGTATAAGTTAAGTTTTAATATAATTGTTAGCTTCCTTTGAGTTAACTTTGACTCATGGTGACCCTGTGACTAAGACATCTCCATTCTCAGCCTCTCTGCTCAGATCTTGCAGGATCAGGCCTCTGACCTCCCTGACTGAGTCCAGCCATTGGCCTGCGGTCTTCCTCTCTTTCTACTGCCGTCTACCTTCCCCAGCATCATCGTCTTTTCTAATGAATTGTGAATGCTCATGATGTGACCAAAGTACAACAGCCTCAGTTTTGTCATCTTGGCTTCCAGGGAAAGTTCAGGCTTGATCTATGCTAGGATCCATTTACTTGTCTTTCTGCCGGCCTGCAGTAGCCTCAGCACACTTCTCCAGCACCACATCCCAAATGAGTTTTCTTCCTATCTGCTTTCTTCACGGTCCAGCTCTCACATCCATGTCATATGCAGTATATTGTAATATAACATATATATTATTATATATTATAGTATATTATATATTATATTATGTATACCATAGAGATTCCTCGAGAGAACATACTAATCAAGTCTGCAAAAGTCAGCTGCAAATGTGGAAGACTATTTCTTCTATGTAAGTCTTTGCTTTTGTAATCTTTTACTCACATTGAAGCTGGTTCCTTGATTATAATCAAAAGGAGAATGTTTAAAATCTTCTGGCTCATGGAGGAGGTGTTGAACAGCCGCTCTTATCAGCCCTGGCCAGTGGTGAAGAATCAAGGAAGCTGCAGTCTGATAACATCTGGAAAGCTATAAATTGTTTAATCTCAGTGTATAGGTTAGTTTGTTTAAAGCAATTTGAGTATAAAACAAGAAAATCTGCTCCAAATTTCAGACTGCTCAGCAGTTACAGAGTCTTGCTTGCGCACTACGTTAGTGGTTATACTTTTCTCAGCATTACACAGTTATGGCAGGGGAAGGCAGACAACATCTGGTCCTGAGCAGCATATTTCTCCAGTGCCTGCCTTCCTTCCATGGCCACAGCTCCCAGGGCCATTTTATTCCGCCTGCTCCCACAGATCAGATATTTGTCACAGTATTCAGTTACCTAATATTCCAAGCAATCCTAAGCATGTTTGCATAGAAATAAGTCACTGTACTCATTGGCTTACTCCATTTAATATTACCATCCAAATCAGGCTTCAGCCCATACAAAGTTTAATTGATTAATAACAACTAGCAGAGATTGATGCAAATAGGGATGTGCTGAAAAGAATAAGGACTGTTTTGGAATTAAGAGTTCTCAGATTTAAGGCTAACATCCCCATGATATCGGAGCCATTGTGGTGTTTAGGTGCCAGTGGAATCAGATTGTTCATGCTACCACCAGTCTGGCCCCAAAATTAACATTGCTGCTATGCAGTTAACATGCGCCAGGCTCTGACTGGCATTTATAGCTAGTGATGTCTGACACAGCAAATATTTACTTTTTAAAACTGGTCTGATTAACATGTGGAGATAATTCTGAAACTCTGGGGGGGGGGGTTTGCAGACTGCCAGAAATAGTGCAAATTGAGTCCACTTTTAGGGTTAGGGTTAGTGCTAGGGAATCATGGGAATTGTTTTTTTTCTTTTCTTTCCTGAGACATTGAGCCTTCTCTGTCAGAGAGCTCTGGTACCACAATAAACTACAGTTCCCATGATTCCCTAACCCTAAAAGTGGACTTAATTTGCACTATTTCTGGCAGTCTGCAACCCCCCTCTGTCTCTTAACTCTAATTTGCTCAACTCTTGGAGACTGGAATAGGGAGGCTTATTAAAAAGAAGGGCCTTTTCTGTACCCAAATTCTTATTTTATGTAGGATCTTGGTGCTGTTAACTGCCCTCCAGTCGACCTGGACTCATAGTGACCCTGTGGTTGAGACATCGCCACGAAGCCTTGTCCTCCACTGCTCTGCTTGTAGATTCATACTGTAGATTGTTTTAGATTCATTCATTCATGTCCATTCTTATTGAATTTAGCCATCTGGCATGCAGTCTTCTCTTTCTATTACCCACTACTTTTCCTAGCATTATGGTCTTTTCTGATGAGACGTGCCTTCTCATGATGTAGTCAAAGTATAACACCCTCAATTTGATTATCTTGGCTTCTTAGGGATATTTCATCTTGATCTGTTCAAGGACCGATTTGTCTTTTTGGCTGTCTACTTTATCCTCAACACTCTTCTAGTCATTGAACAGATGCATTCATGGTTCTGGTTTTGTTTCTATCTCTCTTTTCTTTTGCTTTTCCTCTTTTGAAATCAGGTGATAAATCTGCAGATATAAATCAGTTTATTATAATGGGAGTAAACAAGTGAGGGGCTGAGGCCAAGCCCTCTAGATTTTCTGAATCACCCTTTCCTTGTATTTTGTTTATTTATTTAAGTGCTTCACAGAAACCTCCAGTAAGCAACAATTTGTCTTTTAAATAAGAAACAGGGCTCCCAGGTACAGTTTAACATGAACAAATATTCCTGTTGTTATTTGGCAATACATGGGCTGCAGGCAAAAAATTAGCTCCCAAATCTGATGCAGTCTCTGAAAAGTTAAACATTATGTTTGCTTATGTTACATGTGCTCTCTTTGTTCAGTCTTTGTTTTTCTTTAAAAAATAGAAATAAATCCAGAACTAGTGCTTTGATTAATCACTTTACCAAATACTAATGACACTAATATCCTTTGATGTGAATGTTTCTATTTAGCAGTAATAGAGCCTAGAACCTTTGTGTGTTCTTAACTACTCTAACTAGCCAAGATTCCAGATGTATACCTTAGAAAAGACAAATTCCATATGCCTGCTCACTTGAGATTTCATGGTATAAATGACTTAACAATCCACACAAATAATCAAATGCTAAACACTTTAACCAAGATAGTCCTAGAATGTTGTGTATTACAAAAAATAAAGTTAGATTCTGTACCAATGAAAACTAGATTTGGAATTCAACTGGATAAGCATAAACATGTTAATTAAATTTGTTTATTCCTGCTTTCATATTTTACATCAGTTGTTATTTTTCCAAAAGTCACCATGTGAAGAATGTCAAGTGTCCAGTGACAACAATGCAAAAAGCAAAGGAGAAGAGGGGAACAACAGAAAAGGGTAGTGAACCTTTGGTGCTGTTTTGCATTTCAATTCCAATGAGCCTTTCCCCCCATGGCTAATGGTAACCACTTATGGAAGTTAGAGTCCAACAACTAAAGGGCTATAGATTCCCCATTTCTGCATTTTCAAAACATTCTACAAAGGCAGACATATGTAAAGCGTATCACATTAGCATCACCTAGATATGACCAAATATGTGAAACTGTTCTCTAAGAAGGGTCACAGTTGGCTCATCAACCTAAATTCTAAAATACCATTCCACAACTCAGCTGCAAGCTGGCTACCTAGGAGTAAAGCTGGATTCAGATTCATTTTCTGTCAGATTGCAAATCTGATCCTTAAGAGAGAGAGAGAGAGCTAACCTATCTAGAACAGGCAAGATCACCTTTGCTACCAGTCAAAAGCACCCCTGTCTTGGATGGATTAGTCTGACCTTATTAACTCCCAACTAGCCCATCACAGCCTACTCAGGGTTCTCATTTAGGGGTTGCAGACTGCCAGAAATAGTGCAAATTGAGTCCACTTTTAGGGTTAGGGTTAGGGTTAGGGAATCATGGGAACTGTATTTTATTGTGGCACCAGAGCTCTCTGACAGAGAAGGCTCAATGTCTCAGAAAAAAAAATAATTCCCATGATTCCCTAGCACTAACCCTAACCCTAAAAGTGGACTCAATTTGCACTATTTCTGGCAGTCTGCAACCCCTCATTGTCTCCCTACAGCCAGGTGAAAATGAATAATAGAGTTGGGGGCAGGGTCACCGTATACTGACAGTAGCTTATCTAAAAAATCCAGATGAATTTTTCTAACAGTTTGGTCTACACATTAAGCAGCATATAGGAAAGATAGAACCCAGTAGAAATGTGTAGGTCAAAAAAAATTAAAATACAAAAAGGAAATCTCTCAACACTTTCTTCTCAAACCCAGTCTCCATGGAAGACAGAAACAAGCACAAAACCGTTATGGCTGATGGTACTAGAACTAGAGGATGAATTAAATCAGTAGGCAGGCCATGGTTTATAATTTCTCTTTGTCATTTCCAATGTAATGCTAACTAAATATAAATTGAACTATAAAGCATGCCTTCTTACCTATTTTCATGTTTAAAGAAAATTGTGTTTGCTTATTAAGGCAGCTGAAAATGGCGCAACTGGTGTGGAAATTGATCTCGAATTTACTGCTGATGGCATTCCTATCTTGATGCATGATAGCACCGTAGACAGGACTACAGATGGCTCTGGAAGTTTACGTGATTTGACATTTGCTGAGATTAGACGATTTAATCCAGCTGCTAAACATAAATTATGGTATGTGAGAAATGTATAGAACACTACCATTAATATCCTGGAATATGGTATTTCTGTGCTGTTAATATTTTCTTTAGTCATCTTACCACTTGAGCCCTTATATATATAGACAGTAATCCTGTACACCACTGAGAGTAGGTCTTAATGACTTCTGTGTGGGTTTTTTTCCTGTATAAGTATGCATAAGTGAGGTGTAGTGGTTTGAGCATTGGACTGTAACTTTGGAGACCGGGGTTTAAATTCTTGCTCAACCATGAGAACTCACTGGGTGATACTGGGCAAGTCACACCCTCAGCCTCAGAAGGAGGCAAAGGCAATACCTCCTGAACTAATCTTGCAAAACAAAACAGAACATGATAGGTGTGCCTTAAGTTCACTTTAACATGGAAACGGCTTGAAGACACACAACAACATATGGTTGTTGTTGGTGGTGTTGTTGTTATGTGCCTTCAAGCTGTTTCCATCTTAAGGCGAACTTAAGGCAAACCTATCATGGTTGGGTTTGGGGTTGTTGTTTTTTTTTTTTTTTTTTTTTTTTGGGTTTTTTTTTTTTTTTTTTTTTTTTTGCAAGATTAGTTCAGGAAGTATTGCTTTTGCCTCCTTCTGAGGCTGAGAGAGTGACTTGCCCAATCTCATTATTTAGGAAAATACAAGTGTAAGTATTCCAAAACTCCAAAAAATCCAAAATCCAAAACACTTCCTGTACCAAGCATTTCAGGTCAGGGATATTCAAGCTGTACAGAAGAAGTAAGGCCAGTTCATGTATTTGGTAGAAAAAGACCCTTGCTTTCTTCTATAATTTTAGTTTGTTCTCATGCCAGCTTGCTGTCCATACACTCACTTCTTGACCTGAATGAGAAAGAAATGTGCCTTACTTCCTTTGCAGTACAGCTTTGAGATAGTCTTACAGCACTTTAAAGACTAAGCAATGTATTGTGTCAGGCTTGTATGGAAGTGTCCTTAAGCTGCCTGAAGACTTTTAAAAAGATTATTTATGTAGAGTATATTTTTAGATGGAAGTCAGTGGAAGTATTTGCACTTCTGAGTAGAACATTTTCTTGTTGGAATGCACACCACTGAAATGTCCATTTTCCCCCTGTACAGGAGGGATTATCGTGGAGAGAAAATACCAACCCTGAAAGAAGCTGTTTTGGAAAGTATGCATTATGACCTTATCATCTACTTTGATGTCAAAGGCCATGCAGATCAGGTACCCTTTTGTCACAGTGCACTAAAGCCTCACACATTTAGGAAACACATGTTAGAGCACTTTCACTTGACTCTGTACAAGATGATCATCTTTCTTGAAAAATTTGGTGCATTTCTTGTGATACTTCTTTTCAGCCTTTATTGGGACCACTGAGCATCATAAGTGATACTTATTTCATTCATTATATTTTATAATAATACTGTAATAGATAATTCGAAGCCTTTCCTGTGTGTGAAAAGGTAATTTTAAAAACTCCAAATGCATATTCTCTAACATGTAGGGATGGTGGGAATTGATATCCATTTTTCTCTGTTCTAAAGCTTGATAACCTTAAGCGTGATTCATAGTAGATCACATGGAGATATAGAATTGCCTTATATAGAGCATTACGGTTGATTGAATCTAGCACCATTTGCTCTAAAAGACAGTATCTCTAGCAAACCATGATCAGCCCTACTACTTGAAATAATGTTAAGGGGTAATGCCAGGGAAAAACATGTACTCCACTGCCAAACTACAGGTCCTTCTTTAAATCTGTCTATCCAGTTTAACTTAGGGTGCGTGTCTAAAAGCATATTTTCCACTAAACTACATTAGAGCTTTCTGCTCCATCCTCCTGGCCTGGTGTGCTGTGTTTCTCAAGCTACTAATTTTTGTCTTGTTGCGCCTGCTGTAAGCGAGCAGCTTGAGTAACGGACATCCTCTAGACTGGAGAGACTATCACACAGACTTTAAATCCACTATTAAAACTAGAGAATAGCACCTTTGGAAATACTTACTGTACAATGTCATCTCTGTTTCATTGTTTTGCTTTGAGGCATTCTTTTTAATAGTCAATAAGCTCACAATCATGCTGTTGTATCATTAGTCCTTAGGTCAAAACGTTGTTGCTGTGGCAGTTCCGATATTGGCAGTTATGTAGTGTTGGTCTCACTTCCTCTGCCCCTGTACCCCATCCCCCTTGTTATTACCAAGCCAGATGTTTTTTTTTGTTTTTTTTCCCCCTATTTCTTTTCTTTTTTTTTAAACTTACATCATATTAGTATATCTCTGGAATTGTGTTAAAAATAAAAATCCAAACAGCATGCAGGATAGGGCATAGGATAGTAAGGCGAGATTAAGGGGGAGAGCAGAAGAGACTGTAAGAGAATGTGGATGGCAGAAGCAACCTCAGACATGCCACTACAGAGACATGCAACAATGAATGCTCCCAAATCGGTACATTTTCAGTTTCATTCATTAATGCAATTGTGGCAGGAACAAAGCTCGTGTGATAATGTCCTGCAAATGCTTACAATAACTGTGTATCAAAATAAGGAGTGAAAAACATGTACTGTATATGCTTCTTTCTATCTTCATTCTAATCCTTGCATTCATTTTTCAGTGCTTTACAGATCTTTCATGTAACTTATTTTGTGACAGGCAGTTACAACTCTAAAACATCTTTACCTGGAATATCCTCGGCTGTACAATACAAGTGTCGTTTGCTCTTTCATGCCAGATGTTGTCTATAAGGTAAAGTTTCCATTTGGAATTGTATTATTACCTTAATATTTGGTGAGGATTTTAACTTGGACAATTTCAGTGTTACATACATAAGTAGTATGTGTTACACATATGAATTCAGGGGAAGGTGGGCAGTATATTATAGTTAATTGGCCTTCAGAGTCTAATGACTTGCAGGTGACTTTTAGTGTCACTTAGACACTAGAAAATTTGGGAGACTGCTTTTCTCCATCTTTCAATGCCAAAGAGGTAACTTTTCTTTGAAGACATTAAACTATTCACAAGTCTTCAATATGTTTATCCCTCTCCCTTGAAGAGAAACATTTAGATCATTCTTACAAATGAAAATGTCAGCAAAGTAAACTGGCATTTGGGTGAATTCCTGCGATTCTAGTGCCTCAACCAGATCACATTCATGCTCCTCCAAAAAAACATTGATTTCTTCATGAAGTTCAAAGAAGCAGATTAAACCTTGTCCTCATGACAACCAACAGACAAAAAGAAAACAATGCTCACTGGTCAGATCCTCACAAAATAGTTTGAAGTTGTGATGGTTTAAAGCATGCCCCCTAATCCAGTTGATGATCTTCAGTATTAAGGATTTTCTTCAAATTTAGGGGCAGTGTTTTTGATGTCAAAGCATGGTGATGAAGGAAACAGTGGGTAATGTGTAAGTCTGGAATCTTCTTTTTCATCAATGCAGAAAAGTCAGATTTATTTCCAAACATTGCATGTGTCCCATCAGTGCACAGAAACAATGACTTCAATATCTAATGGTCCATACAGACAGGTAGGATACCACAGTTACCTACCTTGGTTATGCGAAGATAAACTGTCAGGTGGGAATGCTATGGGGACACAGTGTGACTATTAGACTACTCTCTTATTCCTTGACGCTCATAATAATTATAAAAGAGGTTCATACTGAGCGTCTATCAGGTGTGACGCACTATATCAACCTGTATCATGACTGTACTTCCTCTAATAATTATGCATATGCATGTACTTCTAGGCTTGTGTAAATGTGCTACTTGAGTGACAAGGTTTTTTTTATTATTATTAAATAAATTTTATTATTAAAAACATAAAAAACATTCAAATATCCAAACATTCCAAATACAATCAAATCCTAATCCTAATTGAACAGTTATCGTAAATCAAGTATCCATTATCTATTAATAGATATCAATTATCTATTAATATCAACCCTTACTTCTTAAAAGGATGGGTGGGATTCAGGATTTTATGTTCTGTTTAATATATCTGTATGGAAATTGTAATGTTGTAAGCCGCCCCGATTGCTCTGCAGAGGGGCGGGATATTATTATTATTATTATTATTATTATTATTATTATTATTATTATTATTATTATTATTCACCATATCCATTGAGAATCATACATTATCTATAGCAGCCTCATAACTTTCAAATTACTCTAATCCATGGGGATACCATCCTGGGAAGTTTCTTTCAAATCTTCTTTTCCTTTCTTTCTCCCAATCGTCTTTTCTATCTCCCTTTGTCTTTCTCCTACTTCTCTTTTATCCTTCCTTACCTCTCTTTCCTCTTCCCTTCCTCTCTCAAAGTTTTCACCTTCCATCTTCATTTAATCTTTCCTCCATGTCCTTCACACATTTTGATCTTCCACTTCCCACCCTCCTTCTACTACATGCACGTACCATCTGCAACTTGCTTTCTTCCTTCATTCGCTCCTTTCCCATTCATTTCTCTCTTCCAATACTCATTCTCGTAATTTAAACTTCCTTCCTACCCTCACTGGATTATTATTTGTAAGTATTTAACCTCCTTTTCTCTATATTTTGTTTTCTTTTTGTTTATTCCCCATATTAAATAACATTTCACTAGAAGCTTTTTCTTTCTAGATTTGTTGCTCCGATTATCGTGCCTTATGTGTTTCCATAATTCATTCTCTAATCGTTAGGAACCAATCATATTTATGCTTTTACTTACCTATCTCCTTGCTTCACTTTTGCTTCTTTCTTAATAAATAATTTTATTGAATCTTTGTACCTATTTTCAATAAATCTTATCAATAAATCTTATCAATTTTCATTGTGTTAGTATTAAGGCTATTTGCTTTTTTCGCTCTCTAGTATACTTTTTATCTGCTTATTTATATTCTTTGTAATTCCTAATTTATATTCCAAAACTTAAACGTATTTTGGTTAACTAATATTATAACTATTAAAATAATCCACTGGATAAAATCCTATTTATAGCTACTGGTAACATTGTTTTCATTATTTGTTTTTTCCACTTCTTATCCTCTATCCTTTATTTGATATGCGATTATCGAGGATTTTCCCCAGTGCTTTTCTAAATACTTCAAAATTGGTGACCATTCACCTAGGTCATTTTCTGTATTTTTATCTCTAAGATATTGTGTTAATATATCCATTTCTGTGGCATCATAAAATTTGGTTATCCATTCATTCATATTTGGTACAATCTTCTTCTTCCAATTCTGTCGTAATGTTACCCTCGCGGTAGTAATTAAATAAAAGAGAATTTTACCTACTTCTCTTTCTAAATCCTTCTCCCACATGTTTAGTAAATACATTTCGGGTCAGATTGCTATATCTTTATTTAGAATCACTTTAATTTTTTCATTAACTTCTATCCAATCTCTCTCCACTACTTTGCATGTCCATAAACAGTGGTAAAGTGTGCCTGGTTCTTTGCCGCATTTCCAGCATATATTGCTACTTGATTTATAAATTTTAGCAATCCTTACCGGAGTTAGATACCACCAAAAAACATTTTATAAAAATTTTCTCTGAGGTTTTGTGAAGCTGTGTTTCAATGTTGTTGTCCAGGCAAATTCCCACTTCTCCAATTTTATTGAATAACCAAAAAATTTTGCCCACTGGATCATGTTATCTTTAACAATTTCCTCTTCTAAATCCCATCTTAATAAGAGTTTATAAAATTTCCTTATCCGTTTATTTTCTCCAAGCCAGATTCTATCCATCTCGTTATAGCTAGGGTCTATTCCTTTAGATTTTAGATCCGATTTATAGCAGTCAGTGAATTGTCTATGTTTAAACCAATCTAATGAGTATCCATCCTCATTTAATTCCATTTGTGTTTTCATTTTGTAATCTCCTGCACCTTCTTTTTTAAGTAGATTACCATAGGTTATCCATTTATTTGTATATCTCATTTCCCTTCTATGGATCGCCTCATGGGGGGAAAACCACATCGGAAATTTGGGCATAATCCTTCCCTTATATTTATTCCAGATTTTCATGAGGGGCCTTCTAATACAATGATTATTGAATTCTTTGTTTACCCTAATTTTGTCATAGCCTAGGTATGCATGCCATCCATAACTCAGACCTTCCCCTTCCAATTCTAAAAGTTCTTCCGAATCTAATATTATCCAGTCTCTGATCCATGTAAAGCAACATGCCTCAAAATAAGTTTGTAAATTGGGTAGCCCCAGTCCTCCTCTTTCTTTCACATCCTATAAGCCGAATTCCTGGTCTCTTATTTTGCCAAATAAATTTACTTATGTCTCTATGCCATTGTTTGATACACTTATCGTTCATCAAAATCGGAATCATTTGGAATAAGAAAAGTATTTTTGGGAGTATCACCATTTTTATTGTTGTGATTCTTCCCAAAAGAAAGTTTTTTTTTTGCTCCATTGTTTTAGATCTTTCTTGATTGCTGTCCATGTTTTGTTATAATTGTTTTCAAATAGATCTACTGTATTGAGTGACAAGGTTTTTGATGAACGCTGTGTCATACCGCACTCAAATCAATACCATAATTTATGTGAGAGTAACTCCTAGACAAGTGAACAACACTGTGTAGTTGGTTAATTTCACTGCCAATAAACTCTCATCTCACTAGTGTAAATGAATGAATTGATTGGGCTACCAGAATATGGAGAAATACACAAAGGAGATTTATGTCTCTTTTGACTTGGGCAGCAGGAGACTGGAGTGTGTTACCTCCTGTCTCCTTGGTACTCCTCAGTCCCTTGCATTATATATGGGGAAGTCAGTGGCAATGAGGGAGGCATTTGATTGGCTGGAAAAAGCAGGGATATGGACAGGATTGGCTGAATTAATTCAAGTGACAGAGGGAGGCACAGTGTGTGTAAGCAGAGGTGATGGGGAAGCTGAGGCCCAAGGGGTGAAGTACTTACGAATTCTTGCAATCATGAATTTATGAGTGAAGCAATATATAATTATTATGTCAGATGTTGTCTTATAATGATTTTAAAAGCAATACTCTTGACAATCAGTTACTTTATTTATAATTCTGTTATTCTCTCCTTTAGATTAAATAAACAGTGGGGCTATTACCTACGCAACATAACCACCTGCTGCCACTTTTCAGAGCCCACTTAAGCTGGCTGAGTGAGGATTCGTGACATGATTCAAGGACATGAACCACTCTTTGTTGCACCCCCTGAAATTCCATTTCACACCTCCTGTGGGTGTAGGCACCCCAGATTAAGAACTCTGTTTTAGATTGTTGATATTCCTTCCTTTTATCTTCAGTCCTCCTTCTGAATTAAACCTGCTCTTCTTATGAGGCCTGATAAGGTGCTAAATGCTGGTGAGATTTTGGTGCTAGTCAGGCTTCCTAGGGCTTGGAAGCATAACTAGTTAAATTGTTTAACATGTTTTTAGCCACTTTCAATTATTTTTTACTTTCCTGAATCAATCAAATTGATTTTATGATATGACATCCTAGGGTGAGATGGGATATAAATATTTTAATAAACAAATATTAGAGTCAAGATTGGAATCACAAATGTCATTTACAACACACCATCTGAGTTTCAGTCAAGATGCATTTATTCTAGTTTCTTTTCTTTGTCTTTTAGATGAGAAAAGCTGATAGGAATGTTATAACTGCTCTAACTCACAGACCATGGAGTTTTAGTCACTTTGGAGATGGGAAACCTCGCTTTGAATCCTTCTGGAAACACTATTTCATGATGGCATTGGATGTTGTTGTAGACTGGAGCATGCACAATTTTCTATGGCACTTATGTGGAGTTTCAGTTTTTCTGATACAGAAAAATTATGTTTCACAGTAAGTAGAAAACCTTGATCTCAGGGAATACAACTTTCAGAGGGTTGGGAGAAGAGTGTAGATATACCTCAGATAGAGTAGGTCTTTACAGAGATACCAAAACATAGTGTATATCAATCATGGAATTTATATTGAGCTTGTCATTATAGAAACTATGTGGGTATTTTACTCAATGATATTTTTAAATGCTTTTTCACATTTATAATACTATAAATGTTTCATGAGGCATCAGCTGCCAGTCCCTCAAGAGTTTCTAGAAGAGAATGGGCCCAGTTATAGTTTTAGTCCCTGGCATACTGGGAAAAGGACGAGTTTCTTATTTGTAACTAGTTCTTCAAGCAGTCATCAGTGAACTCACACACATAATAATAATAATAATAATAATAATAATAATTTGTATCTCGCCCCTCTGCAGAGCAATCGGGGCGGCTTACAACATTAAAATTTCCATACAGATATATTAACACAATCTAAACTGAACATAAAAATCCCAAATCCCACCCATCCTTTAAGAAGGGTTCTTCTTATTCCAGGCCCGATGGTGCTGGGCCTGTTGTCTTTCCCCCAGATGACATCGGATGGAATGGAGGGAGGGCTCTTCATCTTATTCCAGGCCCGATGGTGCTGGGCCTGGTGTCTCTCCCCCAGATGACATCGGATGGAATGGAGGGAGGCCCGATGAAACATGGGTGTTTTGAACAGCTCCCAGAAGCCTCAGCCATGTTGGCCAATAGCTCCTGGGATTCTGGGAGCTGAAGTCCCTCAGCCCTTAAAGGGGAAAGGTTGCCTATCCCTGCTCTAAAGGTCTTCTCTTTTGCTGTTGGGATTAGGACTTGCCTGTTGAAGTAGGCTTGCAGGATGGAAGAGACTTGGTATCTGGGACAACACAGTTAAGGGCTGAAGGACCATTTCTGGGTTGAGTAGCGGTGAGACCAAGCCTGAGAACAGCAGGGGAATTGCTGTCCATGAGTAGGGAAATTAATTTGCTCATCTTTTAGGTGTGTTCCAGATGGTCATTGGTCTTGCTGTTAAAGAGCCCCTCTTTGTTGAATGGGAAAGCCTTGATTGTGGCACAGGCCTGTGAGAGAGGCTTGAGGATTTCAGCCAAGCCTGCTTGTGGAGGGCAGTAGAGCCAGCTAGGTTCTTGCCATTATACTCTGCTCCATGTCAGGCTGAATTGAGTTGTTGGGCTGCTAGAGAATGGGCCTCAGCTTGAAAGATTTCCACAATATGCTTGTCCTCATCTGGTGGTTTATTGTAGTTTTTTTTTTGTGTATGGGGGGGGGCGTCGTGTTCCCAAAGATGTTGTTGGTATATCCCCATACAAGTGAAGTAATTAGCTATGTGGAAGAACAGGAATAAATGGAATAAAATTTATTTGCAATGAGATCCAATTTCTTGCCCTCCTTGTCAGACAGGGTGGGGTGTTTGGTGAAGCTAGAGGTGAATTGTGAAGACTCCACTATTACAGAATTTGGTTTAGGATGGTGGACCCAGTCATCAAGTCTATAGACAGAATGTGTAGAGACTATTGACCTGTTTGGCAGTGGGTGGGATGATAGAGGGAGTGGGTTAAGATCTGTGTGCCACCTAAAGAAGAGATAGGAGTATTGGGATGGAGGCTGGTGTGGATGCTCTATCCTGAATGTTTGGGTCAATGTTTCTTCCATGGTCTGGTTGTTGGATACCAAGGTCTAAGGCATTAGCCATCCCCATCATCTGTTCTGTAAAAGACTCAATGTGGGTACCCCCAGTAGGTGCGGGAAATCTTTGATGCACATGATGAAATTGGGAGACTTGCCACCAGACCACTGTGGAGAAGGAAGAGATCTCTTATAAATAGTGGGTTCATGGAGGAACCAGAGGGGGAAGATCTGCAATTGGTTGTGGTTGAGGAATGGTGGTGTGTTAATCTCGTGTGGTTCTAGTATGGGAACAAGACCGGGAATGTGGCCTTTTGGGAGAGGATGTTGAGGGAGCCCTGACCGGGCTGGATGGCAGAGGTGGCAGGAGAGGGAATGTTCTCCCTGTCCATCCCAACTCAGTTTGGAGAACTCATGAATAGGAAAGATGTCAAGTGTCTTCAGGATGTCTGTGTTGTTTGTTTTCTTGCTGGCCTCGTGTGTTCCATTATGGAATTTGATGGATTGGAGTTGGAGTTGGAAGTTTATCTGAGATTATCTCCATACTATGGAAGGATGACTGTGTCAAAGTGGTCGGAACCAAATGGGTCAGTATCAAAGAGTGCCTCTTAGGGGCAAGAGCCTCCGAAGTCAAATCCCCAAGTGAGCGTTTAAGTATGATGCAGACAGACGAGCCCAACGCAGAGTTGGGTGGAGCATTGTCGATGTGGAGGAGCATCCCATGCCAGCCAAAGCTTGATGATAAAGGAGGACTTTGAGTCAGGAAGAATAGTTTTTGTGAACCTGTAGCATAAAGGCATTGCAATGAATACAGGATATATGACATTATGGGCTTCTCCAAGGTGAAGTAGGAAGCAAGAATGCTCATGGCAGCCAGGTATTTTAGCACTGCATGCGGTGCACTTTTTAAACAAACCATTCAAGGACATGGTCAAAGAAATCATAGCAGCAGAAAGAGTGCTTATGAGAGAAGAGAATGATCAGGTCAAACTGAGTTTTTGAAGGAAAACCCAAGTTTGCAGAAGAGTAGTTGGCAAACAGGCCAAGGTCTTACACATTGAAAGTGTGTTCCTATGAAGCTGCTGTAGCAGTGGAAGGAAAGGAAGTGAGGTCACTGAGCAGGAACCAAAAATTAAGGCTGCTGTGGGCTAAGGCCAAATAGCTCTATAGATTCTGAACAAGGCATTGTGCAGGCGTAGAAAACCCATGTTTGTGAGTCAGACCATAAAGAAGTACAGCATTGTCAGTCCTCCACAGGAAATAGCTCAAGAAGCACTGCTCTGAGTAAAACAAAAATGCTGGAAAAGGGATGAATAAGAAGGGGTATCGTTGTAAAGGAACCTATGTGTTTTATTCTAGTCACAGTGTAGTCATATTTTCACATCATTTTTCTTGTCCCCTTTAGGGAGTATGTACAACAGTGGTCATCTAAAGGAGTTCAAGTTGTTGCCTGGACAGTGAACACTTTTGCTGAAAAAATGTACTATGAAAATGTTCTCCAGAGCAGCTATATCACTGATAGCTTACTAGAGGACTGTGACCCTCACTATTAGTTTTGGCCTCACTGGATCCTTCTGTGCTTGCTTTATCAGGCAGACTGAAGTTCAAAAGCAATGGAACATCTAGGATTCATATGATCAAGGATGCACTGAAACTCTTGAGATGGAATTATTATAATGCAGACTGCATCAGATTGTGTTCTTCCGTCATGCTGGATTAAGATTTTAACATTACAATCATTTCTAGTCTTAGAAAAAGAGAATGGAAAATCTTGATAAGATATAGCTGTAAGGCCTAAAGAAAAAAAAATCATATTGAGTTAATGGACTTAGGACAATACATGTGTTGGAGTTGCAGGGGATTTACACTTAGCCCAAAAAAGCAGCTTGAAAATAGCTGGATACTTGGCTTTCACAAATTACTGATGAAACTTGAAACACATTAGTTGGTATTTAGTAAAGGAGCAGCAAGGAAGGGAGACACTTTATACTCCTTTAAGACAGAAACAACTACAGCCAGATTGTATATGCTCCCACCTTCAGGAGGCTGCAGTTGTCAAGGAAAACAAAAATATAATACTGTGCTTGGATTTCCAAGGAATGTTAACTATGAACCCTGACATTTTGTTTCTCCAGCAAAGCAATGACAAACAGCACAAAATGTAAGGTTTGTGATATCTAGCAGATTTTGAAATAGTATGCAAAGGGATCCTGCAGGACCTTTGAGACTAACTGAACGACAGAAGCAAAGAGATTCCACCGCAACTTTAGGAGGCACTTCCTGACAAGTAAGGGCTGTTTGACAGTGGAACACTCTCCCTCAGAGAGTGGTGGAGTCTCCTTCTTTGGAGGTCTTGAAACAGGCTGGATGGCCACCTGTCAGTAATGCTTTGATTGAGAGTTCCTGCATGGCATGGGGGTTGGACTGGATGGCCCTTGTGGTCTCTTCCAGCTCTGTGAATTCTATGAGCTTTCATAGACTTGAGCCTACTTGAGGAAAAAAAGCTCATGCTATCAACTTCTATCTTTCAGTTAGTCTCAAAGGGTGCTGCAAGACCCCTTTGCGTACTGGTTTTCCAGACTAACACAACTATATGTTTGAATTTGTATCAAGGTTTGTGCTTTTTACCTTGCAACAAAGGGCACTGTGATATGTGCAATTCCACTCCATTTCAAACACTCTTCTGGATGTGATTCAGAGTGACCTAAAACTTATTATGGAGTGCATACAAACCATACCTTATCGTTTCCCACATTGTTTGTCTATATGATTTATAGGCACACAGAATGGAGAGTGTCCTGCATTGCAAGAAAGTGTTGGGTAGGGCATGCTTCAATTTATTGTCATAAAGGACACTCTTCAGGAGGTGTTGGTGTTAATATTTGTGGAGTGTTTCAAAGCTTATTATGGTAGTATACATCCAGTTTCTCGTAATTTTCACCTGGGTCATCATGCATTAAAATGCCAGTGGTCTTGGTGGAACCGAATTGTTAGTTAAATGAGACAGTGTTATCCACTGATATGATATGTTCTAATTAACATCTTGAGATGGAGGAGCATTTCAATGCTGCTCTCATTAAGTGCCATAAATAAGCTTTATTTTGAACTTTTACATGAATAAGGAACTGGGCATAGAGAAAGTAACTGACTTCAGCATTGTTCAGTTTCTGTTGTTTACAAGACATATGGATACTTTGGGAACAGAGACTGGGCCAGCTGGCAACCAAAAATGCCACTTCTGTTGTACAGAAAAATAAAAACATCCTCATCAGCTGATTTAAAGTATGCAGCTGCAAAGTGAGGGAGAAAGGTTTCTGTTTACAAAGCTGCAACATTTGTTTTTGTGAGTGATGTGATACTCCTCATTCCTTCCCCCACCCACAACTGAATAGCACTTAAGAAATGCATAATCTTATTTACATTCCTTATAAATTGCTGTTTAATTTTTTAAAAATCTGATCAGAACAGCAAAAATAAAATAAGTCAGTCAGATTATTACAAACAGTTTCAGAGCAAGCTTTGGCAATTCTGAAAAAGGATGTTACAATAATCAAGAATAAGAATTCTTTTGAAAATGTGGCTTATCTCGCCTATAAATCAAACACTTTAGGAAAAATAATTTTGGTTTGATGATGAGCTTCATCCTGTCATCGGTCTGTTTTTTTCAAAAATAAAGCGAAACTGCATCAAGTTAAAGTGCCATTTTTGATACAAAAAACAGTGGGTTATTTTTAATTTAATTTTTAAAGTTGTATAGATCTTGTTAGTGCAAATACCAAAGTTCTGGATCAGAAGAACTGCTTTTTGCATTTTGCATCATGTGCTTTCTTCACCATCCATTTTCCATTCAGCCTCTTGCCTGGCTCTCAAAGCTAAAGCCAAAGCTTCAGAGATCCCAACATTCCTGGCTGACTGGTCATCCTCTCTAACTCCTCCTGTAGCCAAAAGAAAGGCATGCTAAAGCAGTGGTATTATCATCTTTGATACAAGACACTAACACTCCTAATCTAGTTATAGACTGAGGCATTATTTGAAGTAAAGTGTGTAATACTTCTGTCCTTGGTGATACGCAACCCCCCCCACACACACACAATCCACGCATATATTTGGACACCTGAGGAAGAGAATCCTATCCACATGAACCTCTGCATGAGTAATTTCCAGGAGCCTTACCTCATGAGTAAAGAAAGCCCAAACAGAACAGGCTATATTTCTCTACAGCACTTACTTCGTCTTCCTGAGAGATGTGATAATAAAAGTGTGCTTTTTGTTATGCTGGAAAAATCAGTCTGACAAAAGGCAGACTTTTACAACACTCTCCCTCGGAAAAAGAATGGAGGTACTATGACAGCATGTGGAGAGACATGGAGGAAGCCACTACTCTTACGCAACAATACTCCAGATCCTGGAACTGCATGAGCAGGGCTCCAGAATTAGAGGAAGCTTACATGCAGCAAGATCTACACAGTTGTTCATCCACATAAATGTGGAGCCAAGAAGAGCATCCATCATTGCAGATTGGATTACAAGGCAAACCCCCACAACCCTTTTCTGTGCACTGTACCTGTGGTTTCTGGGTTCCCTCCTCCAAATCCTTTGTATTCATAGACCTCAGGGACAAACTCGTATTATTCATGCATGCTAAACTCATCATTTCCATTAAAAAACAAACAGCTGTGCAGCCCAGACTGAACTACTTGCATCATGGTTCCTGCTGGAAATGTCTTCCTTTACTGTTTGTCTTCAGAGGTGTTTTTCAATTCTGCTGCTATTATTTAAACATGAATAGTTGGGTCTAGAGTTTCAGCTCCCCAAGAGAGTGTAATGTGTGTTGAACAAGTTGGCTTTAGACCTTCCTCTAATGAGAGCCTAATGCTTGCAGACGGGGTCAGGTTCATGCATTTGGCCCTGCTTATGTCTCTGTGAAGAGTTATTCACATGGAAAAGAAGCGGGTTTTCCAATTATGCCACCTGCCTAAGTGTGCCTGGTTTGTTGCTTACCATGAGAGAAGCTGGTCATTTCAGATATTCTGGCAGACTAAAAGGGAAAAAAGTAAAACAACAGTTTAACATGCATACCATTAAAAAAAATACCCCAAATCAGGGATTTCTTAGTTTGACACATTAAAAAAAACATGCTTGCTTTAGACTCTTCATTCTCCCATGTTATCTAACCAGCCAGGAAATAGGACAGTCTCTCTGCTTCTCATTTGTGCCAAATTAATTACAAAACATGTCTTGGTAATTTCTCACAGCCCTCTTTAGCATCTGAGTAAACTAAAGCAAAGCTGTCATTTAAAACAGTGAACAGAACAACTACTGGTGCTTTAACAAAGGGATTGAGAGATTTGGGGGAGGGATAAACAGCTGCCAAATAGGCTTTACTGGCCATATATTGGCCATTACTGCTTACCAGGGGAGCTACAGAGTCTCCCAAAATGAAGTATCCTTGACAAGAACTAGAATTTCCTTCTGTATTACCATTATGCAAAAAGAAGATCATCCGAGAACTGCAGAATAGCACCCCTTCCCAAAAAGCTATCATTACACAACTTCTAAACTCTGCCCTGGGTTCCAGAACTGCAATTTTAGGGAAGAACAGCAAGCAAGCGCCATCAGCTGAACAGTTCTGCTGCAAGAGAGCAAGGGCTGACAACTTCCCTCTATTTTGTGCTACCTGAACAGGTGACACAGGTGTGGAAGGCTACAAAGAAAGGCATAATTCAGAAGACAATAACTGAATACAAGTGACCCAAAGTGTATGCAATCTCTCTTGAATATCCACTCTTACCTCAGCATAGTCTCTTTCTTTTGTTCTTGGAGAGCTTTCAATGGAGTTGGGCAATGAAAAATGCATTTGGTGGGCAGGCAGCTGGTGAACAGAAGAGTGTCTCTGGAAGAAAAAACTTCCAAGATTAGGTATACCTGGTATACTTGACTGGGTGTGAATGACTGGACACACAATATCCATTTTTGACCACACTCTGGACCAGGGGTAGGCAACCTTTCCCCTTTAAGGGCCGAGGGACTTCAGCTCCCAGAATCCCAGGAGCTATTGGCCAACATGGGACTATTGCCCAACATGGCTGAGGCTTCTGGGAGCTGAAGTCCCTCGGCCCTTAAAGGGGAAAGGTTGCCTACCCCTATTGAAAATGGTGGTACACATGGAAGAGACAACCAGAAAGTGAGTATAGCAGCCACCCTTTCAGACGCATATACCAAGGAACAAGTCGGAGTCCTCAAGAGCGGTTCAACTAGGAGGCATTTATTAAGAAGTGTTAACTAAAGAAAAGTGGGAGACGGGGGCACCAAGTACTTCCGTGTTATTTTAATTGTTGGGGAAATTAGCTTTTGCAGGAGGCTTGGTAATCTTTAGGACTGTTTACACCTGTATATACCAGTAGTAACTGAGGAGAATTCCAGGTTTGGGTGAACTATGGGAGTTTTATGTAGAAAAATGCAGAGTGCAATCACACACACAATAGTAATCCACATAGACAAAACATTCAGAGCTAACTGAAAAGGAAATATGGAAATTGGCTAGCTGAGTCTGAGGGGTTTGCAGGGGTGTGCGATAATTACTTGTCTGATGAGTAGACCATGGAAAGATGGAGTGGCTGAGACTGGGAGATCTGAGGGCAACACAGAACGTACACAGAGTGCAGAGGCGTATGCCGGCTGTGTGCATAGAGGCGAAGTTTTAAGACCAATATTTGTACCTGATAACTACCCTCTGGGAGTGTGCTTGGTGATCTCTAGCACTGTAACAAAGGTCTGATGGCTTTCCCAGGAATCAACAATGGGATTCCAGACTGGTCGATGACTTTTAGTGTGACAAAACAGCAATTGGAACAAGTTATGCCTGGGATGGAAGGACAGGGAAATCTGGTTGGGAACCCAACAGGGGGAAGGCAAGGAGGTTGGCTTACTGCTTTGGGTTCAAAGAGATCCTTTGTCTCAAGTTGCAAGGGGAAATGCAGATGATATGGGGCAGTGAAGCAGCATTTAACATGCCTTTGTAGCTTTGATGGTCTTAGTACCTGGATGTACACATCTCAGGTCATGTTCCTTTTCTCCTGGGAACTGACCTAGTGTTCCTGAAAGGTCATCAATCTCTCAAGAACTGGTTATCTCTAAATATGACATAGGAGGACCCCAAAATGCATTGTGGGGTATGCAGGGTGTGCTAATAGAAGTGGTCTTGGGGCCTTACAAGTTACAGGGCCAGTAGACAAGGATGAAATGCCAGACCTAGTAGACTTAAGCAGTGGGGCAAAGGAAGACCTCTGTGAATAGATTGCACAAGGCACTGAAGTTATGTACAAATAGAACTGTCCCATTCTACCTCTTGCTCTTTTTGCTCTTTTCACCACCGTAAACAGTGTCCTAAGAAAGATAAAAGGGGGACTCAGTTTGTGGGAAATTCCTCCATCCTACATCAAGATCTCTGTATTAACCAGTCCCTTTGTATGTTCTATAATATATACAGCAGGGAATAAAGTTGATTATCATGTTTTCAGCTAAAAGCCTAGCAAGGGATGCTGGCAAGATTCATCATGGCCTGACTGTAGGTAAATCAGGATCCTACACCACTTCTTGCTGTGTGCTGGACCAGTCAACCACTGCTCATATGAATTGGGTAACCTGGATCAAAGAGACTGCACAGCTGGAAATTTAGTCCTAGTCCCCAGATCATACAAATGTAAGAAAAGCAATCCTGCGTTAGATAAAAGGCCCATCTAGTTCAACATACTGTTTCTACCGTCTTCCCTGTGTTTTCCCATATTGTCACACGAACTATGCTGACACTGCAGATCCATCAAGTCATCCAGGATCTGCAGACTCACCATGCATGGTAACCACTGCAAAGGTGGGCATGTCTAATAGTACAGGAATTTAAAAAAAAACTGATTTACAATGTAGGTAGCTATTTGGCACTATGTAGGTTCCCGAGTCCACCACCTCCATCTGCTGGCAATACTTAGGAACAACAATTGCACTGCCTTTTGTACTTATACAAATGCAGAACTGGCTAATTTATTCCAATGGCTATGGCCTGGGCCCCTTCAAGCAGGGCTCACTAAGCTCTTCTTAAGTTTTTCCTGGCCCAGCAGCAGGTGGCTGGATCACTCCTTTAATTCTTTATCTGGTATCAGTTTTGAGCACTGTAGGGAAATGGATGCATTCTTAAATCCAGCCATCCAGCATATTTTGGAATGCCTTGTAAACTCCCCAGGGTGCACTGCAAAAAGAGAGGGCTGACCAGAATTCACATTCCCCAAACTCCCTTCAAATCTACACCCGCCCATGAAAATGATCCACTTTTATTCAGTGATTAGAAAAAAAAGTCCATAGCCAAGCTGGGCAGGGATTATGTGAGCTCTGGAGACTATTAGGCTGGTTGCTACAAAACAGGGGTAGGCAACCAGATGCGGCCCCCCGAGGCTTTTGGACCAGCCCCAGGCCGGTCCTGCCGCCGCCCCCCCGCCGCCATGATGATATTGATTATTGTTGTTATTACTTGTTCTTGGGGTTTTCTTGACAAAATCTCCACAGGGTTTTGCCATGGCTTTTCTGGGGCTGAGAGAGTGTGCATGCACACTCTCTCAGCCCCAGAAAAGCCATGTGCATGCACACTGTAAATTATTATTTTATTTATTTATTTATTTATGATGCTTTGGGCCCCCAATTGTCTGAGGGACAGCAACCTGACCCCTGGCTCAAAAAGATTGCCTACCCCTGCTACAAAAGATACACTCTTTAGATTGTAAGAAGAGAAATTTCCCCATTACTAACTGAAAAAGTACAAGCCTCACTTTTCAAGCACCAGCACAAAGTCATGTTGTATATGTATAGGATGGAGGAAAGCTCTCTCTTGCCCCCTTTTATAATAAGCAAAGCAACATTTTAAAAGCCTGTATGCTTGGAACTAACCTCTGGCTGCTCTCCCAGATTTGTGGGTTTAGATGCTTGTAGAGCATGCAACTTCTTCAACAGAAACATTTTATCTTTGCCTTCCTGCAAATCAAGAAACATCTCAATATTAGAGGATGCAGAGAAAGAAAACTTTCTAATTTTATACTTTGCATGGCATTGCTTTTCTCCTTCCTCGCAAAATGGACCATGTTCAAGTCAAACGACATATAGATAAGGACAGGTTGCACACCTGTAACAGTATTTCTTCGAGTGGTCATCTGCGAATTCACACAAATGGGTTCTGGCTGCGCATGCACAGACAAAACCCATTTGTGTGATTCGCAGAGACCACGAAGAAGAAATGTACTTCTTAAACACAAGCGTACTTAAAAGTGTGCCACTACTTTGAAGGAAAAGCAGCTGCATTGCTCCAGTCCACAAACATATTGTCAAAAATCATCTTCAAAGGAAAATAGCAGTTTGAGGAGGGAGCAGACTCTAGTCCAGTTCGGAAGCATGTTCCATTAGGGTCCTGATTTTGCTGCTTCTTCGAAACAAAATGTGGACAGTGTCAACTTTTTAAAAGTGTGTGGTGTGAAAGCTAGTGGTGGGTTGGGCCTAAGCAAAAAGTAGGCAGGACTTTATGCTTTCTTCCTCTGATATCATTTTCTCTCTCCCCATCCCCATCCCCCAGTTCTCAGCAGGAACTGATAACTTGCAGAGATTTCAAAAATAGCCTGAGGACTGCAAGTGTCCATCCTCAGAGCAGTCAAATAATTATATGACTGCCATCAATTTCAGTGCATTTTGAATTAGACAGGAGAGTGGCCATCACAGGGCCATGTGGATAGGGAAGGGGAAATGGAGGGGGAAGGAGGGAGAAAGAGAAAGACAGAGAGTGGGGCAGACATAAAGAGAGATTAAGCTTTGTGCCAGAGGATGGACATCTGAATTAAAACATCTGGTGCCCTGTGATTAGGAGTTGCTCCCTTTCTACAGAAGCACAATGACAAATTAAGATCGTATGAAGATCAGCAAAATAAATGAAGAATCATAGAATCATACAAGCAAGGTCCAGGTAAACCCTGTCTTCCAGAACACAAAAAGAACAAGTCAAGGCCCTCATCCATGTCTGATGCACAGACATGTCTGATTCCATGTCTGATTATGGGTAGCAGCCCAAAAACAACTTACATTGACAATCTGTTCTTGTAGTAGTTTAACCATTATTTTCCGTCCATCTATAATTTGCCAGTAGAGGTATGTAATAATCCTAAAATAGAGTTGAGAAATTAAAATCAGCTTTTTATCTGAAAGTAAAGTATGTCCCATTTTCTTATTTAACAGCTTAATTTTATAAAAGGTTAGGTTTTATTTTAATAATATTTTATGTACCTGAACCTGTACAGGCTCACTGCAGGCAAGAAACTGAATCTCCTATCTTTATATCAGTTTGCAGTTCAGAGACTCAAGAAAGTAGATAGCTGCCATTCACACTACATTTTAAAGTACCGTATTTTTCGGCATATAAGACGCTCCGGCATATAAGACGCACCCAATTTTAAAGGAGGAAAATCTAGAAAAAAAAGATTCTTAACCAAATACTGTAGTAAAATATTTTATATCAACTGTATAAAGTTAACAGCAGTTTAAGAACAATGTTAAGTTGTAAATGTAAATTTAAGCCAGCAGCAGGGCCAGGTATTGCACAAATTCCCTGCCCAACTTTCTTGCAAGTCTCCTGTCGCCTTATGGTGACTCCATGAATTTCTTAGGGATTTCTTAGGCAAGAAAGACTCGAGAAGTGGTTTTGCCAGTTCCTTCCTCTGAAATACAGCCTGCAGCACCTGGGATTCTTTGGCGGTCTCTCATCCAAGGACTATCCAGGGCTGACCCTGCTTAGATTCCAAGATCAGATGGACTGGTACCTTTGGAGTTTTTAGGCCATTGTCTTATGGAGTAATTTATGGCTTATTTTGACCCTACCATGAGGGTTTTCTTGTAAGATTTCTTCAAGGGTTTTTTTTTGCCATTTCCATCCTCTGCACCCTCTGAGGCTGAGACAGTGTAACTTGGCCAGGGTACTAATCCAGTGCCTTGGAGTAATTTCTGGATCATTTGGATCCTACCATGAGCGTTTTCCTGGCAGATTTCTTCAGAGGAGGGAGTTTGCCATTTCCACCCTCTGAGGCTGAGACAGTGTAACTTGGCCAGGGTAATAATCCAGTGCCTTGGAGTAATTTCTGGCTCATTTTGATCCTACCATGAGCGTTTTCCTGGCAGATTTCCTCAGAGGAGGGAGTTTGCCATTTCCACCCTCTGAGGCTGAGACAGTGTAACTTGGCCAGGGTACTAATCCAGTGCCTTGGAGTAATTTCTGGATCATTTGGATCCTACCATGAGCGTTTTCCTGGCAGATTTCCTCAGAGGAGGGAGTTTGCCATTTGCACCCTCTGAGGCTGAGACAGTGTAACTTGGCCAGGGTACTAATCCAGTGCCTTGGAGTAATTTCTGGATCATTTGGATCCTACCATGAGCGTTTTCCTGGCAGATTTCCTCAGAGGAGGGAGTTTGCAATTTGCACCCTCTGAGGCTGAGACAGTGTAACTTGGCCAGGGTACTAATCCAGTGCCTTGGAGTAATTTCTGGATCATTTGGATCCTACCATGAGCGTTTTCCTGGCAGATTTCCTCAGAGGAGGGAGTTTGCAATTTGCACCCTCTGAGGCTGAGACAGTGTAACTTGGCCAGGGTACGAATCCAGTGCCTTGGAGTAATTTCTGGATCATTTGGATCCTACCATGAGCGTTTTCCTGGCAGATTTCCTCAGAGGAGGGAGTTTGCCATTTGCACCCTCTGAGGCTGAGACAGTGTAACTTGGCCAGGGTACTAATCCAGTGCCTTGGAGTAATTTCTGGATCATTTGGATCCTACCATGAGCGTCTTCCTGGCAGATTTCTTCAGAGGAGGGAGTTTGCAATTTGCACCCTCTGAGGCTGAGACAGTGTAACTTGGCCAGGGTACTAATCCAGTGCCTTGGAGTAATTTCTGGATCATTTGGATCCTACCATGAGCGTTTTCCTGGCAGATTTCCTCAGAGGAGGGAGTTTGCCATTTCCACCCTCTGAGGCTGAGACAGTGTAACTTGGCCAGGGTACGAATCCAGTGCCTTGGAGTAATTTCTGGATCATTTGGATCCTACCATGAGCGTTTTCCTGGCAGATTTCCTCAGAGGAGGGAGTTTGCAATTTGCACCCTCTGAGGCTGAGACAGTGTAACTTGGCCAGGGTACGAATCCAGTGCCTTGGAGTAATTTCTGGATCATTTGGATCCTACCATGAGCGTTTTCCTGGCAGATTTCCTCAGAGGAGGGAGTTTGCCATTTGCACCCTCTGAGGCTGAGACAGTGTAACTTGGCCAGGGTACGAATCCAGTGCCTTGGAGTAATTTCTGGATCATTTGGATCCTACCATGAGCGTTTTCCTGGCAGATTTCCTCAGAGGAGGGAGTTTGCAATTTGCACCCTCTGAGGCTGAGACAGTGTAACTTGGCCAGGGTACGAATCCAGTGCCTTGGAGTAATTTCTGGATCATTTGGATCCTACCATGAGCGTTTTCCTGGCAGATTTCCTCAGAGGAGGGAGTTTGCCATTTCTACCCTCTGAGGCTGAGACAGTGTAACTTGGCCAGGGTACTAATCCAGTGCCTTGGAGTAATTTCTGGATCATTTGGATCCTACCATGAGCGTTTTCCTGGCAGATTTCCTCAGAGGAGGGAGTTTGCAATTTGCACCCTCTGAGGCTGAGACAGTGTAACTTGGCCAGGGTACGAATCCAGTGCCTTGGAGTAATTTCTGGATCATTTGGATCCTACCATGAGCGTTTTCCTGGCAGATTTCCTCAGAGGAGGGAGTTTGCCATTTGCACCCTCTGAGGCTGAGACAGTGTAACTTGGCCAGGGTACTAATCCAGTGCCTTGGAGTAATTTCTGGATCATTTGGATCCTACCATGAGCGTTTTCCTGGCAGATTTCCTCAGAGGAGGGAGTTTGCAATTTGCACCCTCTGAGGCTGAGACAGTGTAACTTGGCCAGGGTACGAATCCAGTGCCTTGGAGTAATTTCTGGATCATTTGGATCCTACCATGAGCGTTTTCCTGGCAGATTTCCTCAGAGGAGGGAGTTTGCCATTTGCACCCTCTGAGGCTGAGACAGTGTAACTTGGCCAGGGTACGAATCCAGTGCCTTGGAGTAATTTCTGGATCATTTGGATCCTACCATGAGCGTTTTCCTGGCAGATTTCCTCAGAGGAGGGAGTTTGCCATTTGCACCCTCTGAGGCTGAGACAGTGTAACTTGGCCAGGGTACTAATCCAGTGCCTTGGAGTAATTTCTGGATCATTTGGATCCTACCATGAGCGTTTTCCTGGCAGATTTCCTCAGAGGAGGGAGTTTGCAATTTGCACCCTCTGAGGCTGAGACAGTGTAACTTGGCCAGGGTACGAATCCAGTGCCTTGGAGTAATTTCTGGATCATTTGGATCCTACCATGAGCGTTTTCCTGGCAGATTTCCTCAGAGGAGGGAGTTTGCCATTTCCACCCTCTGAGGCTGAGACAGTGTAACTTGGCCAGGGTACGAATCCAGTGCCTTGGAGTAATTTCTGGATCATTTGGATCCTACCATGAGCGTTTTCCTGGCAGATTTCTTCAGAGGAGGGAGTTTGCAATTTGCACCCTCTGAGGCTGAGACAGTGTAACTTGGCCAGGGTACGAATCCAGTGCCTTGGAGTAATTTCTGGATCATTTGGATCCTACCATGAGCGTTTTCCTGGCAGATTTCCTCAGAGGAGGGAGTTTGCAATTTGCACCCTCTGAGGCTGAGACAGTGTAACTTGGCCAGGGTACGAATCCAGTGCCTTGGAGTAATTTCTGGATCATTTGGATCCTACCATGAGCGTTTTCCTGGCAGATTTCCTCAGAGGAGGGAGTTTGCAATTTGCACCCTCTGAGGCTGAGACAGTGTAACTTGGCCAGGGTACTAATCCAGTGCCTTGGAGTAATTTCTGGATTATTTGGATCCTACCATGAGCGTTTTCCTGGCAGATTTCCTCAGAGGAGGGAGTTTGCAATTTGCACCCTCTGAGGCTGAGACAGTGTAACTTGGCCAGGGTACGAATCCAGTGCCTTGGAGTAATTTCTGGATCATTTGGATCCTACCATGAGCGTCTTCCTGGCAGATTTCTTCAGAGGAGGGAGTTTGCCATTTCCACCCTCTGAGGCTGAGACAGTGTAACTTGGCCAGGGTACTAATCCAGTGCCTTGGAGTAATTTCTGGATCATTTGGATCCTACCATGAGCGTCTTCCTGGCAGATTTCTTCAGAGGAGGGAGTTTGCCATTTCCACCCTCTGAGGCTGAGACAGTGTAACTTGGCCAGGGTACTAATCCAGTGCCTTGGAGTAATTTCTGGATTATTTGGATCCTACCATGAGCGTTTTCCTGGCAGATTTCCTCAGAGGAGGGAGTTTGCAATTTGCACCCTCTGAGGCTGAGACAGTGTAACTTGGCCAGGGTACGAATCCAGTGCCTTGGAGTAATTTCTGGATCATTTGGATCCTACCATGAGCGTCTTCCTGGCAGATTTCTTCAGAGGAGGGAGTTTGCCATTTCCACCCTCTGAGGCTGAGACAGTGTAACTTGGCCAGGGTACTAATCCAGTGCCTTGGAGTAATTTCTGGATCATTTGGATCCTACCATGAGCGTCTTCCTGGCAGATTTCTTCAGAGGAGGGAGTTTGCCATTTCCACCCTCTGAGGCTGAGACAGTGTAACTTGGCCAGGGTACTAATCCAGTGCCTTGGAGTAATTTCTGGATTATTTGGATCCTACCATGAGCGTTTTCCTGGCAGATTTCCTCAGAGGAGGGAGTTTGCCATTTGCACCCTCTGAGGCTGAGACAGTGTAACTTGGCCAGGGTACTAATCCAGTGCCTTGGAGTAATTTCTTTCCACCCCCGTCCTGGGTGCTCCAATGGACTCTTCCTGGGATGGGAGGATGTCCTCTGACCCCAGGAAGACTCCATTGAAGCACCCAGGATGGGGGTGGAAAGAGGAGGAGCACATTCAACTAGCCAGGAAAAGAGGACTCTGTCCACCCCCATCCTGGCTGCTCCAATGGGCTCTTCCTGGGATGGGAGGAGCCCACTGGAGCACCGAGACTCAGGCTGAAATGAGGCCTACTTTTAGCCTAGGCCTCGGCAGTTTGCCCTCAGCTTTTATATTCACTTCATTAGGCGCAGCAACTTCCCCACCCTCGTTTTGGGGAAGAAAAAGTGCGTCTTATATGCCGAAAAATACGGTAACAACTGGTGTTTCTAGTTATTAAAAAATAATTGTTACTTTTGGTTGCTTGAAAACATATCAGAATGCCACAAATATTCACTATACTCAAGTAGTAAAGTTCTACCCCCAGCAGCTATAAACCTAATTAAAAATAAAATTGGAAAACAAGAGGATTTATCTTGTTACATCACAACTGTAATATAACTTAAGTTATGCCTTAGCTATTATAAAAAGGAATCAATTACAACTGACTCATTCCATTTCTCTTTTATACATCAATTTTATACATTATTTAAATATTTATAACCTGCCCTATCTCATGAGAGATCTCATACAAGCCAACATACAAGTAAATAGATACCAACAAACAAGTACCAGCAAATACCATTTAGAGAAGGGGTGGCTCCCAAATGTTGTTGAACTACAACTCCCATCTGCCCTTTCAGCCAGCACATTAGCAAAGGATATTAGGAGCTACAGCTCAAAAACATCTGAAGATCTGCACTTTGCTCTCCTCTGGTACTACAAGACAAAGAAAAACTCATAGACAAGAAATTAAAATAAACAAAACCTTTGGTATGCATATTTGACATCAACTTCTGCAATCCAGCAGATAATAAACGATGGAATAAAAGACAGTGGGCCCTTGGTATCTGCAGGTGTTTGGCTCTAGGACTTCCTGAGGATACCAAAATCTGTGGATGCTCAAGTCGCATTAAATACTTTGTGGTGTTTAAAAATCCTCTCGATTGGATTTCTGCAACGCGCTCTACATGGGGCAACCCTTGTACCAAACCCGGAAGCTGCAACTGGTGCAGAATATGGCAGCTAGATTGGTCGCTGGTAGTTCCAGGTCGAACCATGTAACACCTATCCTAAAAGACCTTCACTGGCTGCCTATTCGCTTCTGAGCTCAATACAAGGTGTTGGTTTTGACCTATAAAGCCCTAAATGGCTTGGGCCCAGGGTACTTAGAGGACCGCCTCTCCCCACATAATCCGCCCCGCACACTCCGATCATCTGGGACTAATCTGCTAGAGGTCCCCAAGTCTCACTTTGTGGGGACCTCTCAGAGGGCTTTTTCCATCGTCGCCCCTTCCTTCTGGAATAAGCTTCCTGCAGAGCTTCACTCCTCTGCATCACTAGTCTCTTTTAAGAAATCTAAAAACGTATCTATTTCAGTTGGCATTTCCACCTTAAGTAATGGTATTTTTTTTTCTTTCTCTGCCCCATGTGCTTTCTTGTTGACCCCGGACTGTTTGTAACTTCCCCCCCCCCCACTTCTTGCCCCTGATATTTGTGATTTGTCTGATTCCTGTTCCTTTTCCCTGCACCAATGTTTTTAACCTTTATATTGTAGCAATTTTAACTTTTTTATTGTTTTAACGCTTTGTAAGCCGCTTTGATCATATCCATGGAAAGGCGGGGTAAAAATAAAATTTATTATTATTATTATTATTATTATTATTAAAATACTTGATGGTAGTAAAATGCTATCTCTTATATAAAATGGCAAAGTCAAGGTTCGCTTTTCGGAATTTATTAAAATAATTTCAAGCCATGGATAGTTGAATCCATGGATATAAAGGGCCAACTGCAGTGTAATATACTGTCTAAGGTAGAAGTAGTCTTTCAGATGTTATTGGACTAGAATTCCTATCATTCTCCTATCCAACAGATTCCATCGTGAGAGATAATAGGAGTTGCAGTTCATCATCTGAAAGCTACCCTTTCCCCATCCCTGCTAAACAAAATAACCAACCAACTAAGATAAATTAAGCCTGTGGGACTTTTAAGATTAATGGTTTTACTTTATCCTGAGCTTGCTTAGATTACCATCCACTTTCTCAGATGCATCTGTGGATAATCCAAGGGGATAACCCCTGTGGAAACTAGAGGATCCAATGCCAATGTGAAGCCATTTAAGGCACATAATTCAAATAATAAACACCATCAAGTTTTAACAAATAAGAAAATATTTTTGGGTTGCAAAATTTAGTTTCCCAAGCTCTGCACTAAAAAGGGAAAGAAGGAATACTTCTCAGAGCTATTTTTTAAAAAAAACTTTTTAAGCAGTTCTTTTAAGAACAAATGGGTGTTGCAGTCCAGCCAAATAAAACTGCCCATGTTTTCAAGCTGGTGACCAGAAAATAGAATAGATAGAACATAGTAGGAGACAACAAAAAAGGAAGAATGAGAAACCTGTTCTAAAAGACAAGGAAGTCAAATGGAAGTTCAAACCAAGGGCCGGGATGTGCTTTGGCAAGAAAAAAAAAGAACAAACTACAACAGGGGTAGGCAACCTTTCCCCTTTAAGGGCCGAGGGACTTCAGCTCCCAGAAGCCTCAGACATGTTGGCCAATAGTCCCATGTTGGCCAATAGCTCCTGGGATTCTGGGAGCTGAAGTCCCTCGGCCCTTAAAGGGGAAAGGTTGCCTACCCCTGAACTACAAGATCAGGAAGCAATAAAAAGATGTGAAGTCAAAGCCTTTCACAGTCGGCATCCATGGTTTTTTGTGGGTTTTTCGGGCTATGTGGCCATGTTGTAGAAGATAATAAAAAGATGTTGGATGCAATACATGGAAAAGTTTTATAAAAGAGATGGAAACATGAATGACACATCGTATGAAGAACCATATGAAGACGAACTCCAAATTCTAAAAAGTGAGGTGGAAGATGCAATAAGAGCAATTGGAAAAAATAAATCAGGAACATATGACATTCAATAGAATTGCTACACAGACAGAATCAACACTAATGTTAACCAATATATGTCAACAAATTTGGAAAACAAAACAGTGGCCAACTTACAAATTTGAAAATGACACCAAACTAGAAGGAGTATCTAATATCCCAGAGAATGGGATCAAAATTCAAAATGACTTTAATAGATTAGAAAGCTGGGCCAAAATTAACAAAATGAATTTCAATGGGGAGAAAGGTAAGGTACTACAGTTAGGCAGAAAAAATGAAATGCACAGGTATAGGATGAGGGACACCCGTTTTGACAACAGTACAGGTGAAAGGGATCTAGGAGACCACTAGACCACAAGTTGAACATGAGTCAACAGTGTGATGTAGCAGCTTAAAGAGCCAATGCAATTCTAGGCTGCATCAACAGTAGTGTCTAGATCAGGGGTAGGCAACCTTTCCCCTTTAAGGGCCGAGGGACTTCAGATCCCAGAAGCCTCAGCCATGTTGGCCAATAGTTCCTGGGATTCTGGGAGCTGATGTCCCTCGGCCCTTAAAGGGGAAAGGTTGCCTACCCCTGGTCTAGATCAAGGGAAGTAATAGTACCACTCTAATTTGCTTTGGTCAGGCCTCACCTGGAATACTGTGATCAGTTTTGGGCACCACAATTCAAGATGAATATTGACAAGCTGGAGCATATCCAGAGGAGGGTGACCAAAATGGTGACAGCTCTGGAAACTATGGGCCAATGCAGACTGGAAGCGGTGGATCGGGGTCGCAGCAACCACATGGCATGCCCCCGATCCTCCTTTTTGCTGCTCCCCCTTAGAGCCGGCGCCGTGGCTCTTTTGTGCCCTTTTGGCACAGCGTGCGCGCATGCTGTGCCAATAGGGCACCCTGACACTGTGCAGCATCGAGGCAGAGTCGGGGCAGAGTCAGGGAGGAGACAGAGTAGAGTTGGGATGACCGGTGTGCGGTCAGCCTGCCTCAACTCCACCCCCAGGCCGGCCCTTTAGGTCGGTCTGCATCCCCGCTACGAGGAGCGACTTAGGGAGCTAGGCATGTTTAGCCTGTAGAAGAGAAGGTTAAGAGGTGATATGATAGCCCTGTTTAAATATTTGAAAGGATATCATACTGAATATGGAACAAGCTTGACATGGAACAATGGATTTAAACTACTGAAAAAGAGATTCCTCCTAAACATTAGGAAGAACTTCTTGGCAGTAAGAGTTGTTTGACAGCGGAACACACTTCCTCAGAGGTTTCTTTTGAGATTTTTAAACTGCGATTGGAAATGATCAATATACATCCTCATCCACAAAAAAGGAGACTGCAGCAACTACAGGACCATAGCATTACTTTTCCATGAAAACAAAATTATGCTCATAATTCTGCAAATAGACTCCAACCATACATGGAGAGATAAATCCCAGACATGCAAGCATAAAGGGATGACATTAACCTTTATATTGTAGCAATTTTAACTTTTTTATTGTTTTAACTCTTTGTAAGCCGCTTTGATCATATCCATGGAAAGGCGGGGTACAAATAAAATTTATTATTATTATTATTATTATTATTATTATTATTATTATTATTATTATTATCATCTCAAACATAAGATACATGTGCTATATAGACTACAGCAGAGAATTTGACTGCATAGATCACAAAAAAAACTTTAGATGGATCTTAAAGACATGGGAGCCCCATTACATCTAATAGTCCTGAAGAGAAAGTACCTAAGACAAGAGGCTACTGTTAGAACAGAATATGGAAAAATTTAATGGTTCCCAACCTGCAAAGTGGTCAGGAAAGGCTACATTCTATCACCCTATTTTTTCAGTCTGATTCTGAAAAGGAAAAAGAAGCTGAAGAGATAGAGAAGCAACTATGTTCAAATTATAGCAGTGAGCAAGAGGGTTCATTGATTCATGTCAGAGAAAGATTATATTTTTGATAGATTATTCTCTATGAGAGAGTTTAGGAGTCTAATAAAGCACGTTGATCAAACTTTAGGTTTTCAGATATGTCACACTGCAACTCGTGCAGATAAGGAAGAAGGGAATGATGAGGGTAGCATAGCCTCAGTATGAGAACAGAAGTTAGTGGGATTTACATATTTAAAGAGATGATGAAATTAGAGTGGGATAGTCCCTTAAACACTACGTTTTAGTCAAAAATTGTGTCTTAAAAAATAGAGGATAAGAAATTTCTTAAGCTGACACAGGTGGATTCTCCAATCACAGTAATAATTTTTGGTATGATTGTCCAAAGAAAAGGGTGGCACAACCTTAAAGGAAATGGTTTAGAGCAGAGGTGGCAGTACAGAAAACTCATGGAGTCTCAGCTTTAGTGATAAGAAGTTCAACAGTGTTTGCCAGGTTACAAGACATAATGGTGACAGGCAATGTAGTAGGAGAAAATTAAATAGGGTCCTGAATAGAGTTCAGGGTGTTTTGAGATATGTTGCAGATGTAAGGTACAATTCACTGGCTTTTGCAATTGGAAGTATTTCCTCTACAGTTGTCACATGCAGATCTCTTTGGTTGAGACATGGGAGCTGGACCAAAAATTGAAAAATAATTTACGCTGTTTAAAGAAAAATTACTCTATGACAAAATGGTGCTAGAGAAAGTGTTGATCAAGAATAAAGAGGCAAGTGATGCCAACAATACAGAGAAGGGCATAAAAGGAGGAAAGGGAAAAACTGAGGTCTTTTTTTCCTTTTGAGGAGGAAGAACTTATGAGAGGCAACATGAATTCAACTATAATAGAGGGCAGTAGTTTAGAAGCAAATGCCATCTTAAGAGACAAGAATTTCAGCAAATGAGAAGAGTGAGCAAATCCAGAAGGAGTGCTACATTTTGATATGCTGGGCCAGAGATGGGATCAGACCTTCTTCTGCCAGCTCTGAAGCAATTGAGGTGAATGCTTTTGCCTTCTGAAGAGACCACTTCCTCCTCCACCACCAGAACCAAGGACCACATGAAGCATCTCCTGCCACTGGTCTGCTTCCCCCCAAGGGACATCCATCACTGAGATCACCAGCCGGGGCCTCCTGTGATGTTTCCTGGTGGCTCAGAAGGCACAGACTTGTCCTAAGTGAACCACTCCTCTGCTCAAAAACACCTCCCCTGGACTACTAAACCAGACCTACTGTGGACAACCATGCCAAGCCTATTCAATGCAAACATACCAAACATCCTATGGACAACTAAAGGAGGCCTCATCCAAGCAACTAAACCTGCACCACATCAAGCCTCCTCTGGGCCAGCCTGCATGGCGTCCTACAACCAAGCGAACTCTTCCAGACAAGCAAATCATATTTCCCACATCATGTTTGTTTCAGTTTTAGAAAGCTAAAAGGAATGTTGCAACTAATTTTTTTTAAAATTAACTTGCAGAAATCGTATTTTGTGTCTGTCAGTATCACAGAATTATGCTTTCTTTTTTTCTTTCTTTCTTTGATGGTAACAGCTCTGTTTAGTTATAAAGACTGCCATGAAGGGAATCAGAACATAATTTAACTATTTATTCATTACATTTATAATTCACATTTCTTGTAATGAAAGACAGCACACATGACATCCTTACTCTCCACTACAACCTCCTAAGGTAGTTCAGGCTGAAAAAGAATGGCTAGGTTCATCCATCCAGTGTGTTTCATGCCTGAGTAGTTACTAGGGCCTGGGTCTCATATGTGCCTGTTGTTGTTGTTGCTGCTATTGTGCGCCTTCAAATTGTTTCCAACTTATGGAGACCCTAAGGCCATGGGGTTTTCTTGGCAAGATTTGTTCAGAGGAGGTTTGCCACTGTCATGTGCCAGCCCTGTACCCTAGTCACCATTCCCCACTGGCTTAGGACATTTCTGTACACTTACAGTACTATGATTGAGAGGATGAAGAAGAAATGCACACTTTCAATTAAATTGTGATAAATCCAAACAACCCAAACAGAGCCTGGATAACTGGAGAGTACTGCCACCCAGCCAGAAATGGCCTCAAAGATAGTTGTGAGGCCTCGGAAAGGACCACATGTTTCAGAAGGCTTCCGCCTGGGAAAAGAAGAAAAAAAAGTTATATATATATATATATTAAAAAAATAATAGTCATTGTACAATATTATCATTGTTTCATTCTAAATCAGAGATGGTGAACATGTGGCCTTTCAGATATTGTTGGACTAAAACTTCACCATAAATGCTTGCATGGGTGGGCTGATAAAGAGCTATAGGGATACAAAGAAGCTGCTTCATATAAATGGCCCACCTCACACATCACTGACTGGCAGCCTCTCTTCAAACTCTCTGCCTCAAATTATACATTAGTAGTAGGAATCCACAATTTACTCTTCACTGTCTTCAACTTGAGATCTAAAGCTGGATTGAGAAAGCAGCAGAGCTGAGCGGAGACTATTTTGTTTTCCCTTCTTGTTAATTTTTCAGCTTAAAACTGGCTAAAGAGAGAACTCATTTGTTGTTGTTGTTACCTGCCCTTGAGTTGAGCTCAACTCATGGTGACCCTGTGGATGAGACATCTCCAAGGCCGCTTCTCCTCAACCTTTCTGCTCAGGGCTTGCAGGCTCAGGCCCCTGTCTTCCCTGGCTGAGTTTAAGTTTGATCTGTTCTAGAACCCATTTGTTTCTCTTCTTGGTATTCTCAATACTCTTCTGTAGCACCACATCTCAAATGAGTTGATTTTCTTCCTATCAGCTTTATTTACTGTCCACCTCTTACATTCATAAATGGTGATGGGGAAATACAATGGCTTAGATCAGGGGTAGGCAACCTAAGGCCCGGGGGGGGGGGGGCAGATGCGGCCCCTGAGGCCTTTGGACTGGCCCCAGGCCGGTCCTGTCGCCGCCACCGCTCGCCATGATGATATTGATTATTGTTGTTATTACTTGTTCTTGGGGTCTTCTTGGCAAAATTTCCACAGGGGTTTTGCCACAGCTTTTCTGGAGCTGAGAGAGTGTGCATGCATATATTTTTAATTTTTTTAAATTTTTAATTTTTAATTATTTATTTATTTTTGGTGATTCGGCCCCCCAATTGTCGGAGGGACAGCAACCTGGCCCCCGGCTCTAAAAGGTTGCCTACCCCTGGCTTAGATGATCCTCACTTTAATGTTGAGTTATGTCTTTACATTTTATGAACTTGTCCAGTTCTTCCATAGCAGCCCTTCCCAAGCCTAGTCTTCTGATTTCTTGACTTCAGTCTCTGTTCTGATCAATATTTGAACCAAAGTATGGGAACTCTTTGACAATTTCAATTTTTTTGGGGTCTAGGATGAATTCTTGTAGATGTTCTGTGATATTAATTTTGGGTTTTTCATGTTCAGTATTAATTCAGCCTTGGCACTTTCCTCCTTGACCTGCTTCAGTAATTGCTCCAGGTCTTTGTTTTCACTAGTAGTATTGTGTCATCTACATATTTTAGGTGTTAATGTTCTTCCACCTATCTTCATTCATCCTGCCTCTGATTCCAAGCCCACAATGTGTATGATATTTTCTGCATATAGATTGAATAAACAAGGTGATAATATACAGCCTTGCCTGACCCTTTGGCTGATTTAGAACGACTCTGTTTCTCCGTATTCTGTTCTGATGGCAGCCTCTTGTCCTGAGCACAGGGATCAGGACAATCAGATGTAATGGCACTCCTATTCCTCTAAGCACAAGCCATAGCTTTTTGTGATCTATGCAGTCAAAGGCTTTGCTGAGTCAATAAAGCACATGCTGATTTTCTTCTGGAATTCGCGGGTGCATTCCATTATCCAGCATATATTTGCAGTGTGACCCCTAGTGCCTCTTCCTTTCCCGAATCCAGCTTGCACCTCTGAGATTTCATGTTCCATATATGGTAGGAGTCTTAGCTGCAGAATTTTGAGCATGACTTTGCTTGCATGAGAGATTAGCGCCAATGGTTCTGTATACTGCAATCTTTTGTGTCTCCTTTTTTGTGAATAGGGATGTAGGTGGATTGCTTCCAGTATGTGGGCTTTGTTTTCTATATTGGTTGATAGATTTTAGTTAAAACTAAGCTTGACTCTTTCTCTGTGGGTTGTAGTAGTTCTATTGGTATGTTATCTGTTCCTGGCGATTTGTTCTTTCCAGTTGCTTTGAGTGCAGCTTTCACTTTGATTTTCAAAATTTGGGGTTCATCTTCAAGCAGAAGATGAGTTTCTTCTTTCAGTACATTTCTTCTTCCCATCTGTGATTCATCCTTTCACATTTTTATATAGCTCATTTGTGTATTGTTTCCATCTATTTTATTTCATTGTGGTCATGTATTGTGTTCTTCTTCTGATTGTAAAGTATCCCCACTCTTGGTTTAAATTTCTGTTTGAATTCTCAGATCTTGTGCAACAGGTCTCTTGTTCTTCCTTTTTTGTTGTTGGCTTCTATTTCTCTGCATTGATTGTTATAGCAAATCTCTCAATCCTAGCACATTAATAGTTAGAAATTAGTGTTCATGGTTCTAACTGTGTTTCTGTCTTCCTTTTCTTTTGCTTCTCGTCTTTCTTTAACTGTTTGAAGCATTTCATCTATCATCCATTGTTTCTTTTCTTCTTCTTCTTTTTGGTCACAGGTATTATTTTTCTGCATTCCTTTCTAACTATGTCTGTAATTTATATCCATAGTTCCTCTGGTTACTGGTCAACTAATCTTAATAGTGTGAATCTATTTCTCACATTGTTTTTAAATTCTGATGGGATGTTCTTTAGATCATAGAGAATTCACCCCACTTAAAAACACACACACACAATTATTCCCATAACAAAGTTTAATTTCCTTTGTTGAAAAAACACACAAGAGTAAGGGCAAGGTCAACACCACTGGGCATCTATTAATGCCCAAACCCCAGCCAGTTAGGGCTATAATCAACTACCAGAAGCAGAGTGAGACAAACACCCCAGGCAGCAGGGGCCATACCTCTCTCTCTGACTGGCTGTGCCACACAGCTTGACTGGCAGCCCTCAGTCCAGCCTACTGCCCTCAGGCCTGGTGGAGGACCCTTTCCTCTAATATACAGAATCCTGAAATAAGATTCAGCCAGTAAAATGTTTTGGACCACCCTTGCCCAGGATCCCTGGCCTTGCTACTCCATCTCTTTGCCATCTCCTATTCAGCTGTCCTCTTTCTGCTATAGGGCAGTGATAGGAAGAAGAGAAAAGAATACAAGCCTTACTCTAGGCTTTCTCTCGGGGCTGTGCAGATTGGGCCTTGGGGAGAAGGTATGTGAAAGGACAGCAACAACAAGGAGTAAATGAGGTGCCTTGGGAAAGAGGAAACCTTCCCTTGAGCATCTTGTTCAACAGCTCTGCAAAAAGTGGAGCTAAAATAGTGGGTATGGCACTAAAGGCACCTAGACAGAGCAAACTGATTTTTGTACCTCCAGACAGTGATTGCTATGACAGCAAGAACACCTGCAAAGGAGGGGAAAAACAGCAAGAAGACAAAGATGGTGTTCATCTGGGAAGCCCTCCAAGCTTTGCGAGGTGGCTGACAGTTCATCATCAGGCTGACCTTTCAGAACAAAAGAGGAAAATGACAGACATTTCAGGATGTGCAATGCGAATTCCACAGGCACACTGTTGAATCAAATGACTTAGTCTCCCTGCACCACCCTTGCAAAATCTTGTGACCTCCAGATATGCTGAACTACATCAGCAATGGACATGCCAGCTGAAACAATGGGAGTTATAGGGCCTTTACAGACTGCCAGAAATAATGCAGCTTGAGGCCACCTTAACTGTCCTGGATCAGTGCAAAGGAATCATGGAAACTGTAGTTAATTCTGGCAGAGAAAGCTCAATGTCCCAGAAAACAATACAATTCCCATGATTCCCTAGCATTGAGCCAGGACAGTTAAAGTGGCCTTAAGCTGCATTATTTCTGACAGTCTGTAAAGGCCCATAGTTGAGGGCACCAGGATGGGAAAGAGTTTGTGTGAGAAACTTTTACCCCTCATTCCAGGAAAGGGGAGGTGACTGTTAGTTTCCAGCTTTAAACATAAACCCATTTACCAGGGAATAAAGTCTCATGGAAATTAGGGAGATTTCTTTTTAAGTAAACATCCACAGAATTGGAAAATATTGGACTATACACTTCATTAAACAAACTTGTTTTTAAAAAGTATTCACTCTGCTCCCCTGCTTGTTTTTCTTGATCCATAGTATTCCATTGACCCCTTCCACTTCCAGATTTACAAAATGCAGTAGTTTATTAACTTATTTATATTCAATAAAAGAAGATCTAGGTTCTCTAAACACATCAGACACACTGCCTCCACCTATGGTGGACTGGCAGTCCCGGATACTGAACTTTATTCCATGCCTTCCAATTAAGCCAAATTATGCAACTGATCAAAGATGATGGTTTCATGAAGTGGGTTAGCTTGGAAATTGGCAAAATAAAGTAAATGGAAGCTTTTTGGCTTCACAACCAGACTACAAAACACAAGCTCAAAGCAGCTGTCAATCTCTTTCTCCATAATTCTCTCACAATTTGGAGTAAATGGAGGCATGTCCTTGCCCTGATCCTTCTCCTTTGAAACTTTTTTTCTTATACCCAAACTTTCCAAGAGCTGGTCAGTTTCTCCCCGACAGAACATGGAAACAGGGGAGCATTTATTATATTGTTGACTTATTTGCAGACAGAAAACCTAAGTCTCCTGATATGTTAAAGATGTCCTTCCAATCTAGTCACCTAACCTGGTTCCAATTGCACCAACTCATCTCCTTCATATCGAGTTTAGGCTCAACAAAAGAATTATCATGGCCATTCACCCAATATGAGACCTTCTGTAAAAAAACTACAACCCAAACTAAAGGACTTGCGGCATATATATATAGTAATTTGTTGGAACACACATATGGAAGGGGCCAGTCCATTCTTTCTGGCAATCAGAATTGAAATTATCGATTCTGGAATCCACATGGACACGTAATATGGTCCTCACCCCCATTTAAGTCTAGATCAGCATCCGCAAGGGAAAACTTCCTTAAAACTGTACATACCGGTAGGTGGTACCTTACTCCCATTCTGCTATTAAACATGGTATTGAGTCTCCCAAATGTCACGTATCACATGCCAGACTCTATATTTTTGTCCTACCCAGATTTTACTTTTGTTTTTTTTTGTTAATAGAAATCCAACACTTAAGCACAGAAAACTGATCACTTTCTTTATCGTGGCTGTGAGACTAGAGGTGGCCAAATGTTGGAAACATGGTAATCTATCTATTGAAGGTTGGTGGGAAAGGGTATGGAACCTGTGGTTAATGGAAAAACTTTACAATGAGACTTTGCAACGGTCATTCAAAACCTGACACATTTTATGAGGACTGGATGCTCTTTTTTGAATATATAAGTGAACCTTCGCATCACCTTCAACCTCCGGACTCTTACAACAACTTCTGGAAGGACACTCTACAACTGAACGCAAAGACTAGACTAACTCCAGATGGGTTGCATCTGTGGAACACTACAGACCAGTGATCATTGAACAACATCATATCCTGTGGTTATCGGGGGTTTTTTGTTGTTGTTGTCCCTTCCTTTTTCTGTTCTTACTTCCTTTGTTGCACTGTGTGCCTGTAACATTTGACTGTTTTATAAAGATTTGAAAATAAATTAAAAAATATTTTTTAAGTGTTCCGTCTGAAAAGTGTCTTTTCAGAGCCCATCCTGTATTAGAACCACAATGTCATGGAAGCAAAGGTTATCTGATTACAACATTTGTATGATGCCCCATAACATGATGCTCCCTCAGTAGCTTATAATGGGATAGGGGATGAAGGGACAGGTTAGCCAAGAACCTGTCCATACCAAGAACCTATGTGATTCAGGCTTTCAGCTAGGGCAGACATTCTGTCAGATGGAAAATTCTACTGATTCCTAAGAACTTACCTAGAACAGTAAGTGCCTCAACACAGAGAAGTATAGAATGTAAACTTGGCAAGAAGCTTTAGGGAAATATAGCATACCTTTTTCACACAAAATATGATGAAAAATGATATCATCTGAATGGCTGGGAGCAAAGGCGAGAAGAAAATACCAATCCTGCAGGAAAGAAAAGGTCAGGAAGACCTGATACCAGCTTCTATTTGTACAATATTAGTTATAAGTAGAAGATAAAGACAAAGAGAGCTGTTATTTCAGAACCTTTTTGGAATACAGTTCAGAGCTTGGACTACTGCTTTTAAAAAGTAATCAGTCACAGTTATAGTTCCAAGGACCTTCAAAGTACTTTATTACCAATATAACTGCGATCTTATTAAAAAGTAACTATTTTCTTTCACATTTCCCAAAAGTAAATGACTAGTTACCTTTGAGTTACTTATTTTTTTTAAATGAATTCTACAAGTTGTTGGTCTGTGGTTCAAAAATTCTCTTCCCATTCCCCTTGCCTCACACCTCAACTATAACAGGGCAGAAGTCAACACTTGAACATAATCATAGTTTTCTTCCACCATTTAATTGGACTACATACCTGTAATTTTAAAAGGAACTAGACAAAATCAGTAACATTACAAAAGGTGCAAAGCACCTTTGCCTAGTTGCATCCAAGCTCTGTGAGTGATTTAAAAGTGCTTTTGGAGATCACAAAGATGTATGTTCTGACAAAGGCTTTCTGATTAGTATTATTTTAACTCACCACGTTAAAGTCTGAGCGTAGATCAAATCCAAAACATTTCGAGCAATATCAAATTCTGGCACGCCAAGTTTTTTACAGCATTTAGTCCCAATGATTCTAAAAATGGTAAATAAATCTGAATTGCAAACTTTTGCCGAATCTCAGAAGATATAGTTGTTGTGTGCTTTCAAGTCGCTTCCGACTTATGGTGACTTAATGCAACCCTATCACAAGGTTTTCTGGGGCTGAGTGTGTGTGACTCACTCAAGGTCACCCAATGGGTTTCTATGGCTGAGCAGGGATTTGAACTCTGGTCTCCAGAGTTGTAGTCCAACCCTCAAACCACTAGTCCCCATTGATTCTCACCAGAATGTTACTATTTATGTAAGGTATATCCCACCTTTCTCACAAAATAGAACCCAAGGCAGCTCCTAATTTAAGTTAACACTCAGGGTCTGCAATCAGGCAAGAGCACTGTCTAACAGCTCTTCTTGGTGCTTCTTGGACTAACCACTGGTCATATACTCAGAATTTTAAAGCTAGTAACGCTGCAATTACCTTTACACTGGGCTACCTGAAGACTGTGGGAGGCTTCAGAAGGAACAAAACATTATAATAGGAAGAGGCTGGTTAGTGGGAATCAGCCTTCTAGCAAAAACATAGTAGATCGAACTGGATCTAACCATCCTTGAACTAAATTATCTCAAAATTCCAGATTCCCCTTTATAGTGGCAAAAATATATAAGCACAGAAGTACTATATTAGCATAGAGAAGTGAAAACATACCGTTGTAAAAATTCTCCAAAAAAAGAACCCAGTAGGCAACAGATGAAGTCAGCCACAAGCAATCTGTATATATCCTGGCCAACTAGGGTTTCCCAGCACTAATAAAATGTGGGGGAAATAATCAATTAGAAAACAGAACATCTCTCCCTAACACTTTCTTCTATAAAGTCCCACGGCCCAAGTAAAGGAATACCTTAAAACACCAAAATATTGAAGAAGAATTAAGAAGTGCCCAATTTAGGAGATTATGCTCCATTCTGGAACAGGTCAGATAGGAATGCAGAAGCCACATGAATTCTCCTAAGTATGACTCAGCCCCAGCAGTGGTAAACATGTGTTATTGGACTATAACATGTGTTATTGGATTTCAGGTAAGCTCTCCAATGAAAAACTGTCCCCATACAGCGGCTGGAATTCTGTTGGTGATATAACAGTATTGTTGTTGTTGTTGGGTGCCTTCAGGTAGTTTCCATCTTATGGCAACCCTAAGGTGAACACTTATCATGGGGTTTTCTTGGCGAGATTTGTTCAGAAGAGGTTTCCTATTGCCTTCTCTTGAGGCTGAGAGAACGTGTCTTGCCCAAGGTCACTGGCTTCTTTCATGGTCGAGCTGGGAATTGAACCATGGATCTCCAGAGTTGTAGTTCACCACTCAAACCATTATGCCATGCTGGCTGTCATACAACAGTGTTACATGAGCATATTTTCTTTTACAGTCATCACACAAAGCAAGATTCTATATCCCTTTGTGCAATGCTTCCCTTCTGCCTTGCGCCGCCCTCACCCCCACCCCCGGCAACTTAATAGCACTGACACATAGCCTCTGAGACCCTAGGGAAGATAATAGCATTTAGCAAGAGGGCAGATGTTACATGGGCAGTGTCCAGCTACAATTTTGGAAGTAGGAGAAAAAAGCAGCCATTGCCCTTCCAGATCTCCAGTGTACTCAGAACTGCAGCTCAATGCTGCCTGAGTACCTCTGCCCTCCCTGTAAAGTAAATGTCCATGTGGGTTCAGTCTAAAGCAAAGGAAAGATTTTTTATTACAGTCATAGATCAGAATTAAAAGGACAGGTTATAATCGATGAAAAATTCCTAAAAACATAAACAAAAAGTTATGTATAAACAAATACTGTTGCACTATATAAAATACTATATCAAACACATTATCCATGGAATTATAAAACCCAAATTTTATTATTCAACCCAGGCTTTGAAGCTGTCTTCCAAGGTGGATGGAAGTGGTAGCACAATGGAACTGTGTGGGCAAGCATTATGCTCCACCTGTGTGATGTAAGCTCTCAGCCACAGAAACCAGCAGAAAGAAGGTTAAGTTAGAAACCTGATATACTAGCTTTCTGTGTGTAGGCTTTTTGTGGTGGGAGTTTTGGTGGAACATTTGATCCAGGGGTAGGCAACCTTTCCCCTTTAAGGGCCGAGGGACTTCAACTCCCAGAGGCCTCAGCCATGTTGGCCAATAGTCCCATGTTGGCCAATAGCTCCTGGGATTCTGGGAGCTGAAGTCCCTCAGCCCTTAAAGGGGAAAGGTTGCCTACCCCTGATTTGACCAGTTTGAAGTAGTGTAGTCCAACATAAGAGATTTACCACCTTAGCTGCTCTTTGAAAGCCCAAATACTGATGATGGTCTTGTGCTCTCCTATAGCCAAATTTATAAAAATACAGAAGTTAAAATCTTACCTCCGCATTTGATAGGGCCACTTTATTAAGCCAATAGTTGCAGAGGATCCCAATTATAGATACTTTCAGAATAATGTTCCTGCAAAAAAAAAAAAAAAAAAAAAAAAAAAAAAAAAAAAAGAGAGAGTGAAAACTATTGGAATTCAGCAGCACAAAACATCTGTTCCAAGAGCTTGGAAATCAGAAAGGACATCTCTGTTCATGAAAACAGAAAGTCTTCTATTCTCTTCCATGGCAATAATAGAAAAAGAGAAGTCCTCTATTCAGAGCTTTATGGTCCCATATTCAGAGCAGAGGTGTGCAAAGGGTGGCCTGTGGGCCTCCAGGCCTCCTTCCTGGGTCTCTCTCTCTCTCTCTCTTTTTTTTTTTAGGTTTTCCCCTCCAAAAATACTTCTCTCCCAAAACATCCTCAAGTAGATCTGGGGAGCATTTCTAACGTATTTTGGCCCTGGAAGCCAAAAAATTTAGACCCAGAAGAGCTTTTTTTTGAGACAGAAAGTAATCAGGAAATTTCTGCTCACTTCCTGTTGTTAAAAATAGCCTCTGCTGGGCCTAAAATGGTTCAGGAAGCCCCCCCCCCCAAATGGTGAAGATTCTGCCATACTCCCTGTAGAGTATATGAGGGTGCAACATTATTTTATCTATTTTTTGCAAGAGGAGGTACAGTGAAGAGGTGCAGCCCTCCAAGGTCTCCTGAGGAGGGGGCTAACAGGTCTTTGAGGGGGCCTAATGTGGCCTATTAGCCTTCCACAACCCACCCACCCCCCAGTTTAGGGTATAGGAAAGTTATTTTTTGGTGTACAACTCTCAAAACCTCCTTGCACAGTTGCTGGGGGGAAATTGGGGAATTATGGTCTAAAAAAGTAACTTTTCAAGGTCTTGTCTGTATTACACCCTTCCCCAACTTGGTCTCCTTTAGAGGTGTTGGACTACACCTCCTCATCCCCCAAGCTTGCATGGGTCTCCCAAGTGGGATCGCACAAAATAAATGAACAATCCCAGCCGAAACTTAAGCTTCTGCAAAGGTAGCTCTGTTTATATTCCATCTTTTATAAAAGTCACAAGGCAAATAAAGCAACAATAAGATACACTAAGCAAATGTTTAATAAGCAAACAGTAGGGAGAACAAATCATCAAGAGAATATGTCTACCCATGCTCATTAAGACTAGCTGTTCAGAGATACTTGGGGGGAAAAGGCAGGTTTTATTCTCACACTGAAACATCGATAAAGTTGGAACCAGGCATACTTCCTGGAAGATGGCATTCCACGATCAAAGTAGAGAAAGCCCTGCTTTGTGTCACCACCTCTGAATATTCTTTAATGGTGGGACAAGAAGAGTCTTTGATCCATGTCCTGGATATCATTATTTTTATTTTATACAACAGCTAAATGAACAACTGGTTCCAAAGATGAGAAGTGAACAACTGGCTCTAGAGACACTAAAATCAGGAATTATTTGGATCCTTGGAGCATGGTTGGTGCTTTTATGCAGAACTTCTAACAAGGGATGGGTAAAAATTTCAAAGTGATTGATAAGAACATATATCCTAGGAGTCTCGCAAACCTCATCAGACGGACTTTAAACTGAGTTATGCAAGACGAAAAGGCAATATTCCAGAGTGCAAGGGGATATCAGGTACTGAGGATAACAGACTAAATTATAGTGTAGAAATTGGAGTAATAGCATAAGAGCCCAGAAATGGGTTGGAAGAAAACAAGAAAACAGTTGAAGAGAACAGTAGGGATCCCGCACTGGGTGTCACCCGATGTGGGAGGTGGGACTACGGGGGGTGGGACTTCTGGGCGGGACTTCCGGAGCTGGAGAAACAGTTGTGAGGGCAATGAAACGGCTGCGTAGGCCTGGGTAAGTGCCATGCAGGGTGGGAAGGTGCCCATGCGGGTTGGGGAAACAGCCACGTGGGCCATAGAAATGGCCAGCCTCTGTCCGCCTGGGCTGGAGACCCCCCCAAGGCCCAAGGAGCATCTGCAGTGGGTAGGGGGCCGACCGGGTGTTACTCCATTCTTCTGGGATGTCACCCCCTTCAAGGTGTCTGTCCTGTTTACCTTAGCTGGCAGAGAGCTGGAAGCATTGGGGTGGACATCTGAGGTAGGGACCAGGAGGGAGCAATGGAATACAGGATGGATCGGAAGGGTCCGCAGAAGTTGCAACTGGAATGCCACAGAATTTATCTGCACTATGATCAGGTATGGGGCCACAAAGCGGCCGTCTAGCTTCCAGCAGGGACATTGAAGCAGCAGTTGTTATGTAGAGAGCCAAACCCGATCACCTACTCTCAGAAGGGGACCCGGCTCACGTTTCCAATCTACACTCTGTAGGACTGCTTCACCTGGTCCAGTTGTTCTTTGAGCATGTAATTCCTCTACCCATTGATCTGCAGCCAGGACCAGCGATGGAGAGGCCACCTCAGGAAACAGATGAGAGTGGAAACCATAGTATGCAAAGAATGGCAACTGCTAGGTAGAGGAATGCAGGGTGTTATTATAGGCAAACTAGGCCAGGAAGAGCACCTCCTTCCAGTTGTCCTGCTGGCAGTTAGTGTAGCACCAGAGGTACTGTTCCAAAGTGGCATTGGTCTGTTCTGTCTGCCCATCCATTTGGTAGTGATATGTGGAGGACAACTGGGCCTGGATCCCCAACTGATGCAACAAGTTGAGCCAAAACCATGCTGTAAACTGTGGTCTACAGTTGGAGATGACACCTTCTGGTAGGCCATGGAGCCGGAGCACATGGTGCAGAAATAGGTGGGTGGTGTCCTTGGCAGTAGGCATGCCTGCACATGGGATAAAGTGTGACATCTTTGAAAGTATGTCCACCACAACTAGGATGGTGGTGGAGCCCACTGAGAGGGGCAAGTCAGTGATAAAGTCCATGGAGACCCATTTTCAGGGCCCTGACAAAGTTTCCAGGGAATATAAGAGACGGGTGGGTTTGCCAGACTGGTCCTTAGCCCAGTGCCAGACAGGATATGAGCTGACGTAGTGGGTCACCTCAGCTTGAACACGAGGCCACCAGAATTCCCGGGTCAGTAAGTGTAGGGTCTTCTGAACACCAAAATGACTTGCGGGGCAGCTGGCGTGGCACCAGCATAACATCTCCTCTCAGCAGGACCCCACTGGGACATAGAGCCGGTTCCAGTGGTAAAGAAGTCCTTCCCACATGGCATAGGGGGATGATGGATCATCCTTCTGGTGGGCCCATACCAAGGAATACTGACATTGCACTTCCCGAATTTGATTCCATAGGGTCTGGGCCTCTTCTGAAGTGGTGACGTTCTCCGGACAAAGAATCATGGAGTGCAGGTCTGCTTCAGGAGATACCACATACTCCGGTTTCTGGGAGAATGCGTCAATCTGTCAGTTCGGGGCCCGAAGTATATAAGTCAGGCATAAATTGAAACAGGTGAAAAAAGAGGGACCATCGCTTCAATACAATACAATATCTTTATTACAGCGAAAGGCCAGCATAAAAAACAAAAAAATTACACAGCTTATAAAATGAATAATAAAACGTTTGCATGGTCATATAATTGTCTGCAGTCAGACCTCTCCAAAGGATAATTATATAGAACACTTAAAATAAAATGGTTATGACCCAGTCTTAAAACAACAATAAGACAGCAATCTCTAAAGCAGGGGTAGGCAACCTAAAGACCGGGAGCCGGATGCAGCCCCCCAAGGTCTTTGGACCGGCCCCAGGCCGGTCCTGCCACCGCCGCCGCCCCCTGCCATCACCGCCACCCGCCATGATGATATTGATTATTGTTGTTATTACTTGTTCTTGGGGTTTTCTTGGCAAAATCTCCACAAGGGTTTTGCCATGGCTTTTCTGGGGCTGAGAGAGTGTGCATGCATATTTTTTTTAAAAAAAATAATTGTTTAAAATTATTTATTTATTTATTTGGTGCTTTGGCCCCCCCAATTGTCTGAGGGGCAGCAACCCGGGCCCTGGCTCAAAAAGGTTGCCTACCCCTGCTCTAAAGCATCTGCTTTAGGAAATATTTATGGCAGACAATTGCAGCAGCAAGGAATTTAGCAACTTTCAGAGTTAGTTGTTCTTTGCAGTCAGGAAGGAGATAGTTTATATAAAACTTCTCTTGTCTGCCAAGTAGACATTGGGGAAGCGGGGATATGTATAAGGTGTGAGCTTCTAAGTAAAGGGAACAGTGGAAAAAAAGTGGTCAATTGATTCAACTTCTTCAGACCCACAGGGGCATAATTGACATTGATAAGGTATTTTTTATATCTTTCTTCAACTACAGCTGATGGGAGAATATTCAATCTTGCGAGCATAAATGACTGTCTTAATTTAGGAATGTTCAAATTATCTAAATATTTTGCATGAAAAATGTTCTACTAGTTTCCCGAATTATGGGATATAGAGTTAATTGGCTTTTATGGTTTTGTAGGTCTATATCTTTAATTCATTGATTAATGGCAGTTCTTGCTTTATCATAACCTAACAAAAATAGACATGTCATTGAGAACCCAATAGAGACAATTTTGTTTAAGGATTTCTTCCAAGTTGATAAAAAAGAATCCGTTAAAATTAACGGTACCAGGCCAACTGGATTGAAAAGCATTTTTAGCCATAGATTGAATTTACGAATCCAAAAGCGAGCCTCAACTGATAACAGCTAGGTACACAATTTGAAACTCCAAGGATCGATCTCAAAAACTTAGTTTGAACAGCTTCAAACAGAACAAAGTTACTAAATGAACAAACATCCGAACCGTATAGAAGCTGTGCTAGGATTTTGGCTTCAAACACTTGTAATGCTGCAGGAACAAATTGACCACATTATAAAAAAAGGCACAAAGCATGCTTCTTTGTACACTGGATATCACATTCTTTTGATGGAAGTTAACAGAGCCCTTTTCATGGAAGAATATTCCTAGATATTTATAGGATGATATCTGCTCAATGTAGTTGTCGATTTTTCATTTGTGGTGTATTCGCCTCTTTGAGAATATCATTATTTTAGTCTTGTTATAATTGATTTTCAATGAGTCATTCACACAGTGGTTTGCAAGGGCTTTCAACAGCCTATTTAATCCCACTCTAGTGAGTGACATAAGAACAACGTCATCAGCATATAGTAGTATCGATAAAGGTCTGTTTGATAGAGATGGATGGTGTGATGGTATTCTGACAAAGTCATGATCACAGAATTTATATAAAAATTGAAAAGAGTTGGTGCTAATACACAGCCCTGTCTTACTTCATTGGATATCGGGACAGAGCTTGTTAGATTACCTTGCCTATTAAATCTGACAGCTAAACGAGAGTTCTCGTGGAGCTTGTGAATTAAAGTCAACAATTGCCTATCAATATTGGTAGATTCAAACTTCCCCCAAAGTTTATTTCTTGGAATGAGGTCAAAGGCTGACTTGAAGTGTACAAAGTTCCCTTAGCTGAAGATGAATATTTTTCAATTACATGGTGGAGAACCAGAGCGTAATCAGTTGCGGAGCAGTTATTCCTGAATCCAGCTTGTTCTTCCTTGATAATATCTTCTTCAACTAGCCAATCTTGCAGTTTGTCTAACAGATGTAATGCATAGAGCTTACTTATGATATTCAATAAGCTAATGGGCCTATAATTTCCTGGATTGGATTTATCACCTTTCTTATAAATAGAGACAATTATAGCCAATCCTCAATCATCAGGAATGAATTTTGTTTGATCAATAGTAGAAAATAAAATGGCTAAAACAGGAGCCCACCAGTCTGCATTAGATTTGAATATCTTGGCAGGAATGTTGTCATGGCCAGAAGCTTTTCCTATTTTAAGTCTGGAAATCAAATTTTTGGTTTCCAGGGTTAAAACAGGGGGCTAATTCGGTACATTTTCAGCAGAAGTATAAGGCTGGCAGTTAACCTGAAATTGATCCTACAATTTGATGAAATCCAGACCAGGATCCAGTTCAGGTTGTAGGAGTTGAAAATGGGAATATAGATCAGCCTCATTAGGGCCAATTCTTCCATTACAATCCCCTGCTAGTATCACAGAGGCGTTAGGGTATAAAGCTATTAATTTGACAATATATTGTTCCAATTTATCCCAAACATCTTTTAGTGTTTTTTTATGATGTAAGGGAGGGATGTAAATATTTATAACTAATAACAAATATAACTAAATTTAATTAATAAAGAAATAGCCAAGTCAGCAAGAGATTTAGTGTTTGAAGTTAGTGGAAACCAGAATCGACAAGCCTCTGCTAGGGCGGCCACCATATTGGAGAGCACAAGCCTCAACAGAGTGTGCTGTAAAACCGTTTATAGTTAGTTCTTCCCTGAGCCAAGTTTCTTGGAGTAGTATTATGTCAAAGCAGGTAATAAATTCCATAAAAGAAGGGTCAACACATGTTTCTTCTCCATCCTGCAATATTCCATGACAGGAATTTTAATTTTCTTGGTTGGGGCTTTGTCTGAAGTCATAAATTCGCCAATGTATTATGGAATGGTTCTTGAAGTTGAGCAACAGCTGGGGCAGTTAATTGTATTGTAGGGGTGCTCGGAATAGCTGTTATTTCCTCAGTAATTTCTAGAATTGAGTGGGCATCACTAACACTGGCTGCTATTTCCTCGATAATTTCTAGAGATGGATGAACACCACTAACATTGGTAGATACAGGATCACATGTATTTAGTAGTCTGTCTGTTTGAGTTGTATCTGGTTGTAAGAGGCCATTTTCTGAGTCTTCTAGGTATCTCATTTCTGTCCATGTCTGAGGATTTATCTCTACTGTAACCACATTTTTGTTCTTCCCTTTTTCTTCCTTTCAGATCCTTACCAAATTATAAGCCCCACAGAATTCCAGTTGGGTGAAAACTCAGGCGTGTCGCAACCATTCCAGTAACTTTGGGATAAGTGGAAACAAGTAACAATTCTGGATCATGAGCCCAGTAATCTTTGCAGAGATGGAGCTCCCCAGACTTTTTCTGCACAAAGCGCACAGGATCCCTAGCGGGAGATGTGGATGGGCGGATGAAACCCACGGCTTTAGGTTCTTTTCCAGGAAATCTCATAAGGCCTCCAACTCAGGTTCCGAAAAAGAATAAATCCACCCCGCCAGAAAGCCCCCCCCCCAGAACTGAATCAATGGCGCAGTCATAGACGTGATGGGGTGGTAAGCGATCAGCCTCCTTTTTGTTGAAGACATCTGCTAAGTCCTTGTATTTCTGTGGCAGCTCCACTGGTGGTAGCACAGGGCTGGGGTCCGTAGTAGCATGCAGACATTCCAGTCAGCAATGCTCCTGGCAGTACTCTGATGCAAAGAGGACCTCCCTGCGAGACCAAGAAATATGGGGGTCATGTTGGGTTAGCCAAGGCATGCCCAACACCAATGGGAAATGTGGGACCTTTGCCAAGAAGAACTGCACCTGTTTCACATGGCCCTGGATCTCGAAGGAGTACTGCTGTCTGGTGCTGTCAGACCTGGCTGAATTCAGTAACTCTGTGTAGCCATTAAACCAGCCAATTGAATCAATTAGGAGTTTATTGAAGAACACACAGTAATTTACCAGTCAGCGTTTAAGCCAGAACTGCCCCTCCTTCCATCAAATGCCAAATTAAACCCTTCGAAACTAATGGACTCCACCCCTGTCCATTTGGCGCCAAACCTAGCACCCACCTCCTGTTCCCACAGCTTTTATCTCCCCACACACACACACATTTGGAGATAGGGAGGACATTCATCCTCTCTCAGTCTGCTGGGCCCTTCTTCTATTCTCCAGGAATTCTCAGAGATCACTGACATCAGAACTGAGATTACATGTACAAGTTCCTTTGGTACCTTTGGATGCAGTACATCCTGCCCTGGAGATTTTAATTTACTTAAGTGTAGCTAGGTATTCTTATACTACCGCTTTACCTGTTTTGGGCTACAATCCCTTTACTGCTGTATTTATTCTATTTTCATCAGTTTGCCTTTTGGGAGAAGATGGAGGCAAAGAAAGTATTAAACAGTTAATTCTTCTCTGTCTCCTGTTAGCATTTCACCATTTTCTTTAGTGAGCCTGTTAGTTCCTTGTTCTTCCTCTTGTTCCAAACATAACCCAACCCCACCCCATATTGTTTTTAACCTCTTGAGCAGGCATGAGCTCAATCTGAGTTTTAGTTTTTCTGACTTTCCCCCTATGAATACTGAATATTTATTATGTAGTGATTAGTTTGGAGAAAGATGATTTAGAAGTGACATCATAGCCATCTTTAAATATTTGAAGGGATGTCACACAGAATATGGAACAAGCTTGTTTTCTGTTTTGCCAGAGACTAGGACATAGAATAATATATTCAAATTACAAGAAAAGCAATTAAATCAACATTTTGCAAACAATTTTCTTAAAATCGCTAAGCAACATTTTGATAAACAAAGCCAACTAACAAGAACAAAACAGACACAGGTGGTATTGCTTATTTCAGTCCAGAAAACTGCTACTACAATTAAGGTAAATTAAAAGTGGGGGTGAGGGAGGAACAAGACATACCTGATGATAGTGGTATAGATCTGGTGCCTGGGATGAGTGAACTTTTCAACAAAGCCAAAGAAAGAGTACAAGAACGGCACTATGTGATTGATTAGGCTTGCTATTATTGGCAACACCAGTGTGGCAGCTTCACTTTCCAGATCAGTTTTCTTTTCATCTAAAAGAAACTGCAAGGGGGTAGAGAAGATAAAATCCATATTAAATCTAAATGCAGCCCTTCTTCAACCGGGGTCACTTGGACATGTTGGGGTACAACTCTCATCACCCTATCTTTCCTTCTTCCTTATTCACACTATATTATCTTACTGTAGAAGCAAGAAAAGGTCTATACTGTGGCCTTTTTTGCTGAGAAGGCATGGGGGGAGACATCCATGTACATCTCACAGTTCATATCAGATGATAAACAGTTCACATCTACCAGTGGCACAGTGGTAAACTGGAGTTGGAAACACTAATTATGACAGTTCATGCAGCTACATCTTTAAGAACAAATCAAAAATGCAAGCAGCTATCTTTTTTCATCTATGTCAAATCAATTCTAGTAATTTTCATCTCCATGAGGAAGTGTTTGGAAATAACTAGTTACAAGCAAGGATGTAAATTGTAACTAGTTCAAATTGGGATAGCAAAATCATATTTTGGTATGATAACAGAGTTACATTTCAGAAGTAATGTAACAAGTAGGAGACACATTACCTTTTTCAGATAACAAGTAAAACATTGTAGCTTCTTTCAAAAATTAAAGCATTTCAGAAGGAGTCCAAATTGTATGCTACCTTCTTGTTAATCCTAAACCCACGCACCTCCCAGTAATGAAAAAGCAATAAGCAGTGCAACTAATAACATAACAAGTTACTTTTTTGACACTGTAGTTACTTTTATGGATTACCTTTAAAATATTACAGCAAATAACATCAATGAATTACTGTTTAAAGGTAACTTTCTAAACTGTAACCAGAAGCAAGTTGTGTTTTTCTCTTTTTGATACAGCTAATGGGTTTTGATTGTCCATTCAAGATAAAGCCACCAAAAATATTTTGCATTATAACAGGCTCAAAGCAATGTATTAGTGAAAGTAGTTGCTACAGTAAAAAACCAAAAACAACAACCTCATTTCCACTCTGAAGATGGCAGCTGAGCACAGGAAGAAGCCTGAGGGAGATGGCAGGTACTGTCACCGTCCCATCACTGGTCTGTGAAAGAAAATACTGTCCCCTAAAGACCGTTATTTCTAGCTATCTGTCACAGGAGACATGAGCCTATTGGTGCCCCACTTACTAAATAGCAGCTTTGTTGTTTGTTGTTAGCTGCCTTCAAGTCGACCTCAACTCATGACAACCCTGCAAATCAGATGTCTCCAAGCCTAATTATCCTCTACTTCTCTGCTCAGGTCCTATAGGCTCAGACTCATGGTTTCCCTAATTGAGGGGGGAAGCGTCTCGGTCCCGCGGCGCAGCTTCGCTGCCCCTGAAAGGAGCGCTAAATTGTCGCTCCTTTCACAAGTCGACGAAGGTGCACCGCAAAAGGCTGCAGCGCACCTTCGCCGACTCTTCCGCTGCAGCGCATGCAAATGCTGTGGTGGGAGGTCCTCCTCGGAGCGCCGGCCATGCGGAGGGCCAGCTGCTCTGAGGACGACCTGGGGAAGGGGTTGGGGCGCCGATCGTGCGGCTGCCCCTCCCCTTCCCTGCCCCCAAGACGGCCCTTTAAACCGTCTGCTTAAGGCAGGGGTAGGCAACCTTTCCCCTTTAAGGGCCAAGGGACTTCAGCTCCCAGAAGCCTCAGCCATGTTGGCCAATAGTCTCATGTTGGCCAATAACTCCTGGGATTCTGGGAGCTGAAGTCCCTCGGCCCTTAAAGGGGAAAGGTTGCCTACCCCTGGCTTAAGGGGTGAGTCTATCCATCTGGCAAGCTGTCTTCCTCTCTTTCTACTGCCCTCTACCTTCCCCAGCACCACTGTCTTTTCTAATGGGTCATAGAATCATAGAGTTGGAAGAGACCACAAGGGCCATCCAAGTCCAACCCCCTGCCATGAAGAAACTCAAACTCATAGCATCTCCAAGAGATGGCCATCCAGCCTCTGTTTAAAGACCTCCAAAGAAGGTCTTTATTTCTGTTGGTCATTATTTCTGTTTTCTTTATGCTTAACATTAGGCTGGCTCTTGCACTTTCTTCTTTGATTTTCTTTAGTGATTGTTCCAAGTCTGTGATGCTTTCCGCTAGTAGTATGGCATCATCTGCATATCTTAGATTGTTGATGTTCATTCCTTTTACATTCACTCCTCTTTTTTCTGTGTCATAAGGAGGGCAATTTCTGTTAGGATCACAGTATATAAAGAAAAGGTGGACCACTAGGAAGGCTTCCCTCCCTTTGATCACAAATCCTGATTAGGTTACTAAGAAGATCCAATTTATGATTTTTAACACACACACACACACACACACACACACTATACCCACCATGGGCCCCATCCTGAGGTCCTAAAGGGCTTTGAGGAAGACTCAGATGAGGACTCAGTTCAGGCAATTTCTCCCCCAAAAGAAACTGCAATGCCCAATTCTGTGCCCTTCCCACTGTAGGATGTGGCCTTTTCACTATTCCTGTAGGATGTGTCCTCAGCCAGCCTTCCCCAACATATAGTACAGTCTTGCAGATATTGTGGAGTACAGTTCCTAGCAGCTCCAACAACTGTTAACTGGAGGGAGGGAAATTATGGAGGTTGTAGTCCAAAGCATCTAGAAAGCTACAACTTAAGGAAGACTGTCAAATAAGAGAGCGTTAAAGAACATGCCCTGTTATTTGGCCATTTATTCCTAAAATCATATGATAGCTAATATTATTGGATGCAAACACAAGAAATATATATAAGAAATTATATCACAGAACTTTACCTCTAAATTGACAAGGGAGATGTGGTAAATGCCGACACATGAACCAACTGTGACACCCAATGAGACAGTCCAAGCCACAAGATGACATGAGATGTGGGAAAGTCTTTGACTTAAAGAAAGTGTCAGTCCTCCAGTGCTCACTTCTGACAAGGTCTCCTTGAATTTAAAAAAAAAATCATCAATTCATTAATCTGTGGCAGCTCAAAGACCTTGGAAAAGTTACTTTTGGACCACAGTTCCCAACATCTCTCAATCAAAATGGCCACTGCCCATGCTGGCTTCAGAATTCTGGGAGCTATCGTCCAAAATAATAACTTTCCAAGTTCTGTATATTTAAGAGCATGGCTCATGAGGTCTGTTAAAAAACAAAACAAAATAACTTCTGAGGAACAGAGAAGGCCTGCAATTTGCTGTTCTATCACATAATACCTACCCAAGATGAAAACACTGGAGGCCCAATTTCCTCTAGCTCTTAAGAGCACCCAACACAAGTAGGGCATCCATTCACAAAGAAGCTCGTCACCTGCTGCCTGTAATTGCTCATCGTCTATTAACTATAATCAGAAGCTAATGTAGCTCAAGCAAACTCTTTAGAAAAATACATTTGCCTTCTCTCAAGCCAGGTAAAAGTCCAGACAGACCAAAGTCAAAGATAACAGGGTCTGAGCAGAGTATCAATTTTGGCAAGGGTACTCAAGTAAAAAAAAAAAAAGACTTTTAAAAAGGTCAAGGTAGAATCATAGAATCATAGAGTTAGAAGAGACCACAAGGTCCATCCAGTCCAACCCCCTGCCATGCAGGAACTCAAAATCAAAGTATCCCCGACAGATGGCCATCCAGCCTCTGTTTAAAGACCTCCAAAAAGAAGGAGACTCCATCACACTCCGAGGGAGAGTATTCCACTGTGGAACAGCTCTGTCAGGAAGTTCCTCCTAATGTTGAGGTGGAATTTCTTTTCCTGCAGCTTGCATCCATTGTTCTCTGAGGCAGCAGAAAACAAGCTAGCGCCCTCCTCAATATGACATCACTTCAAATATTTAAACAGGGCTACCATATCCCCTCTTAGCCATCTCTTCTCCAGGCTAAACATAACCAGTTCCCTAAGTCGTTCCTCATAGGGCATGGTTTCCAGACCCTTCATCATTTTAGTTGCCCTCCTCTGGACACGCTCGAGTTTTTCAACATCCTTTTTGAATTGTGGTGCCCAGAACTGGACACAGTATTCCAGGTGGGGCCTGACCAAAGCAGAATACAGTGGCACTATTACTTCCCTTGATCTAGATACTATACTTCTACTAATGCAGCCGAAAATCACATTGGCCTTTTTAGCTGCGGCATCACACTGTTGACTCATGTTCAACTTGTGGTCTACTGGGACTCCTAGATCCCTTTCACATGTAGTCTCATTAAGCCAGGTGTCCCCCCATCTTATATCTATGCATTTCATTTTTTTGCCCTAAGTGCAGTACCGTACATTTCTCTGTGTTGAAATTCATTTTGTTAGCTTTGGACCAGCTTTCTAATCTATTAAGATCATTTTGAATTTTCATCCTGTCCTCTGGGGTATTAGCTATTCCTCCTAATCTGCAAATTTGAGAAGCATGCCCCCTATTCCTTCATCCAAATCGTTGATAAAGATGTTGAATAGCACTGGGCCCAGGGCAGAACCCTGTGGCACCCCACTGGTCACTTCTCTCCAGGATGAAGAGGAGCCATTACTGAGCACCCTTTGGGTTCGGTCAGTCAACCAGTTACTAATCCACCTAACAGCCGTATTGTCTAGCCCACATTTAACTATCTTGTTTACAAGAATATCATGGGGGGGATCTTGTCAAAAGCCTTACTGAAATCAAGATATGCTGTTTGTCGCATTCCCTTCATCTAGCAAGCTGGTAATTTTATCAAAAAAAGAGATCAGATTAGATTGGCATGACTTGTTTTTGAGAAACCCATGTTGATTTTTAGTGATTATGGCATTCCCTTCTAAATGTTCACAGACTCTCTGTTTAATGAACTGTTCTAGAATCTTTCTGATGTCAGACTAACCAGACGATAGTTGTTGGGATCCTCTTTTTTTCCCTTTTTGAAGATGGGGACAATGTTTGCCCTCCTCCAGTCTGCTGGGACTTCTCCTGTTCTCCAGTTCTCAAAGATTATTATTGCCAGTGGCTCTGAGATTACATTTGCCAGTTCTTTTAATATCATTGGATGTACTTCATCTGGTCCTGGAGACTTAAATTCATTTAGGTTAACCAGGCATTCCTGTACTTCCTTTTTACTTATTTTGTGCTGCCTTTCCCCTATTGTGTCCTTTGCTCCATTTTCCTCAAGTTGAACACCCTTTTCCTTTTGTGAGAAGACTGAGGCAAAGAAGGTGTTGAGTTGTTCTGCCTTTTCTCTGTCCCGTTAGAATTTCTCCATCTTCTCTGCGCAGTGGCCCTACCATTTCCTTCCTCTTTCTTTTGCTATGGACATTCTGTGCTTTGGCTTTCCTGACTTTACCCCTACATGTGCTAACTATTTGTTTGAATTCCTCTTTAGAGATTCCGCCCCTTTTCCATTTCTTATACATTTCCCGTTTAAAATTTAGTTCAGTTGAAAGTTCTTTTGTCATCCAATCTGGTTTCTTAAGACATCTCCCATTTTTCCTTCTGATTGGAACAGTTTGAGATTGTGCCGTCAGTATCTCCCTTTTGAGAAACTCCCATCCATCCTGAACTCCCTTCTCCTTTAGTATTCCTGACTACGGGATCACTCCCAGTGTTTCTCTAAGTCTGTTGAAATCAGCTCTCCTAAAGTCTAGAATGAGTGTTTGACTATGCCTAGCTTCTGCTTTCCACTGTATAAGAAACTCCAGGAGAACATGATCACTCCCACCTAAGGTTCCCACCACTTGTACCCCATTGACCATCCCTGTTGAATTAGGATCAGATCTAAAATAGCTGATCCCCTTGTTGCCTCTTCCACCTTTTGGACAAAGAAATTGTCTTCGAGGCAAGTGAGGAATTTGCTAGACCTTGGAGTATTGGCTGAGTCTGACTTCCAGCAAATATCAGGATAGTTGAAGTCACCCATGACTACTATATCTCTCTTTTCTGAGAGTGTGGTTATCTGGTCTAGAAAGGCATCATCCAATTCCTCAGTCTGACTTGGGGGTCTGTAGTAGACTCCTACTATAACATCCCTGTTGTTTCCTTCCCCTTTAATTTTTATCTAGATGCTCTCCACCTGATTTCTAGGATTTAAGTCCTGGATTTCTTCACAGGTATAAATATCCCTGACATATAATGCTATTCCTCCTCCTTTCCTGTTTGGTCTATTTCTCTTAAAAAGGTTATACCCCTCTATTCCTACATTCCAATGATGAGACTCATCCCACCAGGTTTCAGTGATGCCTATTATATCATATTTGCTTTGTTGTGTTAGGAGTTCAAGTTCTATGCTCTGTGCATTAGTGTAGAGACATCTAAGAACATTTGTCCTTCCCACTTGCTGCCAGTGTGAGGGTTTTTTTCCTTCCACTGTTGTGCCCTTGCATCATTTGCCTTGTTCCCTCTATAACACTTTTACTATTATCTCCAGCCCATGATGTACTCCTGCCTTCCAAGATACCTTCCAAGATACTGTCTCCCTCTCCAACATGACTCAGTTTAAAGCCCTCCTGATCAAATGTTTGAAACTATTGGCAAAAATACTTCTGCCAAATGGTGTGAGATGCAGCCCATCTCTTTCTAGATGTCCACCCTCATGGAACTGCAGCCCATGATCCAAGAATCCAAATCATTCTTGGCGGCACTATCTATGGAGGCAGTTATTCATGTCTGCTATCTTCCTCTCCCTTCCTGGACCATGCCCTTCAACTGGGAGAAGAGATGAGATAACAATCTGTGTGTCCAGGTATTCCCCGTTGACAGGGTTGTCAAGTTGTGTCCGACCACAGGGGGTGGTGCTCATTTCCGTTACTAAGCCGAAGAGCCAGAGTTGTCAGAGACTACTCTGTGATCATGTAGCCAGCATGATAAAAGGATTGTCCAGGGTCAAATGGTGAACCAAGGGCCTGAACAGACAAACCTTTTAAGCTGCCATCTGGGTGTCATCAGAGCCACATGTCACAATTATATTTTGACGTCACATGTTGTGATGATGCCGTAAAGCCACCTGGAAGTCAGGCGCCTGCCCAGACGTGGGCTGCTTCAAGGTGCTCCAGCAGCACAGCATTTACACACCACATGCTGCCAGAGTGGCTTAAAGCCATTGTGGGGCTGCAACAGGGTGGGAAAACCTGCCGTTCCCTGGCTGAAATAGGAGCAGATCTTTTCCACTTCTTTTTTGGCTGGCTTCAAGATGGATTGGGGTCTGCGGTGTGTTTTCGCACGGCCCCAATCTGACTTTGAAAGAGACAGTTTCAAGATGCCCCTTCTGCCTCTGCTTTACTCCTAAGAGGGCAAAGAGTGAATTCCTATATCACAGAGGAAAAGGAAGACCAAGATCTGGTACACAGGAGAACTATGTTTTTATTAAGATAATAAATGGCATTACATGTTTTGGGACTAACTCCCTGCCTTCAGCAGCTGGATCTCTACATTTAGGCTTATCTCAGCTGTTGAGAGATTAACCTTAATCAGTTATGCATATTTTCATTACATACCTTTATTTGAGTACTGATATTTTTCTGCTTTAACTTCACAGCTTTTGCATTCGTTATACTGAAATCCCAGATGCAAAGAAGTTTGGCAGCATTTCCAGAGTACATCTGTGGACTGGAAAAGTTGTTGAGGAAGGACTTTGCCATGCTACAGTCACAATGCAAGAGCAGTTGTATGAAGAAGGGAAAAGAGGAGGGGAAATAGACAAGAGAAATAATTATTTCTATATATAGCAACCCATCATCCCCCAGTTCCCAGTGCCAGTGAATGCCTTAACATGCTATGTGTAGGTGAACAATGCTAAGTTTATTTAGAATTTTCCCAGTGTCTTCAATGAGGTTTACTCCTGTATGATGCTCAGGAGTAAAGATCCTTCCTTAACTGAATAAAACACATTCACCTTACTATAAAGGAGAAATCTAAAAAATAAATAAATAAATCACTGTACCTGTAAAGCAGGCTTAAGAAGCACACAATGAAATAAATCCCCATGGTGAATATATAGGCTAGCTGCATGTAATATGGAGACAATGTCTCATTTTTCACAACTGTAGAATTGGTATAAAATCCGTAATAGAGCACAGTGTCTTTAAAATAACCCTGAAATAACAAGATGCAAATGTCAGTCAGAATGCAAATTTACAGCAAAACATTTCTTTTTTAGAGTTTACAGAGCCTATAGTTTCCCGGGGGAGGGGCTTATTCTGTTTTATGACAGAATAAACTACTGCACAAAGTGGCACATCACTTTTCAATAGACAGAGTAAAGTAACACATAAACACATGTACCACAAATTCTTTGGTGTACATAATAGTGCAGATAGGTTATTTTAAACGTTAGATTTAATGGTTTTACAGGATACCTAACCTTAGCATAGTAATGCATATCATGTCACTTCCTTCACATCCCTGCTGTACTTAGGAATCCCACTGGCTCATTCTGCTTAATGGGGCCCTAGACATTTACCACAAAATTCTACCCTCATGAAAGTATAGCTAGAGGTACAAAAAAGAACTGCTTCCTTCTTATTAGCTTGTCCATTTTTATTTTTACTTTTTGCTTTCTCATCATCCACTCCATCCCTACTCTGTCCAACATCTTGCCCTCTGGGTTTATCCCCCTGCATGAAATTGGGCAAAATTGGAAAACTTAGTCTTTGGGGCTAAACCTCCCAGAAATCCCCAGGTCACCATGCCCAACAATTACGTTGACTGGAGGATTCTGAGAGCTGTAGTTCAAAAACAACCTTTTTCAAATTGTCTAATGAGAATGAGAGCTGCAGAATCTTGATTCCACCTTTAGACAATCTAAGGTTGGATGGCCAGCCCTTGTATTGCATGAAGATCACTTAATGAAATAAGTAACTAAACCTAGCTTTGACCCTGGTTTTCCTCCCTGTGAAACACACTTACGGCTCCTGTAAAAAACTCCAGTCCCGTAAATGAAAGATTATTTGGTTTAGCTGCTAAGAGCTGAGGAACTGTAATAAAACTGAAATTCACAAGGAATGAGAAAATGTTAAACATCAGGAGCCATGTCAGAAACGCAAAATAGGAACGAACGCTGGTCCCAAATTTGCCTCCAATGTCTTTGAGAATCTTCTGCCAAAGTTTGAAAAGCTGAAAGCAGTCGCACAGGCTATTTTTAAACTGCCGAAAAGACTAGAAGGGAAGAAAGAAAGAAAAACACAAAAGCCTTTAGTTAATGTATCATCTGATTCTGTCCCCCACCCCATTTTGTTTTTGTTCTTCTAACAAAATTAAAGATTCCGTACAGGATGCATTCTGCAAGTAATTTTCTGGCAGTAATTTTAATTAAACATGATGGGGCTCACTTCTGAGTAAACATACATGAGATTAGGCTCACAGTGTAAGCAACAGCATAACTGTTAAAACAGAAATTTTGAAACATCTGTGGGGAACCCATGAACCTTGAGATCTTGTTGGATTCTTATTCTCATCAGCGCTAGCCAATATGTCCAATGGTTTAGGACAGGGGTAGGCAACCTTTCCCCTTTAAGGGCCGAGTGACTTCATCTCCCAGAAGCCTCAGCCATGTCGGCCAATAGTCCCATGTTGGCCAATAGCTCCTGGGATTCTGGGAGCTGAAGTCCCTCTGCCCTTAAAGGGGAAAGGTTGCCTACCCCTGGTTTAGGATAAGGGTCTTCAGACAGGTACATCTGGAAATTCACAGGCTCATCACTCTATACAAGCTTACATAGTTGTATTGTGTGGACACCAGAAATATTTAGATTGTTTTATGTTCATATGTAGTACTCATCTTTGGGATTCTGGGAACTGTAGTCCAAAAAGGCAGCTTCTCCAAGCTCTGCTAAAGAGGAGTAGTGACAAAAAAGTCACCCTTCTTTCATTCCCTTTTCTGACCACAAATGGTTAAAGCCAGGCATTATTTACTACTATATAACCATCAAATACCAGTCTTGTGAGAGTTTTACAAAAAAAAAAAGTTACTCTGCTCAACAAGGGTTAATCTCAGATAGGATTTCAGTTGAAAGTTGACCAGAGAAAGGAGCAAAAAGGAACATGCATCAGGTGGCAGACTAGCTCATCCATGTTGCCAGTGACAAATGTTGCTGCAGGGGAGGGTAAAGTACAGCCCTGGAGCTGTGTGTGCCCCCAAGACTTCCACTGACCACCTTTTTCATGCTCCGAGAAGGTGTTTTATCTCTCCAGAAAGAAATGGCATTTCACCTTTTCCAAATGGTTGGAACCATCTCCCCTCTCCATGTTTAACATAAAAATACCTAGTAGTCAAAACACAAAGTGGACTTTTGGTTTTGCTTTATCTATTTATGGCTATTTTGGAAGTCTATTAATCCCTCCCTACCTTGGTGGCCCAGAAAGGAAAAAAAAGATACCCAGTCCCACTGCAGTTGCCTAGTTTTGCTGAAGTGAATTACCCATTTTAGTTTATCTGATGGAGCAGAATTCAGAAAACCTGAGAGGAAGAAACGAAAGACGTAACCCTCCACAAAGAGAGGACAGAGCTGGTACTATTGTGAGGCAGATCAAGCCATTTGCCTCAGGAAGCTCTTCTAATGTGTCATAAAAGGGCAGCAAATATTTAAACATTATACTGTAATTGCATTTTTAGCAGCAAAGGGGGAAGAGGAAGAAGTATTTTTAAGATTTTCTGCCTGAGATGCAACGTCCCTTAAAAAACATGGCTGGCCATGGATAATATACACTTTGACTTGGGACAGTGACACCATTTCCTGCTATGCTTCAAGAAGTAGGGTGTCTTCATCCAAAACTGATTAAGACCATGGTCATTCCTCTATACTGTGTTTGCATGTCACAGCAAGCCACAATATGGTTTGTTGAAATGTAGCTTGTTGTGATGCATCACTCCTCCTCTGCACACAAGCCATGCTTTGTTGAAGGAACAAACAATCTGAACCCATGGTTTGTTGCTGGCTTATATGGTCACCTGTAATGCATTTCATGGCATGAGCAAAAGACCATAACTTATCACGATTAGTGAACATCATCTTCACCATCGTCATCATCATCTTATTCATTCCTATGCTACCTTTTTCTCAATGTTGGGACTCAAGATATCTTACAGAATATTATTACAATTTCTGTAAACCAGGGATAAGGTTCATGTAGCCCTCCAGACGCTGTTGACATACATTTACCAGAAGCCCCAAGCAGCATAGCCAATAGTGAGGAAAAGTGGAAGCTCAAGTCCAAGAACATCTGGAGGGGCACATGATTCCCACCCCTGCTATAAACGTTCTCATTAAAGACCTTTCTTTATCTCTAAACACATTAGAATGTGTGGAAAGCCACACTTACCAAGACTGTACTGTAGAAACACTGAGTGCAACAATTAATTTGAGTATTACGGCTGTAGGTCTTTTTTGTTTTCTCCAGGAGAACATGATTCCTGTGAAGAAGCAGATGGTAGAAATTATTTAAGGATGTTACAGTGGACCCTAAGTATCTGTGGGGGTTTGGTTCCAGATCCCCACTCATGGATACCAAAAGCCACAGATGCTCAAATCTGTATTTAACACTTAAAATTACCTGGGCAACAAGGTCTGGGCACCAGGAAGACAATCTTTCTGCACTGTTTCCCACCTTCCCATCATGAAAGTTCTGCCAGAATTTAAACTTTTTCCTGACTCTGATAGTGGAACAGCATGGTCAAGCAATTATGGTGATGGGGGGAGGAGAAGGAGGACTCCCTGCACCAGGAGGTCCCTCCTTGCATCCTTTCTTGATCTAAAGTGCCAGAAGTCCACTGCCTAGCAGTATTGTATGGCAGTTTGTTAAGGTGGGAATTCTTCACCCAGTCTGCCAGGGTGGCTATTGTCTGGTTAACCACCAGAGATTTTATCCAATTGGTGACCTCAGGGGGTATAACTTGGCCCACTACCATTGGGGAAAGGACTGTCATCTTACTCACTCCCACTTTCTCCACTCACATTTACAACCCTCAGGTCCCAATCCTAGGACCTGTTTTTGTGGTGGTGCACTTTCGAGTCCGGGACAGAAGGTTCTCCCTCCTTTGACAGCACTACTCTGGAACTGCCCTGGCCCCTGTCGTCTTTTGTGATGCCTTGCATTGTCTTGGCCTGTGCTGATAGTAGTGTCGCTGGACATACCAGGGCTTTCCTCCCTGATACTCGCATCCAACATCTTGTCCCTATTAATGCTGGATGTAACGCCAGCCCACCTCAGCATAGAGGGAAAGAGAAAGAGGAGAGGAGAAGGAGCAGAGACAGAGAAAACCTTTTTTTAAGCAAGGAAGAGGTTGAAAGCTGAGAAATTGATGGATTCCGATGAAGAAAAGGGAGATTTAATATCAACAAAAACCAACACAACATTTAGAGTGAAAAGAAATAAGGAAAGAAGCCTAATTGGAGCCAAGACAGGAACAAGACTGGAGATAAAGAGAGGCTGTTCCTTCTAGTGGCGGCTACCTCGAACTTAGGTTCCTGCCTATTTGAGTGATGAGAGGGAACCAACCCATTATAGGATTTTTCGCCACTATCGCTGGAAAAAGTCAAAATTCTATAACAAAGGCTTTTACCATATATACGTGGAGTGATGTTCAAGCTGGGTTCAGGAAAGAAAAAGGCACTAGGGATCATATTGCAAACATATGTTGTATAATGGAACACACTAAAGAATTTCAAAAGAAAATGAGCCTGTTCTTTATAGCTTATAGCAAAGTCTTTGTATAGCTCATGAACAACTATGGACTGCTCTTAAAGGTGTGACACAACTTTTGATTGTCCTGATGTATGACATGTACTCAGGACAAGAGGCTACTGTCAGACAGAATACAGAGAAATGGAATGGTTTGCAAATGGCAAGATCAGGCAAATCTGCATTGTATCACCCAATCTGCTTAACTTGTATGCTGAACATAACATAGGTAAAGCAGGATTAGACTCAGAGGAAGGATGCATAAAAATTGAAGGAACATCAACAATTTAAAATATGCAACTGACATCATACTGCAAGCAGAAAATGGCAAAGACTTGGAAAGATTACTCTAGAACAGGGGTAGGCAACCTTTCCCCTTTAAGGGCCGAGGGACTTCAGCTCCCAGAAGCCTCAGCCATGTTGGCCAATAGTCCCATGTTGGCCAATAGCTCCTGGGATTCTGGGAGCTGAAGTCCCTCGGCCCTTAAAGGGGAAAGGTTGCCTACCCCTGCTCTAGAATGTCAAGCAAGAAGGTGAAAAAGCAGGTTTACAGTAAGAATTATAGAGTTGAAAGAGACCACTAGGGCCATTCAGTCTTAGTCCCCTGCAGGAATACACAATCAAAGCACTCCTGACACATGTCCATCCAGCCTCTGTTTAAAAAACTCCAAAGAAGGACTCCACTATACTCTGAGACAGCATATTCCACAGTGTCTTACTTACAGCGTTTACTGTCAGGAAGTTTTTCCTAATGTTGAACATTAAGAAAACAAAAATAATGACGAGGATGATTTACAAAATTTTAAAGTAGATGATGAACACACTAAAATATTTCAAGATTTTCCATTCCTTGGCTCAGTCATTAATCAGAATGGAGACTGCAGTCAAGAAATCAGAAGACTAGGACTTGGAAGGGCAGCTATGAAGGGACTAGACAAGACCCTGGAGTGTAAAGATATATTACTGAATACTAAAGTTAAGATTTCTCATTCTGCCATCATATTCCCATTTCTATGTATAGTTGTGAACACTGGGCAGTGAAGAAGAAAGTCAACAGGAGGAGAATCAACTCATTTAAAATGTGGTGCTGGAGAATAGTTCTATGGGTACTGTAGACTGCTAAAAAGACAAATCAATGAGCCCTAGAGCAAATCAAGCTTGATCTCTCCCTAGAAGCAAAGATGACTAAACCAAGTGCCATATGATGAGAAGACAATAATGCTTGGTAGGTAGAAAGCAAGAGAAAAAGGCAAACAATGCTTTCCATATAGATAGACTCAATAAAGGAAGCAATGGTTTGAAGTCTACAAGACTTGGCTGTTTTGCTTTTTGTTGCTATTAAATCTCCCTTTTCTTCTTCTGAATCCATCAACCTCTTCCTTGCTTAAAAAAGGGTTTTCTCTGTCTCTGCTCCTTCTCTTCTTCCCTTTCTAATTCATGGAGTCATCATAAGTAAAAATTAACTTAATGGCAGTTAACAACAAAAATGCATTTTTAAATTGCATATGTATTTGGCTTCTTTTTCAACCAAAGCACTTAAGAATTATACTACAAATAATTCTGTTACCTAATGTTTCGCTTTTCTTTCATAGGTTTTGGAATTTGCTGGATTGCTTTAATTCTTTCACGGGTGGACATGGTTACAAGGTCACTAATAATTTTTTCTTCTGCAAAATATACAAGTTAAGCATTCAGTTAGATATGAAACAGGGAAGAAAATTGAAATAACAACACCACTTACCTTCTTTTTTTCTTCTTCTCACTGGAGCCAAGGTCTAATTAACACTAGAAGGTGTTACAAAAACCATATCACCATTTTGTCTGTTACCTCTCTGGTTGAAGTTGGCTGAAGACTTAACAAATGCATGTTTTTTAAGAAACATGAAATATGTATGCTGAGCTGAACAGATATGTTATTTGACAGCTAGTCAGTTAAACTACATCTCATCTTATTTCACTGAGCTGACAAAAATTATGAGGATTATCAGTATTAATATATGTTCTACAATTTAATAAAGGAAAAGTGTGTTTTCTGTTCAATGAAATAATAATGAACAAGCTAAGTGAACCATATCCAGTAAATCTAACAGCCTGGCTTGTCAATATTTTTTTTAATTTAAATGTCAAAATATATGCATTTCTCTACAGCCTGAAAATCACATTCTCTTTTGCAATTAAGTTCTGTAAGTGCATACTTCCCATTATCAAACTTAGTGGTATCTAGCACTAAAAGAAGATAAAAACTATTACATTGTTTTCTCTGTCCTACAATTTATATAAATTTATAACTTGTTTTTCCCCCAATGAATTTAGGGGTGTACACAGCTCTCTTCCTCTATATGTTATCCTTGCTTCGCTAAGAAGTAGGTCAGGCTTAAGACAGAATTCTAGGTCCATGGTTACCCAATGAATTACATGAGTCAGTGGAGACTAGAGTCAGTGGAGACTAGAACCTATTTGCCTAAATTCCAATCTAGCACTCTAACTACTTTCCACCACCCTGGCTCTCATATGTCCATATACTACAGAAATGAACAGCCACAGTTTTCTCTCACACACGTATTTATATACCCATATATACTCAACTAAAAATTGACCTCATGTATACGTCAAGGGAAGGTTTGGGGGCCAAAATTATGGATGCTGACTGAAAAGCAGGAAAAAGGTGAAACTTTGAGCTGAACCAGATGAGCCAAAAGGACCATGATCAGCCTGGGACCCCAGCAAACACAAGGTCCACTCCTGAAGCGGGACACCGCCATGGTCCTGAATTGGTATAGATAGGGAAGGAAAGGAAATAAAGATTAGAGAGCATGATTAGTACAGTTGCCCCTCTGTTTTCGCGGACTTTGAATCCGAGTCCCTCACCCATTTGAAGGCGGCAAATGGAGGGAGTTAAAATGGGGGGGGGCACCCATGGCGTGTGCCCACAGACACCTGTGGGCATGCACCACCATTCAAGCCAATGGCGATTGAATATTGGTGTGTTTCCATTTTCACGGGGGATCCAGATCCCCTGTGAGAATGGAGGGGCAACTCTAGTCTGATTTTAGGATTAAGAGAGGTAATTAGGCATATTACCTGATAATAATGAAGCAATTAATAGAATGTGGTAAAGGATAATTGATGGGTGGTGGGGTAATTTTTAGTATAATTGTGGAATGGCTACTGTAGAATTTATTTTCTAATTGTTCAATGAAAATGTATATACAAAAGGAATATAAAAGGTTTGAATTCTAAATACTAAGCAGTAAAGTTTTCCAGCATTTGGAGAAAATGAAATGGGATATTATATGCTTAGCAGTGACACAAATTAAATTGACTGAAGCTAAATGCCACAGCTAAATGCGATGCAGCAGCTAAAAAGGCCAATGCAATTTTAGGCTGCATCAGTAGAAGTATAGTGTCTAGATCAAGAGAAGTAATAGTGCCACTCTATTCTGCTTTGGTCAGGCCTCACCTGGAATACTGTGTCCAGTTCTGGGCACCACAATTCAAAAAAGATGTGGAAAAACGAGCGTGTCCAAAGGAGGGCAACTAAAATGGTGAAGGGTCTGGAAACCAAGCCCTATGAGGAACGACTTAGGGAGCTGGGGATGTTTAGCCTGGAGAAGAGAAGGCTGAGAGGTGATATGATAGCTGTGTTTAAATATTTGAAGGGATGTCATATCGAGGAGGGAACAAGCTTGTTTGCTGCTGCCCCAGAGACTAGGACCCGAAACAATGGATGCAAGCTGCAAGAAAAGAGATTCCACCTCAACATTAGGAGGAACTTCCTGACAGTAAGAGCGGTTCAACAGTGGAACACACTCCCTTGGAGAGTAGTGGAGTCTCCTTCCTTGGAGGTCTCTAAGCAGAGGCTGGATGGCCATCTGTCAGGGATGCTTTGATTGGGAGTTCCTGCATGGCAGGGGGTTGGACTGGATGGCCCTTGTGGTCTCTTCCAACTCTATGATTCTATGATTCTATAAATGCTTAAAGAACCCTAAATTTGAACAGTGTTTTCTATTGGCTACAGATAATGGAAAAAAGTGTCGCTCTGTTTGTGAATAATAAGATATACACTGAAGAGATCTTCAGAGACACGGAATGATTTTATGTTGTTGTTGAGGTGAAGCTTGATAATATGAAACTGCTGATAGTGGGCATTTATGTGCCACTTCAAAATAAGGACAGTTTTAAAAAAAAACTGTCACAGGAAATCCAAAAATATGGACAAGAAAATGTCTTAATAGCAGGTGATTGGACTGGAGTGATCAATCTGAAAACAGATAGATATTCAAAAAAGACGATTGGAATAAGGGGAAATTACCAAAATCCTTTTTTGATATGATGGAAAATTTGGCACTTATGGACGTGTGGAAGTTCAAGTATAACGAGGTTCAAGGATATACTTTTTATTCACATATTCATAAATCAATGTCAAGAATTGACTTAACTGTCATGGTAAAAACTTGGAACATAAGAATCAAAAGTATGGAAATTTTACCTAAAAAAGTATCTGATCATAATCTTATATTACTGACACTGAACAAAAAGAAGAGAAAATTTAATTGGACACTTAGTGAAAATATTTTAAAAAATGAAGACTTGCTGTTAAAAGACAAAAAAAAAATTATATGCTGTTACTTTAAAGAAAATCTGACACCAGATGCCCTGCTGAAGACAGTTTGGGATGCCAGTAAGGCTGTCATTAGAGGCCTCTTTCTTAAAGAAGGAGTTGAAATAAAGAGCAAAAAATAAATAAAAGATGCAAAAAATTCTGGAAGAGATTCATAAAGGAAAACAAATATTAAAACAAAACTCAGTATGTTCTGTAGAGGAAAAAAATAAGAACGAAATTAAAATCCTCAAAAACAATTAGACTCAGAAATGACACTAGAGACTGAACAAAAATTAAGATTTTGTCATCAGAAGCCCTTTGAACATGCAAATAAGCCAGGAAATTAGCTCGCACACAGACTAGAAAAAGAAAAGTCAGGGGAAATTTTTTTTAAAAAAATTATTTTTAAAATGTATTTTTTGAAAAGGTACAAACTGAAGAAAAGTGAAATAAGATGAGAGCTTACCCTAGATACACAAGAAATACCTAACATTTTGAATGAACGAAAATAATAATGCCCCAATCTCAATAGCTGAAATAATGAATGCTATTCAGAACTCCAAATCAGAGAAGACTCCAGGTCCAGATAGTTTAGCAGCATTATTCTACGAAGAACTGTGAGATGAGCTAATCCTAATCTAAATGGAGTAATGAATGGAGAGAGGCCAACATCATGGAGGAATGCTAGTTTGTATAATCCCTAAAGAATGAGACCTTTAAAACCTATATAATTTGTTGTTGTTGTTAACTATCTTCAATTCAATCTCGACCCATGGTGACCTTATAGATGAGACATCTCCGAGAAGACCCTCTATCCTCCACTGCTCTACTTAATTCCTGCAACTCCTTAATATCTGTGGCCTCCTTAATAGAGTCCATCCATCTGGCATATGGCCTTCCTCTCTTCCTACTTCCCTCCACCTTCCCCAGCATTATTGTTTTTTCCAAAGAATCCTCTCTTCTCATGATGTGTCTGAAGATCATCTTGGCTTCCAGGGAGGTTTCCGGTTTGATCTACTCTAGGACCCCCTTGTTTGTCCTTTTGACTGTCCAAGGGATCCTCAGCACTCTTCTCCAGCCCCACATTCTCTCAAACACATTGATTTTCCTCCTATCTTCTTTCTTGACTGTCCAGCTCTCACATCCATACATGGTAATAGGGAATACAATGGCTAGTATGATTCTAACTTTTGTGTTCACATACAATTATCCATATAATTACCAAACAATATCATTACTAAATATGGATTACAAGATATTTGCAAGTGTACTTGCTGGAAAAAAATCTAAAATTACTAATTCATGAAGACCAAAATGGATTTCTGCTGGGAAGGCTAATCAAAGATAATACACGATCAGATGTACACATATTAGAATACTTTGAGAAAAATCATGGGGGGAAAATGGCAAGATTCTTATTGATGCCAAAAAGGCTTTTGACACCATGAACTGGAAATGTCTGAAATACTTTTAAAAATGGAAATGGGTCCCAGATTTATTCAAGGAGTTTAAGTATAAACTATTTATAGAAAGCAGATGGCACAAATCATAGTTAATGAAGAAAAAACAAATTAATCAATATAAGTAAAGGAACCAGACAAGGGGGTCATGCAGACAGGCAGCTTGGAGCGGCCTCTGGCTGCTCCAGTCCCAGTCAGTGACCGACTGGCGCAGGACTGCAGCAACCACATGGGCCAAGTCCCAATCCAGGCCAGTGCAGCAGTTCCCAACCTGGCCGCTCCTTTGTGTGCCAACTCTCCTGGGTTGGAGTGCTCTTCTCACACTCTCTGTGCAGTTTCCACTGCTTTGGGGGCACACATCACCTGCACACCCCACCCCTGAAGCAGCCAGAAGCCTTTCTTTCCCGCCCATCTGTTTCAGGCCAATACTGCACTCTTTTGCCATTGTTATTCATCACAGTAATGGAAGTGTTGAATAGGGCAATCAGAAACAATCAGAATATTGCAGGTGTAAAAATTAAAGGACAACAATATAAACTAAAGGCATATGCAGTTAATTTGTTTGTTTGTTAAGTTGTTTTTCTGGAGGAACTATTAGAAGGCATAGATGAGCTATTGCAAATTTTAGAAAATTTCAGAGAACACTCGGCTTTTAAGATAAATAAAGAGAAAACAAAGATTTCTTAAAAACTAACAAAAATTGAAGAAAAACAACCTTATGAAAAGTCAGGATTGAAAATAGAAAAGGTCAAATATTTGGGATTATGGATTACTAAGAGAAATACGGATCTTTTTGAAAATAATTATAACCAAACCTGGAAAGAAATTAAAGAAAAATTAATGAGATAGTTTAAACTTCATTTATTGCTTCCTAGTATAGTTGCAGCGGTGAAGATTAATATACTGCCAAAAATGATTTACATGTTCCAAAATATAACCATACTAATAAATACGTAAATCTTTAAAGAATAGCATACTTTATTTGGAATGGGAAAAAGCCTAGAATAAAATGATTAGCATTAACAGAATAGAAACTCGAGGTGGTACAGGACTCCCCAATTTACAATTATATTATATTATTATCTGACATGGCTTAAAATAGTAAGCGATTTTTAAAATTAGAAGGCTTTAACAACAAATTTGGTTGGCATGACTATATATTGTATGGGAAATAAAAGCTAACAAAGAATTTGCAGATTATGTAATTCGGAAGGCATTGCTGCAAATATGGATAAAATACAAAAAGAAAATATACAGGAAAATCCCATTATGGATTTCCCTGTAAGAAGCTTTTTTTGCCCCATAGAAAGAAATACACACAAAAAATGGATAAGATATAAAGATCTTCTTATACTAAGGAACCAATTCACATTACAGTTAAAACCTGAGAAGATCTAGAAAGAGAAGGAATGGTCTGACAATGGTTCCTATATAAACAATTAGATGAAAGATACAAGATGGAACAGAAATTAGAAGACTTCGATACTGAAGAAAAAAAAATTGATAAGGTAATGTGCTTGTGTGTGCAGTAGTGTCTATTGTTCTAGTGTACTTTGTCACCTTTTGTCTGTTGGTTCAAGGCTGATTGGTTTTGTGAGCTAAGGGGAGGTGTGATTGTGTGTTCATTAGCATTCTATTGTTCTATTGGGTGTAAACCCAGGTCCTGAGCACCTGGTATCAGGGAGGCAGGGATTTTGCTTAGAGGAAGTGAGTCAGAGACTTGGCTGGTGTAGGAGTTATAGTTATAGCCCCAGTCTCTTGAGCTGGTGACAGAGCTTGGTAAACAGGCAAGGCCAATAGGGATGTTTTACATGGGTGTTTAAAGGGGAGTTTTGGAAGGGAAAGCCTGGAGTCCCGTTTCGTGCTTATGTAAAAATACTGAATATGGACAGTGAGGGAGCTGCTGCAGTCACCTGCAACAGCTGTGGTATGTTTGTGTTCCTGCCAATGGATGTGGGTAACTTCACCTGCACCAAGTGCAAGTTGGTATCCCTGCTGGAAGAGAAAGTTCAGGAGTTGGAAGCCCTGGTTTTAGGGAGCAAGAGGTTTTCCTGGACAGAGTGGAATGGATGGTCCTGGATGGGGAACACAAAGCAGAAATTTCTGGGGAGGAGGTCAATTCCCATACATAGGAAGTAAACAGTTAGAGGAACGTGACAAGTAGATATCAGAAAGCCAGGGATAGCTTACAGCTACAGAACAGATATGAAGCTCTCTTCCTTATCATGGATGATGAGGAAGAGCAGCAGGGGCAGATGTTAAGGAAAGTGCAGGAGACCTTGGGAATACCACTACAGGGAATAGCCACTGCTAAGCCTTAGATGAGGCATGTGATGGTGGGCAGGGGACTCTTTGCTGAGGGGTACAGAAGCAGTGGTTTATGGGCCTGACAAGATGTCTCAGGAGGTGTGTTGTCTCCCTGGAGCAAAGTCCATGGTGTGATAGTGAGGCTGGCAAGACTTGTCAAGCCTACTGACCATTACCCCTTCCTTTTTGTCCCTGTGGGAACCAATGATACTGCGAGGCACAGCCTTCAGAATATCATATAAACTGTAAACAGAGCAAAGATTTAAAAGGGACAGGTATGAGAAATGGAAAAAGGGGAACTGCCAAGTAGGAATTCAACTGAATAGGCAGCATGTGTAGGGAGAAAGTCAGAAAAGCTAAAGTTAAAAAAAAAAGCTCAGGCTTGCTAGAGAGGGCTTTTTTTTTTTTTTTTGTTATAGCCCTAGTGGCGCAGTGGTTAAATGCCTGTACTGCAGCCACTCACTCATAGACCACAAGGTTGCAAGTTCAGTACTAGCCAGGGCTCAGGCTAGACTCAGGCCTGCATCCTTCCGAGGTCGCTAAAATGAGTACCCAACTGTTGGAGGTCAATAAGCTTACAGTTGTAAACCACTTAGACATCCCATAGTGCGATATGAAGCGGTATATAAATGAAGCTGCTTTGCAAAGGGAAGAAGGAAATGGCAGGGCCATTGCGTGGAGAAAATGGTAAAATGTTAACAGGTGACAGAGAAAAGGCAGAACTACTCAACACCTTCTTTGCCTCAGTCTTCTCACAAAAAGAAAAGGGTACTCAACCTGAGGAAAATGGAGCAGAGGACACAATAGGGGAAATGCAACACAGAATAAGTAAAGAGGTAGTACAGGAATACCTGGTTAACCTAAATGAATTTAAGTCTCCAGGACCAGATGAACTACATCCAAGGATATTAAAAGAACTGGCAAATGTAATCTCAGAGCCACTGGCAATAATCTTTGAGAACTGCTGGAGAACAGAAGTCCCAGCAGACTGGAAGAGGACAAACATTGTCCCCATCTTCAAAAAGGGGGGAAAAGAGGATCCCAACAACTATCGCCCAGTTAGTCTGACATCAATACCAGGAAAGAATCTAGAGCAGACCATTAAATATGAGAGTCTGTGAACATTTAGAAGGGAATGCCATAATCACAAAACATCAACATGGGTTTCTGAGAAACAAGTCATGTCTGACAAATCTGATCTCTTTTTTTGATAAAATTATCAGCTTGGTAGATGAAGGGAATGCTGTGGATATAGCATATCTTGATTTCAGTAAGGCCTTTGACACAGTTCCCCATGATATTCTTGCAAACAAGCTACTAAAATGTGGGCTAGACGAAGTAACTGTTAGGTGGATTTGTAATTGGTTTAGCAGCTGAACCCAAAGGGTACTCAGCAATTCTCTTGGAAAGAAGTGACCAGTGGGGTTCCACAGGGTTCTGTCCTGGTCCCAGTGCTATTCAACATCTTTATCAATGACTTGAAGGAATACAAGTCATGCTTCTCAAATTTGCACATGACACCAAATTAGGCAGAGTAACTCATGCATCAAAGAGAGGATCAAAATTCAAAATCACCTTAATAGGGTAGAAAGCTGGACCAAAAATGACAAAAGGAATTTCAACATGGAGAAATGTTAAGATATGTGTGCACTTCCCAGGTGCCTCACGGCTGCTCCAGGAAAATGAAAGAAATAAAAATTGAATGAAATTAAAGAATAAGAAACAAAAAGTAACACTACTTCTAAACACCATTAATTTGTAAGACATAGGATAGGTCTCTTAGGGGCTCTGCCATAGAAACTGATTTTAAAAAGGGCTCTGTGAGTCAAAAAGGTTGGGAACCCCTGCTATAGACTATTACTGTTATGTCAATGTGAGACTAATAATCTTATGATTGTTAAGATTATCTTATCAATGTAATTACAATTGATCATGAAATATTTTTACTGTGTTGGGAATGAAATTTGAGATTGAGGGGTAAAATGTACAGGATTATCTGATTATGACGATAAGAATATAATTGAGTGATGTGGAAAAAATTGTATAAGGAAGTTAATGATAAACTAGAAGGAAGTAGAGTTTATTTTTTAAATTTTCTAATCTTGTAATCTTGTAAAGGTAATTTAAGAATTACTGTATATACTCATGTATAAGTCTAGAAATTTTAGTTTAAAAATTGACCTCAAAAAACCTGAGTCAGTTCACTCCAAAATCTCCTGCTCAACCAACTTTCCCACCACAGTTTCCCAATTACTTTGGGAAACCCAAACATTGCATTCTTTCACATAGACTGTTTTCTCTGTTCCCACCTTCCCAAGACAGACTAGACTCCAGACGTCTAGATCTATAAGCAATTCTCACTGGGACAGCATTGCACATGCTGTCTCACAAATAATCAGTTTTCCAGGACCCTGCCCTACCCTGGCCTAACTAACATATTAGGTTAACACAGATCATTTAATCAAACTCTATAACATATTCTAACATTGATCTATAATAACCACTATCATCATCATGCATTTCCATCATCTATCCAGTCCTCATTCCTCATATAAAGAGGCATCCAAACCAAAGCCAAAGCCAGCTAATCCATCAAAACAAATAGCACCTTTAACATAGTTAATTCCCCCAAGCACATTACATACAAACTGAATTAAACATTAGGCATCTTTATGGGCAAACATAGTAACAACCAATAAACCATGACAAATACAGTTGCCCCTCTGTTCTCGTGGACTTCAAGTCTGCGGTTTTACATATTCATACATATGGGGGCTTAAATACTCGCTAATCTCTTGTTTTTGCATGGTGGTGGTGTCCGGAATGGATTCCCCGCAAAAACGGAGGCCCAACTGTATAACAGTAGTATAACATATGAGCATTTATGAAAGACATAACCCCAACAATCTTTCTTTAATACATGTACTCCTCATTACATTTCCAGAGTTCTCTAACTCTGGTCATGGCATGAACCACAGAATGAAACCCTAATGTCACTAACCATATTTAACTATCTTTCATATTCATGGCAGGGGACCTCTAATTTACACTGAAGGCTGGATGGATGAGGAGAGAACTATGGTCAAAGGTGGCTGTGAAATGTGTGGAGGAGGTGACCAGGCATGAGCAGAGCTAAGAACACATATGTCAAAAAGGATGCCTACAGCAGCAGTGATTTCAGCCTTAAATTTAATACGATAGCTTTACCTGATTTTCACCCAGAAAAGCATCATACACAAATGTCTTATTCAAATCCCTCAAAGCCTGATTTGACACTCTTTTGAGAGAGTAGTGTGAAAGAGTTGCCTCTGCCCCCATTTTCCCACCAAGGCATTAAAAAAGGTCAGAAGTGGTGCCAAGCAGAGAGGGTGGTGGTGGTGGGGGTCAGTGTTTCTTTCCAGTTCTCCCAGGTTGGAGTAAGCTCTCACCTTTCACCATTCTATTCAGAGAAGAGGATGGTTCCTTTTTAAATAAAAGTTAAAGTACATTATTTACATTGACCTGTGGATACATCAACCCAGGTTTTTGAGGTCAATTTTTTGACTAAAATTTCTAGACTTATACATGAATATATACAGTAGTACCTTTCAATTTCAAGGCAGAACATATATTTAACAGGATACTAAGGATTTGTGAAGAACACTGCTTTTATCATTCCATCCTTCCTTTGGTATTTGGTTTTCCAAACCTCTTCCTGGCCTCAGAAAAGGTGGAAAAATTGAACCATCTCTTTCTACATGAACCTTTTCTCGGCTTCTGGCACTTTCAGGATTTGGATTTAAGAAAATTTTAGTGACGGAAGGATTTTCACCCTGAACGTGTTTCTTATATAACCACTTCAAAGGGTCAGAAGATTTGCTCTTCATAGCACTACTTGGGTCTTCCATATCTAAATATGCATTACTCCATTTTGGGGGGAGGGGACCTATATTCAGACAAAGGTTGTTTCAATAAAACTGGTTATCTGAAAAAAGCCTCCTTCAATTCCTTTTACTAAAAACACCAAGAATGTTTTCCATGAACTGGTGTGGGGGGGATCCCTATTTCATGTGGAAATGGCTGTCCTTGTAGTCATTTTACTCTCCATCAATGCTAGAAACAGAAAAATAGAACATAAATTCTGGTAAATTTGGTTAGAGCACAACATTCATGTGTCCATCTGTGGTAAAAACAGTTGTCCTTACTGCACCTATACAACAACTCTAGAAAAGAGTGGCAGAATTTTAGAAACAACACACATGAAACATCATTACATTTTAAAAATCTGTAGCCAATTAGAAACTAAAGTACTTTCAGAAACCAAACTAAAGTACTTTAAGAAACCAAAGTACTTTAAAGTACAGAGGACAACCAGGTCAATCCAGGTCAATAGCCTATAAATTTTATTAAGAATTACAGTCTTTAGGTTTGCTAAGATGTTTATATTGGGTGAAGACAATGCATGGAACATGTGTGTTACTTAAGGAGGTATTCAGTTCAATCTCCAGTTTCTCCATTTACAACAATGTCGAGGGGATGATCACAAACCACAGCTTGGAAAGGTGGTTTATGGATGATAACTCCTAGAATCCCCCAACCATGGTGACTGAGGGATCCAGGGAATTGTAGTCCATTAAAGTAACTTTTCCAAGCTCTGTGGGCAGGTCTTTCCCACTACCCTTCAACTGCCACTCATCACAGTAGAACACATACTTAATGTAATTTCCTTGTAATAGGAAATCTATCAGGATTTGTCAATAATTGCCATTTTGTGGCCCACATATTGAATTCTTAGATCACTTAAAGAATTAAAATGTATTACATGTCAAGGATTAAAAATGTTATTGTCTATATAATAGAAAGTGAAATATTAAATGAATATTAAAGCTTGCGTCTGGGATTAGAGCCAACCAACCAAGAGGTAAGAAAGCAAATCCAGCTGGGCTATTATGAAGTATTAAACTCTAGCATGGTTTGCTCCAGAAAATGGAAATAAAAGCAATATTAATTTTTAATAATAAGAAGAAGAAGTTTTATTTATAGCCCGCCCCTCTGCGCGGCAATTGGGGCGGGTTACAACATTTAAAACAAACAAAGTTAAAACGTTCCCTCCTCCCATAGTCCGCCCTCCCAACCCCTTTAAGTTTAAAATTTAAACATTAAAATTTAAAATTAATTTCAACTATCATATAAGGATGGCAAGAAAGTGGGCAGGAACTCAGACCAAGCATTACTGATCACCGAAAGGAACTACATTTGAATGATTAAAAGACAGGGTATAAATACTTTAAATCAGTTAATTTGGGAAGCAACAATTCTCTCCCCTCATTAAATGAGATCCAGGTAAACAACTGTCTGCAGCATCTTAAAAAGCTGGGAGATAGCAGAAAAGAGTCAACCTAATGCTCCAAAGCCAAAGAACCTGCAACTTAAAGGATGGGTGAGAACTCTGTATTTACAATACTCTTATTGTAATGTCAGTTAACAGATTTGCAACACTGTGAAGCAACGACTGTAGCTATGCAGAATACAACATACTGGAAGTGATGATATTCTGTGTAATACTGAACTATATGTAAATGATCTGCATGAAATTCTCAAAAGATTAAATATGAGATGTGTAATGTTTATGTATTATAAATATTGTGCAAGTTTATGTTTCTTACCCCTGAAATATATTAGGCTTTTTAAGTAAGAGAAATGCTTCTTTATAAGAAGATAATATGGCTAGACAAACATAAGCCAAAGTACCTTCAGATTGACAAGCAGAGACAAATGTTGGGGAATCATATGTTTCACCCTCCAGAAGGTTTGTGTTACAGTAGCTCAGTCCCAGACAGCATAGCTAACAGGCAAGTATGACAGTGTTGTAGTTCAACATCAGTAAACTAGTGCATTGGGGATGGCTGAAATAGTTAATACTAGGCAAGAAGGATAAATGTTTGGATTTTTAAAAAATATATATATTTTAATAAACTTCTTAAGTAGCTGGTGTAAGACAGGTTTCTACGCAATGTGAAATATCTAAATGAACTTTATGCTGACTTATTCAGCAGAGCACACAGTTCTTTTAATCAAACTGAATTGCAGGAGTTTGCTGAAGTCCTAAAAAGATTCTTCCAAAATCTTGCATCTAACCATAAGCAAGCATCACATTACTGTGTCATCTACAATGGTTATGTCTTCAGTGAGTATGTTTCTATGAGCCTGGAACTGGACATGATTTGAGTTCAATGTTAAAGATCTACTAGTCATAAAAGTTCAAAATATCACTCACATACATTTTTTCATGAGATGAATTAATTCAAGACAATTTCTTCTTCTTCTTTTTCAGAATGAGTGTCAGAGATAATGCTATCTGGATAGGATTTCGGAACAGAAATTAAGAGTTCTATGCAGCAGAATGATCAGGATGACTCCCAGACATAAAGTAACTGGTTTACTACAGTTTGAAACAAGTGAAATACCGATGTATTTCAATATTACTGTTGTTGTTATTTAGAGTAATTACATCTAAAGAGCTACCAAATCTACAGCAAAAAAATCATGTAGAATCCTAAAAAAACCTCCATGATAATCAGTGATTTCTGTTAGACGTGTCAAGGTAGATCCAAGGTTTGCCTTGCATGGAGAGAAGTTTTTCATTCACAGAAGATGCTCTGCTGCCCAGTTTTTCAGAGATCTCCAGCTCTTCCCCTGTTATTCAGCTCAACTCATTCAGCAGGATCCCCAAATCCCATGTACAATTTTCTGATGGCTGCTGATGCCCCCTTAGAGAGAATTTGGCAAGGATGCCCACCTTAGCCACACCATTCTTTTCAGAACTTTTCATAATACAAAGATTTCTGTCCTGTTTTATAATGTTCTTACAAAATAATTTTTAGATAGGATCACTGTGAAGCATACTATACTACATTATTTTTGGAGCAAGTTATTCAACAATGTCATTAGGTAATTTATCCCTTGCAATTTTACCTCCAACAGATGAAGCAGGAGGTTTCCGTGTATAACGGTGATTCAAAGCATTAATGTCAGCAGGTGGAAATTCTGGTTCATATTCAAATGAAGGATTAACTGTTGAAGATAAAAGAATACATAACTAGCTTGTGTCTTCTCATGTATGTTTGTCAATATGTGGACAAGACCAAGGAATATAACTAGGCCTGAAATGTTCTTGTTGAATTGCTAGAATTCCATCAGCAGGGATTTATTAATATTATTATGAATGGAAGAGCATTTTAAAACGTGAAACTTCACATGCAGTATGCTGTTCCCACAATGGCCAACAATATCCATGGCTAAAGAAAAGCTGCCATGTTGTCTCCCCTACATAGTGGATGATTTATTATTATTTTTTCCTTTTTGGCCACCTTTTTGTTTTAGCCATTTTTCACAGACACTGCAGTTCTACCTCTCAGTCCTGCCACCTGCTGAAAGCTTAAAGTCTCGACTTGTATCTTGCACCCAAGTAGATAACAGTAAGTGCCAATTATGAATGAATACTGTGATTTTCTAGCTCCCCACCTCCAAAAGAATTCATTTTGGAACAATACTTCTGATCCTAAACACAAAAGGTACACTCCAGTCCTAGATTTCCTAAAGAAAAAAAAAAACTGGTATTGAGAACCAATACAATTTGATAACAAGCAGAAGAAATATGATTATTTACTTTTCAGCATGAGGTGTTTACATTTGGGGTAATTAGCACATATAGCATAGACACTGTATCACTGAATATCCTTTTTGAGAATAGGACCATTAAAAAGGAAACTATTTACCTAGTAGGATGGAATTTTTACATCCAAGGGTGCCATCCTGTCTATAGATTACACCATGCTTACAAGTAGAATCCCACATATCTGGCTTATCTGAGACTAAACCCATGAAGCATAAGAGTGTTTATGTATATATACAAGCCACCTGTTGACTTAGGGCAACCCCATGGATTTCATAGGGTTTTCTTAAGCAAGGAACACTCAGAGGTGGTTTTGCCAGTTCCTTCCTCTGAAGTATAGTCTTACAGCACCTGGTGATTATTGGTAGTCTCCTGTCCAAGGGCCAACCCAACTTAGGGGCTTTGCAGACTGCTAGAAATAGTGCAAATTGAGTCCACTTTAACTGTCCTGGCTCAGTGCTAGGGAATCATGGGAATTGTATTTTTTTTCTGAGACATTGAGCCTTCTCTGTCAGAGAGCTCTGGTGCCACAATAAACTACAGTTCCCATTATTCCCCAGTACTGAGTCAGGGCAGTTAAAGTGGACTCAATTTGCAATATTTCTGGCAGTCTGTAAAGGCCCTTAGTTACCAAGATCAGACAGGATTTGGTGCTTTGGGGGGCTATTCCTCCATATTTTTATATCTACATAGTCTGTGTGCCTTCTAGTCGCACATGGGTTAGGGTTAGGGTTAGGGTTCTAGTCGCCCATGAATTTCATAGGGTTTTCTTAGGCAAGGACATCAAAGGTGATTTTGCCAGTTCCTTCCTCCCTATAGCAGCATCTGTTATTTGTTGGCAGTCTCCCATCAAAATACTAAACTGGGATAGCCCAGCATAGCTTCCAAGAGCAGACAGGATTTGGTGCTTTAGAGTATTTAGGCCTTGAAGCACAAGATTACCCTCCTACAAATACAGATCAGTTGGACTGGACTAGTAAAAACCATTTTAACTGCAGCTAAACAGAGTCAGGCCTGGTTAATACTTGGATGGGGGAATGCAAAGGAATATCAGGTGCTGTAAATTACATTTCAGAGGAAGGAAATAGTAAACTACCTCTTGAGTATTCCTTGCCTAAGAAAACCCTGTGAAATGCATAGGTTTGCCATGTGTCAACAATTTGAAGGCATGCACTCATGCATACACACACATATTCACACATGTGCACACACAGAGGACCACACTATAAATCTGTTCTTTGTATATGCTGACACTATCAAAGCCTTTTTTCATGTCTACTCTTCCAGTCAAGTGATATACTATTTAGTGCTAACAGGATTGTCCTGCAGTTCCACTAGCAATTCTACTCCCTACATAAGCACATCATGTTACAGTAGAAGGTACAAATTCTCTCTCTCTCTCTCACACACACACACACACACACATTACAGTTACGTACTATGTGCGTTTCCATATGGATTTGAACTGGGAGTCTCAAATGAAAAATCTCTTAAGCCATACTCAGTACCAGAGTTCTGAATCTGCACTGAGTTCATGGGTATATGAATGGATGAATTTTGCCTTCGTACTCCTTCTGCGTGGTGCTCTCCATAAGAATTGTAAGGAGAGGAATCATAAGGATTATAATGGAAAGATGTGCTTCCTTCAGAAGTTCTTCTGTATGAGAAAAAAAAATAAAAGAAGATGAACATTTACATTTTGCATGAACATTAAGTTTAAAACTTATTTTGAATACATCTGACAAATATAGGCTTTGGTGCCCTGGAATGCAGAAGGAACTGTGTCTTTTATACAACTGTCAGAGGTCCAAGGGACCTCTTGGGCCCTGGTAAAGGACACCCAGCAGTGCAATCCTGAATGCACTAACATGGCTATACTTTGTACATCTCTTAGGGAGCTGGGTATGTTTAGCCTGGAAAAGAGATGATTAAGACATGATATGATAGCCCTGTTTAAGTATTTGAAGGGGTGTCATACTGAGGATGGAACAAGGGGTGCCATACTGAGGACGGAACAATGGATGCAAACTGTAGGAAAAGAGATTCCATCTCAACATTAGGAGGAACTTTCTGACAGTAAGAGCTGTTCGACAATGGAGCACACTCCCTTGGAGTGTGGTGGAGTGTCTTTCTTTGAAATTCTTTAAGCAGAGGTTGGATGGCCATCTGTTGCGGGATTGTGAGTTCCTGCATGGCAGGGGGGTTGGACTGAATGGCACTTGTGGTCTCTTCCAACTCTATGATTCTTCAGTTGAGTTCCAAATCACAGAATTAGGAAGAGACAGTTATTTTTGTTAAACCCAAAGCAGTAACTGAATCTGCTATACTTCAGACTTACATTCTGTCAAGCTCCAGTGTGTCAGCATAGTGATAATCTGGATCATCAACCTCCAGTGGTTCAGAATAGGGATAGTCCAAGTTTTCAAAAGCTTCATTGTAGTGAAAAGACATTATGTCTTCAAACCTTTATCTTCGTAGGAACAATAATCTGGAAATCTATTTAGACATTGCTTCAGTTCTTTAATGATTAAAGTTCCATCGTGGACCTATTTTAAAAGTATTAAATATGTTATAGTTAGTTCTTCACAGTTGTCTGTAAATCTCCATACCCTTTATTTAGGAATCAGAAGCTACCACACAACTGGATTTACTCAGTCAACAAGCCACCGATACAATGTGTTCAGGCTAGGTAAAATAATCTTTCTCACCTTTGTTTATTTTTATCATGAAAGAATATGCCTTTTTAAAAAAGAAAAGAAAAAAAGAACAATAATAGAAATCCTCTGCATTTTAGAAAGTCATGTAGAAAGCTTAAACACTAGAAGAGTTACTGTACATTTGATTTTCTTACATTGAAACTTTGAAAGATGCAAATGCTGTTAGAAGCCCAGGTTCAACATAGAAACTTTCAAGCCAGCATAAATACCTTAAGACAAAGGTCAGCCATTTCAGTGTTGTGTATCTTTCATAAGTAAATAGATGCACAGGTTAGCTGTACTATTGTGTCATCAGGAAATAGCTGGTGGGAAAAGCCTAGCAGCCACTGAATACATTGTGGGTATCTAACTAACAAGTACTCCTTGAACTCTGATACCAAGATCAACAAAACTGTTTTTCCTCCAGGATTAATGAACAAATCGTCACACACACATACACTCTTAATTCTACAAACCAAACAGTGTAATATGGCATTCCTCAACCTAGTGCCTGGACTACAACTCCCATCACTCCCAACCATTATAACAATTGATCATGCTGTCTGGTGATGGTCAGAGTTGTAACCCAGTATGTCTGAAGAGCACCAGTTAAAGAGCTCCCTGCATAGAGGGGCCTAATGCTTCTCGTGTACTATAGAATATTCCCACTATCAGTAAAGTCTTCTCTCTCTCCTCTTCCCATTTTCCTTAAAATATACTGAAGTGCAAACATAATAGTTTATATTAAAATATTATTAGAGTACAAAAAATCCTCCAAGACATATAGTGTAACTACATGGTCCCCCTCTTTTGCCACCATTTTATTCCCACCACCCCCGTATGGAATTGAATAAGCCAAGAAATGACTGGCTCAAAAACATCTGAGCAAGGGTTTGAGGATCAGGATTCCCTTACTGGCTCCCCCCCCCCACACACCTAGTAAAATCTTTTGTTGTTTTGCCAAGTTTTTGAACAATCCTAATGGTGTTTTTCTTCCCTTCTCCGACTGCAGAATTGTACTTTAGCAGATTCTGTTTTCTTTTCTGAAAATTTTGTTGTTTTAATTATTTTGGACGCATAGTGTTTTAAACCAGTAGTGTAATTTGCCTTGGGAGCATCCATAGGCCATTAAAAACTAAGCAGAAAACAGCACTAAAAATAATACTAAGAAAACTACAAGCCCTCAATATAATACAATTATTTGAACCACCAGTATCACAAAAGTGAGACCCATCCTTTACAATAGCTTCTCAATTTACCCTCAAGTGGAAAAGTAAAATTGATATGGACTTGTTACTAGTTCCAGATTATAATTTAATGAGAGGTATCACTTTCAAGAACCTCAGTGGTGAGTTCAGCTGTAAGGAGAAGAAGAAAAATTAAAATAACTTATAGGAATGTTACTATTGAGATCAGTCACAAAGGAAATGCCTGTCTGTAACTTTTGCTATCATAGTTTAAAGTAGCAGCAGGGAACCTATGATCCTCACATCAGCCTCAGTCAGCGCAGGTATGAGATTATCCAGCTCTGGATTAAGCACAAATACAGCATAACCATATCAGTTAGTGAAGACATTTTCTTTTGCTCTTGACTGCTTAAAAAGGTGGTGTTCTCATCATGTAAAGGGACAACCGCTAATGCTGAATAATATCCCAAATATGGCAAGCAGAGCAAAGCCAAGTAGTCCTGTTTGCAAAAACAGAATTGCAACACAAAAGTGCATTACTTCTTTTATTGTGCTCCTCCCCATAATAACACTGTTAAATTAGGTTGCTGTTTAGTTGGAAAGCAAAGTGTAGCTTAGTCTTTGATGAGAGAGAAAAACAGTGTCTAGTCCCTACAAAGAGAATGCAATGATTTACATCAGGGGTCGGCAACCTATGGCCCATGTGCCGGACCCGGCCCGCCGAGGCATTGGAACCGGCCCGTGGCCGGTCCCGCCGCTGCCGTCACTGCTGCCACCCCGCGCATGAGCGCAGGTTCCATTTTGGCATCCAAAATGGCATCTGTGCTTGCGCACGCATGCGCATGGTGCACGCCAGTGTGCGCATGCGTGTGCAAGCGCGGACGCCATTCTGGACACCAAAATGGCGGCCGCGCTTGCACACGCATGTGCACACCACTGGGTGCCATTTTGGAAAGCCCCACGGCAGCTGAGCCCTGCGAATTCACACGGCACAGGTGCGATGGGGCCTCCCCAAGGCCCATGGTGGCTGCGCCGTGTGAATTCACACAGTGCAGCTGCTGTGGGGCCTTCCCAAATTGTGCCCCCCACGCGCGCACACATGCACACATGGGGGCAAGCACGCGCATGCCCAGCCGGCCCCCGCCATCCCACCCCCCCGGCCCCAAAGGTTGCCAAACCCTGATTTACATACTATTGTACAAATTCCTTCCACAGGTAGAAAACCATCTTATCAGATAAAATGCCTTCTCCCCTGCTCTTTGAAACAGTATGATATCAACACATCAACCATCTCAATATGAACTATATTTGACAGAACCATATGCAGGGTGACCAAACGCCCTCGTTTTCCAGGACATGTCCTACATATCAGCCTTCTGTCCAGGAGGAATTCCAAAATGTCCTCCATTTTGAGCATGATTAAAAAGCACGAATTTATATTTATATTAGTGTTCTAGCTTTTATTTTGTAAAGTCCTACGTTTTTATGAAATGTGCTACATTTTGTGGTGCTTTGTCTTCCTTTGCAGTTATGTCATCTGATCACCCTGATTGCACACCCCAAAACACACACTCTTTCAGGTCCCACCTGGCACTGTGCAAGGCCAACATCTGCCGGTTTTGTTTAAAGATTCTACAAATGTGAAGGGCGAATTATATTGGTAGCAAAACAGTGACAGGCAGTTTCAAGACCGCTAGGGAGATCTCCTTCCCACCACTATGATAACTGTGATTAGATTTTGGAGGTAGTGAAGGCCGGGGGCTTGGGTGCCAGCATAACCTGGGAGATGCAGGTTCTACACATTTGACCTCACCCAGTATTATTAATTCTCTCAGCAGCTCTCCAGGGTCTCAGGCATACATTATTTCCCTAGCACTTAGTACAGGGGTCGGCAACCTATGGCCCGTGGGCCGCACCCAGCCCGCCGCCCCCGCCGCCCGCCCCCCATCGCTCCCGCCGCCGCCACCCACCACTGCGTGTTCCTGCCGCTGCGCGTGTCATGGCCACCATTTTGTTTGCCAGTACTCCTGCGCATGCGCAAACGAGTCGCAGCCACCATTTTGGCAAACAAAATGGCGGCCGCGACGCACACAGTGGAACGGTGGCAGCAGCGCGTGTGGCCGGGGCTGTGCGCGCCTGCATGAGCACACGCACCGCTATTTTCCCCCCACACCTGGCCCGGCAGAAGACCTGGGGACCAGCGACCGGCCCCAGGTATGTGAAGGTTGCCGACCCCTGACCTAGTATTTGATCCCAAGGGTGTGCGGGCAACAAAAGACCTACATTTTGTATACCCCAGGCACTCTCAGCCCCCTTCCCCCCCACCAGCATTAAAAAATGATTTTGTTCTGGGAAGCCCCCACGAGCAGCAATTCTCCTACAAAGCAAGTCACCGCTTTTTTGTGTTGTCTCTCAGAGAAATGTTTCAAAACCAGAAGTGAAGGAGCCCTAGTGGCGCAGTGGTTAAATGCTGGTACTGCAGCCACTCGCTCACAAACCACAAGGTTGTGAGTTCAATCCCAGCCAGGGGCTCCAGGTTTGACTCAGCTTTGCATCCTTCCATAGGTTGCTAAAATGAATCCCGTTTGTTGGGGGCAATTAGCTTACACATTGTAAACCATTTAGGGAGTGCTTAAGTGTACTGATAAGCAGTATAGAAATGTACTTGCTATTGCTATTCTGGTAACGTCCTGCTTTCTTTAAGCAAAAAAGAAAGAAATAAAGAAAAGAAAAGAAAAGAAAAGAAAAGGATGGATGGATGGAAGAAGCATGCAGCAGGTCGTGAAGGGTCAGATTGGCTTCCAGACACATGGAAGTTACTCAGTGCCTTGCCCTTATGTTAACCAGAGGTATGATGGTTAGAATCTGAGACTTCGCATGTGTAAACAATGTTCTGCCACTGAGCTATGATGCTGCCCCTCTCTGAATTTCCCATGGTGCCAAGCCAGTCAATCGTAGGATGAGAGTTTTCATCAGAAAGGATGTAGCTCAGAGGTAGCGCACATGCTGCTGTGCGTTGAAAAGGTCCCTGGCATCTCCAGGTATGGCTGAGAGAGTCCTGCTGGGAAACCTGCAAAGCTACTGACATACTACTAGGCTAAACAGACCAGCTGCCTTATTTAGTATAAAGCAGCTTCCTATGTTGCTGGTAGAGATTAAGAGTTCATTTTTCCAATCACAATTCCCAATATTACCAGCTAGTAAATTTTCCAAGCTCTGACCCTAGATGGGTAAGTACTAGCCATGCACAAGAACTACCTGGTCATGAATAGGAGGGCCCTTTCACACTACACTATAGTGTTAAAGCACTATGATTCTGCTTTAACAATTATAGAAATATCCCATGGAATTCTAGGATTTGTAGTGAATGAAGGATCATTTAGAAGTCTCATCCAAAAGGCTCTAATATAGTGGTCCCCAATTTTTGGAGGGTGACCACCTCCTTTCCTCTTAGGTGACAACTCTAGTGCCTCCCATGCCAATTTCTTGATATTAGGTCTACTGTTTGTGCAGCAGCCACCCAGCCAATGGCATCTATCTTACATGCACCCAGATCACCACTGCCTCCTATTCCACCTCAGCCTCTCATGTGCAAATACAGCAGCAGCAGAGGCCCAAACCTGCTTTTCTATCTTCCCTGCACCAGTCTTACAACAAAAGGAAGGCCAGCTGCTCAATTGCTGCTTCCAAGGTGACTGGGTGCAAAGGGAGCAGTGACCAAGGAACTGGTTGAGCAGTGACCAAGAAGCTTCTTGCCTGTGCTAGCCTTCGCCGCAAGGTTGGTGCAGGCCAGAAGCTTCTCAGTCAGTGTGAAACCAGATATTCAATCACTGCTCCCTTTGCACTCAGCAATTGAGCAGTTGGCCAAGGAGCGACCAAGAAGCCTTTCACTTGCACCAGCCCTGTAGCAAAGGCTGATGTGGGTGAGAAGCTTCTCAGCTGCTGCTTGACTGGCTGCTCAGTTGCTGCTCCCAAGGTGAATCAGTGCAAAAGGAGAAGTTTCTCTCCAGGGAGGAAGGACTTTCAATCCTTCTTAGGGCCTTCACAGACTGCCAGAAATAGTGCAAATTGTCCACTTTAACTGCCCTGACTCAGTGCTAGGGAATCATGGGAACTGTAGTTTATTGTGGCACCAGAGAAGGCTCAATGTCTCAGAAAAAAATACAGTTCCCATGATTCCCTAGCACTGAGCCAGGGCAGTTAAAGTGGACTCAATTTGCACTATTCCTAGCAGTCTGCAAAGGCCCTTAGTCAAGACAGAGAGTGCAGAAGGCTTCAAACTTTTCTCCCCAGTGAGGAAGAACTCTCAATCTGAGAAAGATGAAGAATCAACCCTGGATACTCCTTCCCTAGAGACATACCTTCCCCACGCAGCTTCAAGTCATCCCCACTTCTACCCACACAAACATTGTTTCTTCAGCTACCTCTTCTCTCAGCCTGCCTGAGAAAAGAGACCAGGAGTAGCAACGCAGCTCCAACCTGCCAGCCAAGTCCCAGCAAAGCTCATAAAGCTTAAGCAGGATCCCAAATGTAAAGGCTCCTTTTTGCCACCACTTCTCCCCCACCGCCACGTGCTCTAATTTCTCATCCCCATTATGTTCCTAAAGGCTGCTGGTTCACCTTGTTTTCTTGCACAACAATACTTTGACTGAAGGCCCCCCTGCTGCCTCCTTTTTTCCAGCAACTCCTCCCTGCACCTTGGGGTTGTCCTGATCCAATCGCAGTTTTTGTCACCTTAAAGTTAAAGCCATCAGCCAACTGGGAGTCCCATTGACAATTCCTGAGAAAGAACCTCAAGTCTTGTTACTCCACAAAATAGACAATCCCCAGAGGCTGGTTTTTAGGTGTAAATACTGGTCCCTAAAACCTAGCTTCTGAACACACAGTATGCATACAGTTATCCCAGGCTGCACTCCATGTATGTTTTGTGTTGCCCTCAGACCCCAATCTGGGCCACTCCAGCTGTCCATGGTCTACTCTTTGGACAGGTAAATAGTGCCCTCCTTAAAAACCCCTCAATCTCTGCTATCCTGTTTCCATATTTGTTTCAGTTAGCCCTGAATGCTGTGTCTGTGTGAATTGCTATTGTGTGTGTGATTGCACTCTGCATTTTTCTAAATAAAAACACTCTTATTCACCCAAACCTTGAATACTCCTCAGTTATTACTGGTATACACAGGTGCCAACAATCCTAAGGGTTACCCAGCCTCTTGAAAAGCTAATTTCTCCAACATTTAAAGTACCGCTGACATACTTGATGGGGACTCCCCAGTCCCTCCACCTTTCTTTGGATAACAGAAGCCAACCTGCTCTGTTTGGGGTCCTTCCTGCTTATCTTGCTAAATGGCCTCCTAGACTATTGCCAGTGCCACAAAATGCTGCCCTAACAGCATCATTCTATAGATTTGTTAACACTAACACTAATAGTGTTACAGTTAATACTATTTAAGTCAGGGGTAGGCAATCTTTTTGAGCCGGGGGCTGGGTTGCTGTCCCTCAGACAATTGGGGGGGCCAAAGCACCAAAAATAAATAAATAAATAAATAAATATATTTTTTTAAAAAAAATTAAAAAAATATGCATGCACACTCTCTCAGCCCCAGAAAAGCCATGGCAAAAGCCCTGTGGAGATTTTGCCAAGAAAACCCCAAGAACAAGTAATAACAACAATAATCAATAACATCATGGCGGGGGGGCGGCGGTGGTGGCGGGCCTTAGGTTGCCTACCCCTGATTCAAGTCATACACATTTTTAGGAGAATTAAGCGTGCTTTATTTGATCTGTGGCTCTACCTAATATATATCTGCTGTACTTGACTAGTAAAAAAAAAAAGAATCCGGTACAAACTTTATAAAAAGCTACAGGATGAAGCAAGCTTTGCATCTTACAGTTCCAAACAATCAAAATGTTAACTGCCTGAGTTTAAGATTTTTAATATGCTGTGAGGAAAACAAACTGAACCTAGTCTTTAAAAATTATACTAAATTCAAAGGAAAAAAAAATTAATCGCAATGAATTGAGAAGTACAGTTCTTACCGCACATTTGGACAGTCAGAATTTGCTGTGAGAACTTGCCATGCTATGATCTTATTATCCCTGCTGTTTTCAAGAACCTTGGCAAGTTTATATCCCTATTGGCATTAGCAATCATTAATCAGCCCTCCTCAGATCTTTTTCCCCATCAGCCAGGTAGGCTGCTTTCACTTCCTCATTGTTGAAGGATTCAAAGGTGGCTTGAGAAAGATTGCGCATTTTAAAAAAATAATAATAATCAGTGGACAAAAGGAAACTGAAGAATACCAACCACATTTTCCCTATAAAACCCAAGATGGTAAAATTTCCTCTTGGTACAGCATCTAAAAATCCCATTTTTAAGACACCTTCCAATGGAGAAGCCATATTATCATTAGCATCAGGAGCAGATGGTTGTTGTTATGTGCCTTCAAGTTGTTTGACTTATGAGGACCCTAAGGTGAACTGAGAGCCAGCGAGGTGTAGTGGTTTGAGCGTTGCATTACAAGCCTGGAAACCAGGGTCTGAATCCCCAATCAGCCATATAAACCCACTGGGTGATTTTAGGCAAGTCACACTCTCTCAGCCTCAAAAGGAGGCAAAGGTAAACCTCCTCTGAACAAATCTTCCGTTATCACCTGGGGAGTCGCGGGGAGAAAGTGGAAATAAACGGGCACGAGCGGAAGTCTTTAATTTACGGGATTTGTCCCGTTCCGCCTCGTCTGATAACTAAATTCGAATTTAAAAGGGGGTTAATTCAAACGAAAACCTGATCTTTTCATTTTTGGGATTTTTGAGGATTTGAAAAGATCAGGTTTTCGTTCGAATTAACCCCCTTTTAAATTTGAATTTAGTTATTAGACGAGGCGGAATGGGATAAATCCCGTAAATTCAAGACTTCCGCTCGTGCCCGTTTATTTCCTAGGAATCTCCTTCAGATGACCATAGAGTTGCGCTGGAGGATCTAGATGTTCCTAGAGAGAACATACTAATAAAATCTGTGAATAATCAAAACCGCAAAAGTCAAAGCCGCAAATGTGGAGGGATGGGCATAAAATTATAGCAAGGGTTTTCATGGACTACAACCATTTTAGAACCAGTATGGCCTAATGGTTTGAGTGTTGGACTACGATTCTGGAGACCAGGGTTTGACTTCCCGCTTGACCGTGAATCCCACTGGGTGACCTTGAGCAAGTTACATGCTCTCAGCCTCAGGGGAAGGCAATGGCAAACAACCTCTAAATCAGAAATGACTTGAAACAACCCATTTTCTTAAATGGAGCAAGCTTGTTTTCTGCTGATCTAGAGAACAGGACCAGGAACAATAGATGCAAACTACAGGAAAAGAGATTCCATCTCAACATTAGGAAGCATTTCCTGACAGTAAGAGCTGTTTGAAAGTGGAACACATTTCCCTCAGAGTTTAGTGGAGTCTCCTTCTTTGGAGGTCTTTAAACAGAGGTTGGATGCCCATCTGTCAGGGATGCTTTGATTGAGAGTTCCTGCATGGCAGAATGGGGTTGGACTGGATGGCCCTTGGGGTCTCTTCCAACTCTATGATTCTGTTTGGAGACAGTGTGATACAAAGGTCAGAACAAAGGTGAGAAGAACTTTTGTCCTCGTCTGTTTTGTTCCATAACTTCTACAATCTGTAGCCATGGCCATGCTGGGTGAAGCAACAGCGATTGTAATCCAAAGCTAACTGAAGGAAACAAGTTCCGCACTCTGCATGAAAGCTTTGGAATTGCATAGCCCTCCACTATTGCTGGACTGTATGTCCCAAAAGCTCTTGACAGTACAGACAATGGTAAGGAATGATGGGAGATGCAGTCCAACAACATCTGGAGTTAATCCCCATCCCTGGACTTGGGCCTCCCGGAGGACACCTCAGATCCAGCTGTTAAACTCACTGGAGACAGAGCCTTTCTCTCAGCCTACCTCGCAGGGCTGTTTTCATGAAGACAAATCAGAGCAAAGGGGAACGTATTTACGCACCTAAGATCTATGGAGTCCAAACCAGACTGTAGAAATAATGCAGTTTGAGAACGCTTTAACTGCCCCGGCTCAATGCTAGAGAATTCTGGGCATTGTAGTTTTGTGAGACATTTAGCGTGCTCCTACAACTCCCAGGATTCCCTAGCACTTAAAGTGGTCTCAAAGTGGATTATTTCTACAGTCTGGTTTGGACCAGGGATATAAATTAAAGGACGAGACACTCTCCAGGGTTCCACGCCCCCCCCCCCGCCTAAATTGTCCACAATTAGACCCTGGAGAGCAGGGTTCGAATCCCCACTTGGCCATGGATATGGCCGAGTCACACACTCTTGTGACAAGTCACACACTCTCAGCCTCAGAAAACTCCATTACAGGAAAACCTTAGGGTCACTGTAAGTTGGAAAGAGCTTGAAGGGACACAACAACAGTGAATGTTTCCAGAAGTGGGGGGCAGGAGGACTGAGATGACAGCAAAGGCTGCATCCACACTGGAGAAATAACTAAGTGTGGAACTGCTTTAACTCTACCTGGTTCAAGGCTATGGAATTCTGGGAACTGAAGTTTATTGTGGGGCTCAGAGCAGAAGAGAGCTTGAACTCTTCCTGGCTCAAGGCTATGGAATTCTGGGAATGGGAATTTGTTGTGGGCCGCAGAGCTTTAATTCTACCTTGCTCAAGTCTATGGACTTCTGGGAACTGAAGTTTATTGTGCGGCCCAGAGCAGAGCAGAGCTTTAGCTCTACCTGGCTCAAGGCTATGGAATTCTGGGAATGAGAGTTTGTTGTGGGGCGCAGAGCGGAACTTGAATTCTACCTGTCTCAAGGTAATGGAATTCTGGGAATGGGAGTTTGTTGTGGGGCATAGAGCGGAGCTTGAGCTCTACCTGTCTGAAGGCTATGGAATTCTGGGGAGTTTGCTGTGGGGCACAGAGTGGAGCTTGAGCCAGGGCAGTTAAAGCGGTGCCAAACCAGGTTATTTCCCCAGTGTGGATGCAGACAAAGTTGGGGGGGGGCTGAAAGGCATCCTCCAGAAACAGACGGTTGGGGGGCGGACTGGGAAGTATGGGGGGGGGGGTCTTACTGCCCAGGCGAGACCCGTCTCCGGATCGCTTCAGGAGGGAGGAGGCTGCAGCGGCCGCCGGGAGAGCTCCTAGACCCAGGCCCTTCCCTTCCCGGCTCTCAGGCGCCTCTCCTTCCCTCAGAGAGCGGAGCTCGGCGTTGGTACAGAAGGGCGGGGCCTCGGGCACCCGGGAAGCCCCGCCCACGCCGCGCGCCGGACGCAGCGCCGCCGTCCACAGGCATTTTCCCATCTTCACGAAAGACAGGTGTTAGACCTGGGTACGCCGGCGGCGCCACTAATGGGGCATGGAGGGGGAGGGAGTGCGGACCGTACCAAGTTCCATCCTAAGGGGGGGGTGACACAAAGTGGCAGTGCCATTCACCTGCTTCCCTTTAAAAAGCTTTTAAGAGATGCTGGGAGTGGGGTCAAACTCAGTGGGAGGAGTAAGGAGAGGCCCCTCCCCAATTTTTTGTAAATTACAATTTCCAAATTTGATTTTTTTTTAAAAAAAATAAAATTTTGAAATTTTAAAATTCTTTTAATTTTTTTTTAAAAAAAGATCACATTTTAAAACCCAACCTCCACTATGTGTATGTAAATTCATTTGGGTTGTGTGTATGACATTTTAATTTGGAGGTATAATTTTAATTTTGCTAGGTTTTTTTTTATGTCACAGCTATTAGCATTACATTAAGTGGTATACAGTTGCCCCTCCTAATTCGTAGGGGATCCATTCTGGACCCCTGGCTAAAATGGCGGCTTGCTAATATTCAAGCTCCATAGAAACTAGAAATGCTACGGCTTTTATTATTTTAATTGTTAGGATGATTTTTTTATATTGTCATTGGATTTTTTAAGTATGTCACTGTTTAATACTGTTTTAAGGGGGGGGGAGGGATATGTTGTTTATTGTAACTGTTTTTATGTTGTAAACCGCCCGGATTGGGCAACCATTGGGCGGTATATAAATAAATTTTATTATTATTATATTATTATTATTATTATTAGTGGCACACACACCCATGGTGCATGCTCAGCTATTTTAACTAATACTAATACTAATACTACTACTAATAATAAAATTTATTTATACCCTGCCCCTCTGTCAAACAATCTAACAACAATTAAAATTCCATACAATATATACAGTCCAACAACTCCAAACCCACCCACCCCTTAAAAAAATATTAAACCAAAACATCATAATTAAAACAACATAAAATAAATTCAAATCAAGAACAACAATAATCTGGAAAGCAAAACAAAGCAGTGGCTATAGCTGTTGTCCCTCCCCGCGAAGAGCAAGACTGCGAACCCAAAGTCCATGAATGGGGAGGGACCACGGTATATGGGAATGACGAATTACAAGTAACATTAATTCAAAAAAAAGCATTTCTAAGGATTCTGTATGGTGTGAAATGGAAGGAGATCAATGGGGGGGGGGGTGACACCATGAGTTACCCCACGGGGTGACACCAACCCTAGTGACACTTCCTTGGAAACAACCTCTAAGTTGGAAACGACTTGAAACAACCTAGTCCTATTTTATTAAATGGAGCAAGCTTGTTTTCTGCTGATCTAGAGAACAGGACCAGGAACAATAGATGCAATCTACAGGAAAAGAGATTCCATCTCAGCATTAGGAGGAACTTCTTGACAGTAAGACCTGTTTGACAGTTGAACACATTCCCTCAGAGTTTAGTGGAGTCTCCTTCTTTGGAGGTCTTTAAAGAGAGGCTGGATGGCCATCTGTTGGGGATGCTTTGATTGAGAGTTCCAGCATGGCAGAATGGGGTTGGACTGGATGGCCCTTGGGGTCTCTTCCAACTCTAGGATTCTATGATTCACTGGTGTACATCACCTTGGGGCAGGATGCAGGGCAGAATTTGTCAGTCCAAAATCAGGTGACACCTTAAGGGACCAGCGACACCACTCTTCCTCAAACACTTATCTTTCGGCAGAAACAGGCTGTGCCATTAACCTGCTTCCCTTTAAAATGCCATAAAAGATGGTGGGAGTGGGGTGAGGATCAGTGGGAGGAGAAAGGAGAGGGCCCCCAAAATGTTTAAAATTGCAATTTCAGACATTGATTTATTTACTTTTAATTTTTTTAATACTTATATTTTTATTATTATTTATTTATTTCTATGCTGCCTTTCTCCCAGAAAGGGAACCAAGGCAGCTTACAAATAACACATTTAAAATTTATTAAGGTAAAAAGGTAAAGGTATTCCCTGTTGACAAGGTTGTCAAGTCAAACCTGACCATAGGGATCTGTGCTCATCTCCATTACTAAGGGCCTTTGCAGACTGCCAGAAATAGTGCAAATTGAGTCCACTTTTAGGGTTAGGGAATCATGGGAACTGTAGTTTATTGTGGCACCAGAGCTCTCTGACAGAGAAGGCTCAATGTCTCAGAAAAACAACATTTCCCATGATTCCCTAGCACTAACCCTAACCCTTAAAGTGGACTCAATTTGCACTATTTCTGGCAGTCTGCAAAGGCCCTAAGCCAAAGAGCCAGCGTTGTCAGAGACCACTCTGTGATCCTGTGATTGCCAGCATGATTGCACAGAACGTTGTTTACCTTCCGACCAAAGTGGTCCCTGTTTATCTCCTTGCATTTGCATGCTTTTGAACTGCTAGGTTGGCAGAAGCTGGGACTAGTGATGGGAGCTCACCCCATCATGCAGCACCCGGGCCTCGAACTGCCAACCTGCCGATCTTGCAGTCAACAGAGTCAGCGTCTTCACCACTTGAGCCACTGCATCCCTCAATTACAAACATTAAAACCACAAAAAAGCACAATACCCACCCCATATAATAAACACCCTATAAAAAAGTAGTCCCACCTTAAAAACCTGCCTGAATAAAACTGTTTTTGCTTGCTGATGGAAGGCAAGCAGGGAGGAGGCCAGCCTAGCCTCCCATGGAAGGAAGTTCCAGGGGGTGGGAGCAGCCACCAAGAAGACTCTCTCTTGTGTCCTCACCAGGCAATCCTATGATGGGGCTGGGACCGAGAGGACGCCTTCTGAAGATCATATGGCTCTGTAGGTTCATATGGGAGATACAGTTTTCGTTTTCTTTAAAAAGATCACATTTTACAAATCTTCACTATATATATATATATATATATATATATATAAAAATACATTTAGGTTGTGTGTTTTTGTTGCTGCTGTTAACTGCCTTCGCATCAACCTCAAACCATGGCAACCCAACTATGAAAGAACTAGAAAAGATCCTAAAATACAAAGACATACAACTCGGAACAAAAGTCAGAATCATACAAGCCATCGTATTCCCTATTACCATGGATGGATGTGAGAGCTGGACAGTCAAGAAAGAAGGAGGAAAATCAACGCATTTGAGAGAATGTGGGGCTGGAGAAGAGTGTTGAGGATCCCATGGAGAGCCAAAAGGACAAACCAAGGGGTCCTAAAGCAGATCAAGGCAGAGATATCCCTAGAAGCCAAGATGACAAGACTTAGACTGTTGTACTTTGGACACATCATGAGAAGGCATGAATCATTGGAAAAGACAATAATGTTCGGGAAGGTGGAAGGAAGTAGAAAGAGAGGAAGGCCATATGCAAGTTGGATGGACTTTATTAAAGAGACCACAAATATGAGTTTGCAGGAGCTGGGCAGAGCAGTAGAGGACAGGGGGGCCTGGAGAACTAGACAATGAGGAAATAGAAATAGTAAAAGAGTTCTCATATCTTGGCGGGGGGGGGGGGGGAGAAGGTTGTGCGTATGATATTGTAATGTGGAGGTATACTTTTAATTTTACTAGTTGTTTATGTCACAACTATTACCATGCCATTCAGTGGTATATGGGAATGACAATTGATGGTAACATTAGTTCAAAAAAGCATGACTAAGGATTCTGTATGGTGATCCTAGATCTGTTAATTTCATTTTTACTGCCCAAGTAGAGTATACTGCCAACATCTCCCTGTTGAAATTTATTTTGTTAATTTTGTCCCACCTTTTGAATTTTGAATTCTGATCCTGTCCTTTGGGATATTCACGAACCCTCCTAATTTGGTGTCATCTGCAAATTTGAAAAAACATGCACTCCATTCCATCATCCCAATCATTGATAAAGATGTTGAAGAGCACTGGGCCCAGGACAGAATCTTGTGGCACCCACTGGTCACTTCTCTCCAGGATGAAGGTGAGCCATTGGTGAGCACCCTTTGGGTTCAGTCAGGCAACCAATTTCAAATCCACCCAGCAGCTGCATTGCACATTTTACTACCTTTTTTGCAAGGATATAATGGAATACTTAGTTGTAGGTCTTACTGAAATCTACTAAGGTCTAGGAAAATGGTATCCATTGTCTAGGAAAACGGTATCCATTGTATTGTTTTTACATTGTTTTTACATTACTGTAATCATATGATATTTTATTTTCATTTATATGTATTTTATATGTATTTTTCTTCATTCTTAATTTTAATTTTGTGTAACTCTCTTTGAATTTTATCTTGCTACATTATTTTGAAATGGCCAATGGGCTAATCAATAAAAGATTGATTGATACTAAGGTTGTAAATCTTAATAATGCCACTGTATTCTGCGTTGCTCAGGCCCCACCTGGAATACTGTGTCCAGTTCTGGGCACCACAATTCAAAAAGGATGTTGAGAAACAAGCGTGTCCAGAGGAAGGCAATTAAAATGGTGAAGGGTCTGGAAACCATGAATCTCTCTGAGGAACAACTTAGGGAAATAGGTATGTTTAGCCTGGGGAAGAGACAGTTAAGAGGCGATATGATAGCCCTGCTTAAGTATTTGAAGGGATGTCATATTGAGGAGGGAGCAAGCTTGTTTTCTGCTGCTCAAGAGAACAGGACTCGGAATAATGGATGCAAGCTCCAGGAAAAGAGATTCCACCTCAACATTAGGAGGAACTTCCTGACAGTAAGGACTATTCGACAGTGGAATACACTCTCTCAGAGAGTGGTGGAGTTCTTTAGAGGTCTTTAAATAGAGGCTGGATGGCCATGTCGGATATGCTTTGATTGGTAGTTCCTGCATGGTAGAATGAGGTTGGACTGGATGGCCCTTGGGGTCTCTTCCAACTCTATGATTCTATGAAATCTATCAAAAAAATTAGTCTGGCATGACTTGTTTTTGAGAAGCCCATGTTGACCTTTCTAAGTCCTTACAGACTATCTGTTTAATGATCTGCTCTAGAATCTTTGCCAGTATTGATGTCAAACTGACTGAGGGCTGAAACAGATGGCCCTTTTGCACCACTGTCCAAGTGGCTTCAGAGCATGGCATTTTTATTATGCATGCTATCAAACCGCCTGGAAGCCAGCTTCAAGCCACCCGGTTGCCCAGATCTGGGCGCTCTGGGCGCTCTGGTGGCGCAGCATTTATACAGCACACACCGCTGAAGCATCTTAAAGCTGTCCATGGGCTGTGCAGGGTGGGAACAGCCGCCTTTTTGCCAGCTGTAAGGCAGATTGGGGCCGCAACGTATGGTTGCCACAGCCCCAATCTGGCTTCAGAAGAGGTGGCTTCAAGCCACCCCTTTAGAGCTGTCTGTTTCAGCCCTGAGTGGCAATTGTTTGGTTGTCTTTTCCCCCTTTTTGAATATGGGGATAATATTTGCCCTCTTCCAGTCTGCTGAGACTTCTGTTCTCCAAGAATTCTTAAAGACTCTTGCCAGGGATTCTGAGATTACTTCTGCAAGTTCTTTTAATATTGTTGGATGAAGTTCATCTGGCCCTAGAGACTTGAATTCATTGAGAGCAGCCAGATATTCCTATATCCCCTCGACTTATTCTGTGCTGCATTTCCCCTAATGGATTATCTGTTCCATTTTCCTCAGGCTGAACATTGTTTTCATAATTCCTGAGGAGCGTCAACTTGGTGATCCAATACTGTTTGATAATTTCAGGGCTCAGGTTAGTCTAGGAACAGTTTGAGCCCTCCTGCCCACCTATTCTGGCATCCTTGATTCAAAGGTAAAAGGAACAACCCCCCCCCCCCAGCAATGCAGTACAATGTTTACACCAGCTTTGAAGCAGCATGATGGAACTTGTAGTCTAACAGATCTGGACGGTAATATTTAGGGAAGGCTAGATGAATTTGTTGAATTATGTCTGATGTTTTCAAGGGAAAACAATCCTGCTGTCCATGTTCCCAATTCGTGAAGAGGGCTTATGCCGCACAGCCTGGCTGTTTCTCCCAGATCTACCTCTGTGCCATCCATTCTTCCTTTTTGAGCCATCACCATGGTTTATTGGCAGTACAGATTGCTCACCCCTTATGGTTGTGCAAAACTTGCAAGCTTGCAGGGAAGATGGTGCATGTTTCTCTTATGGGCTCCAAAAGTCAGCACAGAGGAAATCAGGAACAGCAGGTGGAAGGGCTGATTCTATGCTTCTGCCGGTGGCAGTGCCCCAAAGAGATGGGCAGTAGCAGCAGTGGCAGTGGCAGAAACATAATTAACATTTTCATTCTATGATCATTACTGAATGTAATAATGATCCATAGTTGGTGTCAAATATGCTAGGTACGCCATTGCTGTCTACTCATCCTGTCTTATGCCAAAATGCCAACTCACCTCACCTTCCTCAGTCTCTCACATCTTCTGCCCCATTTAACTGCATAACCAAACTGGGAAAACTATGAGCGGTTGGTGAGAGTTTCATTTAGTTCTGGATAAACCTTGTAAATTTGAAATGTTGTAAATGAGGGTAATATAAATTGAGACTCACCTCTATGAACTAAGTAATAATATCCCTGTAACAAGTAGTCTGGTGTGGAGGTTTGCTTAGGCACTCTCCAGAAAAAGTTGTTGCATGGTCTGAAGCTTGATCAAACCTTCTTCTAAACCACTTCAGCGTCAGAATTGAATAAATATACTATTCCCTAAGGAATGCTGAGGAATCAAACTGAGGGAGGAAAACCACAGGCAGAAGCAGGAGCCAAGCCTATATTTCTCATCTATGCACAATTTATTTCCTAAAGCATTCACTGTATTAGTCACAGTACAGCAGTCATCTTTGTTGCTGCAGGGAACACATTGTAATGCCTTCTTGGCTGTATAGTTACTAGAGTTAACTAAGACCTTTCATAGTTAAAGAAGATAATTGTTGTGTATCCAGTTTTAAAAAGTAAAAAATCTATACTCTAGTAATGATGACAAAAAGTGACAAAACAGCCAAAATAGTCACTGGTTACCCCATTGTCAACTTCTGCTATAATGTCAGCATTTACGTCAGCTCTTATCTGAGAGATTTTATCTGTGAAGTGATCATTAAAAGTTTCACAGCAAACTACTGAAGGTTCTAGAATGGTATTAAGGGGGGGAAGGTGCCAGAGTTAAACCTCTCATTGCCCTGAATAGTTTGGCTGGATGTGAATTCACAGACACAGTACGTACAGAGTAGAAAGCTTTCTTTGCTGCATGTCTTGCCACATTACAGAAATCAAGATGTTCACTATAGCGTGTCTTGTCAGATTTGAGTTTTCCACCATCTGTGTTCCACTCATCATACTTCCCGTTTCAGCTCCCTGAGGTCCTATCTATACCAAGGGGCCTGATTTGTAGTGGGCTGGAGAGGACATTTGGGAGCCATCGTGTCGATAGCCCTATTCCTGACGTATTAAGATACAGTCAATATCATGACATATTAAGATACAGTAAAAGGCAGAATACAAGGGAAAGAAAAGGAAAGAAAAAGAATAAAAAAGCAAAGCCTTAATGTTAATCTGGAGAAATGGAATATTGTTGATGGTTATGAAAGCATGAGCAATAATAATCACAAAAGTACGTACATATTATTTGGCTAGATACAAAAATTTAGCCATCTAGCCATATTTTTTAGTTTAAAATGATAACAATTTGAAAATAAAAATAATGCAGGGTATCTGGCTAGCAGACCACGCACCATTATATATAAAGACTGAAGGGTCAAGTGTTAATTTATTTTTAGTTTTCTGTGGGTTTTTCGGGCTACGTGGCTGCGTTCTGGAATAATTTATTCCGATGTTTCGCCTGCAACTGTGGCTGGCATCTTCAGAGGGCGGTGGCATGAAAGTGTGTGGAGTATATATACCTGTGCGACCCTTGGTTGGGAGGAAGTGGTTTGCATGTTAATGGTGGAGTTACTCCACTGAAAAACCCACAGAAAACTATGGGTTCTGGCCATGAAAGCCTTTGACTTCAAATTGGACATCTCTACAGAGAGAAACTGTTCGTTTATTATTTATATTAGCAATAGAACCATTTGCAAGTATGTTTAGGGAAGCAGGAGAGATAAAGGGATACAAAATAGGTGTCAATAGCCCAAGTCAGGTCTTGATTCCCCATTTAGTGAGAGATCCGTCTAATTACCACTCTTGCTGCTTTTAAGAAAGCAGTAAAGACGGATCTCTTCCGGCAGGCCTTCCCGGAATAACTGTCAGCCTAGGGATGGGTCCCTGACTTGTAAATCTGACTCCTTATGTTATTGTCGTCAATGTTTTTAATATTGTATTTTAATTGGTCATCTGTTTAATTCTGTTTTAAGGGGATGGGAGGGTGGGACTATGGGATGATGGAATGTTTTTAACTTTGTTCTATTTTAATACCGTTGTACCCCGCCTCGATTGCCGCGCAGAGGGGCGGGCTATAAATAAAAATTTATTATTATTATTATTATTATTATTATTATTAGTGATCAGGGCTTCAACAGGATTGTTGGTGGTACCAGCCATACAGCCCTCTAAGCAGGCTTTCTAGAATCGTAAAGGATCCATTAGCCTTCAAGGGTGGACCATCTCAATAACTCCAGCACCCCTGCAGGGATGGATAGTAGCCATGATACTAAGGAAATGATCTGTCCATGACAATTTGGTTGTGTTACGCAGAGAGGTGGGATATAAATAAATGTTATTATTAGTATTATTATTATTATTGATTCGGAGGTATTAATAATCTCCGCCCACAGATCCATATGCTCCAAAGTCCTGAGCTGCACCTGACAGACCAGTCTCAAACGGGATGTAGAAATCATCCAAGATCAAAAGTCTGGGCAACTCCAGCACCAGTTCCGAGACCAGTTCCATCAACTCCACCAGAATCCCCAGTCTTTGTGTTTGTGTCAATAGTAAGTACAGAACATGTTACTAAGTAGTAAGTACAGAACATGTACAGAACATTGATGTATTTGTGTCGGTAGTAAGTACAGAACATGTTAATAAGTAGCAAGTACAGAACATGTACAGAACATAGATGTGACAGCTGGACAGTTAAGAAAGATAATAGGAAGAAAATCATAGAATCATAGAATCATAGAGTTGGAAAAGACCACAAGGGCCATCCAGTCCAACCCCCTGCCATGCAGGAACTCCCAATCAAAGCATCCCCGACAGATGACCATCCAGCCGCTGCTTAAAGACCTCCAAGGAAGAAGACTCCACTACTCTCCGAGGGAGTGTGTTCCACAGTCGAACCGCCCTTACTGTCAGGAAGTTCCTCCTAATGTTGAGCTGGAATCTCTTTTCCTGTAGTTTGAATCCATTGTTCTGGGTCCTAGTCTCTGGAGCAGCAGAAAACAAGCTTGTTCCCTCCTCAATATGACATCCCTTCAAATATTTAAACAAGGCTATCATATCACCTCTTAGCCTTCTCTTCTCCAGGCTAAACATCCCCAGCTCCCTAAGTCGTTCCTCATAGGGCTTGGTTTCCAGACCCTTCAACATTTTAGTTGCCCTCCTTTGGACACACTCCAGTTTCTCCACATCCTTTTTGAATTGTGGTGCCCAGAACTGGACACAGTATTCCAGGTGAGGCCTGACCAAAGCAGAATAGAGTGGCACTATTACTTCTCTTGATCTAGACACTATACTTCTACTGATGCAGCCTAAAATTGCATTGGCCTTTTTAGCTGCTGCATCGCACTGTTGACTCATGCTCAACCTGTGGTCCACCTGGATTCCTAGATCCCTTTCACACGTAATCTCATTCAGCCAGGTGTTCCCCATCGTATATCTGTACTTTTCATTTTTCCGCCCTAAGTGCAGTACCTTACATTTCTCCGCATTGAATTTCATTTTGTTAGCTTCGGCCCAGCTTTCTAGTCTATTCAATTCATTTTGAATTTTGATCCTGTCCTCTGGAGTATTAGCTACTCCTGCTAATTTGGTGTCGTCTGCAAATTTGATAACTATGCCCCCAATACCGTCATCCAAGTCATTGATAAAGAGATTGAATAGCACTGGGCCCAGGACAGAGCCCTGTGGCACCCCACTGGTCACTTCTTTCCAAGTTGAAAAGGAGCCATTGTTGAGCATCCTGTGGGTTCGGCCAGTCAACCAATTACAAATCCATGCATTTGAGATCATGTGGTCCTGAAGAAGGGTGCTAAAGATCCCATGGACAGCCAAAAGGACAAACAAGTGGGTCCTAGAGCAGATCAAACCAGAAACCTCACTGGAAGCCAAGATGACCAAACTGAGACTGATGTACTTCGGACACATCATGAGAAGAGAGGACTCTTTAGAAAAGACAATAATGCTGGGAAAGGTGGAAGGAAGTAGGAAGAGAGGAAGGCCACAGGACAGATGCATGGGCTCTATGAAGGAGTTCATGGTGGTTGCAGGAATTAAGCAGAGCAATGGAGGACAAAGGGGCTTGGAGATGTCTCATCCATAGAGCCGCCATGAGTCGAGATCGACTCGAGGGCAGTTAACAACAACAACAAGTAAGTACAGATTTTTTCATTCAAGCATGCTCATGAAAACTGATTGGCTGCTGAGAAGGGATTTTAACAGGGGATGATATAGAATCATAAAATCACAGAGTAGGAAGAGTCCTCATGGGCCATCGACCCCAACCCTTTGCTCAATGCAGGATCTCCAGCTAAAACATTGCCAGCAGGTAGCTGTCCAGTAGCCATTTTGAAAACATCCAGAGAAGGAGATGCCACTATCACTCCAGGCAATTGCTGAGCTACTCTGCCCAGTTGTTCCTTCAGGGGTAGGCAACCTTTCCCCTTTAAGGGCCCAGAAGCCTCAGCCATGTTGGCCAATAGTCCCATGTTGGCCAATAGCTCCTGGGATTCTGGGAGCTGAAGTCCCTCGGCCCTTAAAGGGGAAAGGTTGCCTACCCCTGCGAGTCAAACCATCAGACTTGGTCCTTCCCTCTGGGGCAGCAGAGGATGGGCCTATCCCCTCATCTCTGTGACAGCTCTTGAATTAGTTAAAAGAGAATCATCATTTCCCTCCTCAGTCTTTTCTTCACCAAGCTGAGAATGCCTAGCTCCTTCAACCTTTCCTCATATGTTCTTATCATCCTTGTTACCCTTCCCTGAAACTGCTCCAACTTGTCTATATTCTTCTTAAAATGGAAAGGAGAAAAGGAGGGGGAAAATAATGTGGCAGCACCTTTAAGACAAACTGGTTTTTATTTTAGCATAAAGCCCAGTTAGCCTTAGAGGTGCTGCCATGTTCCTTTCCCCTCCTCCCCTTCTCTGTTTTGGTGCAAGAGGCTAGGGCTGCATCCACGCTGCATTCGCACTGCACAGATAATCCAGTTTGACAACACTTGAACTGCCATGGCTCAATGCTACAGAATTCTGGGAACTGTAGTTCTGTGAGATATTTAGCCTTCCCTGTCAGAGAGCTCTGGTGCCACAACAAACTTCTATTCCCAGGATTCCATAGCATTGGTTTTAATTATAAGGATTGTGGGGTTTTTATTGTTATGTTTTGTTTTTTTTACTGTATTTTATATATTGTATTTTTATATTATTTTATATTATTCTGTAATCCCGCCTCGATCCGCAGGGAGCGGCAGGAAAATACAAATAAAAACTATTATTATTATTATTAAACTATTATTATGTCTAAGTGTGAACCTGGATTCACGCAGGGGTAGCTGTGTTGGCCATTTAACAAATTCAAACAAAAATCCACCAAACAGTGAGACCTTTATTTAGGGCAGGGGTAGGCAACCTTTCCCCTTTAAGGGCCGAGGAACTTCAGCTCCCAGAATCCCAGGAGCTATTGGCCAACATGGGACTATTGGCCAACATGGCTGAGGCTTCTGGGAGCTGAAGTCCCTCGGCCCTTAAAGAGGACAGGTTGCCTACCCCTGATTTAGGGGTTGCCATATCCCGGTTTTGGCCAGGACATTCCCGATTTTTCAGCCTTTGGGAATGTCCCGGCCTGGTTTTAGAACGATGTCCCGCTGCCACTGCCTCGCTTGGGGCTGGGGCTGGTGGTTGGGGCCTCTGGCCTCCTCAGGTGACACCTCCCTTTCTGCTGCGCTTTGGAGCTGCGGAGGCGGTGGTCTGCGAGGCCGGGCAAGGCTACCAGGCCTCATTTGGGCTGGGGTAGGGTTGCGGCCTACTCAGCTGCTGCCACCACCTCCCTGATCCTGATCCTGATCCTGATCCTGATCCGGCGGCGCAGCAAGGTCAGGGAGGCCTCCCTGGGCCTGAGGCACAGGTGGGTGCAGCGAGGCCTCCCTGGGGCTGGAGGTGAGGTGCAGCATAAATTTATATTAATGTTTTTTTTTTTAATTGTATTAATGCTTTGGGGTTTTACCGTAGTTGGTTATGTCCTCCATTTTTCTTGAACGTCCTTTTTGTGGTAGAGAATTACGACAACCCTACCTTTATCGGCCAACCCAAATGCACAAGATCCTTGTTGCAAGCTTTCGAAGCTCCATGGGCTTCTTCTTCATCAGGCAAGATGTTACAAACCAAACAGGAGACAAAGCAATTGGAGATGTTAGTCAGAAGCCTACATGTTGTTTCAGTCTTTAGTTAAGATGGTAATAATAATAATAATAATAATAATAAGTGATACCTTTATTGGCCAACCCAAATGCACAATATACTTGTTGCAAGCTTTCGAAGCTCCATGGGCTTCTTCTTCATCAGGCAAGATGTTACAAACCAAATAAGAGAAAAACAATGGAGATGTTAGTCAAATGCCTGCATTTTGATGTTTCTGTCCTTAGTTAAGAAGATGATCTTTCCAGATTTCCCCTCCTCCTTCTGGTCCTGTGGCTATTGGGAGATTTGCAAAGTCCAGGAAATTTAAAATCATTTAAATATCAGTTTTAAAGTTTTATCAGTATTTCCACCGTCTAATGATCTTCGCGTGGCCCCATCTATTGATGGATGAAGAACATTGCCTAGGGCTAAATGTTGTGCTTATAACGTTTTAATTTTTTTTGGTTTGAATTTGTAGTTTTAATCCTTATTTGATTTAATACTGTTTTAAGCGGGGGAGGGATTGTGATTTGGGATATATTGTATGGTTTTTATTGTTGTAAGCTGCCCTGATTGGGTTTCCAAAGGGCGGGATATAAATAAATTTTATTATTATTATTATTAAAGTATGTTTTAAGTTTGTTGTGGGGCCTAGAGCAGAGCAGAGCTTTAACTTTACCTGGCTCAAGTCTATGGAATTCTGGGAACTGGAGTTTGTTGTGGGGCACAGAGCAGAAGAGAGCTTTAACTCTTCCTGGCTCAAGTCTATGGAATTCTGGGAACTGGAGTTTGTTGTGGGGTACAGAGTGGAGCTCCAGGGAAGTTAAAGCGCTGCCAAACCAGGTTATTTCCCCAGTGTGGATGCAGCCAAAGTCTTCCCATTGCAGAGAGATGAGGGGGGGGGGGGAGGCGGCTTAAAGGCGTCCATCCAGAAACAGATGGTTCAAGCTCTGCTCCGCTCTGGGCCCCACACCAAACTCCAATTCCCAGAATTCCATAGTTCTTGGCCCCACACCAAACTCCAGTTCCCAGAATTCCATAGCCTTGAGCCAGGAAGAGTTAAAGCGGTGGCAAACCGGGTTATTTCTCCAGTGTGGATGCAGCCTCAGCTGCTGAGGGGAGTAGAGACGTCCCTGGCGGCGTTTAAGAGCTCCCCTAAGAACACGGGCCTGAACAGACTGCCAGAGATAATGCAGCTTGAGACCACTTTAACTGCTACGGAATCATGGGAACTGTAGTTTTTTCTGAGACATTGAGCCTGCTCTGTCAGGGACCACTGGTGCCGCAATAAACTACAGTTCCCATGATCCCCTAGCACTGAGGCAAGTGGTCTCAAGCTGGATTATTTCTGGCAGTCCGTTCAGGCCCACAGTTAGGCCTGAGCGGCTCCCCAGGGGCAGAACGTTGGCTCTTGGTGCGTGTGTTCTGAGGCGGGCGGAGGGCCCTCCCTTCCCTTCGGGGGCCGCCTCTATCTACCTCGCTGCGAATCCGGCCCAGCCTCCCTGCCTGACCGCCTTCCATTGGCTCCCAGAGCGGGGCGGAAGCGGACTCGAGGGCGGTGGGGCTGGCTGCTGGGTCGGCCTTGGCCGGCTTCATTCTCCGGCCGCAAAGATGAGCGAGTCGCGGGTCCTGAAGGCCCTGGAGAGCCCCGGCGAAGGGAGCAATGGTGGGTTGTGAGGGGAAAGGGCTGGAGGAGGCCTCGGGCGGCGGCGGGGCTCCCTCGCTGTGGGTCTACGGGCCTCCAATTCGCCTCTATGGCTTCCCCATGATTTTCCTCGGCCTCCACACTGCAGACATAATCCCGTTTGAGACCGCTTAAATTGCCACGGCTCAATGGGCCTTTACAGAGCGGCAGAAATAGTGCCTTGAGGCCACTTTAACTGTCCTGGCTCAGTGCTAGGGAATCATGGGAACTGAAGTTTATTGTGTCACCAGAGCTCTCTGACAGAGAAGGCTCAATGTGTCAGAAAAAAATACAATTCCCATGATTCTCTAGCACTGACCCAGGACAGTTAAAGTGGCCTCAATTTGCACTATTTATGGCGGTCTGTAAAGACCCAGCGTTAGGGAATTCTGAGAACGGCATCTTGTTGTGGGCCCCAGAGCGTTCTGACAGAGAGGTCTCACAAAACTATAATTCCCCAGAATTCCCTATCATTGAGCCAAGGCAGTTAAAGCAGTCTCAGATTGGGTTGGATTTCTGCAGTGTGCTTTGGCTCTTAGGCGGCATCCACACGGCAGGAATAATCCGGTTTGACACCGCTTTAACTGTCACTGCTCAGTGCTAGGGAATCCTGGGAATGGTAGTCTGGTTTTGTTGTTAACTGCCCTCAAGGCGATCTCAATTCATGGCAGCCCTATGGATGAGACATCTCAAGAAGGCCCTCTGTCCTCCCCTGTTCTGCTTAATTCCTGCAACCCCTTCATACCCAAAGTGTCCTCCTTAATAGAGTCTAGCCATCTGGCATGTGGCCTTCCTCTCTTTCTACTTCCCTCCATCTTTCCCAGCATTATTGTTTTGTCTGGTGCCACGACACAAACTACCAATCCCAGAATTCCATAGCCTTGAGCCATGGCAGTTAAAGCGGTGTCAAACTGGATTCTTTCTGCAGTGTGGATGGATTCTTTAGAGCAGGGGTAGGCAACCTTTCCCCTTTAAGGGCCGAGGGACTTCAGCTCCCAGAATCCCAGGAGCTATTGGCCAACATGGGACTATTGGCCAACATGGCTGAGGCTTCTGGGAGCTGAAGTCCCTCGGCCCTTAAAGGGGAAAGGTTGCCTACCCCTGCCTTAGAGGAATCTTTGCCAGTCCCTTCCTCTGAAAGATAGTTCACAGGACCTAGGCTTCCATGGCAGTCTCCCATCCAAATACTAACTAACCAGGGCTTCCGAAATCAGATGCAAATCCAGTGCCTTAGGGTATTGGGGCCTGAGAGTGAGCTCCACGAAACTCGAGGGCCTTACTCCAGAGTAAACATGAGGCTCAAAAGGGCGGCGGTGCCGGTGGCAGGGGGTCAGCCCCGTTTCCTTCAGTTAATGGCTTTCAGCCCCATGGATGGTCTCAGGTGGGGAGGCAAAAAGACACTACACTCTGCACTCTTTCGCCTGTTTACTGAGTTTAGTGGGACTTATTTCTGGAAGAGCCTTGTGTGGCAGGAGATGGGGGGCCTTTTGGCCCTACAAGACATTGCTTATGTTCCAGCTCCCAACAGCTGTAGGGCAGGGGTAGGCAACCTTTCCCCTTTAAGGGCCGAGGGACTTCAGCTCCCAGAAGCCTCAGCCATGTTGGCCAATAGTCCCATGTTGGCCAATAGCTCCTGGGATTCTGGGAGCTGAAGTCCCTCGGCCCTTAAAGGGGAAAAGTTGCCTACCCCTGCAGTAGGGTATGCCTGCACAACATATGGCCATGGAGCCGCACTTGGCCCACCACTTTAACTGCCCTGGCTCAGTGCTAGGGAATCATGGGAACTGTAGTTTATTGTGGCAGCAGAGCTGTCTGACAGAGAAGGTTCAATGTCTCAGAAAAAACTACAGTTCCCATGATTCCCTAGCACTGAGCCAGGACAGTTAAAGTGGACTCAAGTTGTATTATTTCTGGCAGTCTGTAAAGGCCCAAAGTTCAGTTACAAGTTCCCATGTTCTCCCTTGCCCACCTTTTACCATCAGTTGATTTGCTGTTATATTTTTTAACGTAGTGGAAATTATTTTCTACAGTTCCTTTTTTAATTAAAAAGTGGGAAGAATGAGGGGTGGGGTTTCAATGTGCTTACTGGTTATTATTTTCCTTGCTCGGCTTTCTTCACTGAGTTCAGGAACTGGGACATCACAGGCTGAAACCCTAAGTTTGTGTATAGAATCATAGAGTTGGAAGAGACCACAAGGGCCATCCAGTCCAACCCCCTGCCATGTAGGAACTCTGTCCTGGACGCAGAGCTACTCAATATCTTTGTCAACGACTTGGATGAAAGAATAGAGGGCATGCTTATCAAATTTGCAAATGACACCACATTTGATCCAGAGGAGGGGATCAAAATTCAAAATGAACTTCAACAGGGAGAAATGTAAGGTACCACACTTAGTCAAATAAATAAATAAATAAATAAAATGCATAGGTATAGGATGGGGGACACCTGGCTTAATGAGACTGTATGTGAAAGGGATCTAGGAATCCTAGTAGACTGCAAGTTGAACATGAGTCAACAATGTGATGCTGCAGCTAAACAGGCCAATGCGATTCTAGGCTGCATCAGTAGAAGTATAGTGTCTAGATCAAGGGAAGTTATAGTGCCAGTCTATTCTGATTTGGTCAGGCCTCACCTGGAATACTGTGTCTAGTTCCGGACACCACAGTTCAAGAAGGATATTGACAAGCTGGAATGTGTCCAGAAGAGGATGATCAAAATGGTGAAAGGTCTGGAAACCACCAGGACCTATGAGGAGCGGTTTAGGGAGCTGGGTATGGTTAGCCTGGAGAAGAGAAGGTTAAGAGATGATATGATAGCCCTGTTCAAGTATTTGAAGTGGTGTCATAGGGCCTTTGCAGACTCCCAGAAATAGTGCAAATTGAGTCCACTTCAACTGCCCTGGCTCAGTACTAGGGAACCATGGGAACTGTAGTTTATTGTGGCACCAGAGCTCTCTGACAGAAGTCTCAATGTCATAGAAAAAAATACAATTCCCATGATTCCCTAGCACTGAGCCAGGGCAGTTGAAGTGGACTCAATTTGCACTATTTCTGGCAATCTGCAAAGGTTTATATTGAGGATGGAGCAAGCTTGATCTCTGCTGCACCAGAGAATAGGATGCAAATTATGGAACGACCTGCCGGCGAGATCCGTCAGATTATGACCTTAAACAGCTTTAAAAAGGGTGTGAAGACAGAGCTATGGAACTAATAAGAAAGGCTTCACTGATGGAATAGTTACCATAAGCATGGGTGTTCCTTCTCAGATGAAGCTATTACTCAGCTACTCATGGAACGGCGATGTTCGGAGGGCAGCATGAGTGGAAACTAGTTGGAGTTCAGAGAGATGTAAAGTTCCCCCTTCTACTCCATACTAGCTGGACAAACAAAGGATTTGGGGGTCTTTATATAGGCCAAAACTAGTCTCGGGCATAGTTTTACTACACTTCAAAGATGCTGAATTTACATAGCAGAGATCATTTGATAATTCTGGAGGTGGCAATGGATCTTCTGCAGCTCTTGCAGAAAACATCCTGAGCCATAAATTAACTGGCCTTCCTGCTTTGAAATGGTGTGAATCTTTCCTGATTGCAACTCCTAAACTAGCTGTTTGATCTTTATTTCAATGCCTTGCGTATGTGGTCTGCTTGCTTTTGGGTTCATGGTGGCTCACATCTACATTTCCGTCTAGGGCCATGGAAGGAAACATGCACACACAAAATATGGAAGATGTCCAGTGCTCGTAACACATTCTGTGGGAACTACAACAAGTAGTTTCAGTAGATGATGTATGGAGAGCAGCAGATTGGAAAGAGATACATTGATCTCTTTACAAAATAGATAAATATATGTCTACTCAAGTGGCATATAGTAAGAGGGATGGTGCTGCAAGCAGTGATTCAAGAAATTTGTGTTGGTGGCTTAGGTATATTCCACGTGTAGTAGATTGCTCCTTCAGCCTGTCTGAGAATGAGAGGTAGATACTTATGAGAATATTCATAGTAGGGAAACTCAGGGAACAATCCACTCCTACCCAGTGGGGGAAAGCCCATTTTCTGTCTGTCCTGTCATTGTTTGCTTGTCAAGGCTGTGTAATTGAACTGAGGGGAGTTGGTGGTTGAGGGCAACAGTTACAATAGATTAGAATTCTTTAATCTTGCTTTGAGCAGTTGACGCATGGATACAACTCATGTGTAGTCGATTGTGCCTTCAGCCTTCCCAGAATAAATATTCTCAGTAAGTATCAACCTCCCAATCTAATCCTGCAGTCAACTAACGCCTTGAAGTTCCTGAGCTTATTTGTTAACTCTGTTTTTCCTTCTCCCCCGCCCCCCTCTTTTTTTGTAGAGGTTTTTCTTCTTGATTCACAGAATGTATCACCAACAGTTGCTTTTCTGCAAGAGTTACCCAGTTTCCAATCTATGCTGAGGAGGAAAGCATCAACTGGAGGATCACAAAACTACTACAGTTTAGCACCGTCAGCTTCTGGAGAGACTAGAAATCTGTTGGAAGGAGTTGGATCGAGCTCTGCCCAACCACTAAGAGAATATGCGTTAACTATTGCAGAGAAAAGACGCTTAAGGTTTGACCCATAATTTTTTTTATAAATTGTTTGTAATAGTACTGGGATCCATTTGTGATTTAAAATGACATTTAGGAATATATTTTTTCTGTTATCTAAATCTGCATTCAAGTTGTGATATCCTTTGTTTGTGCATTCATTTATCCCCAGCTTATTTATTGCTTCATTTTAAAGAAACTAAGAGCCTGAATAGACTGTCAGAAATAATCCATCTTGAGACCACTTTAACTGCCCTGGCTCAGTGCTAGGGAATAATGGGAACTGTAGTTTATTGTGGCACCAGAGCGTTCTGACAGGGAAGGCCCAATGTCTCAGAAAAAACTACAATTCCCATGATTCCCTAGCATTGAGCCAGGACAGTTAAAGTGGTCTCAAGGTGGATTATTTCTGGCAGTCTGTTCAGGCCCTAAATTTAGAATTACCACAGGGATATATTGCAGTGTTGTGTTGCATTTCCTACTTATTATGCTTCAGTCATCAAATAGTAGTAGTCATTTCTTTTAAGCCTGGGAGCCTACTAAAAAGTAATGTGGAAAATAGAAGCTCAGATTTGCCTAGATCTCTGCTAAATTCCATACTTTACTTAAAATCAGAAAAAGAACAAAATATTATTTCAGTGTAAGATGGTGTGGAACAAGCACACCCATGTTTGTAGGCCACAGAAGAAGGTCTTATTGAACCTTCTAAAAATAAATGACATTTCTAAAACCTGATGCCCCTCTTATATTTTATTTTCTCTTATCAGAGATATCCAGGAAGCCAACATAAAATATCTTTCAGGTTGGAATCAATGGAGGCAGTCAAGCAGAAAGTCACTGAGAAAATTTGTAGAGGACACCAAAGAAATGTCCTCCTGGTTGGAACTTTGGAGACATGATATCCACAGTATTGAGGGTATGATCATGTATGTTGTTTTGTACTGTCTTTGGCAGTAGTGGCAGCCCCAGCTGTTTCTCCTGAGCTCCCTAGCTATTTCTCTCTCCTGTAGGATGGAGCCGAGTGTGCTGCACAGCTTGTCCCACACCCTCTAAGCTGGTCTTGGGTGTGGCAGAGTATGCTGGTCTATCAACAGTGCTGAAGGAAAACTCAGCTTCTCATTCAATTAGTTTCTGCGTGTGAAAGAGTAGGGAATATCATCTATTTCTTTATCTCAGAATACCCTGGGTTATCCCTGCTTATTTGGAATGTTTGTTTATGTTTTGCCCATTCTGTATACATATACACAGAATAGAAGCACATCTTTGGCATCCCAGAAGGTATATGTAGGAGCATTTTGCCATGATCCCACTTATGGAGTGAATCAGAAGCCGAAGAAAGAGCAGGAACAATGGACTATATGAGAACTGCAGACTAGTATGGCTCTTGGTGTGGCTTATAGCAGTGGGCCTCTGTCAAATTGCACAGCAGTTGTACCCTGGTGTGTCAAGAATTGCTCTTTTCCCCCACAGTTCATTGAACTTGTCTTCTGTGTTTCATACAGTAAAACATTATTTCAGTAACCAGGAAAATGTCTTCAGAAAGAATTACTATCATTTCCACACACCAGCCCAATATTCTCTTTACCCAGCCCTACAGTTTCACATGCTTTTTTACAATTTGTCCATAAATCAGTACAACTCTGTGTAGCACCCTTCTTAATTAAATCACTCCAGCCCCCTTTTACTACTTTTGGTTTATGCTCTACAGTACCTTCCCATTGAAAACAACATCCCTCAAACATGTGTGCATTCCCAACCAGGCAATTATCTTTAACATAAGTACCATCTAGTGTCTGGGGCCTTTCATCACTACACCTCCCATCATTCAGATACATATATATATCCTACAACATTATATTAATAACGGTTAAATATTAACCATAACTGTTAAACATAAACATTCAACATAATCAAAAATCAACCAATTCATGACAGAGTTGATGAGATTCTGACATGCCACCATGTAGAATTTTCTCTCTGGCACTGATGCTTTTAGAGGTTGTGATTGCTGTGCATCTAAGCAGCACGTCTGAAACCTGGATGTTTTGAGCAATTTCCATGCATCCTCCCTCCATTTGGCCCCCAGGAGTGCAACAACAGAAGGGCAGTGGCTGTCAGGTTTAGCAAAATCAGAACTCTGTGAAATCAGTAAACCAGCCGATAGCAGCAATCAGGAGTTTATTGAATACATAAAGTCAGTATTTCACAGCACTGCGTTTAAGCCAGAACTGCCCCCCCAACATCACAGCCCCATAATTAAACCCAGTCGAACCTTTACTCCACCCACTGGACATTTAGGCACGCAAACCCATCTCCACCTACATTTCCCACAGTTTTGTTTCCCCAACTCCATCACCCCCCTCCTTAGATCATCCCATACCAACTGCTCCAAGGAGTACCATCCTCCCTTCCAGTTCTCAGCATTCCAAAGCGCCCGTTATCAAAACACCCCAGTAGCTACACACATCCCATCCCCCCAAACCTTCCAGCTCCTTCCAGCCTATTCCCCTTCCAGCCTATTCCCATTAACCATCATCCCCCAACCTATTCTGGCAGGACCTGCACCCAGGTCCTGACAGTGGCAGATCTATGAGCATTGAGGTTAAGTGCCTATAACATTCAGAAGCCTTCCACTTTCTGCATTCTTAAGATCTGTCTTGCCCAGGACTTGGAAAAGTTATTATTTGGACCTACAGCTCCCAGAATTGCCCAGCAAGCGTGGCCATGCTGAGGAATTTTGGGAGTAATACTTTACAAAAGTAAATTTTTCAAGCCTTAGCCATGATTGGAAGGAAAGAGGAGAAAAAGGTGAAGATCATGCAATCCATTTCTGTGAACCAGGATAGGTTTGTTCCCTTTTTAGCACAGTCTTGTAAATGTCTTTCTTTCTTTTTAAATTATGCTCTGCCTTTATATCTTGATGTTAGTCCTCAAGGCATCTTAATGAAAAATATTTATCTAGCACCTTGAAGAATCCAGCAGGCAGCAAAACCACAACCTAAACCTGCCATAGCTAATTTAACTGTATCATGCAGTAGTCCCCAAACTTTTTCATGCTACTGCCCCTTTCCTCTTAAGTGACAATCCTAGTGCCCCCCTGCATATTTTTTATATTAGGTCTACTGTTCTACTGCAGATTCAAAACAGCCACTCTAGGTCACTGCTCCACTTGCACCCAGTCACCTTGGGAGCAGCAACCGAACAGTTGGCTGAGCAGTAACTGAGAAGCTTCTTGCTTGTGCCAGTCTTGCAGCAAATGCTGGCACAGGTGAGAATCTTTTGGGTTGTTTATTTGGCTGGCTGTTCAGTTGCTGCTCTCTTTGCACCCTGTCATCCTGGAAGCAGCAACTGAGCAGCTGGCTAAGCAGCGATCAAGAAGCCTCTCACCCATGCAAGCAAAGACCAATGTGTCCTCTTGGTTGCTGCTCAGCCAGCTGCCCAGTTGCTGCTCCCAGGGTGACCAGGTGCAAGGGAGAAGCTTTTCCCCAGAGAGGAGGGATTCTCAGGGCAGAGAAAGGCGCAGCCGGTGGGTATGTACGGGTTTTGCAAAGAACTAGAGATTGGTGTGGACCAGAAAGGGAGAGATTTTAATTACAGGAGCCACTCCAAGACAAAGGACTCTTTCCAATAATCGAGTACAAATAGTCCTTCCTCAGAGACATCATTATCATTATAATTATTATTTATTGTATTTATATCCCATTCTGTAGAAATGCTCCCAGAGTGGAAGACATGTCTTCCCCACACTGCTTCAAGTGCCCACTCTCCCACAAAAAAAAAAAAAGATTTCTTCTGCTACCTTTTCTCTCACTCCATCTGATAAAAGAAAGTATGAGCAGCAGTGCAACTCCAACCTGCTAGCCAAGTCCCAGCAAAGCTCACAAAGCTTAAGCAGGTTCCCAAATGTCAAAGCCCCTTTTTGCCGCCACTTCTTCCCTGGCACCATGTGCTCTAACTCTTTGCTTCAGTCTGTCCCAAAATGGTGCCACTCCGAGCCACAGAAGCGATCGCATGTACCCAAGCCTCACAAGGGTTTCCCAGCTGCCACTACTAGTGAAAGATGCCAGTAAGGGAGTGAGCTCACATGGGCAGGCAAAGAATGGGAATAGCACCACACAAAATTATCAGTGAGGCTGTGTGGTGGTTTTTTGAGGACCCTAAAAAGAAGCTTCATGCAATCCTCATCCCTACCCCCACCATCTCCTAAAGGCTTTCCTTGTCTTGCTTGCACGCCAGTACTTTGACTGAAGACCCCCCTGCTGCCCCCTTCCCCTTCACCACCTGCCCACTGCCCCACTCCTCCCTCCCTGCCCCCCTGGAGCCTTCCACTGCCCCCCAGGTGGGGCATACCACCCACTTTGGGAATCACTGATTTAAAGAAAATTATGAGAAATAAAAATTATTCTCACACAGCTTTCAAAGGAGAATAGCATGGTATCAATCATATCATGTGCAGGGCATCCCAAAGACAGAGTGCTGCAAATTACTTGTGTTTGTTTATTTATTTTAAGCAACTTGCATTCTATTCCGGCTGATTTTTCAAAAGTGGCTCTCTTTAGGAAACACTAACAGTTAATGTATTCTATTATAAATGATACCTCCACTTTTCCCCCTCCTTTTGGTAGGAAAGTTTGGCACTGGAATCCAGTCTTATTTCTCCTTCCTTCGGTTCCTTGTGATGCTGAATTTGGTGATTTTCCTCCTTGTGTTCAGCTTTATCACCCTTCCTAGTGTTGTTTTCCAACATGGAGTTGTAAATGGCAGCTACGTTAAAGTTTCTCTGAGCCAAACAGGTAATTACCTACTTCCTGTAGTAAGATTAAAATTCTTCTTGCAGAAGTACAGACAAGTTTGGTTCTTCAAATGTACTAGTGATTTAAAAAAATAAAATAAAATCTTGTTATCTACAGAGGCACACTGCACAGTTTATGAAACCACTGGTACCAAGGGACTCATTTACTTCTACAGTTATATTATAGATCTGCTGTCTGGCACAGTAAGTAATACTTTTTTAAATCCAAGAAACACATACAGACTAACAGAAGAGGCAGGTTTCATTGGATGAAGAACAATTTTCTTCCTACCATACATATTGGACCATGGCAACATTCTGAACACACTTAATTTTACCTGAATTTAGAAGCTAAGATCACATTAGTACTGGATAGGAGGCCACCAGAGAATGACAGTGATCTGCAGGTAGGGCTAGGAATGACTCATACCCTAATGAATCATACGAGGGATCTACCAGTCAAAGTTGACATTATTAAGCTATATGGACCAATGATTTGATTCATTATGAAGCAGCTTCTTGTTTTCCTATCCTCTGGGTAAAGTGGTGAGACCATTTTGAACAGGTTGAATTCTTTAAGGTTTCCTTGACTGTAACCTGTTGTTTACAAAAGCAGCTAAGTGCAAACCTGGTCCCATGCACCACTTTCCAAAACTTTAAATAATCGATTGCCTCTTTTATTTCAAATCATTTATCAGCGATATAACAGAAGGAGTTTAGGGAGCAGATGGAGGATTGCCACATGCCAGAGATCCCCTATGCTTATTTCAAGTTAAGTCCTTCATATTAGAGATCCTTAAAGCTGTTGCTGGAACTCTGTGTTCAGTTCAATAGATATCACTAAGTGGGTAAAGAGTTTGTCAATGTGGACACCGTTTAGTTTCCCAATAGTTTCTACCTTTCAAGAAAAGTTACCCCCTCGCAAGTAGAATTTTGATTCATTGAGGTTGAAGTAACAGTTATGGCATCCTCCTCCCTGGTGTTGTATAGGACAGCTGCACTATGTACAGTAGAGGGGAAACCCAAACAAGATCTCTTTTTATGAGGGTGCCACTGCCAGCACTGGATCCTGTATTGTCTTGTCTTCAGACTTTTTTTTTTTTCCTGGCAGGGGAATCCTTCCAGTTTAATAATAATAATAATAATAATTTTTATTTATATCCCGCCCCTCTGCAGAGCAATCCGGGCGGCTTACAACGTTACAATTTCCATACATTAAACAGAACATAAAATCCCGAATCCCACCCATCTTTTAAGAAGTAAGGGTTCTTCTTATTCTAGGCCGGGCTTAGTGTCTCTCCCCCAGATGACATCGGATGGAATGTTTATTTCAATTTACATCAGAGGTGGGCAGCCTATAGTCTTCCAGATACTGATAGCTGCAATTACCATTGACTTTAATCATTTTCTATGCTAGCTGGGCCAGGTGGGAATTGCAGTCCAGTATCTTCAGGGCTATACTTTACCCATCCATCTTACATAGATTAAGGATTTCTTAAAAGGACAAGGATAAGGAGGGAGTATATTGCTTTGTTTAGTGTTCAGCATTGTTGGATGGTTTTAGCTGGCTGTGTTTGGCACTTGGCAAAGTCTCCAGAACATGATTTTTCCTCATTGTATATGTCTTTAAGTAATAACTTGATCTTCCTTTGTGCTAACCTCTTGCAGGGTTTTCTTGAGATGACAAGTCTTTTCTATGGTTATTACACAGTAGATACTATACATTTTGGCCACCTGAAATACCAAGTGCCACTCGCATATTTGCTGACTACACTGGCTTACCTTTCATTAAGCTTTCTGTGGATCGTCAAGAGGTAAAGTATGCTTGAAATGTCAGCTGTAATGGTACATCTTTGGCTTTCATGCTGTTTTTATCACACACACACCCCTGCCAAAATAGTACATTTGAAAAAAGTAGTTAAAAGTGCTTTCAGTGGAGTCTGAAATAAAAACTATAAAAGGCTTTATATGTTTTTAAGATAGGTAGACATGAATAAAAGAACTAATGAATAAAAAGACTAATACCAATAACACAAAAACAATAATGACATTTTTACTACCAGCATTTAAAAAACACTGCATAGATCACAAAAAGCTATGGAAGGCTCTTAAGATCATGGGAGTGCCATCACATCTGATAGCCCTGGTGATAGCCCTGTACTCAGGACAACAGATTACTGTTAGAATAAAATTTAGAGAAACAGAATGGTTCCTAGTTGGCAAGGAGGTCAGGCAAGGCTGCATTCTGTCACTCTGTTTGTTCACAGAAAATATTTGTATACAGAAAATATGATGATAAAAGCAGGTTTAGAATCAGAAGAAAGAGGAGTGAAGATAGGAGGAAGGAGCATCAACCGTCTTAAGATATGAGATGACACCATACTCTACAGAAGACATCATGGACTTGGAACAATTACTATGGGAGGTCAGAGGTGAAAGTGCAAAGGCAGCTTTAATGCTGAACATAAAGGAAATAAAAATAACGACCACGGAAGAAATACATAAATTTTACCCAGACAATGAGGAAATCGAAAAATTAAGAGTTCCCATACGTAGGATCAAACATTGATCAGAACGGAGACTGAAGTAAAGAAATCAGAAGACTAGAAATGGAAAGGACAGCTATGAAAGAACTAAAAAAGTTCCTAAAGGGTAAAGATATACGAATAAATACTAAAGTTAGAATTGTTCAAGCCATTGTATTCCCTATCACCATGTATGGATGTAAAAGCTGGACAGTGAAACAAGCCAATAGGAAGAGCATCAATACGATACTCTATCATGCTGGAGAAGACTGCTGTGGACAGCTAAAAAGACAAACAGTAGGTCCTTGAACAGATCAAGACTGAAATCCCCTTGGAAGCCAAGATGATCAAATTGAGGCTGTCATACTTTGGCCACTACATGAGAAGATGTGACTCATTAGAAAAGACAATAATGCTAGGAAAGGTAGAGGGAAGTAGAAAGAGAGGAAGACCACTTGCCAGATATATGCACTTAATCAGAAGGGTCACAGGCCTGGTTTTTCAGGAATTAAGAACTGGAAGATATGGGGGCTCAGAGATGCTTCATTCACAGGGTTGCCATGAGTCGGAGTCGACTCGGGCAGTTAACAACAACAACAAGTCAAGTCTTACATTGACTTGAAGTTCAGAGGATTCAGATGTCCAGCATGGTGTAGGTGCATAGCACTCTTTAAGAGTTAAGTGGAAGTTTACTCAATGGCTTCAGATTGAGTAAAACTAAGGGGCTTTGCAGATGGCGCAAAGCGCCATCTTCAAGCCAAGGAAGGGGAGGGGCAGCCAGACACTGGGCGCCCCAACCCCTTCCTGAGGATGTCATTGGAGCGCCCGCTGTTGCACATGGACACGCTGTGATGGAAGAGGCGCGCACCACCTCTTCCGCCGCCCTTTCCGCACCTTGAGGAAATAAAATAGCGCTCCTTCCAGGGCCAGCTGAAGAGTGGATTGGGACTGAGGAGTGGGGCAGCCTCGGCCCCAATCCTCGGCTTCTTGGGGCGGCCCATGGCCGCCCGTCTATAGAGGATTTCTTGCAACTAGAGCCTTATGTAACTGCTCAGGTAACTGTACTTGCTGTTATTTTCAAAAAGATTAGAGTAAAGGCTTAATAAGTTAGTGGTCGGGGATGCTTTAATTGGGAGTTCCTGCATGGCAGGGGGTTGAACTGGATGGCCCTTATGGTCTCTTCCAACTCTATAATTCTATGATTCTATGGTATATGTTGAAAAGAGATTATTTGATTATTTTCATTCCCCCTCCCCCTCTTTTTTGCTGGTAAAATTATAAGAATTTACAGTTTGGGTTTGGGATCAAAACCTAGAATCCTCCAGCCAGCCATGCTGGTTGGAGAATTCTGGAAGTTGTAGTCAAAAAAAGGTAATGTTTCCAACTTTGGCTATAACCAATGAAAGAGACTGACTTTCTCTTGGTCCTGTAAACTATTCAGTTGGGTTCCAAGTTACCCTTCATCACTAGGACTTTGCTGTATGTGTTTACAGAATTCATCAGGATTTTACTGGATTTACATATAGCTTCCCCCGTGAGTTGCTGAGTGAATTAAAGGATTGGAGAGATTCTGGGAAGAAAGATTTCCTGAATCCTTTACCCATTCACCCAATAAAATCTTGGGGATTAATTTTATAAGATTTCTAAGACATAAGACATTTGATTTGAAGTTTTGATTTGGTCTTAAAGCATTTTTCCCTCTGTCTACAATGTTTCTATCCAGCAGTTGTGGATACCTGCCCATATTTTACTAAGGGCCATTGCAGACACGCCGGCCACCCCAACCCCAACCCGTGTGGCGTCAGGATGCCCTCCCGGCGCAGCGTTTAAACATGCTGTGCCGAAAGGGTGCAGAAGAGCCACGGCGCCGGCTCTTAGGGCAACCTTTTGCTGCCCCTAAAAGGAGCGGCATTTTGCTGCTCTTTTTGGGGTGGCAAAAGGGAGGATCAGGGCCGCAACGTGGGGTTGCTGCAGCCCGGATCTGCCACTTCCCGGGGCGGCTCTGTGCTGCCCCAAATGGCTGTTCTGCATCGACTCTAAGTTGCTCTTATTCGAAACAGCTGGAAATCAGACATCTCAAACTGTTCATGTTTTTTAATTCAATCAAGTAACTTGTAGCCCTCCAGATTTTCTTGGATTGCAACTTCCATCTTTGCACAACATTGACTATGTTGGCAAGGACTGATAAGAATTGCAGTCTAATAACATATGGAGAATGATATGTTCCACATCTTTGGAGTACAGCTTTTTGAAAAACAATTGAGTAGTAAAAAAAAAAGAAAAAAGCAAGCATACCTTTCATGTAGGGCTTGTATGACTTTTGTAGGTCTGTAAATGGTCTTTGTTGCTTGGGCTCAGTGTGGCTTACTGTTTCATATGTGTGCTTAAGATTCTATTCTATGGGTGTAATTGTTTCCACACTTGACTTGCATGTTAAATAATGATTCTGAACTTTTGTCACTGCAGGTAAAATGTTGAACTTATATTTTTCCCCATCATTAAACAAAATCTCAGCCTTCACAGTAGCCTTCACCCTGCCCTTCTCATATCTGCAGAGAGTTAACATTTTAAAATAGTACAGACTGATTCTCCCTTTTCTGGAATTCCGAAGCCCAAAATATTCCAAAATTATCCTCATGAGTGGCAGACATAGTGACACCTATGCTTTATGATGGTTCAGTGTACATAAACTTTGTTTCATGCACAAAATTATTAAAAAATATTGTGTATAAAATTACCTTCAGGCTGTGCATAAGGTATGTGTGAAACATTAATGAATTTCAAGTTTAGACTTTGGTCCCTAGTCCAAGATATCTCATTATGTATGTGTAAATATTCCAAAATCCAAAAAAGTGAAAAATCCAAAAGACTTCTGGCCCAAGCATTTCAGATACAAGAAACTCAGCCTGTATGCTCTTTTTTATAATCATCCCATAAAGGTATCAAGAATCACACTGCTGCTTGTGTGTGTGTGTGTGTTGGCTGTAAGGCAGGGGTAGGCAACCTGTCCCCTTTAAGGGCCAAGGGACTTCAGCTCCCAGAAGCCTCAGCCATGTTGGCCAATAGTCCCATGTTGGCCAATAGCTCCTGGGATTCTGGGAGCTGAAGTCCCTCAGCCCTTAAAGGGGACAGGTTGCCTACCCCTTCTGTAAGGTAACAGACTGGGGAAGCAGACGACTGCTTCCGGGACGCCGCCGGACGGAGCGCCGGCGGAGCTCCTTTTAGATGTCAGGGAAAGTGCGCCCTGAAAGCGGCGGGCGCACTTTCCCTGACTCTTCCGCTGCAGCGCGTCCGGTCGCTGCGGCGGGAGGTTGCCCCGGAAGTGCCGGCCGTGCGGAGGGCCGGCAGCTCCCAGGGCGACCTCAGGAAGAGGAAGGAGCGCCGCTCGTGCGGTGGCTCCTCCTCTTCCGGGCCTCCAAGACGGCTCAATAAGCTGTCTGCCGAGGCCCAAAGTAACAAAGCTACTTTGGAGAAAGTCTCAACAAATTTAGCTGGATTTATTTCTGAACACGCACATATCTTCTTCCAGTATTTGTCCAAAAATGAAAAAACAAATTGTTACATTTCTAGTCAACCTGTTCATTTATTAAAAATGTGTGGTTATCTTTATTAGAGCTGTCGAAGGATTTAAACAAAGCTTGGTGTGCAGTGAAGATCAGTTTCAGAGCTACTGCAACAAAATATTCGCTGGCTGGGATTTCTGTATTACAGATGTAAATGCTGCACGACTGAAACATTGCAGCTTACATTATGAACTTAAAGTGAGTATGTGCATTCTCTTCCTACCTCATAACAGGTTAGTACATGCTGTGAAATAAATATGAAAGTACTGTAACAATCACAAATATTAATCGATGAAAGAAAAATGGAAAGAAATAGTGACTGGGGCCAACCACACAATAAATATGCAAGCTGAAACACTACTCTTATTGTACAAAGCTATCCATATTAATCAGAAGTAAGTTTTTCTGTGTAATTCACCGTGGATTTGTTGCACATCCAAATACCAGCATCAGAGGTAGGAATAAAGCAAAGAAGCTTTATCACAGTCTACACCAGCCTGATGCCCTGCAATTCACATCATCCCCTGGCCAACAATATGTTGGATGGCAACTCACATCTTGCCCTGACTAGCAGGTGGCCACACTGGTCACGGCAGAATTGGAGCTTTGGTCCAGCACATCTGGAACATGCTGAGTGAGCAGAAGCTACTTTAACATAAAATCCCCTAACATTTGTCTTTGCTGCCCCAGCATCAAGAGATAATTTAATTGGCTTTGTATCATTATGAGCCCTTAGCGACATTTTTATGGATGTGATTGCTTGTCTAAAAGATGGAGTATACTGCCTTGAGTCCCTATATTAGAAGAAAGATGGGAGATACTGAAATAAATAAATAAATAAATAAATAATACTGTTGATGTTAATTTTTCAAATTGATAACTTTGTGTATACATAAAAAGATTTTTTCAGCATCTTTGAGACTAAAGGCCTTTGCGGACTGCCAGAAATAGTACACATTAAATTGAGGTACTGCCCTGGCTCAGTGCTAGGGAATCATGGGAATTGTATTTTTTTCTCGGACATTGAGCCTTCTCTGTCAGAGAGCTCTGGTGCCACAATAAATTACAGTTCCCATGATTCCCTAGCACTGAGCCAGGGCAGTGCCTCAATTTAATGTGCACTATTTCTAGCAGTCTGCAAAGGCCCTAACTGGGATGTAGACTGAGTCTATGGCCTGAAACAGATGGTCCAAATAAAATGGCTTCCGGCCGCTTTGAGGGTGTTGTGTTTATACAATGCACATCCCCAAAGCAGCTGGAAGCCACTCTGAGGTCATCTAACGTGGCCCAAAGCAGCCAGAAAAAGGAGCAGCCGAAAGCCACTCCTGCCAGTGGTCTGTTTGGGACTACAGCAGTGACAAACCTCAGGACTGCAGCATTCAGTCATTGCGGTCCCAGAGTGATTAGGGCAGGAGCGGCCTTTGGCCGTTTGTTTTGCCTTGGCTGCTTGACCCCATGAAAGATTATGCTCCAAACTTCTTTTCCCCGGCTAGTCTCAAAAATATCACAGGATTCCTTTGTATGCTGATACTGACTAACAAGTTATATCTCTGAATATTTCTGCTTACAGACTGACTTAGAGGAAGAGAGGTTAAGGCAGAGAGTAGCAGAGAGAACTGCAAGAGAGAAAATACGCATCTATTGCTTGAGAATATTTTTAAATGCTTTGGTCCTTGCTGTCTTGTCAGCTTGTTTTTATTCCATCTATAGAGCAACTGTCTACTCGCAAGAAAATATTTCCAATGTAAGTGATAGGCAAACATTACTTCCTATGTTAGATCCTACTCTGAGACCAAGGAGCAAAAAACAGTGTATGTAGTTCTTTCCCACTTTGCCAATTTTAATCTTAGAACAAGCCTGGGAAGTTGGTTAGGCTGAGAGGTAGGGTCTGGTCCAAGGTCACTCAGGGGGGTTGCAGACTGCCAGAAATAGTGTGAATTCAGTCCACTTTTAGGGTTAGGGTTAGTGCTAGGGAATCATGGGAACTGTTATTTTTCTGAGACATTGAGCCTTCTCTGTCAGACAACTCTGATGCCACAATAAAATACAGTTCCCATGGTTCCCTAACTCTAACCCTAACCCTAAAAGTGGACTGAATTCACACTATTTCTGGCAGTCTGCAACCCCCCTCAGTGTGACTCAAGTGAGAATTTGAACCTTAGTTTCCCTAGCATTAGTCTAACATATAGTAAACCCTCCCATCATGTGCTTTCCATCCATGGTAAACCCTCCCATTGTGTGGTTTGAGCTGATGGGCATTGTAGTCCAAAGCTTCTAGAGTTTACCTAGTTAAGCCAATGTATACCATATCAGTTTAGCCCTCCTCTGTGACATCCTATGATCACTAAACTTAGCATTTTTTTGCTGCTTTTAGTTTATTATAAGTGGATTTTCACAATTACTTTGTTCTTGATTTTGTAAACTTGATTTGAGTTACTTTTGGAGAGGCAGTGAGAATACAAGATGCAAGTTGTTTAGATATTTGAATGTTCAAGGCAGGCAGTAATTTCACTACAGATATGTTACATCTTTGTAGCATTTAATGCTGGTAAGTTGTTAGGCATTAAAACAGTTTGAGGGAAGAATTAAGTCAAATAAAGGAGACTGGGGGCTATGCAGATATGCAGACGGGCAGCTCTGGGCCACCCCTGCTAGCCTCGGATCGGGGCCGTGGCAACCATGCGCCACAGCCCCAATCCTCCCTTTTGCCGCCCCTGAAAGGAGCGGCAAAATGCCACCCTAAGAGCTAGCGCGCGGCTCTTTAGTGCCCCTTCTGATGCAGTGCATCAGGACGCTGTGCCAGGGGGACATCCTGACGTTGCACGTTGTGCGTAACGGTGCGCGGCATCAGGATGTCGTCAGGCTGGGGTTGGGGCGGCCGGCATGCAGCCGTCCCTCCCCATCTCTGCCTCCAGGCCAGACCTTTGGGCTGGTCTGTAGAGGCCCTGGGAGACTTTATGAATTGAGGACCTTCTCACTTATGCATAGGATGGACAGTATGGGAAGTTAAAATAGATGCATGTGGCTCATGGGTATAGCAAGAGGTGTGCATTGCTTTTCTGTTAGAGAAAGGGTGGGCAACTTTGGTAAGTCAAATGATCAGTTTTGCTCCCCTGCCAAATTGAGCAAACACTGAAATTTAGTGGTAAAACTAAAACAAATTCTTTCAGGTTCTTCTTCTAAAGTTTTTCCCCCTTGTAATTTACTACTGAAATGTGTTGTCAAGCTATGAAAATCCCCTTAAAACAAGAATTTTCTGCTAGTTTTAAAGGGCTTCTATGGATTTACTGCCAAGTTTAGCAACATGGTTTTTGAAGAAGCCTAAGGGTTGCATGCCCGCCTACATACCATATCTTGCCTGACCCAGAGTCATGTTTCCATATGGTTCCTGTGGATGTTATGGCCTATGGAGTTCATCAGCCCAAGCTGACATGGCTGGTGATCAAAGATGATAGAAGTTGTAGCCAAAAATATGAGAGGAAGACCATAGGAAGGTTGAGTTGTAGAGAAATGCAGCAGAAAAATGCTGGCAACACTGAAGAAATAGGCACCAGATTTCTTTCCACTGCTGGAAAAGCAGAAACCTACAATAGATTCTGTAAGACCTGGGGAGCAGGAGGTTAAGCAAATGTCTTTAAAGGGTAAATACTGTAATCACCTATTGAATTGTTTTTGAACTAATCAGAAATAAACTGTATGCCTTCTCTTATATATGCAGGAAAGCAAAACTAGAGTTGAAGATAATCTCTTAGTACAGTACTTACCTTCTATGGTGATCACAGTGGCCAACTTTGTTTCCCCCCTGATTTTTTCAATGATCATTAGAGCTGAAGACTATTCACCAGGCTTTGAAATTCGGTTAACGCTGATAAGGTAGGAATGCAAATTATGACCATTCTCAGTAGATATGGTGATTCCTAATACAATATTAAAGCAACACTGTCCCCACCTCCGTGTACCTCTTCCCTTCTTTTCTGGTGGCTTTGCATCCAGTAGCCACTTGTGGCTTAATAGACCATTATTTCTTACTCCCACTTTGAACATCTTTTAAAAAAAATTAGATATTTTAAATTAATTTTATATATACACATCTATCATTACAGTAACAATACTTTCACACACACACACACACACACACACACACATATATTACACATAACATTGCCTCCCCTCATTTGTATTCCACATAAAGAGACAACAACATACTTACATATAAGAAAGAGAAAGAAGAAACATTAGACATACTAACAAATATTTCCCAAATGTCGAGAGATCAATGTAAGTTATTATTTCATAGCAATATACCTTTCTTTGAAAAAGTGAAAAAATGTTATTATTAACCTTAATTATTTTCCCCTCACATCATTTTAGTAATTTCATTTGCCATATTCTGTTTTCATCCATGAATTGATAATAACATAGTAATTTAATTAATAAATCCAAAAATCACTAAATTGTCAAATCTAAATTGCAGATAGATCTGGAATCTTTTCCAATCATTAATAAATTTACTGTTGGTTTTCCCATCTAATATATATGACAGTTTATCCATTTTTCAATATCTTCCATTTTTTCTATCCATTCCTTCTCTGTAGGTGTAGTAAATGTTTTCCAGCATTTTGCTAGGAATATTATAGTTGCAGTTACCATATGTCAGCAGAGTCTGCCAGTTTCTTTATCAGAACTTCCTTTGATATTAAATAGGCCTAATAAGAAAATTTCTGGATTTATATTGATTTTCTTCTGTAATATTATTTGCATTTTAGATCTTATCATGAACCAGAACTTTTTCACTTTCCCACACCTCCCTCATATTTCTTTTGCACACTTCCAACATAGATTATTAGTACCTTTGTAAATCTTTGCTAATCTGTCTGGGGAGAAATACCATCTGAAAATAATGTTCCAGAAGTTTTCTTTTAAATTGTAACATCTCATATTGGTATTGTTGTTTTTCCATAATTTCTCCCAGTTATCCAATTTTATATTATAGCCAATATCTTTGGCCCATTTTACCATACAATCTTTTAATTTATCTTCTGAATTAAATTTCAATAAAATTGTTGTTGTTCCTGCTACTCTGAACATCTTTGTTTTTCTCTGCATATTTTTTGATGGGAATGCCTCAAGGTATCGACTTGTCCACTCTCACAGATGCTCATTCCTCTTCTGTAATCACCTCCTTGTATTTCAGAATGCCCTGAGTGTTCAAATCAGATTAATCAGGGTTTTTTCTTCTTTCTCATTTCCTTTTTGAAGGTGTGTCTTTGTACGGTTGGCCAATATTGGTGTTCTCTTGGTCTCACTATGGATCCGGATCAAATCCTGTGCTGATGAAAAGTGTGAAGTCTGTGGATACAACTACCAGCTCTATCCTGTAAGCAGTATAAATTGAAATCATTTCTGGACTAAGACTTGAGGAAATATTGGTCTTGGAAGCAAAGGAACTTTTTACAGAAACTAATAGGTAGCCAAATGAAATGTTCTGTAGCTGGATCAGAACACTTGGAAAGTTACTTTTAAAAAGTAATTCATTCCATTCCTATTTTTTAAAAATAATATTAATTAAACCCCTAAATTAAAAAAAAAACACCACATAAAATTGTTGTTAATATCTTCATTCTTCTTACTAATTCTACATAGGTACAATACTGTTAGTTTATCACTAATTCATTTTTCCCTTCTCTTTTCTTTTATTTCTCTCTCTCTTACGTCTCTTTGTTATTTTTTCCCCTTCTCCAAGTGCTCCCCATCACCAGAGCCTAATATCTTCATATAACTCTCCCCTCCAAAATTGTAACTCTTCCTGTGTAGGTAAAACACCTCTCTCCTTTACTGAAGCCTTTTGTAGAAATATTTTCCAAATTGCTTCAAAGTCATTTCTCTTCATTCCTTTTTTTAACCTTAATTCTACAAGTTAACTTATCATTAATTGCTATTTACCATATCTCTTTATACCAGTCTTGTATTTGTAGATCTCCCTGATCTTTCCACTTTATGCTATGATTAATCTTGCTGCTGTTAATAAATTTGTAATTAAATCCTTTCTAGATTGAGTACTGTTGATCTTATCATATATAGATAATAATGCTATCTTTGGTCAAAATTCTAGATCAATTTCTGTTATTTCTTTTATTTCTTTAAATACTAATTGCCAAAAATTCTTTACGGATCTACAGCTCCACCACGTATGAATATATGTACCAATTTCTTGGCATCCTCTCCAACATAGCCTTGAATAATTTTTATTTATATTGTTTAGCCTTACTGGTATTAGATACCATCTCCATATTAATTGATAATAATTTTCCTTTATCTGTATGGATAAATTTTTTAAATGGCGTTGACTCCAAATTTCCCCCCAATAGTGAACATTTATTATTTGTGCTAAATCCTCCTCCCATATTATCCTAAGGTATTCTTCTTTCTCATTATATTTTAATAGTAGTTTGTATATTCCACTTGTAACTCCTTTCAAAGTTTCATTTACCTCCATACTATCTCTTTGCCTAATCATTTGTTCGAATTTCGTGTATTCTTTAAATTCTATAATTTTCCTATTCCAATTTTTCGTCCATTGTTCCAGTTAAATACAACTAAACCAGGTTAATTTTAAGTTTTGTAGTTTCTCCTTTATTGTTCCTTTATCCTTCATTATCTTTATCCATTCTTTTATTCTATATATTCCTTGTTTCTTTAACTCTTTCCCTAATTCTTCGTTTAAATTTATTGGAAAGTTTAATTTTTATTAACTGGTGTTAATGGTGAGATAGCTGGCATTAATTTTTCTTTATATTTTTTCCAAATCTCTAATATATTTTTCAGAAAGGGGTTTTCTAATTCTTTCATTTCTTTCATGGTAAAGTCCTTAAAAATATAAGTTTTCCACTTTTTTCTCTATTTCTGCTGTTTCCATCTCTAACCAATCTAACTCCCCTTTCTCTATAATTCCATCTATAATATATCTTAATTGATTTGCGGTATAATACCATTTTAAATTTGGGAGACCCAAGCCTCCATCTTTTGGGGGGTTTATATCAATTTATTTTATTAATCCTCATTTTTTTTTATTCCCGTTACAAAAATTATTTACTATTTTTTTCCGGTTTTTTATTTCTGCATCTGATATTTTTATTGGTAAATAAAATAAAAAATTATCTTAGGTAACATTTTCATTTTTACTAATGCTGTTCTTCCAAACCACGATAATTTAATATTTTATATTCTTCTAATTTCCTTTTAATTTCTATCCTTAATTTATTATAATTTTGTTCCTCTAGTTTTTGTAAATTTTTTGTAATATTTATTTCTAAATATCTAATTTTATCTTTTAATTTAATGTCTATAATTTTATCCTTTAGGAAATCTTGTTCTTCTATTTTTGTATAATTAAACAGCATTAACCCTGATTTATTCCAGTTTACTCGTAGGCCTGACATTTTCTCAGACTCCTTTAAGTGTCATCTTACTTTGTCCATTTTTTAAAGTGGATCTTTAATTGTCAATAGGGTATCATCTGCAAATAAGATTATTTTATTTAATATTCTAATCCCAATTCCTTCCAAATTTTCATCTTCCCTAACAGCATTTGCTAAGATTTCAATAATTATTGCAAATAAAATTGGGGAAAGAGGGCAGCCTTGCCTTGTACTTCTAGAAATTGGAATCTGTTAGTCCATCATTTACTCTTACTACTGCTGTGTTGTTTGAATATAACTGATTTATTAATCCTCTAAACTTTTTCCCTATACCTAATTTCTTTAATGTTATTTTTAATGCTGGCCATTCCACAATCAAAAGCTTTATATATATCTAGTGCCATTATTCCTGCCTTTTGTTTACTCTTCCCTATTATATTTATTTTATTCAGTATTCTTCCTATTAAATTTGACATTTGTCTTCCTTGCACAAATCCACATTGGTCGTTTTGAAGATATTTATATATGAACTTATTCATTCTTTTTGCCATTATTGCTATTAATATTTTAGTGTCTTGATTTATCAGGGATATAGGTCTGTATGATCCTGGGTCTGTTAAATCTTTATCTGGTTTTGGAATCAGTATTATTAGTGAATGATCCCATGATGGTGAGATCCTTTCTCCATTTAAAATTTTATTATACAATACCTCCAGTTTAGGTATTAATATCTTTTTAAAAGTTTTATAATATTCTGGTCCCAACCCATTCATTCCTGGTGATTTCTCTCCTTTTAATTTATCTATCACTTCTTCTATTTCAGGAGTAGGCAACCTTTTTGAGTTGGGGGCCAGGTTGCTGTCCCTCAGACAATCGGGGGGGGGGGGGGGGGAAGCACCAAAAATAAATAAATAAATAAATAAATAAATATTTAAAAAAAATTTAAAAATTATTTTTTTTAAAAAAAAATATGCATGCACACTCTCTGAGCCCCAGAAAAGCCATGGCAAAACCCCTGTGGAGATTTTGCCAAGAAAACCCTAAGAACAAGTAATAACAACAATAATCAATATCATCATGGGGGGCGGTGGTGGTGGCGGCAGGACCAGCCTGGGGCCAGTCCAAAGGCCTCGGGGGGCGCATCCGGGCCTTAGGTTGCCTACCCTGTTCTATTTCTTTATTCGAAACCAGTTGCTCCATTATTTCTTTATTTCTTCTTCTATTTTTATTTTCAAATGTTTTTCAATATATTCCTCAATTTTTCCATTGACTTATTCCCTGCTGAATATAATTCTTTATAATATTCTTCAAATATCTTTATCTTTTCTTTCATCATCTTCCACATTTTTCCTGTTTTATCCTTTATAACACCAATCATGTTTTTCTTTTTCTTCTTTTGTATTGCTCTCGCCAACATTTTAGAATTTTTATTGCTATATTCAAAAAACTTCTTCTGTAAATATATTAATTTTTTCTGGACCTGTTCTATCTCCAATTTCTCTAGGTTTTCCCCCCTTGTAATTATATATATATGCTTTTACTCCTATCCTTCATATAATCATTATATAATCTCCATTTCTAATTTTGTTTTCCTCTCTTCCTGTTGTCTCTTTAAATTACATGATTCCCTAATACAAATTCCTCTTGTAACTGCTTTCATAGTATCCCATAATAGAGCTTGAAAAACTTATCTATTATTAATATCTCAAATATTTTGCCATTCTTTTTCAATTTTACCCACTATATCTTTATTATTAAGTACTCTGGTGTCTAACATCCATGTTTTTGCTTCTCTATAATCCTTTTTAACTATAAAATCCATATTTAATGTTACATGGTCTGTAACTCTTATCCCTTCTATTTCAGCATTTCATACCTTTGAAACCATATTTTTAGATACAAAAATAAAATTTATTCTAGAATAGTTTTTATGAACTGCTGAATAATAACTATAATTCTTTTCTTCCCCTTTAATAAATCTCCATACGTCTTTTAATTCTTTTCTATTCATTATCTTATTCAGGGGTGTAATATTACTTAATCTGTCCTTTATTGTTGGATCTGATTTGTCTTTGCATTTATCCATAACCATATTGAAGTCTCCTGCCATAATAATATAGTCTCCCTGCATATATTCCATTTCCTTAAATACTTTTTCATAAAATTCTTTTTCATTTTCATTTGGAGCATATTTGCTTTAGTTTTCAGGAGAAAACAATCTTAGCTGTTCACAACATCGCTCCTGGCTCCTCTCCTCCATTCCATTCGTATTTACAGTGTAATTTGTCTCTGTTATTCATTGCTCTTTTTTAAAAAAGTAATTGGCTGTGTTTCCCATTACTTTTTTCATTATTCATACATTAGAAGAGAATGACATGGAAATGGAAAAATACAGTAAATATACCTCTTAACAAGTAACTTAAAAATAACCAGGAAGTCTGACTTGTTTCACTAATGTCATTTCCAATTGTTAGGTCAGTTTTGATGTGTAACTTTGTTATACCAAGAAATATGACTTGTTACAAGATGATTTGTTACAGCTGTGTTATGATTATGTTATATGTCACGCTGGATGTCGGTTGGATGCTCTCTTGTTGTGCAGAATGAGGCAGTCACCTCATGGAGTCCAGCTTTTTGGCCTGAACTCCACAGCTTGTTCCGTTTTGCTACACAACTTTTCTTGGCCTGACTAAACTAATCTGATGCCTCCAATGTATTGAAGGACTCTTCCATCATTGCTTGTGTCAACATAAGGTTGAACTGTCAGTCCTATCAACATTTGTACATGGAATGTAGAAGAGGCACCATTTTTTTCCTTTGCCTCAGGCATCAAAATGTCAGTGGCTGAACCAACCTGTTCTGATTAACATAATTCACTGTAGTTGTTGTGAACTTGGTTTGAGGGAATGAAGTGGGAAGCAGTATTAGTTCTGTGATCAGCTAAATCCTTTTTCCAGATTTATTCTCATAATCCTCTTGTCTCCTTTTTCAGTGCTGGGAATCTCGAGTTGGCCAGGAAATGTATAAACTAATGATCTTTGACTTCATCATCATTTTTGCTGTTACAGTCTTCATTGACTTTCCTAGAAAGTGAGTATAAAATTCACTGGGGAGGCATCCCCTTTCTTTAGAGTTTAATATTGAGTCATAAAAATAATTTGCTTTCAGTTTTAAGCAAAATATATGTTCCCCATGACATCCTATCTTTAGGAATTGCAGCCTTTTTAACAATATGGTTAGTAAAGACAAAAACCAGCATTCAGACATGTTTTCAGATCCTTGCTTGTTCTGAAACTGTAGATACAACATAACATTTCAGCTTTTAAAATGGGAAGCCAAACCATGGAAAGTTGTCCTGCTATGACTAGAACATGTGACTTAAATGAGCCCCGAATAACATCTAGCAGAGCTCCTCTGTTGTAGTCTGTAGTATGAAAGGGAAGGACTAAGGATGGGAAGAGAAAAGGTACGATGTGACAGGTATAAACTAAACATGGAGGAGAACTTTCCTCACAAATCAATATGTCAAGAGATCTTGTAGCACCTTTGAAACTAACTGAAAGAAAGAGGTTGGCACCATGAGCTTTTGTAGACTTAAAGTCTACTTCCTCAGATGCATTTGGTGGAGTGGAAAGCTAGAGACAGACATATATATGCTGTCAACATGTGAAAATGTCAATTCAAATTCAAATTCCTTTGTGTATGGAAATGAAGTGGAAGTCCAGTTTTAACTATAGTCATTGGTGGACAAAGGCAGTGGAAGCTGTAGCCTGCAGGTGAGGAGAATGGATGAGTGTGGGAACTCCACCAAATCCATCTGAGGAAGTAAACTTAAGTCTACGAAAGCTCATGCTGCCAACTTCTTTCTTCCAGTTAGTCTCATTGGTACAACAAGATCTTTTTACATACTGATTTTACAGACTAACACATCTATATCTTTGAATTCTTCCTCACAAATGTCCACTCATGCTTGAAGAGGCGTGTTTCTCCCTCCTGGCCCCATGGTACTCTGAAAATTCATGTATTCACCTAGCTATAAATCAGGTTTACCCAACCCACTGACCTCCAGATGTGTTGGATTGGAGTTCCTGCCATTAGCTGGAGATGATGTTACTACAGCCCATCACATTGTACATTGATGTACTATATTACATCACATTGGGAAAACTGCTATAAATGGACTTCAGATGTTGTTTTGTTACTAAGGTTTTGTTTCTGTCAATGAAAAGGCTCATTTAGGGTTGTTGCTGCACTTTAAAGCAAGTTTTTGTTGTCGTTGTTGTTAGGTTAATGGTTACCCATTGTTCAGTTAAAGCCTTCCGGTGGTGTGGGCTACAGGAGTTTGCCATCCCTGACAATGTTTTGGAAATAGTTTATGGGCAAACTATCTGCTGGATTGGGACTTTCTATTGCCCACTTCTCCCTGCAATTGCAACAATAAAGTATTTCATTGTATTTTACATTAAAAAGGTAAGTGGTCTTTATGTGCCTTACATTTATTGTATGTGTTTTCTGTAATTAAGTTTTAATAATAGCCCACTCTGACTGTGGATTGTTGTAGTCCAACGTATCTGGAGGATGCCAATTTAAGATGGTTTTGTTATGGACCATCTTGTCAGGTCTGGATAAAAGTCTCAAAATCTGTTTGTGCAACTCTTTCTGTAGTAGAAACTGCATGCTTTATGAAATAATGAGCCAAATTGCAGTCAAACAAAGGAAGGCCAGTGGAGTTCTAGCATTAGGTGAGGTGAAACAGGGGTTCAAATAAGAATAGACAGATGCTGCTGAGCAAAACCCTTAAGGTAGAATGAGGGAACCTGTTAATTTCCAAATGTTGCTGAGCTACAGATCCCATTACCTCTTACCAACCTGGCCGTACCTAAAGATTAGGTTAAGGTTGTGGTTGCTAGCACATGGATAAAAGAAGTCGATTAATTAAGTGGTGACTGCAGCAGTGGTAGTTATTAACAGACATGTGTATAAGACAAATGCAGGCTTTGCTTCTTTCTCCTCACTACTGCCATAAGGCTGATTGCTGTCTAAAGGTGGATGAGGAAGATACAAAGAGGCTACTACCTTTCTTGGAGTCCAAACATTAACCTTACAGCACCTGAACTGAGATACTCTCTTTTGTCTAGGTAAGTCTGATGCATACATGTAAGCCTTCAACACGTCCTTTCAGGGCATCCAGCTCCAACTTTTTCTTCTTGGTGGTGCTTTTAATTGGCCTCATCTTAGCTTTCATTCCATTGGGACTTAGCATGACACGGTAAGTCATTTTTCATATTTTCTTCTGCCATTTTGAAATGGTAATCCAAGTAGGTTAACTTGCTGTTACAGTTATCCCTTCCCATTTGTGGGCATCAAGTCCATGGTCTTGCTCTTCGCAGGTAGGGACAAGTGCCTATATGTAAAGTAGCATGTGCACCATTAATTTCAGTAGGGCTCAAATATTAGCGAGCCGCCATTTGTGTGTGTGTGTGTGTGTGTGTCCAGAACAGATCCCCTGTGAATTAGGAAGGGCAACTGTACTGTGAAACAGTGCTTGAAACAAAATGGACTTTTTGTTTCAAAAAGTCTGAAGTATCTGAAATATTTTTCAAAATATTTGAAAAATCTGAAATATCCAGTATCGTAAGTTATGATAGTGAATCAAATATGGCGTGGGGGAGAAATGACCTTCCAGATGTTAGATCTTGTCATTTCCAGTAAGCATAGGACTAGTTGCCCTTCTAGCAAGGGGTTATGGGAGCTGACATCTAAAGGGTATTTAGCTTAGCGTATGGGCAGATAGTTGAAGAAGATGATGGTATATAATATGATAACTTCCATTTTGTGTTCTCTTCCCCCTCTCTTCATTAAAAAGCATTCCCTCTTCAAAAGCATGTGGACCTTTTGTAAATTTTGTGCATTCGTGGGATATTCTTTACCATACAATCAATCAACTCCCAGATGTATTGAAGACAGTTCTGGATGGCCTAGCATCAGAAGCCTTTGCAGTACCTTTCTTTATGGTTATCTGGTGAGTGTTGCCAGGGCTGACATTAGCATCCTTTGTATTTTGGTCATGTTGGCCAGTTGTAGATGACAGGACAAACAAGCAGTTATTGCACCAAGCTGAAAAACAGTCAAATTACTCCACCCTGCAAAAGGCTGCTACATAAACTGCAAACACACTTAGCTTTTCGCTTGCAGGAATGGAACACAAGGCTCTAATTAATTAGAAACAATTCTGGCATGATAAATATCCATGCCGAGATATAAGGAGCAGTGTGATATTTTAGAGCTCATTATCGGAGTGCTGGCCTGAATCTTACAGGTGGTTTCACTAAAGTAGACCCATTTAATTAGTTGTTGAATGGTGAGACAACATGTATGTAAATCTGATTGATTTTCTACTATACTTGGGACTACCAGTAGGATTCAGGCCATATTCCTTTTTATGCAATATCTGAGGAAGAATAAAACAGGGATGTAAACAGATATCCCTAGTATGTACTGTTGCCTGAGCTGGTCCAAGATGTTTTGTTACCTGAAGCAAATGTCACCACCACACTCCACCTAAGTCAGAATACATATTATCCCATTTTTATTTTATTTTATTGACATGATGAATGAGCAGAAGGTCTCACAAGCTCCTTGCCTCAACTGTGGAGAGAAGAGTAAATAACTGATAACCTGCTCCTCTGTCATGGCATCCAAAATCTACTATATGAGACAGCTGCTGCATTTGGCAGTATGGTAGGATTATTTGTTGTTCTCATGGCTGGCAATTCTAGCTGTTCAATAACTAATGCTGTTTATCTGTGTTTCACTAATGCCATAATTGGCAGGTAGTTTTAATGTGAGGATGTTCTGTGTGATATTTGATAGATTTTTACATATTTGAATTTTTCTGCTGTATGTGTATAACATTTTCTGGCATTACATACAGTAGTATTTTTGTGTTTGGTACTTCTGCATTATTGGCTAAATACCATAAAGACACAAGATCCTGTCTGATTTTGGAAGTTAAGCAGAGTTAGCCTTGCTTAGTACTTGGGGACTGTCAACGAATACCAGGTGCTATAGGCTATATATTTCAGAAGGAGCTGACATCTCTGAGTTTTCCTTGCCTAAGACGAAAAGGCTGAGATTCATGAGGGCGCTGTAAATCTTGAAAGCCCATACACACTCACAAACACATACACTCCCTAAGCATGGTGTTATCATTTGGTGCTAGGAGTATTTTTCTGTTAACAGTCTTGCAGCTGTTGCCCTTGTGCTGCCACTGATGCTGTTGTCTTTTGTAGGCTTCCTGTCTGGAGGAAGTAGAGTGACCATTGCCACAGTCAAAGAGCAATGTTTTTATTATCCAGAATGTCTATAATGTTGTAACAAAAATGATGATGAGTCTTGTGATACCTTAGGGCAAGTGAAAGGAACCTTTGGCTCTCCAGGTGTTTGCATCATAGCCACCTTAATTCCTTACTAGTGGCAATGCTGGGTGGGGTTTCTGGGAGTTGAATTGCAGAACACTTGGAGGGCCAAAGGTTTCTTACCCCTGCCTAGAAAGTACGGTTGGCTCTTCCTTCCCATGGACTTGCCATCCACAGATGGCCCCGACCCATTCTCTTCAATGGCAGCATGTGCACATGGCCAGACTGATGTGGTCGTGTGTGCGTTGTCCCATCACTGAGAACAGAACGTGAGGTCCTGTGGAATTTGCCATCCATGGGGGGGGGGGGGGGAGGTCAGAATGGAAACTCCTTGGATACAAAGGACAAACTGTAGTTTTGCCCTAGAACCACTACACTCCAATACGTTGGACTGCATCTCCTACCACCCCGAGTCAGCATAATCATTTGTTGGGAATGAAGGGAACTGACCTAATACACCTGGGACAATCCTAAACTTTATAGTACCTCTCTTCCCATTTCCCTTCTCAGAGATTTGTTGCTCAAATATTAGTAGAAAAGAAACAATAATTCATGTATTGAAGAACATCCCAGATTCATTCTCCAGCATTTTCTGCTAAGGCTGTTAAAGACCACAGAGAGCCTCTTATCAGCTACAAAGCTAGACTGGCCAGTAATCTGACTAGGTTTCAGGGGACAAAACATGGGTTGAAGCCTAAGACAACCCCAGTGGCCAGAGAAGGCAACATCAGCCTAGCTGGACAAATAATACATAATTAGTTTAAGTCAAAACCCTATGCAACTGGAAAAAGAATAAATGTCAGTGAGTTGGTTATGAAGATGGTGTCCCTAACAATGTATTTTTATATAAAATAAAAGGTTGCTTGAAATGATCGGGAGGAAAAATCCCAGAAGATTGGGGGCCAAGAACACAGTCTATTTGGAGACAAAATACTGAGTGAATTCTTGGTCAGTCTGCAAAAGATGTTCAGGACCTCTACTTTTCTCTTTAATTTAATGAGCCCATATTATGATGTATCTCAATTTTCTGGATAGTGTGTTACACACTTAAAGCATCCATCCACATTAAAGTATCCTGATGTATCTCTCACTCTCCATTTTGTTTTACAGCCTTATTATGTTCTATCTCATTGCCTTAGCTGGAGCACACAAGCGAGTTGTTGATCAGCTCAGGGAACAATTAGTGATGGTAAGTTCTAATCCTTTGACATAATTTCTTTATTCCAGTGGGGTGCCACAGGGTTCTGTCCTGGGCCCAGTGTTATTCAGCAGCTTTATCAACGACTTGGATGAAATAATAGAGAGCATGCTTATCAGATTTGCAGATGACACCAAATTAGGAGGAATAGGTAATACCCCAGAAGACAGGATGAAAATTCAAAATGACCTTAATAGATTAGAAAGCTGGGCAAAAACTAACAAAATGAATTTCAAGCAGGGAGAAATGTAAAGTACTGCACTTAGGCAGAAAAAATGAAATGCATAGATTTAGGATGCGGCACACCTGGCTTAACAAACTATGTTTCTAGGAGTCCTAGTAGACCACAAGTTGAACATAAGTCAACAGTGCGATGCAGCAGCTAAAAAAGCCAATGAGATTCTAGGCTGCATCAATAGAAGTATAGTGTCTAGATCAAGAGAAGTAATAATGCCACTGTATCCTGTTTTGGTCAGGCCTCACCGGCAGTACTGCATCTAGTTCTGGGTACCACAATTCAAAAAGGATGTCGAGAAGCTGGAGCTTCTCCAGTGTCCTAAGGAGGGTGACCAAAATGGTGAAGGGTCTAAAAACCATGCCCTATGACTTGGGAACTGGCTATGTTTAGTCTGGGTAAGAGAAGGTTAAGAGGTGATATGATAGCCCTGTTTAAATATTTGAAGGGATGTCATATTGAGGAGGGAGCAAGCTTGTTTTCTGCTGCTCATGAGAATAGGACCCAGAGTAATGGGTTCAAACTATAGGAAAAAAGATTCCACCTAAACATTAGGGGGAACGTCCTGACAGTAAGACAGTAAGAGCTGTTTGACAGTGGAACACACTTCCTTGGAAACTGGTGGAGTCTCTTTCTTTGGAGATCTTTAAACAGAGGCTGGATGGCCATCTGCTGGGGGTGCTTTGATTGTAATTTCTTCTGTGGCAGGGGTTTGGACTGAATGGCCCTTGTAGTCTCTTCCAATTCTATTCCTTCCCTATCCCATTGAAATTCACAGAGATCCTTACATTATAAAATAAGATGGAATGAGTTGTCATAAGGTCTTTTCCTCTCTTCTCAATTTGCTACTTTTATCCTACCTATCATTTTGAAGAAATTGAGATGATTTTGTTTTGATTAAGCTTTCTCTTTGACCTGATCACTAGCAACAGCATTTTGGGGCTGTAGAGAGTTGTACTATAGAAAGAACACAGAATTGTACTATAGAAAGTCCACTAAGGCAAGACTGATTGTAATAAATTGGGCAGGAATTTTGGTCCCTACTCACAGTTAGCAGGCTGAAGAATGGCAACTGGGAAATCTTATGGAAGGAAATAATTGATTATATATCATCATAGCAGAGCTTGAGGGGGGGAATACTTTTTTTTTAAAACTTTCAGAATCTCCTGTTGAAAAGATTTTGGTAGTCCAAAATCTAAATTCACCTGTTAGTCCCAACTACAGTTGGACTCATTTAATAAATGGAAGTTTAGTAAGTCAACACACATGTAAGTTCCATTAATTGAGTACGTCTTTCTATTTGGGATTAACAGTTGGATTTAGACAGGTAACCTAGTAACATTTTCCTAAATTTTAAAAAAGGTTTTGGACAGTTTCCCTTGTTTTTCTTTTTTATGTATGGTGGATCTGTCAGTTTCAGGTTGGATCATTTCAATCTCCACAAAAAATCCAATTATCTTTATTTATGTTCATCACATTCAGCTTCATTCTCAGATGGTGCATAAACACCTACTACTAGTGTCTTCATTCTTTATAACTTCACTTCCACTCCAACATAGCAACCATTATTGTCGAGGAAGATCTTTTCAGCTATATTATGATCAACATATATAGCCACTCCCCTCTTCTTTTTCTCTGCTGATAAAGAAAATAACTTCTCCAATTTGGGATTATAAACAAATATTAATCTGGCTTTTTAATATGTGTCTCTTGGACACATTCAAATCATATTTAAATTTTATCAGATGGTGAAATGCTTTCTTCCTTCTACTTGTCAAACTCATTCCCTGAACATTCCAGAGACACATCTGAATTCTACCATTGAAGGGTAGTATCACAGTCCAGTTCCTTTTTTTCCTCTTAGGTGATGGAACACGCTTTTCCCCTTCGGTCAGAACTTTCCTCCGATAAACTTGCCTTAGATCTTTGTTTCTTTGGAGAGGGCATTCTTCCCATTTGGACTTTTCTTTCCATTACCATTAGATTTCCCATTTCCATTTTGAATCTTGAGTCATCTACATCCTTTCCAATTTTTGTAGATTTTTTTGCCTATGGGTAGAGTTTTAAGTATACCTTCTTTGTTTAAAATAAAAGGTTGCTCCTTCCAGCTTTTCCCATCTGTATTGTGTTTTATTATGTCTTAACTTATCTATCAAGAAACTATAATCTCCTCTTTACAGAATTCCTGCTGGCAGATCTCTAAAGACAGATCTGTTTGCCATCCTATCATCCTTGGTTTGTCATAGAAACTATAATCTCCTCTTTACAGAATTCTTGCTGGCAGATCTCTAAAGACAGATCTGTTTGCCATCCATAATCATCTTGGGTTTGCAACACTTGTAAAATATCATCCTTGGTTTGTCATATCATAAAATAAACAATCACATCTCTTGGCATGTTACATTGTTTTGCAATCCATGAATTCACTCTCTGTCAGTCTTGTTAAAATCAAATTGCATCTCTGCCTTATCTCTTCCCAAAAGATCAGCTAAGGCCTCTTCCATAAATATCATGATTATTTATCTGGAATATTTATACCTTGCTCTTCAGCCACAAAGGCTCTTAGAACAATTTATAGGTTGTTAATGTGACATTTCTCTGCCCTCAAGCTTACAGTCTAAAAAGATATGACACACAAGGAGAAGGAAATAGCAGTGGGGAAAGAAATCAAGTGCAGTAGATACTGCTGTAGCACTTCTCTTTCTCCATGGCCAGAGCAATGGCAGTTGAAATGGAGTGCCTTTCATCTTTCTCTGTGGCTAGACCTGGTGAAGCTGTCCTTGCCTTTCTTTCTCTCCCTCCGAGACCAGGGTGATAATAGTTAAGCTGTTGTTCTTATCTCATCTAAATCTTAAAGCTTTGTCCCTGACTGTCAATTTGATCAAAGACATTTGGTCCAAATTTCTCTCTCTCTCTGTTTGTTTGATCATTTTTTCCTTAACCTGTTGCATATCTGAAGAAATCTGAGTCTGAGAGCTCCTAATATCTTTTAGTTCTACTTTCAAGCTATCACTGAGTTTATTTATCTCTTGGGACATATTCTGCTTCATCTTTAACATCTCCTCTGTCATAAGTCCTTCACTGATCTAAGTTCCTCCAAAACTTACTGATTTCCATTTGTAGCCTTTGTTGGCATATCCGCCGATGTCGTCTTAGTATTTGAGGAAGGTTGATCTGATTGTTATTGTGCAGCCTTGGCTCTAGTACTTGATACCATGTTGACAGCTCTCAAACTATTTAAAAGTCCCTTTAAATAGCCACAATATTTTTCAAAGTTGTAAAATTTCTTGGACCCTGCATGTCGCTGTAGCACTATAACACTAGCTCCAGTGTTAAAGGAAGACAGCATTTTTCTCAGAACTACTTCATTTTTACTTTCAGTTCTTCACAGGCAGGTAACATGGATGTTTTGTCTACAAATATAACTCAATAACATTCCATTCCTTTTGTCCCCATCTTTACCTGACACTTAGATTTAGAAGTAAACAGTCATAAATTTGATAGTTAGAAAATCTATAAAATTTCTCTTAGTAATAACTTCTTTTTTATTTTCTAGTCTTTAAAGTCTTTTAAGGATTTTTTGAATCACAGCAGGTTTTCTCACAACCATAGGCTGTTTGCTCACCTTTCCACTGAAGTAGAGGTAAAGTTGCCAGTTACTCATTCTACTTTACAATCAGGCAGGCTTCTTTAAGTTTCATTAAGTTGATGGTACTTTTTAAGAAAGCTGATTGTGCAATATTTGAGCCTATCAGCAGGCAGCTAGGCTGTAGCTAGGCGTGCTGTTCCCCAAGTCCTCTCCACTCCATGCATGACAGGGACAATATATGTCTCCTGTTGCAGGCAATGGGAATAGTGTACAAGTGAGGTGCTTCTCTCTGAGCCTCTCATACCCAGAAGGCAATTTCCGACAGTTTAAATGCCAAACCAACAATCACCATGTCAGGATTCTATGTTTCTCAAATGAATCTCACCATCAAAAGGTGATGCATGTAGAGGGGACGGAATCAAAGGGAATGGCAGATGGGCATTATAAATAGTAGCTGGGACACTGAGGTAGGTTTATGACTGGGATGAGAGTTTGCCTTCCAATCCCAAGAGATGAAAGGAGATGGATCTGGAAGAACTAAACTTCAAAGATCCTTTGATATGGACAAACGGACTACTGGGGATGGGGAAAAGGGGGTCTGGTCAGACTTTAAAGTACGGGTTTGGTGGAAGCTCCTTAGAGTTGTTTCTAAAAGGATTGCTGTGGCTAAATATCTTGATTCTGGAATAAAGCTATAGTGAATTTACACTTAAAGATGTTTTCCTGGTTCATCAAGTTTCTGGCTACCAAGCGTGACACACCATGGGTAGCCCAGGGAACTCCAAAGTCTGCTCTCTTAGGAACCCCTGTAGCATGAAGCTATCTCGGCCTGGGAGTCTGAATTGATGAGAGTTCCTTAAAATTTGTGAATATTGTAGTCACAATTTCAAACAGTTCCAACAAGCAGGAAAGATTAGAAGTGTCTGAAGAAGACAGGATGGATGTCTAAAGAGCTTTCAGCTTAGCTAAGACTCTAACGGGGATGTACAAGAAATGGAAAAGGGGGATCATCAAAGAAGAATTAAAAGAAGTAACCAGCATGTGTAGAGAAAAAGTCAGAAAAGCTAAAGTGCAGAACTGAAATTGAACAGGCATTGAAAAAGAACTCAGGGTCCCTCCAGACTCCTCCATTAAACCACCCAACCACCCCTGTTGGTTTTGCCTGTGAGCTGAACTCTGTTTGCTGAGCTCCAGAGACTGGAGCTGCAGCTATATAGAGCTGGTGGCTGCTAGCTCCCCCCTCCACCAAGTCTCTGACTCACTTCCTCTAAGCAAAAGCCCCACCTCTGAGACCAGGTGCTCAGGAAGGGGACCTGGGACTACACACAATACAACAGACTGACTGCTAGTGAGCATACAATCACGCCTTCACTCAGCTCACACAATCAGCCTTGACCCAGCGGAGGGTGACTAAAATGGTGAAGGGTGTGGAAACCATGCCCTATGAGGAATGACTTAGGGAACTGGGTATGTTTAGCCTGGAGAAGAGATGGTTAAGAGGGGATATGATAGCCCTGTTCAAATATTTGAAGGGATGTCATATTGAGGAGCGAGCTAGCTTGTTTTCTGCTGCTCTAGAGCAATGGATGCAACTTGGAACAATGGATGCAAGCTCCAGGAAAAGAGATTCTACCTCAACATTAGGAGGTACATCCTGACAGTGAGAGCTGTTCAACAATGGAACACACTCCCTCGGAGTGTGGTGGAGTCTCCTACTTTGGAGGTCTTTAAATAGAGGCTGGATGGCCATCTGTTGGGTATGCTTTGATTTTGAGTTCCTGCATGGCAGAATGGGGTTGGACTGGATGGCCCTTGTGGTGTCTTCCAACTCTATGATTCTATGACCCCAACAGACAACGGTAACCAAACTACAGTAGAACAATGGATAGTAATGCAAACACAAGAAAGCCTCCATAAAGCTCAGACATACCAAAACAGCTTTACCCCAGCGGATCCTAACCCTTGACCAAACAAGCTCTCCCAAAAGATTATCTGGAGCTGGGGAGGTTTAACCCAACCACCCCAAGCTAAACTTATGCTGTCTCTTCCACTACACCCACATAAAACACCCGTATTGGTTTCACCTGCTAATTGAGCGTAACAAGCCAATATGATTCTAGGCTGTATCAATAGAAATGTAATGTCTAGATCAAGGAAATAATAGTGCCATTCTATTCTGTTTTGGTCAGACCTTACTTGGAATACTGTGTCTAGTTCTGGACACCACAGTTCAAGAAAGATGTTGACAAGCTGGAACGTGCCCAGAGCAGGGCAACCAAAATGGCGAAAGGTCTGGAATCCGTGCCCTATGAGGAGCAGCTTAGGGTGCTGGGTATGAGAAGGTTAAGAGGTGACATGATAAACATGTTTAAATATTTGAAGGGATGTCATATCAAGAATGGAACAAGCCTGTTTTCTGATACTCCAGAGACTAGGACACAGAGCAGTGAATTCAAACTAAAAGAAAAGAGATTCCACTTAAATAAACATTAAGAAGAACTTCCTGACAGTAAGAGCTGTTTGACAGTGGTACACACTGCCTCGGAGAGTAGTAGAATCTCCTCCTTTGGAGGTTTTTACACAGATGCTCGATAGCCATCTGTTGGGAGTGCTTTGATGGCATCTTCCTGCATGGCTGAAGGGGATTGGAATGGATGACCCTTGTGGTCTCTTCCACCTTTATGAATCTATCATTCTGAAAATGCAGGCATTTGTATTTATTTTTCTTGATCTTGAAGCAATCTTTCTTTAATCACCTTGTCCTTTGCAGAGTGAGTGACTTGCACATCATGTTGAAGAACTGAATATGCTCACTGTATTTTTCTTCTTTCTAAATGCTGTAGGAGAGCCGGGACAAACTCTTCTTGATCAGGAAGTTGACTGACGCCCAGAGACTTCATTGAGAAAGTTTACATTGCCTTTTCTTTTCCTAGTAATTTTTGAAACTACTACTTAAAGGACGCCAGAATAGAAAGCTGCAGTGCCTTGAACCTTGAGAAAATACTTTTGAGACCTCATTGTTGCAATCTGGGATGGACAGGCTGAGTTGTATATCTTCTGCAACATAGTCTTCATCCTTTTATGTGTCTTAAGAACAGGTTCTTCCCCCCCCCCCCCGGGCTCTTTACAGCCTTGTTATGTTCTATTCACTGTTTCCACTGGCATGTTTAAATGAGTTGTAGATCAACTCAGGGAACCCTTATATTGAGCTGTTATACTTGTCATCAAGTGTATGTCTCATTTTTTAAGATATCTGTATTTTTTCATTTGTACAGGATTAATAACTTTGCACAAAAAAACTACTATAGTAGGGATCTATGTGATGGCATATTTCACTAGTTACATTTTAAGCCTCTATTTTTCAGGGGTCTTATTAAGAAACTGCACACAATAACATCCCTTACTGGGAAGATTGTGTATATCTTTCTAGAGTTGGAAAGCTGCTCATAGAAGACCTCCCCCAGTATTATAACTGTACTAAGCTGAATGGCAGCAAAGTAGGCCTGGTCATAAGATAGCATGTGTCCATTTCTGTGTTTCTCAATTGGTGAAGCAGATCAATCACTTCTAACACATGTGTGCAACTCCCTATGTGCAGTGGAAGGTTGTGGATTGTTGTGTCTGAAAATTGTTTATGATGCAGTCTTTGCATAGGTACCTTTCCAATTCTGAAGAAACAGTATTTGATTAATGTTGCTGTTAACTCCATTTTTTGTGATGGGTAACTTATATGTACATCAAAAAGCTTTGCATGGAAGAGTTTTATATAAAATTTCCCATTACATACTTGCAGTGATTGAATCCAGACTTTTGCTTTTAGTACAGCCAGTGAAATCAAGGGGATTTAGGGCCTTTACAGACTGCCAGAAATAATGCAGCTTGAGGCCACTTTAACTGTCCTAGCTCAGTGCTAAGGAACCATGGGAACTGTAGTTTATTGTGGAGAAAAAATACAATTCCCATGATTCTCTAGCACTGAGCTAGGACAGTTAAAGTAGCCTTAAGCTGCATTATTCCTGGCAGTCTGTAAAGGCCCTTAGTCATGACTAACTTGCCCCATTGATTTTGGTGGATCTGCTGTAAGAAAGATAGGCCTGAAACAGATGAGCAGGAAAGAGAAGCTTCCAGCCACTTTGGGGGTGGGGCATGCAAGATGACACATGCCCCAATGTGGCCAGAAGTTGCACAGAGAAAAACTGGTACAAAAAGGAGTGGTGAAAAGTCACTCTTGCTTGCGGCCAGGTTGAGGACCACACCAAGCAGCCGGTCTGCATTACCCCTATGTCTGGATCTAACCCTAGACCTTTTAAAAATTGTTTTAGGACAACTGCAATAAGCTGTTCCTAATCAGAAAGCTGATAAAACTCAGAAGTTGTATCTAAAGAGGTCAATGGGCATTCATATATTTTAGATCTTAGCATCAGGAGCCTCTCCACAGAAACCACATTTGTATGTTTGTTCACTGGTATAAATTCAAGCTGCAGTAACCGCAAAAATGCTGCTGCCATAAAACGTCATAATAACCCCTTTTTTTCCTTAATCCAGTTTGCTTTAACTGTCTCAGCCCAGTGCCAGGGAATCCCGGGAACTAATAACCACTTGTAATCATTAGATTGAGGCAAAGGATTTTGTCAATAGGAGCAGGAAGGGAAGATGGGCTTCCTGCATAATTTGAACACACACACTTTTATTGTATAAGATGTGTTACATTGTTGTTACAATTATAGATTATAGCAATAATAATAATAATAATAATAATAACAACAACATAAATTTAGAGTTCAGTCCCTTGACATTCCATGATAACGTATTAATAGCCATTTTTTATTTTACTGTTAATTAATCGTCAATTGATCTATTTAATTAAGGGTCTTCTCTAGGTCTTCTTCTTGTCCTTATTCTAGGTCATCTTCCTCTATCTGGCTTTGTCTATCCTCCTCTACATCTCTCTTCTCTCTCTAGTTTCTTTTTTGTAATAAATCTGGAATCATCTGGTTTAACATCTGCACATTCATCTTTGTTTTTTTCTTCTGTCTACATAACATATCTTTATTTAGTATCTTCCATATTTCTTTCACTTTGAACACTGAACTGATTTTATATCTTGTTGTTTATAAGGGAAGGAAAGCTCTTCTATTTTTTCCCACTTGCAGATTATGTTTTTATTCTTTAGAAGTTGTATTAAGAATCTGTATTCCTGACGTCTTTTAATATTTGGGAAGGGACATCCTTATATATTTATTTCCTTGCCATCTATTATCCACCTTTCCTTGTAACTTTTTTGAAGTATTATTTCTCTTGCTCTTGTCTTGGTCCAACACATTACAATATCTCTCTGTAATTTTTTTTTAAATTTGCTACTGTGGAGTTAACTTGAAACAATTTATCTAAGTCTGCATCTAAATGTTCTTCAGGGATCCCAAAGTATGTTGCAAGTTTAGGTACTAATTGTTCATAAACCTCTTTCCTGTGTTTTTAATTGTATTGTATTTAATTGTATTGTTCTTTTAATATTGTTGAGCCGCTCTGAGTTCCAGTTCTGGGAAAAGAGAGAATACAAATAAATAAAATAAAATAAAGACTTTCATTGTTGGTTTTAGGTATGCCTCTCAATTTTAGGCACATGTCTCTATAACTCATTTCTTGTGTCATGCTCATCATTTTATCTTGACCTTGTCTCTCTTGTATCACTTTTCGTTTCCTCCATTTCTTTTGATTTCTCTTGCATAGTTTCTACCTCTTTTTTAATCTTTGCTGTGTCTTCTGTTATGTTTTGAAGTTTCCTTGTGAAACTATCAATTTCTCTTTTAATTTCCTTTCTTGTCTCTGGTCTTGAATCTTTGAGATCATGCTAAATTGTGAATCTGAATTTCCGTAATTCTTCCAGAAAAAACATTCTTGTTCCTTAGGCCATCACTCATTTCCAAAATTATCTTTTTGTGTCTTAAATATTGTATATATTTTTACTTTTAGGAGTATCACTTTTGTCTCTTTCATCTTTTGTTTATCCAGTAGGTGGCAGTCTGGAAAAACTTTGTCTCTTTCATCCCTTATTCAATATGCTGTTATGCTTGAACCTGTCTTGAATCCCATTGTGGGAGAAAGGCAAAATAATTAAAAATATATAAATGCTTCAAGGTTACTGTCTCACTAAGAATTTTTATCTTTCACTTCCACTCTCTGTAGCCAAAATGATTAGTCAGTGACCTTGAAGATGCTCTGCTTTAGTTTCTCTTTCCTTCCTTCCTTCCTTTCCTTATATCACTTTTTAATCTCAATACATCTTGTAGAGTTTTATTTCTATTCTTTGAACTTCAACCTCATTTTCTTTTTTCTCTGTCTATGTTCATATATTATATAACAATAGTATTTGATTCTTAATGAATGTATGTATTGTCTTAATTCAGGGGTAGGCAACCTTTCCCTTTTAAGGGCCGAGGGACTTCAGCTCCCAGAAGCCTCAGCCATGTTGGCTAATAGTCCCATGTTGGCCAATAGCTACTGGGATTCTGGGAGCTGAAGTCCCTCGGCCCTTAAAGGGGAAAGATTGCCTACCCCTGTCTTAATTAAATAAAAGGTCTGTTATTACAAAACCAAATCTCCTTTCCTGCCATCACAAAATATATCAAAATATATAAATTCAAATTATGCCAAGTATATAAAATATCAGATACCAAAATGTATAAAATTCAATTCAATTAATTCATATGATTACTCATACTATAACACAGGGGTAGGCAACCTTTCCTCTTTAAGGGCCGAGGGACTTCAGCTCCCAGAATCCCAGGAGCTATTGGCTAACATGGGACTATTGACCAATATGGTTGAGGCTTCTGGGAGCTGAAGTCCCTCGGCCCTTAAAGGGGAAAGGTTGCCTACCCCTGCTATAACAGTAATTCTTTCTTTTCAGTCTTTTCAATGTTAATACTAAATAAAAAAATAGAATGTATATAATAAAGTATGTGTATAATTACATATTCTTTTTTACTAAATTGTATACAGTCGTCCCACCATTTTCACAGGAGATCCGTTCTGGACCACCACCACCACCCCCTGTGAAAATGGAAATTTGCATATATTCAAAGCCCATTGATTATAATGGAAGGCACTCCTACATGTGGCTGTGTGCGCGCGCTATGGGCGCTTGCCCCATTTTAATCCCTCCCTGCCTTGCCATCGTGAAAAGCGAGACCGCGGACTCCAACTCTGCAAATTAGAAGGGACAACTGTATATATAAGCTCTATTTCTTCACCAAATGCTAAATATATTTTTAATAGTAATATAAATATATCAATTAACTCACTTAAATTGTCAGATTATAATTCAAAAAGCATGTTGACAGGCTGGAACATGTCCAGAGGAGTGCAACCAAAATGGTGAAGAGCCTGGAAACAATGCCTTAGGAGATATTAGGTGTGTATATAAATATTTATTTATTTATATCCCGCCCCTCTGCAGAGCAATCGGGGTGGCTTACAACATTAAAATTTCCATACAGATATATTAATACAATCTAAACAGAACATAAAAATCCCGAATCTCACCCATCCTTTAAGAAGTAAAGGTTCTTCTTCTTATTTTAGGCCCAATGGTGCTGGGCCTGGTGTCTCTCCCCCAGATGACATCAGATGGAATGGAGGGTGGGTCTTCTTCAGTTTAGTCTGAAGAAGAGATGGTTAGGAGATGATATAATAGCCCTGGTTTAAGTATTTGAGGAGTGTCATAGGGGCGAAACAGACCATCCCAAAGGGGCAGCATCAAGCTGCCCCCTCTGAAGATGGATTGGGGCAGCGGCAATCTCACACCACAGTGCCAATCTACCTTTTTGCCAGCACAAAAAGGAACAATCAGAGCCACTCCTTTTTGCGCCAGCAAAGAACCAGCTTTTCCTGCCCTACTGCAGACAGAAGCCGGCTTTACGGTGCTCTAGTGGCATGCAGTGTGTAAATGCTGTGCCACTATAGTACCCGGAAGCCAGCCCACATCTGGGCAGCCGTGCAGCTTCCAGGCATCTTGGGGGCATCCGGCATCTAAATGCCACATGTCTACACGTATGAGTCTGTTCCGGCTCATACTGAAGTAGGAGCAAGCTTGTTTCCTGCTGCTCCAGAGAATAGGACCTGGAACAATGGATGCAAGCTACAGGAAAAGAGATTCCACCTAAACTTTAGGAGGAACAGTAAGAGCTGTTTGACAGTAGACAGTGGAATGTGGTGAAGTCTCCTTTTTTGGAGGTCTTTAACGAGAGATTGGATGGCCATCAGTCAGGAGAGCTTTGATTGTGAGTTCCTGCATGGCAGGGAGGTTGGACTGGATGGCCCTTGTGGTCTTGTCCAATTCTATATAATAATGTTAAACAATAAAATATGTCTAGTTACCTAGTTAATTTTATTTGGTATTTCTCTCTCTCGTTCTCTCATCCACATAATGAATGTCTTTTTCTTCTTTTTCCATCTGTTGACATTTAATGTTTCTTTGCATTAAATGTCTGAAGTCCTATGTCTATGTTACAGTCCAACTTCTCTGTCTCTAGTAGTTTATAGTCCAGAAAAAATAAATTGGATGCAACACGTCTTCAAGAAATGAGGATTAAAGAAAAAGATTCCAAATGCTTTACAAATCCCAAATTTGTTTTATTTCAGCCATAGATAAGAAGAAGAAAGGGGTGGTGGTATATATTCACAAAAGATTTGATGCTAAAGAAGTATTTAAAGACTCAGAAGGAACATATGTTGGAGTAAGGTTAAATTAGCAGATACAAAAATATCAGTCATCAGAATTTATGCACCACTGGAAAAAAGATTTAAAAAATTAAACATTTAAATGAAACAGGGAACAGTAAAGCATTCTGTTATTGGGAGACTGGAATAATTTTGAATGCTCTGATAGAAAATCAAGAATTTTTTTTTTAAAAAAACCAAGGGATGCTACTTTTTTTGAATTATTTAAAAATCTAGAATTAATTGATGGCTGCAGATACGAATACAAGGAAGCAAATAGTTTCACATTTTATTCTGACGTTCATAATTCAATGTCCAGAATTGACATGTTTATAACATCTAAAAATTTAGGACCAAAGATCAAATCCATGAAGGTGGTTCCCAAAATTAAATCTGATCATAACCCTATCCTTTTGACAATGGCAAACAGGGAAAAAGAATTTAGATGGAAATTTAATGAAAAACTACTAAAAGATGAAGATATGATAAGGAAAATGAGATAATTAAACTTTATTTTCAAGAAAACACAACAAATGATGTGCAGATGAGTACTGTTTGGGATCCTGGTAAGGCTGTTATAAGAAGCCATTTTATTCTTTAAAAAAGGAGCAGAGACTAAGGGCCTTTGCAGACTGCCAGAAATAGTGCAAATTGAGTCCACTTTAACTGCCCTGGCTCAGTGCTAGGGAATCATGGGAACTGTAGTTTATTGTGGCACCAGAGCTCTCTGACAGAGAAGGCTCAATGTCTCAGAAAAAAAATACAATACCCATGATTCCCTAGCACTGAGCCAGGGCAGTTAAAGTGGACTCAATTTGCACTATTTCTGGGATAAGAAAATCAGAAAGAGTAAAAAATGGTTAGAAGAGATAATAACAAAAGAAGAACAATTGAGGAATGAACAGCAGAAACAAAAAACGAAGTCCATTAAATATGAGATTAAGCTTCTACAAAAACAAGTGGAAACAGAAATCAAGACATAGAAAAAAAAAGTTAGGATTTGGATGACAAAAATATTTGAACATGCTAACAAGCCAGGAAAATGATTGGCATATAAACTTAGAAAAGAAAAAGATAAATTCTAGAAATTAAAAATGGCAACAAAATAGAAACAAAACAAGAAGCAATAGCAAAGATTTTTCTTAAATACTATATAAACCTATTCAATTTTAAAAGGGTGTCAGACCAAAACGAGTGTCAGACCAAAACATATATTTAGACCAACAACAAATTCCAAAAATCAAGAATGACGAATTTTAAATCAGCCAATAACAATTGCAGAGATATCAACAGCAATCAGAAAGGCTAATTTAGGTCCAAAACACACTGCAGAAATAATCCAGTTTGAGACCGCTTTAACTGCCCTGGCTCAATGTTCGGAAATTGTAGGAACTGTAGTTTTGTGAGACATTTAATCTCTGTCAGACATCTCTGGTGCTACAATAAATGACAATTCCCAGGATTCTCTTGCACTGAGTCAGGGCAGTTAAAGCAGTCTCAAACTGCATTATTTCTGCAGTGTGTTTTGGACCTTAGTTGAAGCACCAGGCCCAGATGGCCTCTCAGCAATCTATTATAAAGAACTAGAAAATAAAATAATTTTCCCATTGTGAAAAGCATTAAATGAAGTTTTAAAAGGAATCAAACCAAAATCATGGAACAAGGCAAATATAGCCTTAATACCAAAAGAAAGAAAAGACACAAGAGATCCAGTAAATTATTGTTCAAGTTCCATTTTAAATCAAGATTATAAAATATTTACTTTCATCTTGGCAGATAGGTTGTTGGGTTTTGTTTTGTTTTTTTTGTATTATTTTTTTTTTGCAAAATTATATACGTTCAGATCAGAATGGCTTTCTCCCAAAAAGATAATTAAAAACAAACATAAGAACTGTTTCACACATTGTGGAATTCTAGGAAAAAACAGAAAAAATGGCAATAATTTTTTTAGATGAGAAACCCTTTGACAGTGTAAATTGGATTTTCATAATAGCAACTTTGTGAAGAATGGAGGACCAAGCTTTATTACCAAACAGCTCAACTTATCATCAGTGGAGAAACTACAAGATTGTTTAACATAATGAAAGGCACAAAACAAGGCTATCCATTTCTCTGTTACTATTTATTTTGGTATTGGAAACACTGAACAGAAGATTTAGAGACAAAAAAATGATCAAAGGGACAGATATCAAAGGTCAAAAGTATAAATTACAGGCCTTTGATGAAATTGAATCATTAGAAAAAATAATGATGTGAAGAAAGGTAGAGGGCAATAGAGAGAGAAAAAGACCATATACCAGATGGCCGGACTCAATCGGACAGACATGGGCCTGGGCCTAGAGAACCTGAAGTTGAGGATATGGGATCTTGGAAATATCTCATCCAGAGTGTTGCCATGAGTCAAAATTGGCTCGAGGGGAATTAACAACAACAAATCTTTTCTTACTTCACTATTGTCATGGGTAAACATTAAATGATGCCATATAGTTGACACTTAGCGCTAAGTGGGCATGTTTTCCTTCTTTAATTTAACAAAACACAGAAATAATACTGCTAACATATGACTCCAACTTAATTTTTTTCCCTAACCAATGACCTAACTTGAAGTCTGCAGAGAAGAATTTGAAATGTCATGCAGCATCCAAATATATAAAAATATGTGTGTTTTAAAATTTGAAATTATTTTTTTCCTAACAATGTTAAGAAACATTTTAAAAGGTATAAAATATGTAACAAATATACTACAGAAATCTTAAGGAAATGAGTTTATTTTTATTTATCTTGGGTTACATTCTATAGCACTGCCAAATCATTTCAACCACAGACCGATACAATATAATATACTAAAAACAGCTGCACACTTCAAATAAAATTTTAAAAATTTTATGGAAAACTTAGAAAGAAATGGCAGACTCTAAACAAAGACAAGTACTTTAAATCTGATTTCACAAGAGGAAAGCTAAACTGGAATTGTGATGCACCTTTCCATTTTGTCTCTTCATTTCTAAGGGAAATTGAGGAGAAACAAAAAGAGATACTTCTTTCTATAGAACACAGTTAAAATTATGGATGTACTATCACAAAATGTGGTAACACTACATCTAGGATCAGAGGAAGCATGCCTCTAAATATCAGTTGACTCAGAGGCAGCAGATGGTATAAGAAGAAACCCAAGACCTAAATCCAGTTTTTTCAAATACAGAAGATCTGTTCAATCTATAAAACTTACATAAATGTTGACTTACAAAGTTTCCATTCACCAAATGGGTCTGCTCTATTTGACATTAACAACTGAATTTCGGCGCCAAGCAAATGTATAAATACTACATAAGACTGCCTATCAATAAACCAACCATTATATATGAAGTGAATGTAAGTTTGGGGCACTAGGCAGAATTCATTTAAGTCTTCAAAGAAACAGAAAAATGCATTTTTGAATTCTTACTACTGGTTAGTACTCAAACATGGCAGATACTGTATTAAATTATGCAAGCACAAGGGCAAATTAACCGTTGCCATGTCATTAAACCAGGAGGGGAAAAAAAGCCAGTGCTTATACATGGTGCTGTTTTAAGTTAGAGATCCAGCGTGGCATAGAGCTGGAGACCAGGGTTCATTTCAAACCCAATGGGGTGACCTTGGGCAAGTCACATGCTCTCAGGTTCAGGGGAAGGCCAATAGCAAACCTCTGAACAAATCTTGCCAAGAAAACCTCATTATAAGTTTGCCTTAGGGTCCCCATAAGCTGAAAATGATTGGAAGGCACACAGTACATACACACATTTTAAAGCTCTCTCTATGTTTCATATTTTCATTTGGAGAAATGAGAAAAATAAACTTTTTGGTTGGCACAGATACCCTCAGTTCCATGATCCATGCTTGTTCCCTCTTCAGCAGTAATTCTGTAAAAGAATAAAACGCTGCATTTCACAATGTCCAGCTTTCTAAGGGAGAAAAGGGATGACCAGGCAACATCTCTGAGGAATTCTCCTCAAGTGAAAGAAACATGCTACATAGACTGTTGTGCTAAAATCAAGCTTCTCTCCCCCCCCCCGCTTTGTTATTAAGGAAGGGTGAGAATTCTGTCTCTCCAAATGTCATTAAAATTTGGAGAGTTCATGACCCTGTTACAGTTCTAAAGGGCATGTACCTGGAGAAGGAAGTAATACTAAAACATAGTATGGATTACCTGGAAAATGTACCTTATTTTCTGGCATATAAGACTACTTTTTAACCTGCAAAATCTGGGGTTAAAGTGCGGGGGTCGTCTTATATGCCAGGTATAAGGAGGTTCATGATAGGTTTGCCTTAGTGTCATCATCAGTTGGAAATGACTTGAAGGTGCACAGCAACAACAACAACAGTTTTGGAAGTCATACTCTTCCCAAACTCTATATTTTAGCTGGAAAAGTGGGGGGTCGTCTTATACGCCCAGTCGTCTTATATGCCGGAAAATACAGTTAATCTGAGACCGCTTGGGCTTACATATGTACTATATTTGGGGGTACAGGGGAAGAAGAAAATGGGATGTGTGTACTCTATGACACAATGTTGAGGATAAATTGTATCTGAACAGAATCAAGTAACAATCCCACAGAATCTATGGAGAAAGAAGCTCATACGCTCATACATATGCCAATATGAAACATGGAGTAGGAAACCTGTGTTTTGCTCAAATGTCTTGTTCTCACCAATATTTTCTTAGATGTACCGTAATACTTTTAAGAATTATGGTTAGTATAATATAGGGTACGAATAGGAAATCTGTGATCCTCCATATATTAGTGGACTCCCAATTCTCAGCTCTGGCCAGAACAGGCAAACATGAAGGGAGATGAAATCCAAGAACATCTAGCAAACCGCAGGTTCTCTATGGTCTGAAGCAGATGGGCAGGAAAAAGTGGCTTGAAACTGCTTTTTCTGAAACTAAATTGGACCCCCATCAACCACACTGGCCGCTCCCAAGCCAGCCCAGATATGCATGGCCTGACTGCATGGCATGGGTTTGATGCCAAGCCACTTGGTAATTTTTGTTGTTGTCTCCAAACCATCCCTGGGCACTGTCACACAAACACACTGCCACCCGTGACTGCCTCCTGCCTAGATGCCATCCTATTGCATGGCTGCCTCCTTTTGATCAGCCACACAGTTGCACATGCGACCCTCTACCACTACTGGTTATCCAATCATGCCCCCCTTCATGCCCCCTTCACCCCATGCCCCCTCTCAGACTTCCTGTTTTGTGTAATTTGCAGTTATATCCATTAGAGGTGTCACAGTTTCACCTTTGGGCATTGCCATCCCCACCTTGGGTACAGCAGCTCCATCCTTTTTTAATGCACTCCTGCATCAGGGCATTTATATGTATGGGTGAAGGTGCACAATTTTAGTTGGAAAAATTCAGCTTCTTTTTGCTCTGTTTTTTAGCCCTGGAGCACAGCTTGGCTGTGGTTTCTGCCTGATTTCGAGGCATACGTCATCTAAACTCCCTGCCTCAAAACCAGGTGGAAACAGGTTGATTTGGCCTGTCTGTTTCAGGCTTACCTTTACTATAGGGGCTACAATGTGGGGAGATCTAGGGAGAACTGGGTTGAAGTCTCTAGTCTTTCTAGTTTTTGGTTGACCTTGGGTCAGCTGGGTTCAACCTAGCCTAATTTATTTCACACGCTTGTGCAAATTAAAGGGAAGGGGTATCTTGAGTTCCTGGGTGGAGTAGCAAGCAGCAAAAGCAATAAAGAAAAACAGGTGAGGAATCTGAAGGCTACTGTACTTTGGACATACAGTATCATGAGATCACATAATCCATTAGAAGAAAAAATGCTTTGTAAAGAAGTGGGAGCAGTAGGAAAACACGTGGATAGACTCAGTCAAGGAAGCCATGCCCTGAGTTTGCAGGTACTGAGCAGTCCTAGAATTAGGGGAAGATAGATAAGGCAGCTCTTACTGAGGGCCACAAGCCAGACTTTCTGACTGTTCCACACAAGTGTTGCACTGTGATGTTGAACATCAAGAATACCAAATTAAAAAAGCAGAATCAAGCAAATGTTTTTTACCTCTGCTTTCCAATGTCTTGAAGAACTATGTCTTGCCACATGCCATTTTCCAGCATCACTTTCAGATCTTTTTCAGGAACCATTTCTATGCTGGAGTCTGTATTGTCATCATCTTTAGCATGTCCATTCTAAGGTGAAAAAAATGTGTAGGTACATGTTTAAATTGGTATTTTTGTTGGGGGAAAATTAATTAATCCTAACAGCTGTATAAGAAATCTGCTTGACAACCACCTGGCAGATTTCAAACCCATGGCTCAAATGATAAAGAATAGTGTTGCTAACAAATGAGATCTTTCATCTCGCTCCTGAAGAGCCAGGTGATAATTTTTAAAACTGATTCTCTCCTGAAAAGTGAGAAATGTTTAAGCTTCTCATCCCTCCTTCTCAGTGGGGAGACATTGTTGACAAATTCCTTGAATGATCAACAAGTGAACATTTACAGTAATTATGTGTGTGGGTGCTAATTCCATTTGCATTAAACAGCTTCCTTTGACGTAAACCACCTCCTTCCACTTCTCTTTCAAAGGAAAAAGTGTTCAGAATAACAATTGTGTCTCTCAATCTTAGACTTTTCCAAGCTAAATCACCAAACCAAAATGAACTGTGTGTGGATGAAGGCAGTTCACTCTCTCAGCCTCTGAAGCTGAGACAATATCTAAAATTGACTACATTGATGGGAGTTGTAGGGACTCAAGGTAGCTATAAAATTGCAGTTTCAACCATTATAAGAGCAATTGGCTCACACAAAGCACATTTATGGAGATGTGCTCAGACATGTAAACCCACTGGGTGACCTTGGGCAAGTCACACTCTCTCAGCCTCAGGGGAAGGCAATGATTGGCCACTGCCTTCCCCTGAGTCTGAGAGAGTGTGACTTGCCCAAGGCAATTTAACTTCTCCTGAAGTTCTGAACCAGCCTTGCCAAGAAACTCCCATGACAGGTTCACCTTAGAGTCACCATTAAGTCAGAAACTACTTAAAGGCACACAACTTCAACAATCCCTTCTAAATCTAGGATGAAGAATTAATTAAAGGCATTTCTTCAAACTATTTACCCTCTGTTCTTTAAGCTTAGTTAATGATACAGCACTCAAGCTACTGGATGTAGATGACATGGTGAATTCTTCTTCCGAATGTTCACTTTCCAGTTTCTCTAAAACAGGTGGGACTATGACAAGGGATCCTGAACTTTGCTGTTGAAGAGATTCACTCATACAGTCACTCAGTAGCTCTGAACAACTGCTACCTCCTGACATCTTTTGTGGTGTATATATCAATTGTTGATCACTGGACTCCTCTAAAGTAATGTCCTGGAACTTAATGCAACTGGCAGGATCCTGAACTATGTTTTTGTCTCCTAATTTATTCAGAGAGAATGGTGGATTTAAAAAAGAATGCATGCTTTGATTTTCCTCATTTTCATCTGTAGTCACAGAGCTGTTCATTGTCAAATTGGCTGATGAATCTTGGTCCATATCCTTGCAAAGCTCAGACAGAAAGGATGATCCATGCTTTACCAAATAAACAGAGTCATTATTTTGATCCTTTTGAACACATGCCGCATGTTCAATGGGTTTGCTTACCATAGCAGACGCCAGAATTGAATTTTCAGGACCTCTTAACTGAGGTAGGCTATAACAATCCAAACTATTATATTCCCAATTAACAATGCCAGGGATGTAGGCTTGCTGAAAGTTTTCAAAATAGACCTGATCATATTCAGAGTTTTTTTCAGACACTGAATCACAGGTATTTTGCTCACTGTTTTGAGACCAATTCCTTTCAGAATCTCCCAGTAACTTACTTTTTGGGTTATCCTGATCACCCATGTGATCATTTTGTCCATGAAGTACAACAAACCCCGAAACTGCTGTAGAATTGCTTTGTACCGCCATTGGAAGCTGGGTACTTTTCACTACAACCATATCCTCTGCAGAATATTTGCTGTTATTACTTTTTACCTCTTGATTATTTGTGGCATGCAGAATTGGGTTTAGACCCAAGCACTTGCTAGCTCGATTGGTTTTGCCTGAAATTATTTCGGCAGGTCTGTGAGAGAATTTTTCCCTTTCAATTTTCAATGGTTTACAGAAACATCCATCAGAATCATTTGCATTTTTCTGAGAAAGTGTAAAAGTCTTTTCTTGAGCATTTGGTGTTCTCTTATCTTGGTGTACCGATATAATTGAAGAAGTGCTAGAGGTTGTGCTCTTAAGCATGCTTTTCTTAATCACTTTATTTTCTCCAGTTTGCAAACATGAAACTATGGAACTTATATTCAGTGAACCCCTAGCAGTTGGTTTAGGGAGAGGCTGAGAAAAAAATATCTTTGATTTAGCAGAATTGCTGGAAATGTTTGAAATTTCAGTTGTTCTCTTTATGCTTTCTCTATTTTTTCTTTCTTGCTTGGCTCTGAAAGGCATTAAAGATGAAAATTTTCTTTAAAATCTCATCAGAGATACTCTAATGCTACATCAGCAGACAGGCTACTGTATCCAATTTATGTTTAACCCAGGAGGAAAGAGAAATATTAAACAAGAACAAAATACAAAATCTGTAAGGCTTTCACAGACATGTCCCCAGCATCTCTTCACCAACCAATACAGGTCTGTGCAAGTAACAACATCCACATGCTGGACACATAGTCAACTGATAAACTCACAATAATGAGGATACAAACTTCCATCACATCCCTGCATGACGACAAACAAAAATCAGAAGATGATGCCACAGCACTCCTATTCTATCAGACTCAATGCCAAAGCCAAGTCTTGCTATTTGGGAATCTCGAGGCATCCCTTCAGGCAGGGATTTGAATCTCCATATGCTTTTTACAAACATTGTGCCATGAGCACAATACATACAAAAGGAAAGAAGACATACATCACAGCACCTACACAACTACCTGGGCATTATGTCCTTGGAGGCAGCATTCTTGAGATACAGGCTCAAGATATACCCCTTGATGAGTAGTCAAGGGAAAGGACTAAGAAAGCACAGTAAAGAAACTTAGATACACGCTGACAGTAGCAGAGGGTTAAATAGCACTTGCTTCATATGCAGCAGATCCCAGATTCAAATCTGTGGTATAATCTCACATAGGAAAGGTGGAGAAAAGCTCCATGGACCCAGATAGACCTAAACCAATCAGAAGGAGGAGTGCATGGATAAATAGGTTGGCCCAGGTCAACTACCCTGGTTCCCCTTATCCCCCAACAACCCAATTACTAAAGTGACTATCAGAATGATTAGAAGACATTTTCTTTTAAATGCAAATGATAAAATGTCAAGTTTTCATACCTCCTTGCTCCATCCTTACAGAAATGTGTAGAAGAAAACCGTTGCTTGCAATCGTGATTCATAGTGTGAATACTTTTTGCTTCTCTTGTCTTTAGAAATGAAACATTTTCCAGAGTTGTTCCCAGTTCTTCTGGGGAGATTTCAGAAATCTTGGGAGAAAATCAACAGCAATTCTTGAGCAAGACATCTCTCTCCATAGAAATCATTAAATAATTCTTTCACAAACTGCACAAATTTACTGCAGAGCTAAAGCAACAACAGTGAAAATATTGTTATAGTTGTTAGCATGCAAAAGGTAGCCAAATTATGGGGTGCTTCTGGATGGGTAGGGCTTTTGATAGGTATTCATCAAATATTCACTATTCATCAACAGTCACTGTGAGCCTGAACCAATGGCATGATCAGTGGTAAAAGATTATGGGAACTGTGATTTTGAAACACGTGGAGTACTAAGGATACACTGAACCAGTGTGGCATAGTGGTTTGAGTATTGGACTATGACTCTGGAGGCTAGGGTTCGAATCCCCACTCAGTCATGAAAATCGACTTGGGCAAGTCGCACACTGTTGGTCTCAGAAAACCCCGTGATAAGTTCATCTTAGGGTAACCATAAGTTGGGAATAACTTGAAGGCATACAACAATAATCAAGACATCAAAACCTTTGGGTCTTCATCTTTTAAGATCACAGTTTCCATAATCTTTTATCATTGATCATGCCAGATGGGGCTGATGAGAGCTGTACCTATAAACATCCGGAGAGTGACAGCTCCCCAAGTTTACCTAATTCATTTCCTTTTCTTTAACTTACTTTTCATTAAACTTGAAAGTGAAAAAAAAGGTGGGAAGACACACATGGGTTACACTTGAAGATATCATCATCTAGCCATAGATAAACTGGAAAAATTCTGTGTTTGAGGCAGGGCAATTGTAGGGTAGAAGCACTCTTTGTACAATACAAGAAGAACATAAAGGTACAGTAACAAACAACTCAGTAAAAGGGTGTGACCTGATACATACAGCAGCCACAATGAGCTTAGAAGCTGATGAAACAATTCTCTGTACTTCTTCTGGTGACATAAATGGGATAGCAGTCATATGTAGACTGTGAGGGGTTCTGTACAGCCTTTTTTGCCTAATGAAAAATAAGGTGGCATTTATTTATTTATTTTTATTTATTTATTTTATTTCTATCCCTCCTTTCTCCCAAAAAGGGATCCAAGGCAGTTCACAATATAAAACCACAGTAAAACAACATTTTAAAAACAATTAAAATAACCTGATTAAAGAATAAAATTTAAAACATACAAAAATTAGAAACATTGGGCCTTTGCAGACTGCCAGAAATAGTGCACATTAAATTGAGGCACTGCCCTGGCTCAGTGCTAGGGAATCATGGAAACTGTAATTTATTGTGGCACCAGAGCTCTCTGACAGAGAAGGCTCAATGTCCCAGAAAAAAATACAGTTCCCATGACTCCCTAGCACTGAGCCAGGGCAGTGCCTCAATTTAATGTGCACTATTTCTGCAGTCTGCAAAGGCTCATAATCTGAACCAACCAACCAACCAACCCCAAATAAAACCAGGCTTGCATGATTTTAAAAAGCTTTCTTGAATAAAAATGTTTTTGCTTGCCAGAGAAAGGCCAGTAGGGAGGGGGCCAGTCTAGCCTCCTGTGGAAGGGAGCTCCAGATGGTGGGAGCAGCCACTGAAAAGGCTCTCTCTCGTGTCCTCACCAAGTGAGCCTGGGATGGTGGCGGGAATGAGAGAATGCCTTCTCCTGAGGATCTTAGGGCTCTAGCTGGTTCGTATGGGAGATACGGTTTCTCAAATAGTCTGGACCTAAACCATGTAGGACTTTATAGGTCATGACCAGTACTTTGAATTGTGCTTGGAAACGAACTGGTAGCCAGTGGAGCTGTTTCAATACAGGACTTATATGCTCCCTATACCTGGCTCTGGTCAGCATTCTGGCTGCGGCGTTTTGAACCCACTGAAGTTTCCGGATAACCTCTCCTAGAGGTTTCATGTAGATGTTAAATAACATGGGGGACAACACAGAACCCTGTGGGACCCCACAGGCCAGTGGTCAAGGAGTTCAACAGGAGTCTCACAACACCATCTTCTGGGTCTGCCCCTCCAACAAAGACTGGAACCGCTGCATAACAGTGCCCCTAAGCCCCATCAGATCAGAAGGCATATCAGAAGGATACCATGGTTGATGGTATCAAACAGGGACACGCTCCCCCTGGCCAGTTCCCTGCATAGGTCATCCACCAAGGTGACCAAAGCTGTCTCTGAGCCATAGCCAGGTCTGAAACCAGATTGAAATGGATCTAGATAATCCATTTCATTCAGACGTCACCACTCACTCCAGAACCTTGCCCAAGAATGGAATGTTAAAGACTGGCTGGAAGTTATCCAGAATGGTGGGATCCAGGGAGGTCTTTTTCAGTAATGGCCTCACCACAGCCTCCTTTAGACAGGATGGAAATTTGCCTTGCTGTAGTGAATGTAGTGCATTTACCACTCCCTTTACCCACTTGGCCAGTCCCCCCCTAGCTGATTTCAGAAGCCAGGAAGGGCAAGGATTCAGTATCCACATGGTGGCCCTCACTGCTCCAAGGATCCTTTCTACATCCTCAGGCTGCACAAACTGAAACTTTTCCAATAATATGGGACAAGCAGGCGCTATGATTACATCCACTGGATCTGTCTCAACTACAGCATCCAAGTCAGAGCAAATCCAACAATTTTGTCTGCAAAGTGCCTTGCGAATTCTTCACAGCGAGCTGTTGCGTAGTCTTTGTTTCCTTTTTGGGGGCCAGAACGTAAAAGCCCCCTGACAACTCAAAACGGCTCCCCTGGACGACACTGTGCAGGTGCAATGGTGGCAGAGAAGTATAGTTTCTTTGCTGCCACCACTGCCACAGCATAGGCTCTAGCCCATGTTTGGTCAGATTCACTCAGAGTCTTCTGCCATCGTCACTCTAGACTCCATCCCAAACCATCAGCTCCCTGGTAAACCAGGAGGCACATCTGGCTCCACTTCATAAGAGGGGAGGCTTAGGGGCAATCGTGTCCACTGCCCTGGCCATTTCCCTATTCCAGAGATCAGCCAGGGCTTCAGCAGGATCACCTGCCAAAGCAGCAGGAAACTCCCCAAGAGCCATCCGGAATCCATCCGGATCCGTAAGCCTCCTGGGGTGGACTATCTTAATCGGCCCTCCACCCCTGCAGAGGGTCTGAGACCCAGTGAGTCTAAGCCCTACCAGGTAGTGATCAGTCCATGACAACGGAACTACAGAGAGTTCCTCCACTCCCAGATCACTATTATCCTGGCCCAAACAGAAAACCTGGTCCAAAGTGTGTCCTGATACACAGGTAGCCCCAGATATTACTTGGGACAGCCTTGTGGTTGCCATGGCAGACATGAAGTCTTGAGATGCTCCTGACAGTGTAGTCTTTGCATGGATGTTGAAGTCCCCCAGCACAACAAGCCGAGGGGACTACAACGCCACTGCAGAGACCAACTCCGTCAGCTCAGGAAGGGAGACTATTGTGCAATGGGGTGGATGGTACACCAACAGAATCCCTATTCTGTCCTGGCCACCCATCTTTAGGTAGACACACTCATACCCAGTAGCCTATGGGACAGGGCACCTGGTAAGGGAGATGGAATCCCAATATACCACTGCAACTCTGCCTCCCCACCCCCAGGTCTCGCCTGCTGCTGTACAGAGAATATAGGTGGACAAAACTGGGAGAGATTAGGGCCCCCCCCCCAGCTTCATCCAGTCAGGTCTCTGTAATACAAGTCTGACAGCGCTCTAGAAATAAACTTTAATAATAATGATTAGTTGGCATGCTCATCCAGGATCAAATCCTGGATCAATAGTGTTTTACTATTTACCAACCTGGCATTGAGCAACAGCATTTTCAGCCCAGGATTCCTGCTTCCATGGCTATTAAGGCTATTTGAATTGGGGGTCAGCTTGGGAGTATCCTGTGTGTCTCTCTTCTACCAGAGTGATAGAACTGACTCCTCCTACCATATCTTCTCCTGCCCATTACTGTTGTAATGGCTGCTCCCTGGGCTGTTTCCCTTCCCTTGCCCTCCATGTAGCACATATTGTACTGTTGGCAAGCCAACTGTTTGAGGATTACTACCCAAACCAATAACCCCTCCCCAACAAACCAGAGGGACTGGTCTTTGCTCTCACTCCCCCTTTGCTGGCAACCATGCCGGCAGCAGGTCCACCGCAGCAGGCACCCAGCTTTTATCCCCTTGGCAGGGGGACGGGGGTCCTACCTGGCTATTTAGCCAGGGATTGGCTGGGTGCCTGGAGCCTGGTCCTGAAGGGGACAGTCTCTCAGAAGGCAGCAGTCCTCCAGGTAAGGCTGTCAACAGCAAGCAGCAGCAACAGCAAGCAAGCAGACAGGGAGGTAGGCAGGTGGTGTAGCACTTCCTGGGGTGGTGGGGTGGCCTCTTCCTCCTCCCACGTCCTGACTCCCCTCTAGAATTTCATTATAGTAAAAGGCAGGTAGTTATAGAAAATACTTATTTTCCAGAAGAAACAGTGGATTTCTGTACATAGGAGGCTTGCATTTGTTTTGTAAATGTCACCTCAACAATGAGAAGACAACATAAAAGTAGCCACTGTTCTACACAAGGAATTACTCCAGTTTTCCAAATCTGTTCAATCGACAGCTGTGCTTATGAGATTTCCCAGCCCTAGTATCAGAAGCTCATGACCAAAGAGTAATGGCTCAAATTGGGCAGATTAGTGCAATATAAAAAGCAAAGGTATCTATGTTGGACCACAAGAAAAATACGGTAAATCCAAATTCACATGTGGATAAGATCTCTATTAGGACAAATCAAACTGCCAGAAAGAAAAGAAACCCCCACCCCCAAACCTTTGAGTTCTACAGAGTTTTTCATATGGGTGGATGAAAAGTTCTAAAGAAAACAACTGCTCATTATTCTAGTCAGTTCTAATCATTTTGATTGATCCTAACTAAAATGGAAACTAAAGATTTCCACTGACATTCCATTGGCTCGGCAATATGTCATACCTTCCTGTGTTCTTTCCTTTTCCTTCATTTTTCCTCTCTGGTACATAATTCTACAAAAAAACAGACAGACCATGTCATTAGTTTTTATGTGAGCTGAATCCACAAGTATCTTCTGGAATCTAGCTAAAGTATCGCAATCAATTGTGTCTCTCTATTTGAATAATTATGGAAATACTGGAAGACCAATCCCATATAATGCATGAACTGAGCTCTAGGAAGCAGGTATTGCATTCCCAAAACTGTTGGCTGCATTTTTATTTAAAAATATCTGCTGCACTGGGACTATGTGTGTTCCACACAAACAAAACCATGGTTCAGGTGTGATTTGGTACAACCCTTAGCTCTATGCATCTTCTTCCCTTCTCCCTTACTGCTCCCCTGGAAGCAATTCCTTGCCTTTCAGTCCTGGTTTGTGGAAAACAATTGTTTGTCCCAGCATTTTAACAGTCAAGACTATTAACACAGAAATCTTAGATATGATTGCTCCTCATACCCAGTCACATCATTGATCTGTCTTGATCAGTACTGTCCACAGTGAGAATGATAATCATGGAGCCATCCAGGGATTGCAAATCCCAGCAATAGTCATCATTGACTAGGCTGGTTAGGGTGTTGGGATCTACAGTTCAACAGTATCTGACTCCCACATCTGGTCTACATCAACTGGTGGCAATGACATTTTAAGATTTCAGACAGATTGGTTGTTTCATCTGGAAATGTCAGTAACTGAACTTTCATCATGCAAATCAGGCATTCTACCACCAAACCATGGAAATCCTGGACATCTAGTTTCATAAAATCATAGAATTGGAAGAGACCCCAAGGGCCATCCAGTCCAACCCCATTCTGCCATGCAAAAGAACTCAAAATCAAAGCACCCCCGACAGATGGCCATCCAGCATCTATTTAAAGACCTCCAAAGGAGACTCCACCACTCTCCAAGGGATTGTGTTCCGCTGTCGAACAGGTCTTACTGTCAGGAGGTTCTTCCTAATGTTTAGGTAGAATCTTTTTTCCTGCAGTTTACCGTATTTTTCGCCATATAAGGCACTCCGGCATATAAGACGCACCCAATTTTAAAGGAAGAAAATCCAGGAAAAAAGGATTCCTCCCTTTAGCCGCGGCCGGTTGTTCAATGGGCTGGTGCTGGGATCGGAGAACTTCTCCGATCCCAGCACCAGCCCATTGAACTGAGGTCGCTGGGGGAAGGAGGGCTCCTTCCCCCCGCGACCTCAGTCTTTGAATGGGCTGGTGCTGGGATCGAAGCAATCCCAGTGCCAGCCCATTGAAAGACTGAGGCCGCGGGGAGAAGGAGCCCTCCTTCCCCCCACGACCTCAGTCTTTGAATCGGCTGGTGCTGGGATCGAAGCGATCCCAGCGCCAGCCCATTGAAAGACTGAGGCCGCGGGAAGGAGCCCTCCTTCCCCCCGCGACCTCAGTCTTTGAATCGGCTGGTGCTGGGATCGAAGCGATCCCAGCGCCAGCCCATTGAAAGACTGAGGCCGCGGGGAGAAGGAACCCTCCTTCCCCCCGCGACCTCAGTCTTTGAATGGGCTGGTGCTGGGATCGAAGCGATCCCAGCACCAGCCCACTGAACTGAGGCCGCGGGGAGAAGGAGCCCTCCTTCCCCCCGCGACCTCAGTCTTTGAATGGGCTGGTGCTGGGATCGAAGCGATCCCTGCGCCAGCCCATTGAAAGACTGAGGCCCAGCCCATTGAAAGACTGAGGCCCAGCCCATTAAAAGACTGAGGCTCCTTCTCCCCGCGGCCTCAGTCTTTCAATGGGCTGGCGCTGGGATCGCTTCGATCCCAGCACCAGCCGATTCAAAGACTGAGGTCGCGGGGGGAAGGAGGGCTCCTTCTCCCCCCGCAGCCTCAGTTCAGTGGGCTGGTGCTGGGATCGCTTCGATCCCAGCACCAGCCGATTCAAAGACTGAGGTCGCGGGGGGAAGGAGGGCTCCTTCTCCCCGCGGCCTCAGTCTTTCAATGGGCTGGCGCTGGGATCGCTTCGATCCCAGCACCAGCCCATTCAAAGACTGAGGTCGCGGGGGGAAGGAGCCCTCCTTCTCCCCGCGGCCTCGGCCCTTCGCCTTATAAGGCGCACTGACTTCCCCACGCATGTTTTGGGGAAGAAAAAGTGTGTGTTATAGGGCGAAAAATACGGTAAATTCATTGTTCCAGATCCTATTTTCTGGAGAAGCAGAAAACAAGCTTGCTCCATCCTCAATATGACACCCCTTCAAATACTTATAATATCATGTCACCTCTTAACCATCTCTTTTCCAGGCTAAACATGCCCAGCTCCCTAAGTCTCTCCTCATAAGGCATGGTTTCCAGACCTTCTCCATTTTGGTTGCCCTTCTCTGGACATGCTCCAGCTTCTCAACATCCTTTTGCAATTTTGGTGTCCAGAACTGGACACAGTATCCCAGTTGAGGCCTGAGCAAAGCAGAATAGAGTGGTACTATTTCTTCCCTCGATCTAGACACTGTACTTCTATTGATGCAACCTAGAATTGCATTGGCTTTTTCAGATGCCACATGACACTGTTGACTCATGATCAACTTGTTGTCTACTAAGACTACTAGATCCTTTTCACATTAAGCCAGGTGTCTTCCATCCTGTATCTATATATTTCATTTTTTCTGCCTAAGTGTAGTACCTTATATTTCTCCATATTGAAATTCAATTTATTACTTTTGGCCCAGCTTTCTAATCTATTAAGGTCATTTTGAATTTTGATCCTGTCCTCTGGACAAGCATATAAACCACAGTCTCTTTCCCATATTTCTGGGCTGTTTCTCTCGTGCTTTTTAATGAAGTCCCATTTCAAAGTTGGCAGCTAGAAAAACAAACTAGTTCTGGATTCACAAGTCTTAGTGAATTCACAAGCCATTGTTTCCATGTCAGTCATTGTTTCTAATGATGATTCACAGCTGGCTAACAAACCATGGTTGTTTTTTTTTTTAAGACATGGGTTAAAAGACAACATCCAGTCAGAATTCACCAAAGCATAACCTGGTTTGCAGTTATATGTGAACCCTGTTATATGGTGGTATACATAAAATAATAGGTAGAAGTATATGAAATTATATTCCAAGCATTACTTGTGCCATATTTTTAATATGTTGTTCCAAATCCTTTCGTTTTTCTGGACTTTTCTGGATTTTTCTGTTACATTCTTCAGCAGTGCCCATAAAGGCACGAAGGGATGCTTCCAGTTTAATGTTGGCAAAATTGTGCTCTTTCTGATCAGTCAAGCAAGCTGGCTGCTGCAAGAACATGAAAAAAGATAATTAGAAAACAGTTTGGATCCAGAGAAGGAAATGTGGAGCAAATAACCAACCTTTAAACCACAAAACTAGTTTTTTAAAAATTGGATGAGTTGGTTATTATTGACATTTCTATTCCATCATTCCCTCCTATCTGCTGGACAAAAACTGTGGGATATTGTCAGTATCCTCTTGTCAACTTCTGTTCTCAGAGAGATACGGTTAACCAATGTGGGAAAGAAGATGCCGGACTAGATAGGACTTTGTTCTAATCCAGCGATGCTCTTATATTTTGTAACTGCTAGGACACAGAAAGTCCTAAATATCCCCACACACTCCTCATTTTCCGAACAACACTAAGGACTTTATCACACAGGAGAAATCCCATGCAGAAATGGGGTTTTAAATTGACCCCCGCCCCCTGCAAAAGCTCCACTCATCAGTCTTCCATCCTTTTGTAGGTCGGTAAAATGAGTACCCAGTTTATTGGGAGCAATTGGTTTACACACTGTAAACTGCTTAGAGCAGTGATTCCCAAACTTGGGCCTTGCAGGTGTTTTGGACTTCAGTTCCCAGAAGCCCCAACCAGCCTGGCCAACAGTCAGGAATTCTGGGAGCTGAGGTCCAAAATATTTGGAAGATCAAAGTTTGGAAACCACTGGCTTAGAGGGTGCTTAGTTCACTATGAAGCAGTATAGAAATGTACTTGCGATTGCTATAATAGAAATGTCAGTATTGACATTTAGGAATGGAAATGTCAATAACAGCCAACTCATCCATCCCAATTTTAAACCTGTCTGTAATTAGAACTTAATACTCCACTGTGTGATAGATACTGTGTAAGTCATATCACAGCTAGAAAATGCTTACCCAGTACAAACTTTCAATCTCATCACTGATGACTCCCAATGAATTGAAGGAATCTTCTCTTCTCTGTACATCAATGTAATACTTTCTAGGGGGAAAGTAAAAAAGCATGGTTTCAGATTAATCATCATTACTGCTGTTATTATTTGTAAAGAAAAAAAGGTATGTTGCCATCCTGCTCTCTTCACAATCCTTCAGTCCCAGATTGGGGAGAAAGGTGAGATATGAATGCAGTAAATAAAGTTCATGGTGAACAGTATGTAGTGAAAGAAATGGGTCTACTTTCCTTTTCTAATTTCAGATATGTATCAGACATGTATATAGCTTGATTATATATACAAACTGTGAATTTTGAGAGCAGTTTCTCCATATAATGTACTTATAAAATGAGGACAAGATGTAGGAAATAGTTATTAAATAAGGTATTTATACTGCAAGTACACACTTAACAAATTACACACTTATAATAAAGAATGTCCTATTGAACTCAATGGGGTTTACTCGCAAATAGACGCATACAAAATTGCACCGTATCATAAAACAGATTTTAAACTACTAAATGGCTGTTGACCAATATCCTGTCAATCATGTATCAATGTATTATTAATTATTTTAGTAATTAATCATTATTTAAAATCCTTAAGTCGAGATTGACTCGAGGGCAGTTAACAACAACAACAACAAATTAAAGTAGCAATACTCGATTACTTTGCTATTCATCAAAGTATAAGTCCTATTGAACTTGCTCTACAGATTTTGCCTTTAAGTTTTGTATGTTTTAACCTGCATTTTATATTGTTCTAGCTAGGTTATTTTAATTGTTTTTTTAATAATTGTTTATGAAGTGCTTTTATCCTGTGAGCCACCTTGGGTCCCTTTTTTGGGAGAAAAGTGGCATAAAAATGAAATTAATTAATTAAAAGTCAATAGGACTTCTGAGATGACATGAATAGGACTATGTTGTTAATTAAGAACTATAAATTAATAATAATAATTGATAGTTACTAATTCCTCACTAAGCTTTATTTATTCATTTTTAATTTATACTCTGCCTTTCTGTCAAAAAAAAGAAGACAAGGCATTGAACAATAAAAAACACTTTTTTCCAAATAATTGTTATTAAAATTATAACAATGAAATAACAATAAAATAATTCTGAGTGTAGTTGTCCTCTCTGATAAAAAAGGCCACTATATTATATTACGTTATTATATAGATAAGTATATCAGACATTACAACACTTGTTAGTTTTATATGATACGCAGACTGTTTATATACCTTAATAATCTAATTTTGTACACCAAACATAATATATATGTATTCTTTACTTCCTACCCAGCTGTATTGAGATTTCATATTTGAAATAGTTGTGATCTCTCTTTCATTAAAAGATAATAATAATTTCTAATCCTACTGAATGTTTATTGAATATTATTTCATAGTATATTTTTATTATTAAAGTTGAATTTATATAGTTCTGTCTAATTTCTTCCGCTGTCTTTTTGCTTTCATTCTTGTTTCCTTTGTTTTTATATTTTTCCAAGTTTAATTTTTCCATATATCCTGTTATTTTTCAATATTTTAGATATTTTTAGATTTATTTTTTACCTTTATTTTTATTTTATTTCAAACATAAAAGAGCAAAAAATTTACAGTGACTATTCCAGTTTGTTATTATCTAAATATCTTAAACACTACCTTGTTTTTCCTTATATGTTTACTTCCTACCTTCAGAGGACTGGTGCATATCTACCGCACTATTTGGCTTCCGTTACAATTTCTCATTCGTTATCTATACATATCCTACCTTTAATGTTTATATTTATTTCTCGCAACTTAATTATCTGCTTCTTTACTCCTTTTCTCTGCTGCAGTCTATTATCTTTAATTTTTAAAAAATCAAATTAACCCTTCTCTTCATCGTTATCATTAAAATCAGAAATTACATATACAGTACATATAAATCTTCTTATGAAACGTCCAGAAAAATATTTTTAAATAATTAAAACACGTCAAATAAACTAAAAGCACAGTTAAAAGCCAAAGAATAAAAAACATAGCCTATACACCCAGCCCTCTTTAAACTGCTGCTTATAATGCCAAAGACATGATGATAAAAATATATTTGTTACTAATGCATCATTGGTATTATTATTAAATTTCTTCCCCCGTCCCCTTTCCTGTTAGTATCCCACAAATAGAGCACCAATTAATACCAACTCAACTCCTTGTATGCTAACAAAATTGTTTTACAAACTCAAATGTACATTTAAAAAACCAATTTTTTTTATGGTATGATAGTTCAATACAACCAGTTGCTGTTACAAATTCTTGAGAAAGACCTTCACATATATGCAGACGACACCATAATACTAGCAAAGAACCACACAGACCTGGAACACCTACTAAGGAAGATCAAAGAAGAAAGTGCAAAGGCAAGCTTAATGTTGAACATCAAGAAAACAAAAATAATGACCACAGAGAACTTACACACATTCAAACTAGACAATGAGGAAATAGAAATAGTAAGAGAATTCCCATACCTGGGATCAAACATTGATAGAAATGGGGACTTCAGTTAGGAAATGAGAAGACTAAGGAGGAATACAGACTGGCCAAAAGGGCTGGCCTGGGGCAAAGGCAGGGCATGGCGACTGCACGCTGGCTGCCCCGACTCCGTCCTGATGCCACCTTCACATCGCCCACACAAACGGCAGGCAGCATCAGGGCACTCCCTTGGCGCAGCGTTCATACATGCTGCGCCAAAGGAGCGCCGAAAAGTCGCTACGGCAGTGGCAATGGCAGCTTTTTGCCGCTCTAAAAAGGAGCGGCATTTGCCAGCTCTTTTTAGAGTGGCAAAGTGCCGGATCAGGGCCACAGCGTATGGTTGCTGAAGCCCCAATCCACCGCTCCCAGCAGTGGCATGGCTGTCTGTACAGCCCCTAAGAATGGGGAGGGTGGCTATGAAAGAACTAGAAAAGATCCTAAAATACAAAGACATACAACTTGGCACAAAAGTCAGAATCATACAAGCCATCGTATTTCCTATTACCATGGATGGATGTGAGAGCTGGAGAGTTCAGAAAGAAGATAGGAGGAAAACCAATGTGTTTGAGAGAATGTGGGGCTGGAGAAGAGTGCTGAGGATTCTATGGACAGCCAAAAGGACAAACCAATGGGTCCTAGAACAGATCAAGCCAGAAATGTCCCTAGAAGCCAAGGTGACAAGATTTAGGGTTTGGACACATCATGAGAAGGAATGAATTGTTGGAAAAGACAATCATGTTAGGAAAGGTGGATGGAAGTAGAAAGAGAGGAAGGCCACATGCCACATGGATGGACTTTATTAAAGAGACCACAAATATGGGTTTGCAGGAGCTGGGCAGAGCAGGAGAGGACACAGGGTCTTCTTGGAGAGGTCTCATCCAGAGGGTCCTTGCCATGTGTCCAGAAAGAGAGGAAGTCCACCTGCTAGATGGATGGACTTCATTAAAGAGACCATAAATATGGGTTTGCTGGGCAGAGCAGGAGAGGACAGCGGAGCCTGGAGATGTCTCATCCATAGGGTCGCCATTGGTCAAGATTGATGCTAAGGCAGTTAACAACAAATAAGATGTGTAGAAAAGAGCATGTGGGGATGGCAAATCTAGAATTATTGAACTGTTTCATTGTCTTCTTCAGTCCCAGCTTTCCTTATTTACAAACAAACCCTCTCCATTAGACCAGTACGATACAGCATGGCCATGTATTATGTCTGCCAATAAACAAACTTAGGGGGGGTTGCAGACTGCCAGAAATAGTGCAAATTGAGTCCACTTTTAGGGTTAGGGTTAGGGTTAGGGAATCATGGGAACTGTATTTTATTGTGGCACCACAGCTCTCTGACAGAGAAGGCTCAATGTCTCAGAAAAACAACATTTCCCATGATTCCCCAGCATTAACCCTAACCCTAAAAGTGGACTCAATTTGCACTATTTCTGGCAGTCTGCAACCCCCCCTTACCCATAGTTCTTAATACAAACGGTATGTCAAGGATATATTTCTCGCCAAGAATGTGTAACAGCAATTGGCTGTACTGAAATATCACAATACACACCCAAAATTGGTTTTGGAAATGATATTTCAGTCTGTAAAGTAATTTTGTTAGCATACAAGATACAGGAGAAGGAGCTGGGTTGGTATTAATTGGTGTTCTCTTGCGGAAGCAGCCCTCTCTAATCCAGCTAGAGACCACTTTAACTGCCCTGGCTCAGTGCTAAGGAATCATGGGAACTGTAGTTTATTGTGGCGCCAGGGCTCTCTGACAGAGAAGGCTCAATGTCTCAGAAAAAACTACAATTCCCATGATTCCCTAGCACTGAGCCAGAACAGTTAAAGTGGCCTTAAACTGGATTATTTCCGGCAGTCTGTACAGATCTCCCCTCATCCTCTTCCCTTACAGCCTTCGGGCCACGGAGCGAGCAAGGGCCCCCTCAGAGACCAGGCCCCTCAGCGCCTCGCCCGCCATCGCCTCAGGCCCAAGGACCGGCTCCGTCCCTCGTCCAGGCCGCTCCAGGAGCCAGGGTTGTCTTAGCGTCTCCATGGCAACCGCCTCAGGAGGCTTCTCCCCAAGGACTGACGGCCCTTTCCACCAATCGGGGACAGCAATCTGTGGAGAAGGTGGGGAGCGAAGTAGTCAGTAGAAAACCCGGTGGTTGCGGCCAGAGGGTCCTTTGGCTCTGCAGGAAGTACTCAAACAAAGGACAGAAACCCCGCTTGTTCCGAGAGAATCACTGGAAACATAGGAGAATACTTGCCCATTGGGAATCATTGCAGAATACTTGTCAAAAAGGATGCATGGAAGATATTTGCCCATAGAGAATCATTGCAGAGTACTTGCCCATAGAGAATCACTGGGGAATACCTGCCCATAGGGAAACATTGAATACTTGCCCAATGTTTTTTTTATGAGCAAATACATGCTACAAGTATTACCCTATGTTTCCCTATAGGCAAGTATTCCCCAATGTTTCCCTATGGGCAAGTATTCCCCCATGTTTCCCTATAGGCAAGTATTCCCCCATGTTTCCCTATGGGCAAGTATTCCCCCATGTTTCCCTATGGGCAAGTATTCCCCCATGTTTCCCTATGGGCAAGTATTCCCCCATGTTTCCCTATGGGCAAGTATTCCCCCATGTTTCCCTATAGGCAAGTATTTCCCCATGTTTCCCTATAGGCAAGTATTCCCCCATGTTTCCCTATAGGCAAGTATTCCCTAATGATTCTCTATGGGCAAGTATTCCCCTATGACTATGTAATAACAATGATAATAATAAAATGTATTTCTATCCCACTCCTCTACCGAAACAATCGGGGCGGCTTACATTAATAAAATCTCAACAATGAATCCACCCTCCCATTAAAACAGTATTAAACATCACAAAATTAAAACAGGTTACACCAATAAACAATTACATTAATTGATAACAGTGGCTGTTAAACCAGTCTATAGGCAGCGCATTAGCATTTAGTATAAAGTGTAGCGGCAGGTGGGGGGAAAGTTTACTTATTGCTTATGCTTTATGCTTCCTTATTGGCAAGTATTCTCCAATGATTCTCTATGGGCAAGTATTCCCTAATGGTTCCCTATGGGCAAGTATTCTCCAGTGATTCACTATGGGCAAATATTTTCCAATGATTCCCTATGGGCAAGTATTCTCTAATGGTTCCCTATGGGCAAATATTTTCCAATGATTCCCTATGGGCAAGTATTCCCTAATGGTTCCCTATGGGCAAGTATTCTCCAGTGATTCCCTATGGGCAAATATTTTCCAATGATTCCCTATGGGCAAGTATTCTCTAATGGTTCCCTATGGGCAAATATTTTCCAATGATTCCCTATGGGCAAGTATTCTCTAATGGTTCCCTATGGGCAAATATTTTCCAATGATTCCCTATGGGCAAGTATTCCCTAATGGTTCCCTATGGGCAAGTATTCCCTAATGGTTCCCTATGGGCAAGTATTCTCCAGTGATTCCCTATGGGCAAATATTTTCCAATGATTCTCTATGGGCAAGTATTCCCTAGTGGTTCCCTATGGGCAAGTATTCTCCAGTGATTCCTTATGGGCAAGTATTCCCTAATGATTTCCTATGGGCAAGTATTCTCCAGTGATTCCCTATGGGCAAATATTTTCCAATGATTCCCTATGGGCAAGTATTCCCTAATGATTCTCTATGGGCAAGTATTCCCCTCTGTTTCCTTATGGGCAAGTATTCTCCAATAATTCCCTTCGGCAAGTATTCCACTATGGACCTTATCACACAGGGGAAATCCTGTACAGGAATGGGATTTAAAAGCTGGGGAAAACCCACAAAAGTGGGTAGATTTTTACACACATTGATGTTAAAGTGTGCTTAACCCAAACGGAAAGTAGTCAAAAGCTGCTTTTTACTTTTGGTATTTTCTAAAGTAAGAAGAAGCGGCTTTTGACTACTTTTTGTTTGGCTTACGCACACGTTAACATCGAGGCCATGTGAAAATCTACCCGCTTTCGCGGGTTTTTCCCAATTTAAAACCCGTTTCTGCACAGGATTTCCCCCGTGTGATAAAATCCTATGTTTTGTTATGGGCAAGTCCTGTTATTTGTTTTAGTAAATCCCCTTTGGGCCCCTCATTTTCTCTGCTTCTGGCCAATGGTCCCCAAACTGTGCCCTTTCAGAGATTTTGGACTTCAGCTCCAGAATGCCAGACTCTTGGCCAGCATGGCTGAGGTTTCTGGGAGCTGAAGTCCAAAATCTCTGAAAGGGCACAATTTCGTGAAGGGATAAGATTTCTTTTAGAACTGTCCCAGTCAATGCTGCCACCATTGAGTTTTCCCTCTGGCCAAAGCCAAGCCTCTGTAGGCCTAAAGTTCAGAGGAACAACACTTCAAGGCAGCATCCACACTGGAAAAATAACCCGGTTTGGCACCGCTTTAAGTCTTTCTGGCTCAAGGCCTTATTCAGATGACATATAAATATTATATAAACAAAGGGCAATATGACATTACAAGGGCCAGTGCATCAGTGGCTTTGCAGTTAACACATAAAGCACATCTGGCTTTATAGTTAACAGGAAGAACTCCTGAGATCAATTCTGAACAGAAGACTCAGGGCCAAAACACACTGTAGAAATAATCCGGTTTGAGACCGCTTTAGCTGCCCAGCCTCGATGCTAGGGAATTCTGGGAACTGTAGTTTTATGAGGCATCTAACCTCATCTGCCAGAAAGCTCTAGAGCCAAAACAAACTCCAATTCCCAGAATTCCATAGCCTTGAGCCAGAAAGAGTTAAAGCGGTGCCAAAGTGGGTTATTTCTCCAGTGTGGATGCTGCCCGAGTGAGTTCATTAAAGTTCTCAACAAAGTGCAACACAGGCTCCATCCACACTGTAGCAATAACCCTGTTTGACACCGCATTAACGGCTACCGCTCCGTACCATGGAGTTCTGGGAAGTACAGTTTCATTGCGGCACCAGAGCGGCCTCCCAGAATTCCACCGCATGAAGCCGTGGCCGTTAAAGCGGTGTCAAACCGGATTACTTCTGCAGTGCGGATGCAGCCTTGAACGCCACTTTGAGCTGTTCCTCTCCCTTTCTGTGGCCAGGGCCAAGACTGTAGCGACTGAGTCCTACGTCATCACCGCGCGCCGACGGGACTCTCGGAGAGAGGCGGGAGGGGAGAGAAAGATGGCGGCGGCGTTGTTTCTATTGAAGAAGGCGCTGGAGTGCGGTACGGAGGGGCTTCGGGCTTCTTCCCTCTCCTCCCAAATACCCCGGATGTTTCCCCAGCCTCTTTCCCCCTTCTCAAGGTCCTCTGTTTTGTCCCTTTCACCCTCTTTTGCGCTTGTCTTTGGTCCCCTTGACAGCTTCTCCTGTTGCCGTCCTACCTTACAGGGTTGTTGTAGGACCTAGAGATGAGTGGCCCAAGGGATTGGCCTCTAATCCCAGGTTGTGTTGGGTTATGGGGAAGGAAGGAGCTCTTTGCAGGCTCAGTTGCCATTTTTATTCTTTGTAAGGAACAGATTTTGCCTTTTGTCCAGTGAGCTCAAGGTGGAGTACATGCCTCTCTTCTTGCTCGTTTTTCCTCACAACGACGTCAGGCTGAAAGAAGGTGACTGGCCAAGGTCACCCAGAGAGATTCATGACACCATGAGAACTAGAACCTGAACTCCCCCATCCTTGCTTTGGGCAGTTCTTCAGGATTCTTTCCTGTCTTTCCTTAAAATCACAGAATCAGAGTTGGAACAGACCCCAAGGGCCATCCAGTCCAACCCCATTCTGATATGCAGGAACTCACAATCGAAGCACCCCCTGTGACGGATGGCCATCCAGCTTTTGTTTAAAGACCTCCAAAGAAGGAGACTCCATCACCCTCTTAAGGCAGCAGCATCTTCCACTGTCAAAACAGCTCTTACTGTCAGGAGGTTCTTCCTAATACTTAGGTGGAATCTCTTTTCCTGTAGTTTGCATCCCCTGCTTCGGGTTCTATTCTCTGGACTTCTGGAGCATCAGAAAACAAGCCTGCTTCATCCTCAATATGACACCCCTTCAAATGCTTAAACTGGGCTATCATATCTCCTCTTAACCTTCTCTTCTCCATCTTCTTGCTCGCTTTTTCCTCACAACAACCGTGTGAGGTACGTCAGACTGAAAGAGGATGACTGGCCAAGGTCACCCACCACATTTCCGCACTACACTCTTATAGTGCTGCTATTCCACTTTAAACTGCTCTGACTGCCTCCTGTTGCATTCTGAGGCTTGTAGTTCAGTGAGGCCTAAGAGCTTAAACTGCAAATCCCAGAATGTAACAACTGCAAATCCCAGAATGTAACAAGAGGCAGTCAGAGAAGTTAAAGTGGAATAGCAGCGCTATAAGAGTGTAGTGCAGTAATCAAGCCAGTGAGATTCATGAGAATTAGAACCTGGAATCTCCCATTCTTGCTTTTGGCAGTTCTTCAGGATTTTCCCCTGTCTTTCCTTAGAATCATAGAATCATAGAGTTGGAGGAGACCCCATGGGCCATTCAGTCCAACCCCATTCTGCCATGCAGGAACTCACAGTCAAAGCACCCCCTGTGACAGATGGTCATCCAGCCTCTGTTTAAAGACCTCCATAGAAGGAGACTCCACTCTCCAAGGGAGCATCTTCCACTGTTGAACAGCTCTTACTGTCAGGAAGGTCCTCCTAATGTTGAGGTGAAATCTCTTTTCCTGGAGCTTGCATCCATTGTTCCATATCCTTTTCTCATGAGTGGCAGAGAACAAATTTTCTCCATCTTCAATATGACACCCCTTCAAATATTTAAGCAGGGCTATCATGTGACCTCTTAGCCTTCTCTTCTCTGTCTACTTGCTCGCTTTTTCCTCACAATGATGTGAGGCACGTCAGGCTGAAAGAGGGTTATTGGCCAAGGTCATCAGTGAGATTCATGGGAACTAGAACCTGGAATCTCCCATCCTTGCTTTCAGCAGTTCTTCAGGATTCTTCCCTGTCCTTCCTTCCTAAGATTCTCGCAGTTGTAATATACATAGCTTTTTCCCTTCTTCCTTTTTTAATCCGCCAATATCCCGATGAGGTTGGTTAGACTCAATGATGGGGACTAGCCCAAGATCACTAAGTATGGTTACTATTTGTGCTGTTTGGAACCTGGGTCTTCTCATCTCCTGCTCTCACAGTCTGACATGCTATTGTAATGCTGGCTCACTTGATTCCATAGTTAACCCCTGGCCTTGAAAATAGCCAATGATACTTGGCCTTTAAATTGTGCACAGTCGAAGGTGCTGCCTGGTGCTGCTATTTTTCCCTTTATGTCACAAATTTCATCTTTCGCAATACTCAAGAAGTTGCCACACACCAGGAATGGACCATTTGTCCATAATGTTTCCTCTGACCAGCAACTGTCGACTGCCACTCACAACTTGATCTTTTTAAACTTGAGATGCCAAGGATTAAACATGACATTTTGCATGCACAAGCTACTAAACTGCAAGATTTAGGACTTCATGCTTTACATATGTCCAGAGGAGGGTGACCAAAATGGTGAAAAGTATGGAAACCATGCCCTGCCTTGGGGATCTGGATATGTTTAGCCTGGCGAAGAGGAGGTTGATATGATAGCCTTTTTTAAATATCTGAAGGGATGTCATACTGAGGATGGAGCAAGTTTGTTTTCTGCAGCTCCAGAAAATATGACCTGAAGCAATGGATTCAAACTGCAAGAAAAGAGATTCCACCTCAACATTAGGAGGAACTTCCTGACAGTAAGAACTGTTTGACAGTGGAACACACTTCCCCTGAGTGTTATTGCATCTCCTTCTTTGGAAGTCTTTAAACAGAGGCAGGATACCATCTTTGGGGCTGCTTTGATCCTGTGTTCCTGCATGTCAGAGGTTTGGACTGGATGGCTCTTGTAGTCTCTTCTAGCTCTATCATTCTATTATTCTATATTAATTGTGTAGGAGCATCTTAACTGGTTTCACCATTCATCCTCTTCTTCTGTCGTATTTCAGGATCCTCCTTAAACAGCCTACTGATTATTAATATTGCTATTACAGAAGCTACTTTCCAGCTAAAAAATCTTCCTTAGTTTATGACCTTGAATTAATTAAGTGGTATTCATACCTGATTAGAGACAATAATTCTAAACTAGAAAACTTCAGGTTGTTTTTTTTTTAGGGTAATGATGATAATGAAGTGCACATACATAATATCTTTATTGACATACGACATGCATCACTTTAGAAGAGTCATTTCCCAGTAGGGAGTGCTTCCTTTAAGAACAAGCTTGCCATTTGCAGAATTTATGATTACATAATAATAAATAATAATAAAATGTATTTATATCCCGGCCCAGTGGTACTCCAATCAGGGCGGCTTACAAGTTTAAAATATACAATCCATAATAAAAACATAAAGTACAAGACAGCCCCCCACCCCCCCTTAAAACAGTATTAAATCAAGCTATTTAAAAACAATTCAATTAAATTAAAAACCCAATACAGACAACAACTAAAAAGCCTGACTTCATGATCCTCTCCATCTGTTGATGGGGCCACGTGAGGAACATCATTTATAGGCTATTTATGTCCGGGGTGGGGATAACTAGTCTGGAAAGGCCTGCTGGAAGAGATCCGTCTTGACAGCCTTTTTAAAGCTGTCTAAAGATGTTAATAGACGGATCTCGTCCGGCAGGTCGTTCCAGAGCCTCGGGGCGACAACTGAGAAAGCCCTCCGGGAGGTAGCCGCAAGCCTCGATTTCTGAGGCTGTAGCAAATTCCTCCCGGAGGACCGAAAAGCGCGGGGAGGATTATATGGGAGTAGGTGGTCCCTGAGATAGCTTGGACCCAAGCCATTTAGGGCTTTAAAGGTAATAACCAACACCTTTTACTGGGCCCGGAAACTAATAGGCAGCCAGTGGAGGGACCTCAGAACCGGAGTAATGTGGTCCCTCCTAGATGTTCCCGCCACAAGCCTGGCCGCCATATTCTGTACCAGTTGTAGTTTCTGAACCAGGCACAAGGGTAGCCCCATGTAGAGTGCATTGCAGAAGTCGAGGCGTGAGGTTACCAACGCGCGCACCACAGTCTCGAGATCCCTTACTTCCAGAAAAGGGCGCAGCTGGCGTATCAGCCGAAGCTGATAACAGGCACTCCTGACCGTCGCATTTACCTGATTTGTCATCAGGAGCGACTAGTCAAGGAGCACCCCCAGACTGCGAACACAGTCACTGGAGGAGAGTGTGACCCCATCCAGGACTGGAGGTTGCAACCCAATTCTTGGTTTCGGGGCCGCTACCGTGAGCACCTCCGTCTTGTCTGGATTCAATTTCAATCTGTTTTTCCTCATCCAGCCCATTACCACCCGAAGACATTCATTGAGAGAGGAGATGCCATTGGAATTCAAGGCCGACGAACGAGACACGGAGAAATAGATTTGGGTGTCATCAGAGTACTGATAACACCCAGCACCATAACTCCGTATTATCTCACCCAGCGGCTTCATGTAGATGTTAAATAATAACGGGGACAAAATAGCTCCCTGAGGGACCCCACAAGTGAGGTCTCTCTTACCGGAGCTACAGTCCCCGAGCAGCACCCTCTGGGACCGACCCGAGAGGAAGGACCGGAACCACTGCAAAGCAGTGCCCCCGATACCTAACCTCTTCAGGCGGTCCAAGAGGATGCCGTGATCTATTGTGTCAAAAGCCGCTGAGAGGTCTAGGAGCACCAACAGGGTCACACTACCCCTGTCGATCCTCAGACGCAGATCGTCGGTCAAGGCGACCATGGCAGTCTCAACCCCAAAGCCTGTCCTGAAGCCAGTTTGAAATGGGTCTAAATAATCGGTTTCATCCAAGACTGCCTGGAGTTGAAGAGCAACCGCCCTCTCAATCACCTTGCTCAAAAATGGCAGCAATGAAACAGACCTTTAGTTCTTCATGTCCAGGGGGTCCAGGGAAGGCTTTTTCAGGAGCGGCCTAACCGCCGCTTCCTTTAAACATGATGGAACATAATCTTAAACGTAATATTTAGTAATCTGTTACTAAATATTACTGCTGTTTTAAGTGTGAGTGCCAGCTTTGTGAGCTAAAGCAGCAGTACGCAGGCATAAGTAGGTGAAGCACTTTTTGAAAATTAGATGACAAAATTTGGTGATAAAAATTTGTGAGCATTGGGGAATGTCAAAACAGCCAAAAGAGGACGTAACTCTTGTTCTATTTCTCTGTTAATTAAAATAATGTGTTTCTGACAGGTGCAGGAGGAAGATGGGCATTGCAATCGATCTACTCACCTGTCAGATTTTGTGGTACTGGAATGATCATGGACAACATCAATAAGCCAGTTCTGGACCGCATAATCAGAGTGGATCATGCAGGAGAATATGGAGCAAATCGCATTTATGCAGGGCAAATGACAGTGTTAGGTAGAACTTCAGTAGGACCAGTTATTCAGGTGCTTATTTACATGTTTATTTTCTGTCTATGATTTTTCTCATACATTTCAGAGACAACTTTTCAGTAAAAGTAGGGGATGTATAAACTGTGAAATAACTTGCCCTGGTCATGAGCCTGAGGATTCATTCAGATGGAACACTCCTGCTTCCACAACCATAACTTGAAAAACCAGGAACAAACCCTGTGCTCATGAATGTCATGTTCCTCCCTCTCTCACCAGGCATTTGGTAATTTTATGGTTCAGTCTAAACCATTGCTACTCAGTGGTGGTCCATGAATTGGTGCTGATCTGCAAGCCATTGGTTGCTAGTTCATGGCATGTTTCCAAGAAAAAAAAAAGAAGCAACTGGCTAGTGAGCACAAATAATGTGCCAGTCAGTGGTGTATTAGAAGGGAAATGCGGCTGGTCCCCACATCAGAAAGCTTAAGAAGTACTGATCGTAACTATGCTTTGCAGGTATGTGTGGAATAGAAAAATATAGTTTGAACAAGCCACCCAAAAGTAGGCTTAAATTACTCTTTGAACCTGGTTTGCAATCCAGATTTTGCTCTACCCAAATTTTCTGATTCAGATATAACTACAAATCAGGGGGTGCAGAGCCTGATTGTGAGGCCATGGTCATGCTTGTGCAGCAATTGAAGCTAGCACCCCTGCCACTTCTGAGCTGGGCTGTGGTGAGGAGAGCTGTTCTCCATCTTCTAAACTTGCTCTTTATTTCTAGTGACAGTGTAAATGTAATCTAATTTGAGATTGTTGAAGGATAGGAATATAGAAAGGGTGCTTGTGCACATGCACACATGATACATGCCCCCAGCTGACACCAGATGAGCGATAGGTCCACACATAATGTACACCATGGTGTGACCATCCCAGATAGTAATTTGTTAAACTGGGCATTCAAGCATGGGATTTGTGATTGTTTGGAAGTGTGATTGTTTGGAAGTTCAAAGGTGGCGTGTTGAAATGTAGTAATAATACAATAATGTTCAGACATGTATCTTTGTGTTAATGTGTGGCTATGAGAGAGGCTGAAGGTTTAAAAGTCCTTCTTCACCATAATTATTTGGGAATGTTTCTCTTCCTAAGCCACTGTACCTGTGATGCAGAATGTCATTTTCTTTGACTATGTGTGTTGTTTTTAAACATAGCAAATGTGGAATCAGGAAAAGGAACATTTGAAAAAATTCAAGGAGTTAATGGTCATGTACAGAGTCCGGCCGACTGTTCTGTTGCCCATTTGGAACATTGCAGGGTTTATGTTAGGTGAATTTCCCACTTTTTTCTTCATTTTTAATTCAAATCTATATAGGAGACACACATTTGATTTTTCAAATGTACTTCTTACAGGAGCAGGCACTGCCTTACTTGGAAAAGAAAGTGCAATGGCTTGTACTGTAGCCGTAGAAGAGAGCATATCTGAGCATTATAACAACCAAATCAGGACACTGATGGAAGAGGATCCAGAAAAGTACAGAGAATTGCTAGAGGTATCTTTTAAAATTGTTGTTAGGTGTTTTCAAGTTGTTTCCGACTTACGGTGACCCTAAGGCGAATCTATTACTGTGTTTTCTTGGCAAGATTTATTCAGAGGGGTTTTTCCCATTGCCTTCATAGAATCATAGAATCATAGAGTTGGAAGAGACCACAAGGGCCATCCAGTCCAACCCCCTGCCATGCAGGAACTCCCAATCAAAGCATCCCCGACAGATGGCCATCCAGCCTCTGCTTAAAGACCTCCAAGGAAGGAGACTCCACTACTCTCCGAGGGAGTGTGTTCCAGTGTCGAACCGCCCTTACTGTCAGGAAGTTCCTCCTAATGTTGAGGTGGAATCTCTTTTCTTGCAGCTTGCATCCATTGTTTCGGGTCCTAGTCTCTGGAGCAGCAGAAAACAAGCTTGTTCCCTCCTCGATATGACATCCCTTCAAATATTTAAACACGGCTATCATATCACCTCTCAGCCTTCTCTTCTCCAGGCTAAACATCCCCAGCTCCCTAAGTCGTTCCTCATAGGGCTTGGTTTCCAGACCCTTCACCATTTTAGTTGCCCTCCTTTGGACACGCTCCAATTTCTCCACATCCTTTTTGAATTGTGGTGCCCAGAACTGGACACAGTATTCCAGGTGAGGCCGGACCAAAGCAGAATATAGTGGCACTATTACTTCTCTTGATCTAGACACTATACTTCTACTGATGCAGCCTAAAATTGCATTGGCCTTTTTAGCTGCTGCATCGCACTGTTGACTCATGTTCAACTTGTGGTCCACCTGGATTCCTAGATCCCTTTCACACGTAGTCTCATTCAGCCAAGTGTCCCCCATCGTATATCTGTACTTTTCGTTTTTCCGCCCTAAGTGCAGTACCTTACATTTCTCTGTGTTGAATTTCATTTTGTTAGCTTTGGCCCAACTTTCTAGTCTGCTCAAGTCATTTTGAATTTTGATCCTGTCCTCTGGGGTATTAGCTACTCCTCCTAATTTGGTGTCATCTGCAAATTTGATAACTATGCCCCCAATACCGTCATCCAAGTCATTAATAAAGATATTGAATAGCACTGGGCCCAGGACAGAGCCCTGTGGCACCCCACTGGTCACTTCTTTCCAGGTTGAAAAGGAGCCATTGTTGAGCACCCTTTGTGTTCGACCAGATAACCAATTACAAATCCATGTAACAGTTACTTTGTCTAGCCCACATTTTACCAACTTGCTTGCAAGAATGTCATGGGGAACCTTGTCAAAGGCCTTACTGAAATCAAGATATACTATATCCACAGCATTCCCTTCATCTACCAAGCTGGTAATTTTATCAAAAAAAGAGATCAGATTTGTCTGGCATGACCTGTTTCTCTGAAACCCATGTTGACTTTTTGTGATTATGAAATTATCTTCCAGATGTTCACAGACTCTCTGTTTAATGATCTGCTCCAGAATCTTTCCGGGTATTGATGTCAGACTAACTGGACGATAATTGTTGGGATCCTCTTTTTTCCCCTTTTTGAAGATGGGGACAACATTTGCCCTCCTCCAGTCCGCTGGGACCTCTCCTGTTTTCCAGGAATTCTCAAAGATTATTGCCAATGGTTCTGATATTACATTTGCCAGTTCTTTTAATACCCTTGGATGTAATTCATCTGGTCCTGGAGACTTATATTCATCTAGATTAACCAGATGTTTTCCTCTGAGGGTGAGAGAGTATGACTTGCCCAAGGTTATCCAGTGGATTTCCATGGGTAAGGTGGGACCTGAACCCTGGTCTCCCAGAGTCCTAGCCCAATTTTCAAACCACTACATGGTAATTTATCTGTAGGAGGACTTATTTATTTTTATTTCTGTTTCCTACTCCAAAAGCTTGTGAAAATGCAATCAGCTTTCTTATTTGTAAGATCTGTTTTCAAAGGGGTGCAACCCTTTGAAGAAGGTTAATGTAAGATTTTTTTTAAAAAAAGAGTGAAGCCACGTTTTTCCTGGATGTCGGACTGATAGTAATTGCAATCCAAAAAATCTGGAAGACTACAAGTTGCCTATCCCATTCAGTCTTGCCCCTTGTTTGTTTGTAAGATATCCCCAGGGGATTGTTTGTAGACTTTGATAAGGAGGAGGGATGAGGAAAACCTTCTTCCCACACTCGTGTTATTCATACATAACTGTGGATCTAACCTGCTAGAACAGAATTTTTTAGGATCAATGGAGTGGTGTCAGTTTCACAGTACTCTTCCTTGAGTTTAATGGTAAGCAAAACATGGTGACAGAAGAGAGTAAATGGCAAAAGTGACTTTTTATATTACAGAGTGGGAAGCCTTTGGTCTTCTAGATGTCTTGGACTTCAGTTCCTTGAAGCCCCAGCCAATGTAACCAATGATAAGGGACTATTCAGAACATCTGGGGAGCTAAAGCTTTCCCACCCCCAACATAGCCTGAATAAATAAGGCAGGGCAGAGATCCATGTGCAGCATGTAATAGTCTTAAGGGGCAATGACCACTTGGCTTCTAGGAAGAGCTTGGATTTGATTTGTTTTGGGACCCCCATGTTTCTTTCTGGTAGTCCATGGTATCTAGAATTCTCCCCTAGCACATTTTAAATGGGTTGATTCTCATCTTATTAGCTTTCTTCACTGTCCCATTTCCACAACTTTACTCCACATATTAAAATTCACATATACACATAAGACATTCTAATTATCTAATTATACATACACACATATATCTAATACTAACAAATATCAAATAAACAAACTTACATAAAAAAAACAACTTCCCTTCCTTTACTAGGAATATCTATCTAATCTTATTAATCAACTTTTAGATTTTTCTCTTCTCAACTTTCAATTGTTCTCAAGTACTATTAATCAATATCTTATTTTGTACTATACCTTTTATCAGTTTTAAAATTCACAACTTATCATCATTTTTGTTATGGCCACCCATTTCTAAAGACCAGGATTGTAATTATTTGCCATGACCTACAATATGTTCTATACATCACTTATTTTCTAACCCATTTAAAGTGTTCATATAAATTATCAGCAATTCATTATATTAATCTTTCAGTCCTTCAAAGCAATCACACTGTTTTCGCCCTATATGTCCTTACAATAATTTGTTACCAGTGCCCAATCTCTTTCATATTTATTCTTTGTATATCCTTTCAGGAGACTTGTCAGTTTATCTGATTCCATTGTATCATATAATTTGTACTGCCACTCTTGCAAAGTGGGAGCTTCTTTACTTTTCCATTTTCTCGCCAAAGTATTTCTCGCTGCATATAACATGTAGAATATAATTTTCCTGAATCTTTTTTCTATATTTTCATCTAACATACCTAATAAAAAAGTTGTGGGTTGTTTGTTTATCTTGGTATTTAATTTTTTTTCTATTTCTGCATGTATCAGTGTCCAAAATTTCTCAGTTCTTCCACACTCCCACCACATATGCATATAGGTACCTCTAGATTTTGAACAAACCCAACAGTCACCACTATTTTTCTGGTAGATCTTTGATATCTTCTCAGGCGTTAAGTACCACCTATATTGTGTCTTTAAATAATTCTCTTTTACTTCATAACTAAGTGTGTAGTTCAGTCTTTTCTTCCAATTCTTTTCCCAATCTTCCATCATTATTGGTTTTTTCACATCTTGAGTCCATTTTATCATATATTGTTTAACCGTTTCTGTCTCCATCTCTACTTTCAGTAACAATTTGTATAACTTTGATATCCTGTGTTGAGTTTCTTGTGTCAGGAGTTTTTCAAGTTCTAATTCTTCTTTTTGTATTTGTACTGTTTTTTGATCCATCTTAAATCTTTCGTTGATTTGTCTATATAAAAACCAATTGCATTTATAGCCTTCCTTTAATAGTTCTTCCATAGTTTTAATTCTTGGTTTATCTGCTTCCCAAACAAATGTCTCTATAAATTATCCATTTTCCTTCTTTCATTCTCTCTCTTCTGTAAAAAGCTTCATTAGCCGAAGTCCAACTGGGAATTTTCTTTATGAAAATATATCTATATTTTTTTCCAAACTCTCAACAATGGTTTCCTTATTATATGATTATTGAATTCTTGATTAACCTTATATTTATCATAGATCAAATATGCATGCCATCCAAAAGGCAGATCTGACCCTTCCAATTGTAGTGTTCTATTGTCCTTAATATTCACCCATTCTTTCATCCATTCGAGACAAGCTGCATGATGATATAATTTAAAATTCGGCATATTCATACCTCCCCATTCTTTATTATCTTGTATCTTCATCTTTATCCTCGCTTTTTTTTTTATTCCAGATGAATTCTGAAAGATCTTTTCCCCATTCTTTTAATGGTTTATCATTAGTTATAATAGGAAGCATTTGAAAAAAAACAACATCATTTTCGAGGTTACATTCATTTTGATTGTAGAAATCCTCCCAATCCATGATAAATTCATTTTTAACCATCTTTGTAAGTCCTTCCGAATTTCTTGCCAAGTCTTTTCATAATTGTTCTTGAACAGATCTGAATTTTTATTTGTAAGGTAAATTCCTAAATATTTTATTTTTTTCTTTACCTCAAATTGAGATACTTGTTGGAGTTGTTCAGTCTCTGTCTTATTAATGTTCATTAACAATATATTTGTTTTCTTAACATTTATTTTAAATCCAGCGTGTCTCTCATATTCTCTAATTGTTTCCATTACTGGGTGAATACATTCTGAAGGATCAGATAATGTTATAACCAAGTCGTCTGCATTATTCCTTTAATGAAGTCATTTCTTCTAATATTTTCCAGTAATGGTTCTAGAGTCATTATAAACAGTAAAGGAGATAACGGACATCCTTGTCTCGTTCCTTTTTCTATCTGGCAACATGCAGTTTTCTCTCCATTAACCAATATTCGAGTTTCTTGCTTCTTGTATCCATTTTATCATATTGTTTCCAATTTCTATCTTCATCAAAATTTCCAATAGAAAATCCCAGTGGACATTATCAAATGCCTTTTCAGCGTCCAAGAATATCAATGCTGCTTTTTTGTGTGGTCTTTTTTCATGTAATTCAATTATATCAATTATATTTCTTATATTTTCTTTCATATGTCTATTTGGTAAAAAGCCTGATTGATCTGTATTTATCCAGTTACTCATTTTTTTTAATCTTTCCGCCAGAATTAATGTAAATATTTTATAATCATTAATCAGTAATGCAATCGGTCTATAATTTCTCATTTCTTGAATTTCTTTTTCTTCTTTTGGTATTAGTGTAATATATGAAGATCTCCATGTATCCGGAATTTCTCCTTCAAGTATAGAATTCATTGTCATCTGTAATGGATTGGCGAGTTGGTTAACAAAGGTCTTATAATAAAGAGCCATGAAGCCATCTGGACCTGGAGTTTTGCCATTCTTCAATCTCTGTATTGCATTTACTGTTTCAGTTATTGTGATCTTCCTATTCAATTCTAATCTCTGTTCTTCAGTCATCTTTCTTATTGGTAATGTTTCTATATTTTTTTCTCTCTCTTCTTTATTCACATTTCTCTTTGTAAATAATTCTTTAAAGTATTTATGAAATAGTTTTTTCAATTGAGTTTGTTCAGTATATATTGTTGTACCTTCTTTTATCTGCCAGATCATCTTCTTCTGTTGATTTTTCTGCAATTTCCATGCTAACCATTTTCCTGGTTTGTTGGCAAACAAAAAAATTCTGCTTGGTAAATTTAATTTTCTTCTCCACTTCTTCTACCATCAATATAGAAATTTGTTTTTGTAATATTTGAATTTCTAATTTTAATTGTTTATTCTGCGGGTTTCTTTTTAATTGTCCTTCTTTAACTTTAATCTCGGACAATAGTTGATCCATTTTCAACCCCTTCCTCTTCTTTTGTGCACCTTTTTGGATGAAGAAACCTCTCATTACTGCCTTTGAGGTGTCCCATACAGTCTGTATTTCCACTTCTTTATTTATATTCTCTAGAAAGAATTGATCTAAATTTCTTCTTGCTTGTTTAATGATTTCTTCATCTTTCAAGAGTAATTCATTTAATTTCCAATTAAATTCCTTTTTCCTAATTTTAATTTCCATTGTTATGGGGTTATGATCTGAAGAGATTCTTGGCAAGATATCCATTTTGGAAATTTTAGGTGCTAGAGATGTCGATATTAAGAACATGTCAATCCGGGACTACGATTTATGTCTCTCAGAGTAGAAAGTATAGTCCTTTATGTTACCATACTTAACTCTCCAAATGTCCATCAAGGATAAAGTTTCTTCCATTTCAAAAAAGGATTTTGGAAGTTTACCTTGCCTTTTCTTTATTTGTTTCTCCGATTTTCTGTCAATTGATGGGTCAGTAATCCCATTCCAATCTCCAAGTAGGATGATATTTTTGTAGTCATATTCAGATAAGATTTTAATCAGTTTTTTAAAAAATTGATCCTTTTGTTCTGTAGGTGTATATACTCCTACAATTAATACTTTTTCCAGTTTCTAATTTACTTCAGTTCCAATATAATGTCCATTTTGATCATTAAATAATTCTTTGGCCTCCAATTTATTATTAACATATATAACTACCCCCTTTTTCCTTTTCTCTCCTGCCGATATAAATTCTTGTCCTAATTTTCAATCCATTTCCACAACTTTACATAGAACTGAGAAATAGTATGTCCCTAGTGCATATTTCATGGCCGCATCTTGAACCACGTTTCAAAAGATGTAGAATGCACATTGCTTATACCTTGTTCTCAAGTAATTTCATTGTGTTGCATCCAGTTTAAACAACTATTCCTTTTTGTTTTTAAACCAGACAATAAAGAAATTCAGAGATGAAGAGCTGGAGCATCATGACACTGGACTTGACCATGATGCAGCACTGGTAGGTACACATCATGAACTTTATTAGCTAGTGATAAGGGTACTCATTAGATATTAATACCTACCATTATTGGGCAATGGACGCTCTTGCAGCCCTCTTGTGTTGTGTCACTCCAGCTGTCTAGGACATTGTTTGTCATTCACAGTAGATCTGCAAGGTTTTCTGACTCTCATTTGCTTAGCAGCAGCTGCAGCAAAAAGCTCCTGCTGTAAATTGGGCTACTGATAAAAGTGCTCAGGGTAGGGGGATTTTTATGTGAAAGGTCTGCAGACCCTGTTCTGAGACTGAGAATAAATTAGTGGTTTGGCACCTGTGCTCAGGGTTGTGTATGCCATGACTCCTCACAGAAACTTGAAGTTTGTCCTCCTCTCTCTACATTTATATGCAGGAGCTCTGTCCACAGCCCATCTGGCCTTGTCCTCTCTCTCATTTTTTTCTTATAACCCAAACTGATGAAGCAGGTGAGGCTGCGAAAGACTGATTGGCCCAAGGTTGCCCAGTGAGTTTTGTAGCTCAGTAGGGTCTAGAACAGGGGTAGGCAACCTTTCCCCTTTAAGGGCCGAGGGACTTCAGCTCCCAGAAGCCTCAGCCATGTTGGCCAATAGTCCCATGTTGGCCAATAGCTCCTGGGATTCTGGGAGCTGAAGTCCCTCGGCCCTTAAAGGGGAAAGGTTGCCTACCCCTGGTCTAGAACCTGGATCTCCCAAGTCCCAGTCCAACACTCTAACTATTATACCACACTGGCAACTCTTATGTTTTGCGTACAGAAGGTTCCAGCATTGATCCTCCATTAAAAGTTGGCCCTGGAACACCATAGCCCATCAGTGTTTACAGTACTGGCCTATGTCATCCTACAATTCAAGGAAACATTTATGTGTTCTTCCTGTGCCATCGATGATACACATGTAGTCTTGAGATTTTGGGCTGCATCTCCTCTCATGCCTCCCCTTTGGCTAGGTGCCTAGAGCTGATGGGAGTTGCATTCCAACAGCACTTGGAAAGCCACATGTTCCCTACCTCTGCTGTTCATTATTCTTCACATCCCAGTGTTTTCTTTTTTTGTGATGTAACAATCTTTTAAAATCATTGCAGTCTGCTTCAAAGTAAGTTATGACATATACTAAACATCCTTTTCTCTGTCTTCCTTTTTTTACAGGCTCCAGCATATTCAGTTCTGAAAAATGTAATACAGATTGGATGTAAAGCTGCAATATTTTTATCAGAAAGAATATAGTGAACATTCTGGCAATAATATAATAACAAGTGTGAAGTGTGAACTAAGGAATTATCAGCTCACTTTAATAATATAAAATAAAACTTATGGTTGTACAGTAATAAGTCTCTCATTCCATTCTGTGCATATGAACAGCATTATATGTGCTTATTATAGCACCAGAAAAGCCTAAGCTTGAAGGAATGGCATGCTAATTAATATTACAAATATAGTGGGCCCTTGTTATATGTGGGGAATCCATTCCAGAACCCCAGAACTGGCACGCATACCATTGTAATACTCAGGGGCTTGCCATCTGCATGAGCTCAAGTCTGTGGATGGCAAGCCCGCAGATGGTGCAGGCACACTATAATAATGCTATTTTAGCACCTCCGTTCAAATTATTTACACATAAGGCAGCTGATTGTGTTATTAGTGTAATTTATTAGTGTAATTTAGTCTCAGTGTTTGAGGTTTCACAGATTAAGTTGTGTATATACTGTGTATATACTGTATGTGCCTAAAACTCTAATATCTATTAAAGGCTAGAAAACCTGGAATAAAGCTCTCTGAATGTGTTATATTACAGCTTCCATAATCCTTTAGCATTGGCCATAGTAGCTGTGGTTTCAGAGAGTAGGTCTAACAATTGGAGACCAATTATTCTAGTAGTCTGAGAGGGATATAATCTGCATTTTGAATCTAGACGCATTGTTTGGAATTTAAGCCATTAATGGTGCTTACACTTAATTGGAAGTAAGGTAAGTCTCATTCAAACCATTGTTCAATCATCTTGTTTAGAATTATGATCTGCATTGAGTGGAAAGCAGTAGGACTTCATTGTGCATCGTCGTTATCATTTATTTATGTATTTATTTATTTATTTCCCACCTTCCCCCCATTGAATTTGGGACTCAAGGTCTCTTGTTGTTGTGTGCTTTCAAGTTATTTTAGACTTACGGTGACCCTAAAACAGAGTTTTCTGGAGCTGAATGTGTGTGTGACTTGCCCAGTGGGTTTCCATGGCCAAGTGTAGAATCCCCAGAGTTCTAGTGTAAAATTCAAACCACTACACCATGCTGGCTCTCTCAAGATGGCTTTGAAAAGTTAAAAAAAAACACACCACATAGTTAACTATTCACAAAATACAAAAGTTAAAAAGTGATTGAATTTTGAAAAAAAGGCTTTTAAAAAAAAGAGTTAAAACAAACCATAAAAAGCACAACAAAAAATCCAGCACATTTGGATTTGGGGAAGGCAATTGTGAAGGGATGAGCTGGGCAAGTCTGGTTGGAGCCAGCTAGTCTTAGCTCAGGGAACGGTGGGATAGGAAGTGCGGGCTTCGGAGAAGAAGTGAGAGAAAACTGAAGCTTGGTCTCAGAGGAAAGATGGTATAGTGATAGGGAAAAGATTTCCAAGAGGGAGAGACTGTAATAGAGATTAGATAGTCAACTAGAGAAAAGAACTGACTAGGGTTTTTGGGAACTGTGGATGATTGAGTACTTTGGGGTTTAATGTGTTAGCTGTATGTGTCTTAACAAACTTCCACTCTTGTCAAGTCCAGCAGGATACCACGTTCAGAAAATCAAGTTTCAGTAGTTAAAACCCAGAAAACCTTTATTTAAGAAACTATAGATCCAGTCCAGTGATGTTCATTGTCAGAACTGACCAGCAAGTGTTATAATTGCCTAATTGAACTACACACAATACAATTGCCTAATTAAACTACATACAGTTTCAAATTTAAGGTGGCCTTGATTCATTACAATTAAGAAACACACTTCTCTCTTTCCCATACTTTACTCCCTTTGTTGTTGAGCTCAGTCTTTCACAGAAACAACCTTGAATAGGTTTGGCTCATGCTAGCCTCCCTTCCGAAATTATCTCAGCATCTGGAGATGAGGTCACCATGACCTAGCAATACCAACTTTACTCTATAACCCATCACACATGATCCCTGACATTTTATGGCGGGTAAGTTGCTTATGATACCTACCCTGACACTTGCTCTGGAAGCCAGGGAAGTTTTCAGGAGCTGGTTCCCAGTTGCTTCTAACTTCAAGCACCACAATGAATTCATCTGCTGTTGTGAAATCTCTATAAAGAGAATATATCTCTGCAGAGACCTGGAACAGACAGGATGCATCCACACTGGTGACCCTAAGGAGAACCGATCATGTTTTGTTTTTGTTTTTTTTTGGCAAATTTCTTCAGAGGGGGTTTGCCATTGCCATCTTCTGAGGCTGGGAGAGCGTGGCTTGCCCAAGGTCACCCAGTGGGTTTCCATGGCCGAACTGGTATTCGGGGTGGGGGTGGGGGCGGAATTCTGAAATTTTCCAGTACAGAAATAAACTCCAGCCAACAGCACTGTTGGTTAAATTCATAATGTTTTTTGTTTATTAGTTTAGTTTTAAGAAGGATAGAACAACCACAGAATATTAACCTTCCATGGCTAGTTACCATTAAAACCATACAAACTTTACTTATGTTGTTCCCATACACTAGGTAATTTTGTATTCTCATCTAAAAAAAAAAAAGCCTACTTTTAAAATCACATCTTACAAGTTTTATAACTGAATCCAAAGCAGCCATTGTATATTTGATACAATGGTGTAAGTAAAACTACACTATGTGATTGGATCACCAATGGGCAGTATATAAATAAAATTTATTATTATTATTATTATTATTAACCTCAGTTCATGGCGAACCTATGGATTAAACTTCTCCAAGACCCCTGTCCTCCAACAGCTCTGCTCAGATCTTGTAGGCTCATGCCCATGGCCTCTGATTGAATCCTACCCTCTGGTGTATGGTCTTCTCTCTTTACTGCCCTCTACTTTTCTACTTTCTCTACTTTTGTTGTCTTTTCTAATTATTTCTGCCTTCTCATGATGTGGTCAAAGTATGACAAACTCACTAAGGGCGAAACAGACTGCCCCGAAGGAGCAGCGTTACACTGCCCCTTTGATCGCCAGGTTAGGGCCGCGGCAACCACACACCACACCCCGAACCCTCCAGAGTGCCGAAAAGCTGTCACTGTGTAAAATGTTGGGCAGCTTCCCAGCAGCTTGGGGGCATGCATAGTCTAAATGACATGCCCCCAAGCTGCCAGGAAACCACTGCAAAGGGGCCATCTATTTTGCCCCTTAGTCATCCTGGCTTCCAGGGAGAGCTCAGGCTTAATCTTTTCTAGAATCCGTTTGTTTGTCTTCTTGGCTGTCGATAGTATTATCAGCACTCTTCTTCAGCATCACATCTCAAACGAATTGATTTTCTTTCTATTGGTTTTCTTTACCGTCCACCCCTCACATCCATACGTGGTGCTGGGGAATACAATGGCTCGGATGATCCTCACTTTGGTGTCCAGAGTTACATCTTTACACTTTAGGATCCTGTCCAGTTCCTTCATAGCAGCCTTTCCCATTCTATTCTTCTTCTAATTTCTTAACTGCAGTCTCCATTTTGATCAATATTTGATGAAAGATGCTACATTTCTGGTTGATTGTGGCAGAGCAATCTGACTGACTTTCATTTCATCTGTGAAGTCAATTCAGCAAGTCAGGGTGAAGACCAAACAAAGAGACATAGTAACTGGACTAAAATTGCCCCCCCCCCTCATTAAAGGGGTCTTGGAGGGGCTTTGTGGGGACCCAATTCTTGCATTCTAGCATCCAAGATCTTGAAGAAGATCTAAGGATTGTGGAAGATTCTTTGGGGTAAAGGAGCTGCCATCATCCCATCTTTGCAGCACTCAGGAGTGTGGCACAGCATCGCCACCAACAATTTTAAAGACATTGTAAATTTACTTATTTAGAAAAATAGCTAAAATTTATAACAAGGAAATACAAATTTTTAAAGATGTACCATCTCAGATTTTGAACAAAAAAGAGGAAAGACTATAAATTTCTGACCCAGAACTTGATCAGGAGAGTTATTAAATATAAATGGGAAAGAGTGGAAGGTATATATTTTACATATTAACAAAGAAGTTTATAATTAACACACTAAAGATAACAAAAGAATTTTGGACAAAATATGAGAGACTGGGAAAATAACGCACCTGAAAAAGATACAGAAAATAAGCAAAATAGATAAAGGATGAGAGACAAAGACCAAAAGAATAATGAGAAGAAGGTAAAGAAGAGGGTGAGGAACTTAAAGAGAAGAAAGAAAATCAAGAACAGGAAGAAAAAGAATAAACATGTTTAGAAGAAGAAAGAATTGAAAACAATAGAATATAGTTTCCCTAGACACCCAGCCAGTTACTGGCTGTGCCCCTTGGGAAAGGGATATAAACTGGATGCCTGCTGGGTTGCCAGCACAGAGGAGAGACAAGAAAAGCAGTCACTCCCCACCATTTCAGGACAGAGGTCTGCTACCACCTGCTTGCTGCTGCTAGAGACAAAACAAGGGCAATGTAGGGGAAGTAACCCAAGGATCAGCCATCACAACAGTAATGGTCAGAGGGAGATATGGCAGTGGTGTCACTAGAGGGGTGCAGAGGGTGACACCGCTGCTCCTCACCTACCTTTTGGCAGAAACACCTTCCTTTATGGCATTCACCTGCTTCCCTTTAAAATGCTTTAAGAGATGGTGGGGGTGGGGTGAAGCTCAGTGGGAGGAGGAAGAAGAGGCCCCAGAATTTTAAAAAATGAAACTTTCAAATTTCAAAATTTTAAATTTATTAAAAAAAAATCAAAACATTCTTTTAATTAAAAAACCCCAAACCCATCACATTTTAACCAAATCTTCACTATATATATGTAAATACATTTAGGTTGTGTGTATGATATTGTAATTTGAAGGTCCAATTTTAATTTTGCTAGTTGTTTATGTCACAGCTATCAGCATTACATTCAGTGGTATATGGGAATTATGATTGATGAGTAACACCAGTGCAAAAAAGCATGACTATGAATTCTGTATAGTGTGAAATGGGAGGAGGTCATGGGGGGTGACACCATGAGTTACTGCATTGAGTGACACCAACCTTAGTGACGCCACTGAGATATGGTATGGGGAGTCAGCCTTATTGTTCTGGTACAAGGAAGAGCCACGTGGGGTGTTGTGGATTAGTGGTTAAGATGCCATTTCTGACGATCGGAAGGTTGGCAGTTCGAGGGCCGGGTGCTGCATGACGGGGTGAGTTCCCATCACTAGTCCCAGCTTCTGCCAACCTTGCAGTTCGAAAGCATGTAAATGCAAGTAGATAGATAGTACCACTTCTCAGTGGGAAGGTAAACAGCATTTGGTGCAGTCATGCTGGCTACATGACCACCAGAGTAGTCTTCAGACAACGCTGGCTCTTTGGCCTAGTAATGGAGATGAGCACCACCCCCTACAGTCAGTTACAAGTAGACATTCATGTCAAGGGACTACCTTCTGGCTACTGCTGAGCTGTCCCTCATTTCAAATAGTCTGGATTGTCTTGGCAACAGGCCCCCTGGGCTGAAAATTATCCTGAAAATACCAGATCTGTGAATGAAAAGACATAGTTGATCCAGGACTTGATTCTGGATGAGCATGCTGACCTGGCTTGCACTATGGGGACCTGGCTGGACGAAGCTGGGTGGGGGGTTAATCTCTCCCAGTTTTGTCCACCTGGGTTCTCTGTACAGCAGCAGGCAGAGTGGCAGTGGTCTGTCAGGATCCCATGTTCTTTACCAGGTGCCCTGTCCCACAGGGTCCTGGGTATGAGTGTCTTTACTTAACAGTGGGTGGCTGAGACAGAATAGGGATTCTGAGGGAGTACTGCCACCCCGCTGCACAAGTCTCCCTTCCTGAGCTGGCTGAGTTGGTCTTGGCAGTAGCATTGGAGTCCCCTCGGCTTGTTGTGCCGGGGGACTTCAACATCCATGTGGAGACTACACTGCCAGGAACAGATCAGGACTTCACGTCTGCCATGACAACCATGGAGCTGTCCCAAGTAATATCTGGTGCCACAGGACGCACTCTGGGCTTGGTTTTCTGTTCCGGACAGGATGACAGTGATCTGGGAGTGGAGGAACTCTCTGTAGTTCCGTTGTCATGGACTGATCACTACCTGGTAGGGCTTAGACCAGAGGTCGGCAACCTACGGCCCCCGGGCCGGTTCCGGGCCAGGTCGCTGGACTTACCGGCCTAGGGAGACCCCTGCCGGCGCTGCGCGCTGCCGCACGTTTTCCCCTCCGTCTGGCTGCGCGTGCCGCGACCGCCATTTTGAAGATCAAAATGCCGGCCGCAACGCATTTTGCGCATGCGCAGAAGTACTGCGCATGAGCAAATGAGTCACGGCCGCCATTTTGGAGAACAAAATGGTGGCTGCGAGTGGCCGCGGCGGCAGCATGTGCGGGGGGGTCGCGTGTGGCCGCGGGGGGTGCGATATCCCCCCCCCCCGGCCCAGTGGAAAGAACTTCGGGGGACCGCCCCAGATGGTAAAAAGGTTGCCTACCCCTGGCTTAGACTCACTGGGACTCAGAGCCTCTGCAGGGTGGTCGATTAAGATGGTCCACTCCAGGAACCTTATGGATCAAGATCGATTCCTGATGGCTCTTGGGGAGCTTCCTGTTGCCTCGGCAGGTGAACCTGTCAAAGCCCTGGCTGAATAGGGAATAGGGGAATGGCCAGGGCGGTGGACACGATTGCCTTTAAGTGTCCCCTCCCAAGAAGTGGGGCCAAACGTGCCCCCTGGTTCACCAGGGAACTGGCGGTGATGAAACGAGTGGGACAGAGACTAGAACAATGATGGCAGAAGACTCGGAGCAAGTCGAACATAGGCTAGAGCTCATGGGAAAGCCTATGCCATGGCAATGGTGGCAGTGAAGAAATTATACTTCTCTGCCATCATTGTCTGCACAGTGTCATCGAGTAGATGTTTCAAATGGTCAGGGGCCTTTTAGACTCTGCCCACAAGAAGGAAAGAAAGACCACTCAACAGCTCACTGGGAAGAATTTACAAGACATTTTGCAGACAAAAATCACTCAGCTTCACTCTGACTTGGATGCTGTAGTTGACACAGGTTGTGAATGTAATCTTGGCACCTGGTTATCTTGTATTATTAGAGAAGTTTCAATTTGTGCCGGCTGAGGATGTGGACAAAATCCTTGGAAAAGTGAGGGCCATCACACGCATACTGGGTCCTTGCCCTTCCTGGCTTCTGAAAGCAGCTAGAGGGGACTGGCCAAGTTGGTAAAGGAGTGGTGAATGCCTCACCGCAGCAAGGGAGGCTTTCATCCTGACTAAAGGAGGCAGTGGGGAGGCCATTACTGACACAGACCTCCCTAGATCCCACCATTCCAAATAACTATTGGCCAGTCTCTAATATTCCATTATTGGACAAGGTTCTGGAGCGAGTGGTGTTTTCACAATTTTTTTTTTTTTAATGTGAGCCACCTTGGGTCCCTTCCGGGACAATGCACAATGATGGTGGTGGCACTTTATTGAGGCTGCAGAGAACCCCCTCTGGGCCCCACCCAGGGCTGGGGCTGATGGGATCTGGAGTGTATTCCAAGGAGGCTGACCAAAATGGTAGAGGGTTTGGAAAGAAGAGAGGCTTAGAGAGCTGGGTATGTTCAGCCTGGAGGAGAAGGTTAAGGGGTGATGTGACAGCTCTGTTTAAGTCTCTGAAGGGATGTCATGTTGAGGATGGAGCAATCTTATGTTCTGCTGCCTCCAGAGACAGGAAACTACAGGAAAAGAGATTCCACCTAAACATTAGGAGGAACCTCCTGTCGGACAGTGGAAGACACGCCCTCGGAGTGTCGTGGAATCTCCTTCTTTGGGGGTCTTTAAACAGAGGCTGGATGGCCCTCTGTTGGGAGTGCTTTGATTGTGAGTTCCTGCATGGTAGAATGGGGTTGGACTGGATGACCCTTGGGGTCTCTTCCAACTCTATGATTCTATGTTATGCACAATGCTGGGGGCACTTTATTGAGGCTTCAGAGAACCCTCTCTAGGCTTCTCCCAGGAGGGCTCAGAACTGGGGCTGATGGGAACTGGAGTCCAACAACACTTGGAGAGCTGTGTGGTTTCTTCCAGCCCAGGGCTACCATCGGCAGAGAGAGAATTCAAAGAGACAGCTAGTCTGTAGAATCAGTATGTAGAGAGACCTTGCCGTGCCTTTGAGACTCAGAGAAAGAAAGAAGTTGGCTGCATGAGTTTTGGTAGCCTTCAGTCTCGGTCCTCCGATGCTTTTGGGGGAGTCCCCGCACTCATCCATCCATTCTCCTCCCAAAAGCTCCAAGGCACCCCAACCAACCAAAGGCTACAGCTCCCACCGCCTTTGCCCACCAACTTTGGACCCTCGTTCAAACTGGACTCGGCCCTTCATTTCCTGTGCAGAAAAGATTGGGAATTGGGACTGAGGACCTCACTCATAGAACCATAGAATCATAGAGTTGGAAGAGACCACAAGGGCCATCCAGTCCAACCCCCTGCCATGCAGGAACTCCCAATCAAAGCATCCCCGACAGATGGCCATCCAGCCTCTGCTTAAAGACCTCCAAGGAAGGAGACTCCACTACTCTCCGAGGGAGTGTGTTCCACTCTCGAACCGCCCTTACTGTCAGGAAGTTCCTCCTAATGTTGAGGTGGAATCTCTTTTCTTGCAGCTCGCATCCATTGTTTCGGGTCCTAGTCTCTGGAGCAGCAGAAAACAAGCTTGTTCCCTCCTCAATATGACATCCCTTCAAATATTTAAACACAGCTATCATATCATCTCTTCTCCAGGCTAAACATCCCCAGCTCCCTAAGTCCTTTCTCATAATAGGGCTTGCTTTCCAGGCCCTTCACCATTTTAGTTGCCCTCCTTGGGACACGCTCCAGTTTCTCCACACTCCGCCAAAGGCATCTGAAGAAGCGAAGTGGACTGAATGAAGCCTAGGCAAGCTCCAGCTGCCAACTTCTTCTTCCTTTCATCTCGTCTCAGAGGCGCTACAAAAAGGTCTCTCGACAGACAGAGAGAGACAAGAGAGAGAGAAAGAGAGGGAGGGAGAGGGTAGCCATTGCCGAGCGAAGGGGCTCTTCCTCCTCCTCTTCTCCCTGTGAACCGAGCGGCCACTGCCAGCCCCGGCCTCGCCTTCCTCCTCCTCCTCCTTCCTCCGCAGCAGCAGCAGCCCAGACGCTGGCATTTCCTCTGAGCTCACAACCCAGGAGGAGAGGAGACGACGCCGAGGAGCCCTTGGGAAGGCCGAGGAAGAGGCAGGCCCCTGGACGGTCCTCCACGCCGCCTCCCTCCCTCCCTCCCTCCCTCCGTCGGCCGGAGCCAGAGTCCCGGGAAGGAGCCGGGAAAGCCGTCCACAGAGGGAGGAGCCGGGCTCCCAGGCCTCTCCGGGACCCCCGCGCAGCCGCTCCGGAGGAGAGCAGGAGGGAGGAGGCCGGACGGAGCCCACCGAGACATAAGCCCCCGCCATGGGCTGAAGGCCTTCCCTCCCCCCTCCAGCCCCGAGGGAAGGAGCCCTCCGCCATGCTCCCCGGCCCGGAGCCTCTTCCCAGGGGCCTCAGCGGCGCCGCTGGAGCGCAGGGCCTTCTGTGCGCGCTCAGAGGCACCCTCGCCGCCGACTCGCCGCCGCCTCCGTCGGACCCCGGCCGCGCCCTGCCCGCCTCCGCCTCCGCCTCCGCCTCCGCCTACAGGCTGAACTCGCGCGTCTTCTGGCCCCTGGTGGCCTGCGGCGGCGCGGCGCTGCTCTGCCTCTTGCAGACGCGGACGGGGAAAGCCGTCGGGGCTGCCGCCGTGGGCTCCGGGAGCGCTCCCCCGTCCTCCTCGTCGGTGCTGAAGGCCTCGCTGCTGGTGCTGGTGCTGGTGCTGGGCTTCGCGGGCCTCCGTCTCCGCCGCTGGCTGGAAGGGCGCGCCCAGGACCGAGGGAGCCCCCCTGGACGACAGCCTCCCTCCCTCCGCCGCCTCCTGGAGGCCTTCTACGCGGAGGAGCTGCGGGTCTCCCCGCACGTCCTGGGCCACAGCAAGGCCCACGTCAGCCACGTCGTGGGCGAGGTGGCGCGGGCCGGGAAGGCGGGGGGCCGGCGCCTGGCCTTCCGAGGGGACTTCGTCCCGGTGGGCAGCGCCTACGAGCAGCACAAGACCCGCAGCCCCGACGCCTTCCGCGCCCTGCTCCCGCTCCGACTCCCGGCGGGGCTCCAGCTCCAAGTCCGGCCGCTGCGAGGGGAGGACCGGCCGCCGGGACTCCGGGGCTGCTTCCTCTGCGCCCTCCACGTCCGGCGCCCAGGAGGGGACCTCGGGCCGCTCTGCCTGGAGGAGGGCGTCGGGGCCGAGGCCGGGCTCCGTCTGTCGTCGGCGCTGGTGCTGCGGTGGTTCCAGGGCCGGGTGCAGCGGTGCCTGGACGCCGTCCGCCTCGGCCTCGAGGAGCGCTGCCGCGTGAGGCGCCTTCCCGTCGGCGCGGGCCGCCCGCCGTCCCTCGGCATCGCGCCCCGCTCGGACTACCTCTGCTGCCGGCTCTCGCTGGCCGTCGGGCTCCTGCCGGCCCTCCCGCTGGGCCAGGGCCTCTACCTGACGCCGGCGGCGGCGGCACTGCCGTCGGGGAGGCCCTGCGCCCTGTGGACCCTGGACGTCTCCCGCCCGGAGCAGCGCTTCTGGGGCTGGGCGCGGGAGAGGCTCCCCGAGGGCGCCTGCCACCTCCGCTGCCTCCAGCTCCTGAAGGGCCTCCGCGACGCGGCGTGGGGCGGCTGCGGCCCGGAGGCGCGGCGGGTGCTCTCCTCCTCCGTCCTCAAGACGGCCCTCTTCTGGCTCCTGCTGCGGGGCCCTTGGCGCGGGTGGCGGGAGCGGTGCCTGGCCGAGCGGCTGGCCGAGCTGGTGGCCTTCGTGGCCGGCGCCCTGCGGAGGAGGAGGCTCAGGCACTTCTTCCTGGGCAACCCGGCCCTCCCCGAAGCCCTCGCCCTCCCCAGGAGCCTCAGGCAGGCCGCCCCCGTCAACCTCCTGGCCGACTTCGGCGCAGACACCTTGGACGGGGCGGCCGCCCAGCTCTGCCAGACCTGGAGGCAGGCGCCGGCCCTTTTGGCCAGGAGGCCCGGGAGGAGGAAGAGGAAGGGCCCTCCCTGAAGGCCACCACCCCTGGGACTCCCCTTTTATCCACACCGGACACATAACCCGCTTTGGCACCGCTTGAACTCTACCTGGCCCAAGGCTGTGGGATTCTGGGAGCTGGAGTCTGTTCTTCCAAGTTTTCACCAGTTCTACAAACCATTCCAGTGAAGTGGCTGGACAGAACCTGGGTTAGGTCTCCACTCAGCCATGAAGCCCACATGGGTGTCTTTGGGCCTGTCATAGAATCATAGAACCTTAGAGTTGGAAGAGACCCCAAGGGCCATCCAGTCCAACCCCCTTCTGCCATGCAGGAACTCTCAATCAAAGCATTCCCAACAGATGGCCATCCAACCTCTCTTTAAAGACCTCCAAGGAGGGAGACTCCACCACCCTCCAAAGGCTCCACTCTGGGTCCCACAACAAACTCCAGTTCCCAGAATTCCATAGCCTTGATCCAGAAAAAGTTCAAGCTCCGCTGCGCTCTGAACCCCACAGCAAACACCAATTCTCAGAATTCTATAGCCTTGAGCCAGGATACTTAAAGCAGTGCCAAACTGGGTTATTTTTCCAGTGTGGATGCAGCCTCTCTCTCCCTTTGGGGCCATTACAGCAGAACAGAAGGGCAGGGTATTTACCTGTTGTTGGCCCAAACAGACATGTTAAAGGCCTGAGGGCATTTGGCACCATTCTTTTTCTTTTAAAAGCACAACGTGTGTGTGTGTGTGTGTGTGTGTGTGTAAGGGGCAATTGAACCTTTCTTCCCTCTCCTCCTGCAACTGGGATCCACTTTTGCATCACCCTAGCTCAGTGTTTGCCAAACTTTGGCCTTCCAGATGTTTTGGGCTTCATCTCCCAAAATTCCTAAATGTGGAATTGCTAAGACGGCTGAGAAATGGAGTAGAAAACATTTGGAGGACCAGGGTTTGGGAACTACTGCTCTAGCTCCATATAAAAGGGGGCATTGTAAAGTTTTAATTATCACCCTTAAAAAAAGAAGGCTGCAGATTGCGCCTTAAACCGCTCTTCCACTTCATGAATGACGTCATTTGGGTTGTCAGAGCGGTGACCCCGCAACGGATTTTTCATTTCTGGGAACAAGAAAAAGTTACTTGGTGCGAGGTCAGGAGAATAAGGCGGATGTTGCAAGATCTCAAAGCCACATTAACTGCAACTTGAGATGAGTGAGTGGTGCATTGCCAGCTAGGAGACAAATGCCTCCGGAGAGCATACCATGGTGTTGCTTTTTTAGAGCATCTCGCAACTTGTCTAGAAGATGGCTGTAGTATGTGCCAGTGATGGTTTATCCCTTTGCAAGGTCATCTGTGAGAATGACTCCACGACAGTCCCAAAAAACTGAGAGCATGACCTTCCCTGCTGACTTTTGCAACTTTTTGTGGGGAGGGGGAAAGGTATGCTTCCACTTCATGCTCATAGTTTTGGTCTCTGGATCATACTGATAGATCCATGATTCATCCATGGTTACCAGACGACTAAAAATATCCTCTTCACCCTGTTCCAACAGCGTCAACATCTGTCACACTGTGTTTGTTTCTGGAAAGGGGTTAGCAAACGTGGAACCCAGTGTGCAGACCCCTTAGACATGTGCAGTTCGTCATGAATCATTTTCCACACTGTACCATAACTGAGACCAGTTTAATTCATGATCATTTGGATGATTGCTTATCTGTCTTCCAAGATTAAACACTCTGCTTTCTTCGCTGTGGCTGCATCGTCCGTCAGTGATGTCTTCCAGGTCTTGGCTCATCTGTGAGGGACATGTGACCAGTTTGGAAATCCCTTTTTTACCTCACAATAGTGTCATAAGATGGGCAATCATTTCCATAAACTACCATCGTCTCATCCTGAATTTGCCAAGCTCCATTACGCTTCAAATGCAGGAACTTTACCACGCTGCGAGCCTCAATCTTCTCCATCATACACTTCAGTTACTTCTACCACCTGTAACAAAAAGAAAAGACAGAAAGAGCTGATTTTCCTAAACATCATGCACTTAGAGACCAATGATGACACTGACAAAATTTCATCAATATACCATAAAAAACCTCTGGGTGATAATTATTACTTTACGATACCCCCTTGTAGCAATAGCAAGTACAGTCGTCCCTCCACACTTGTGGATTTGACTTTTGAGGATTTGATTATTCACAGATTGTATTAGTATGTTCTCTTTAGGAATCTCTAGGTCCTCTGGCGCAACTCTATGGTCAGTCAACCTGAACCGTAATTCGCACTGAGATTCCTAGAGAGAACGCTCTGCTAGGCATTTGTAGCTCCTCCAGTGCAATTCTATGGTTAGTGTCTGGCAGATGTTGACCACAGACTTGCACTGGAGGACCTAGAGCAGGGGTAGGCAACCTTTCCCCTTTAAGGGCCGAGGGACTTCAGCTCCCAGAATCCCAGGAGCTATTGGACAACATGGGACTATTGGCCAACATGGCTGAGGCTTCTGGGAGCTGAAGTCCCTTGGCCCTTAAAGGGGAAAGGTTGCCTACCCCTGACCTAGAGAGATGTTCTCTCAGGTAAAAACATAGTGTTTTTGTTATTTGCAATTTCCCCACTTTCACGGGGGTCCTGTGCCCCTAACCCAACTGAATGTGGAGGGATCACTGTATATTTCTATACCGCTTACCAGTGAACTAGCACTCCCTAAGTGGTTTACAATCTCGACACCAATTGCCTCCAACAAGCTGGGGACTCATTTTACCAACCTACGAAAGGATGGAAGCCTCAGTGGATCTTGGAGCCCTTCTCTAGGATGGAACTTAGAACATTGTGGATGCAGGATCAGCATTTAACTACTGCACCACCAGGGCTCCCTAAAGCCTGGCCATGAGTCCTGGTTGCCCAACCTTGACCTTGACCTAGCTCCAACCACACACCCCAAAAACCACTGTTTACTATGAATGGAAAAATCCTTTTGGTACCAATAGCAATAACAGATTCTAGGGTGGGGGTGAGTTTTGTCAAGAGCTTTGGTTGGGATGGCTAGCCCCTTTTAATTTCCTGACCTCACAAAATTCCCAAATGCACTAAAAATGACAATACACTTAACATATTGTGTAGTTTAGCCTTTAGGTACCATTCTTACCCATCATTTAGACAGGGGTAGGCAACCTTTCCCCTTTAAGGGCCGAGGGACTTCAGCTCCCAGAAGCCTCAGCCATATTGGCCAATAGTCCCATGTTGGCCAATAGCTCCTGGGATTCTGGGAGCTGAAGCCCCTCGGCCCTTAAAGGGGAAAGGTTGCCTACCCCTGGACTAAGGGGCTAACTGGGGAACTAGTGACACTCTTGAGGTTATTGGCCTCTGGCTTCCATCAACCACATCCAATATGACCTATGGTCAGGGATGAAGGGAGTCAATCCAGCAAGATCTGGAGGACGGCTAGTTCCCTAGCCTTGATATGGTGAAAGCCACACTGCACCATGCTTTCTTATTAATGATTTTTGATACAGAGCCTTATTGCATTACAAAAGTAAGAAGCGAGGCAGTGAAATAGAAGTGGCTTTCTGTTCACATGTCTGCATTCCCTTCAAACACGTCCAATCTATTTCCGATGAAGACAATCAAATGCGTGCCTTTTGTCCTGTTGGATAAATCTGTTTCTCAAAAGCCATGCTTTTACAGTTCTCTCCCTTTGGAGAGAGAAGTATTGCAAAGTCATGGGGGGGAGGTAAGCAAAAAGCTGCTTCTATCTCACCTCCTCTCATCTTATTCTCCTAGTTAACTTTTGGCTTATAGTTTTAATGCACTGCTTTCTACATCCAGGAGCTAGTAGCACTTATTTCACCCTGATTGTGTTGCAGCCGATGTCTCAAAAGATTGTGGCATGTCAACTAGGAAATGCATGGTCCCATTTAGTTGGTGCTTTTTGTCACATCAGAAATGAATGTGAAAGTTGGCCTTAAATACATGAATCTGCACTATTTAACAGCCAGAGAGAGCAACCTGTGGACTTGCAAATGTTGTACTCAAGCTCTCATCGTCTATTATCGCTCTGCTTTCTTAACCCTAATCAAGTCGTGACAAAACCAAAGAAAACACTATGCCTCACCGCCTTAGCTGAAACAGTTTCTCAGGAATGAGCAGTTAATTTCTTCTGTCTCAAGGTGGGAAACCACTGGCAGAACTTCTCATTTAACTTTTAGGAGTTGATATACATCCCCTTTTTGTGATGGTGTGGTGCTTGGAAGTCACTTGGGCTTTGCATTCTCATATCAGCAAATTGTGCCATACTTCAAGTGGGAAATTCATGGAGGAGAACTGTGGAAGTTGCAGAACAAGGAAAAGCTACTTGTTTGTACATAACAGGGATGACAAATAGTAGTAAGGATAGGGAACAATTTTCTGCCTCTGAGGGCCACATGGACTGCCAAGAAATAAAACCAGAAGGAGCCAGACCTCCACTTCCGGTTCTGGTGAAATTGATATTTTTCTCCAATGTTAAACAGTGAGGAAGGCCCTGCCACATTTTAAAAAGGTAAATTGCCATTCCTGGAGTCTTCCAAGAGAGGCCCTTTATCCTATGGTGGCTGGAAGATTCAGGGAGTGGTAGTCCCCAAAGGTAACTCTCAAACACTTGTGAAATTGTATGGAGTAGACTCGCTATGTAAATTTCCCATTGTAAGGGGATGTCAGCAACACTCAAAATAATCAGACCTGTTCTTGGCCTCGTCTTTGCTTACAGCTGGTGGGACCTTTCATCACCAATGCAGATAAAGCATTTGCAAGTTACCCCTGAGGCTATTTTTAGGGACAATTTGATGGTGTGCAAAATCATGGTCTCGGCCTGTGACATATATGGTTGGTGTGACCACAAACACATTTCCTCCACCACCTCCCAGCCAAATTGGAAATTAAAGCAACTGAGCATCATGTGATTTGGCTTTTAACCCAAGGACTTGGAGTGTTCTTCTAATTATGGGGCACATGATGAGAATGCTAAAGATGGAACGCAGGAATGAATGGTGAAAGTGATGAGATGAGAAATGGGCAACTTTTATTTTCCCAGAAGGCATTCTCCCCATCGAAATGCATTCAGAGCAATGCTCAGTTTAGGGGCATAAATACAAATGCATATTTTGAGACCAAAAATGCTAGCACTTTATTTTCATAAATATATTTATTTTAAATTTAGTGTGTAGGCTGTGTTAAATGTGTTAAATGCTTTCTCTGAAGTACTAAGCAATAATTTTAATAGAAAAAAATAGAAAAAAAATAGAAGTGGATGTTCCAATTTGTAATCTTCTCCAATGCCCACCAAAGGAGATTGATCCAAACCAATTACTTAAGAGGTACTGTACTGACAAACCTAAAGAAGTTGATTTATGGGCTGCATTATGAAAAGCCATTCTCTCCGGTGAGTAATTGAGAAAGATTCCATTTCAAAAAGAAAAGGCTTGTGTAAAGCTTCATGGTAAAACAAACTTCCTGTGTTGATTATTCTAGCGAATCTCCTGGCAGTTGGCCATCGTGGAGTTCCCAGATTAGTCAACTGAGGTTTGAGCTTTCTCTTAAAGTACAAAAGGTTCCATACCAAAGATGCAGAAAGATTCTGAATATCCCAGTCCAATATATGCTTTATGGGGATATACATCTGCCTTAGCACAATGGGACTTATTCCCAAGCAAGCATACATAGGAGTGGGACCTAGAGTACTGCAGAGATATTTTGAAGTAAAAATAAAGGCTTCTATTTTAAAAGCACAAAATGTTTACATTTCTGCAGGACAGGGATGGGGACCGTGTGGCCTTCCAGTTGTTGCTGGATATGATTCCACAACATTGACCATGCTGGCTAGGATTGCTGGAGGTTGCTGTCCAGTAACATCTGCAGAGGCACACACTTTCCATGCCTGATGTACAACTTGGTACAAATTCATTTTGCAGCTGAAAGACATTGAGATCAAAGTTTGGCACCTGTAGATGTGTGAGACAAGTTCTCTGGGTACAGTCAGTTTTAACATGAACTTTACATCAAGTGCATATCTGTGCACCTTGTGATGGTTGTTTTAAACCAGGGGTCGGCAAGGTTTATTTACCTGGGGCCGGTCACTGGTCCCCAGGTCTTCCGCTGGGCCGGGGGGGAATGGCGGCGCGGGCGCTCATGTGCAGGCACACAGCCCCCGCCAATCCCCGTTTCCGTGGCCGCCATTTTGTTTGCCAAAATGGACGCGCGTGGTGGCGGCATAGCGGCACGCGTGGCAGCAGCGGGGGTCAGCAGCGGTGGCAGTGGGGGTCGGTGGGGGCCAGTCAGTGGGGGTTGGTGGGCCGGGTGTGGCCTGCGGGCCGTAGGTTGCCGACCCCTGTTTTAAACTTTCCTGTTTATATAGCACTGGTGTCAGCACTCGTGTTTGTGGTGCTGGGCTACAAAAGAAATTAAGGGAGGTGGCTTCACCAGTCATCATTGGTTACCTTGGCAGCTGCTCCAGGATGCCAAAAATTCTGTGATGCATGTTCTAAGATATTACAATTTGATTTTGTGATCTTGGTTGATGGTACTTCAGAAGCATTGTTGGAAATGTAAAACATGGTAAATTCAGTGTTTTTAAAAGTTAGTTTTTTGGATGATGTGCCCACTGGCCATGCTGACTGAGAGATTCTGGGAGTTGTAGTTCCAAAAGTAACTTTAACAAGCTCTGTTTAGACCCAGCTGCCTAGATTGTTTGTGGTGCTGGGCTGCAAAAGAAATTAAGAGAGGTGGCTTCAGCAGGCATCTCAGGACGTTATCACACGGGGTCTAAAGCAGCCCCACCCCTTCGCCATCGCTGCATCATTCCGGTTCCTTTGCCTCCGTGATCAGACGACGTCACGGCAAACCCCGCCCATCCCTGCATCATCCTTGCGCCATCGCTGCATCATTCCGGTTCCTTTGCCTCCGTGATCAGACGACGTCGCGGCAAACCCCACCCATCCCTGCATCATCCTTGCGCCATCGCTGCATCATTCCGGTTCCTTTGCCTCCGTGATCAGACGACGTCGCGGCAAACCCCGCCCATCCCTGCATCATCCTTGCGCCATCGCTGCATCATTCCGGTTCCTTTGCCTCTGTGATCAGATGATGTCGCGGCAAACCCCACCCATCCCTGCATCATCCTTGCGCCATCGCTGCATCATTCCGGTTCCTTTGCCTCCGTGATCAGACGACGTCGCGGAAAACCCCGCCCATCCCTGCATCATCCTTGCGCCATCGCTGCATCATTCCAGCTCTTTTGAATTCCTCTTTCAAAGAGGAATTACGGCCTGCGCGACCAGAATCATTCCGGTATGGCTCTGGATTGATTCCTTGCCGCTTTTCTTGCCGCTAGTGTGATAACGTCCATAGGTTACCTTGGCAGCTTCTCCAGGATGCCTGGTATTGCTGCCAGCCATGACACATTGTTCACATAAAGGCAGGCAGGGGAAAAGTAAGCCAGCACCCTAAAATAGTGCCAAGTTAACAGCTTAACTGAAGGCTGTTTCCCCCACCCCATGCTTCATTATGTTAATCTAATGTTGGTTTTTCTAAAATGAAGTCCTGCTCTTTGATCTGAGGCTTCTGTGGAGTAGCATGTTTCTTTTACCAAAAGCAGCCCTTGTGTGAAGTTGAAAATGCCTTTGTACAAGTTCAATTCTAGTTAAGCAACTATGTTTCTTGTTTACATTACTTGTTTTTGTTTGTCTTATATTCAGCATTTGTTGCTAAAATAATAATAATAATAATAATAATAATAATAATAATAATAGTTGTTTTGTTGTTCTTGTTGTTGTGTGCCTTCAAGACATTTCCCAAGGTGAACCTATTACGGGGTTTTCTTGGCAGCTTCTTTCAGAGGCTTTTAGTCCATCCTGGGAGAACCTAAAAGAAGCACCAGCCCTCTCTACTATCTGCTGTGCTGCTCCTGGCCTTTTTTGAATGCTTGGTCAGGAAAACAGCAGCATTCTTTGGCATCATTTTCCTTTCCCTCATTCTTTACATCCTTTGTTGCATGCCCCCTAAATTTTACCCTCAACTTATACTTGAGGTCAATTTATAGTCGAGTATATACGGTACTTACGTATAAGTCTAGAAATTTTAGTAAAAAATTGATCTCAAAACCTTGGATTGACTTATCCACGGGTTTGTAAGTACTGTACTTCTAAGTCATGTAAAAAAAGGGAAATACCCCCTGGTGAAATGCAAGCGTTCAATCTCTCTTGAAAGCACTGACCTACTCTTTCATCCATCCAGCCTTAAGTATGAGCACAAAGAGTTATGCCTGCTGGAATTTTGTAAGTTCTTTAGCATTGTTTTCTATTGTCTCATCCTTTTGATCCTTTGTTACATGCCCCTAAACCTGCCCTCGACTTATACATGAGGTCAACTTATAGTTGAATATATATGGTATATGGCCAAGCCAGGATTCACACCCTGGTCTCCAGAGTCATAGTCCAACATTCAAACTACTACACTTAGGTGGGGTGCGGGCAGGCGGCTCTGGGCCGCCCTGGGAAGCGGTGGATCGGGGCCATGGCTACCCCACGCTGTGGCCCTGATCCTCCCTTTTGCCACCCTGAAAAGAGCAGCAAAATGCCACACCTTTTAGGGGTGTCAAAAAGGTACCCTAAGTGCTGGTGTGCGGCTCTTCTTTGCCCTTTCCGGCGCAGTGAGTCAGGATGGCGTCAGCATGGGATTGGGGCGCTTGGCGTGCGGCTGCCCCACTCCGTCTCTGCCTCCAGGCCGGCCCTTTGGGCCAGTCTGCAGAGGCCCTCAGCTGGCTTTCAATAGTAGTAGTAGTAGTAGTAGTATGCCATGAACTTTACTTTTAAAAGAATATCATGATAGCAAAAATATTGCCATTTCAAGTTGCATCAAGAAATGTGGTTGTGAGTTGAATGTGTTGGAAATGGTCATCTAACTTTGCAAAAGAAAAGTCCCAAGTGAAGAAGTTGGGAAAGAAGTTGAGTCTTTTTTAGCTGTTTGGAAAGGAATGCATTAGAATAAAGAGGAGGAGAAGCAGCAAGGAAAATGGCCATGTATGTTGGAGGGAAAGTATTTGTTGGGTTTTTTAAAAAGTGTTTTGGGGTGATTCTCATTAGATCTGAAAGCAGCAATCATGTTTATTTTAGACCGGGGTAGTGAACCTCAGTCTTTGTGCTGAATATGGCCTTCCTGGGTCCCCCCCCCCCATTCCTCCATACCATCATCTGATGTTTTCTCAGATATTGTATGGCTTTTACGGTCAGTACAATATATGGACTTCAGAAGTTCTCCGAAACTGAATCTTACCCTTGGGCTGAAAAAGGTTTTTCACCCCTGACTGAAGACCAAGTCCAAGAAGAATTCTAAGCTGCATCAATAGAAGTCTAGTGTCTAGATCAAGGGACGTAATAGTGCCACTCTGTTCTGCTTTGGTCAGGCCTCACCTGGAATACTGTGTCCAGTTCTGGTCACCACAATTCAAAAAGGATGTGGGCACGCTGGAGTGTGTCCAGAGGAGGGGGACCATGCCCTATGAGGAAACCATGCCCTATGAGGAATGACTTAAGGAACTAGGTATGTTTAGCCTGGAGAAGAGATGGTTGAGAGGTGAGATGATAGCCCTGTTTAAATATTTGAAGGTGTCATGTTGAGGATGGAGCAAGCTTGTTTTCTGCTGCTCCAGAGAATAGGGCTGGAACAATGAATGCCAGCTACAGGAAAAGAGATTCTACCTCAACATTAGGAGGAACTTCTTGACAGTAAGAGCTGTTTGACACAAACACACTCCCTCAGAGAGTGGTGGAGTCTCCTTTGGAGGTTTTTAAGTAGAGGCTGCATGGCCATCTGTTGGGGGTACTTTGATTGGAGTTCCTGCATGGCAGGGGATTGGATTGGATGGCCCTTGTGGTCTCTTCCAATTCTATGGAGTTTATCACACGTGGACTATATGTACCTCCATCCCGATAATGATTAAAGTGTCCACAACTTGCAAAAGCATGCAATGCACGAATGATTTTCACATGCAGAACATAATAACGTGCTAGAAGCTCATTATTAAAGCAGGAAAGAGAGTAGAACACTCATTTGGTTTTCACACAGAATGTCTGTAAATCCTGATAATGGTTTGGGAATCACTTTTTTTGCATGTGCATACAGAATAAGCTGCGTCACCAGAAATCACCCAGAGAAATGAATTATTTTATTTACACAATTTTCTTTTTTTTTTAAAATTAAAAATTGCATTGATTTAAAACATAAAAAAGAAACATAAAACACATAAAGCACATAACAAACATACCCCCCCAACCCCACCTAACCACATAAAACGACTAACAAAAAACATTGCTCCAGACATAGATGACTTCCCATTCCCAATCTCTGATTTGAGGTTATTCTTTATTTGGTCTTCCCGTCAGTTTTGAGTATATATCATAACCAATAAGAGGGTAAGCTATGATAAACCTAAGCGTCAATTATATAATATTGATATATAACCGTTAACCTTCTATACCTCGTAGATATAACTTCTCCACTAATTACCTCCCTTAAGAAGGGTAGGATTGTCTTACATATTGGTATCCTCTCTGCATTATACTTTACAAGCTTAATTTTCCAAACCTAATGTCCAATTTTGCCCCCATTCTTGTTTTAAGAATACAATAAATGGTTTCCATATATTCTCAAAGTCTTCCTCTGGTTTCTTCTGTATTAGTTGGGTCAATTTGTCACTTTCCATTGGATCATACACTTTCAATAACCAGTCCTTTATCTCCGGTATTGTTTTCTCTTTCCATTTAGAAGCATAGATGATTCTTGCCGCTGTCGACATATAAAAAATAAGAGGGCCATATTTACACTCAATAATTTCCTCTTGATTAATACTTAAAAGATATCTCACCGGATCTTTCTTTAATTTAATGTTTAATATCTTTTCTAGTGTCTCGTGGATTTCATCCCAAAACTTCCTTGCAATCATACAATTCCACCACATATGGTAGAACGTGCCAAGTTCTTTCCCACATTTCCAACAACTATTATTCTCCGATTTGTATATTTTTGCCAGCTTAAAAGGGGTGAGGTACCACCGATATAGCATTTTATAAAAAAATTATTTTAGATAATAGCATTGCGTATATTTTAATCTTTCCCCCCAAATTTTCTCCCATTGTTCTAAGGTTATAGTGTGCCCAATATCCTGGGCCTATCTTATCATTTGGGGCTTTATCACCTCATCTTCCATTTCAAATGACAATAATAGTTTTTAAAATGTCCTGATCCTATGATTTTCTTCTGATTTAACTATCTTTTCCAATCTCAAGGCTGCTTCCTGAATCCTATTGAACTTTTTATCTAAGCCAAAAAAAATTTTTATTTGAAAGTATATGAACCACATGCAATTTAGTCCTTCATTTTTTAATTGATCTAATGATTTTAGTTCCATTTTCTTTCCTTGTAGTAGGTCCTCGTATGTTACCCATTTTGAGTCATTTAGTTTTGTTCTATTTAGAAATGCTTTATTTATTGAGGCCCACTTAGGTACTCCTTTACATAATCTCGGTTTAAATTTTGACCAAACCCGCAATAGGGATTTTCTAATACAGTGATCATTAAAGCCCTTATCCACTGTTAGTTTTTCATAAAACAAATATACATGCCAGCCAAGTCTGATACCACTGCCTTCCAATTGTAGTAGTCTTTCATTTTCTAATTTCAACCAATCTATAATCCAATTCATCGAACAGGCATAATAATAAATTTTTAAATTTGGCAGTGCTAGGCCTCCCCTGCTTATCTTGTCTTGGAGTAATTTAAATTTAACTCTAGTTTTTTTTCCCCTGACCATAAAAATTTTGAAATACCCCTGTGCCATGTTTTGAAGGGTTTATTGTTCGTAATTATTGGTAGGTTTTGAAATAAAAAAAATCATTTTTGGCAGGATAGTCATTTTAATCTTTGATATTTTCCCCATCCATGAAAGACCTATATTATCCCATTTTTAAAAGTCTTTTTAAATATCTTTCCATTTTGCTTCATAGTTGTTTTTAAATAAGTCTAAGTTCTTTGTGGTAATTTTGATTCCTAGATAATTTGTTTTCTTTACTATCTGAAAACTAGTCTTTCCTCTAATTAGCTCTTTCTCTTCCTCTGGTAAGTTCATTAATAACATTGCCATTTTGTTTTTATTTATAGATAAACCTGAAGTTAGGCCAAATTTCTGAATTGTTTCCATGAGAGCCTCGATATTGTCAGATGTGTTTGTTAATGATATTACTAGGTCATCCCCGAAGGCCTGTACCTTAAATTCTGATTTTTTTAAAATCTTAATTCCCTCAATTTTTGAGTTTTCTCTAATCACATTGTTTAATATTTCTAGAGTAGTTATAAAAAGCAGGGGTGACAAGGGGCACAATTTTCTTTATAAAAAATATACTGTACTATCCCTTACTTTCTAAGAAATGATATCCATCCTAAGTAAAAAGAGCAAAACGTTGTCCTACGAAGTAGGAAAGGTAGAAAAACAGCATAAAAGTCTGCGTCTTTCTCAGCAACCGGTGTCCCTGCCTTCCCTCAGCAGCTGTGCCTTTAAGAGCCCTGGCTAATGAGGAAGGGCAAGGGAAAAGAGAGGGAGAAGCAAGCTTTTTCTCTGTGTCCCTGCCTTTGCCTCAGCAACGGTTCCTTTAAGAGCCCTGGCTTCTCGCCCCAAAGAACCATGGGAAATCTGTCAACAAGTACAGAAACAGGGAGAATCCTGCAAATGGCTTTCACACTAGAGCAATTGGGAAAAAAAAATTTGTGAATGAAACAGAAATGAATTTATGGTATTTTCCCAAAAATGCCTGTTTGCTGGTTCATGTCACTTTCCTGTCGGACTCCAAATAGTTTGCCCACAACGTTGTGTGAAAACCATTTGCTCAATTACACCTAATATGCTGGGTAACTTCCAGTTTTCCCTGTGTGATAAGCTCCTATGATCCTATGTAGTGGAAAGGGAGAAGTGCAGTGTTACCTAAGCAGTTTTCAGATAGGACAGGTTTATGATCTCCAGGAAATGGCTGAATTCAGCAGACTACGGGGGGATGCAGACCAGGGCGTCGGGGATGCCCTGGTCCAGAACGCTGCAGGACCGCGGCAGCCGGACCGCGGCGCTCCTGCGGCGACCCTAAAAGGAGCAGCAAATTGCTGCTCCTTTTACAAGACAGGGAAAGTACGCCCTAAACGCGTAGGGCGCACTTTCCCTGACTTATACTCCGCAGTGCGTCCGGTCGCTGCGGAGGGAGGTCATCCCCGGAGCGCCATCCGTCTGGAGGGCTGGAAGCTCCGAGGACGACCTCAGGAAGAGGAAGGGACGCCGCGCGTGCAGCTGCCCCTCTTCTTCCGGGTCTCGGAGACGGCCCTATTAGCCGTCTGCCGAGGCCCTACATAGTAGAATTTTGGCTTCCAGAAAAGTATGGATCCTTGAAGACTTAAGCATATAGAAATCAGTAGCATCACAAGGGGTGTGTGTGGGGTGCGTCCCACACTGGGTGACACCCCAAAAGAGGAGTGACACCTAGTCAGGCCTCCTCCTGCACTCCTCTCTGCCATCGCGAGTAGAATGACACGGAAGTACAGAGAGGACCAGACCCCCATTCCACCTCACTTCCTCCATATCACCCTACTCACGAGTAGGACAATGTGGAGTCACTGAAGCAGAGGGCTGGGTGCACCACCCCCTGAAGCTCTGCCCCCCCAGGTGACACCCAGGCAGGGATATCATTGATTGAAACATGCATTTTAAGGCGTATTAGGCCACACACCAAATTTTACTTTGATGGGCCACACAGATTCTTGTCCTTGCTATTGTTGCTTTTAAAATATGGCTTATTTTTCTTTAGATTCAACTGAATCAGTGACTCATCCTTCAGTCTTTGCAGAAATTAATCACTAGGTGTTATGCTGTACATAGAAGGCTTTAAAAGCTGCATGTTGGAGGGCTTGTTTGTTCAACAATATTGTCTAATAAAATCCATTGAAACTGAAGAGTTGGACAATGAAGTACATTGTTTGATGCTGCTCTATGGCTTCTTCATCTCTTTTATGTATCATGTTTTTCTGAAAGCACTATAATGGGAGGTAGGCTTTGCTTTCCTAGCCTCTGAGAGATATCAAATGCATTTAGCTCTGTACATTTACATAGGAGTAAGCTCCACTGAATACAATAGGCTTTTAGAAAAGTATCACACTGCATGCAAAGATGTCAGTTTCTTGAACATCTGTGGTGAACAATTATTGCCTTCAGGTGACCAAGTGCGAAAGCTTTACAAAAATTGCTTCTTACTAATACCCATGTTCCAACACAGATGATCCATGTAGACAGTAATAACATTTGTGAATTTATTTGTACAATCAGTTCCACGTTTGTGGTACAGATGCTCTCCTTGATACAGTTTTCTCATAGAATTGCTTGGCACAGGAGAGTTGCTATATCTTTAGAAGTTTCAGAGATCTAGTCAAAGAAATATTTTTTGTGCAATTCCAAAAGGTCAAAGAGTTGAACCTACCACCATTACTCATACATATAGCAAAGTTTCTTAACTGAGAACATTTAAGGTTGGTTTCACCCCCCCCCCCCCGTTCCTCTTTCACCTTTGATTTTCACTGCAAATCAATGCTAACTAAACAGTATGAACTTTATCTTTGCAGTGGACAGTTGTGGTATGATAATTGTTACTGATTATTGATCAGATCAAAGATTCTTTTTGTATGCTCAAACATATACCAAAAAGGGAAGCATGATTCAGTTGCTCTTTCTGTAAATATAATGTCATGGTCAAAATGGCTCAAAAAAGTTTCCTGTTGAGATATGACTGTGTGAAAACAGGAAGAGGAATTTGTGCTTCCTATGAGTTTCTAAGGTTTTTTTCCCCTTCTGGAAGATGGAAAGCACTTTGTGGATTCATTAGTTCAGCCTAGTCACCAGAGATGAGCAAGAATCCCATGGAGACCAGTGAACAAGCCAGCAGAAGAGGACAAGAATGCACTGTTCCTCCTCTGCACCGGAGCTTAGAAACATTACTTTTTCAGAGTATAACCCAGCCAAAAAGGCCACTGGCCATGCTTGCTGGGGTATTCTGGAAACTATTGTCCAAAGAAGGATTTTTTTCTAACTTCTGCTCTGTACCTAACATAGGAGTTTATCACATGGGAGGATCCCATGCAAAAACTGGATTTAAAGTGAAAACAACCCGCAAAAGCAGGCTGTTTTTCATACGACGTTGGCGTCAAGGAGAAATAATGTGACATTAATCTGAACGGAAAGTCACCAAAACCCACTCCTTTTTACTTTTGGGAACTTCCAAAAGCAAAAAGGAGCAGGTTTGGGCGACTTTCCGTTCAGGTTAATGTTGCGTTATTTCTCATTTACACAAACACGACTGAAAAACAACGCACTTTTGTGGGGGTTTCCTCCTGATTTTTAAATCCCATTTCTGCCATGGGATTTAAGCAATTTGCCTCCATGTGATAAAGTCCATAGAAATAAAGCATGCTACTTCAGGAAGGACAATATTAACTGCCCTTCCTCTGTCAGCAGGTTGGTATGGGGCAGGGTAGGCTAGTTAATTTTGTAGTCTTTATTTATAAGGTTGATCTGTTTTTTTAAACAGGAGTGGCAACTTATCTATAAGATACTCAATAAGTTTCTAAATGTTATTATTTTCCTTGTTTCTTGTTTGCACTTCAATTGTTTCCATTGTGAAAGGAGGAACTGATTTGAAACTTGTCCCTAATAATAAACAGCTGTTTTAAGACTATTTTGACTGTTTTGAGTTTATTTCATATGCTGAGAGAGCACTGTTCAGTATGGTGTACATGCTTCTCACATGACATTTTCTGGAATGGGCCCTTTGAAATAAAAGATATACAAGAGCCTAATTAGAATCATAGGCAGCATCTGCACTGCAAAAATAATCCAGTTTGACACCACTTTAACTGCCATGGCTCAGTGCTAGGAAATCCTGGAAATTGTCGTTTACTGTGACACCAGAACTCTCTGACAGAAAATGCTAAATGTCTCACAAAATTACAATTCCTAGAATTCCACAGTGTTGAGCCATGGCAGTTAAAGTGGTGTCAAACTGGATTATTTATGCAGTGCGAACAGCCCCCCAGAGTTGAAAGATACCTCAAGAGCCATCCAGTCCACCTCTTTGCCATGCAGGAATACACAATCAAAGCACTCCCAAGAGATGGCCATCCAGCCTCTGTTTAAAAACCTCCAAAGAAGGCGACTCCATCACACTTGGAAGGAACGTGTTCCACTGACAAACTGCTTACTGTCAGTACATTCCTCTTAATGTTTAGGTGGAATCTTTTTTCCTGTAGTTTGAACCCACTGCTCTGGGTCCTATTCTCTGGAGCAGCAGAAAACAAGCTTGCTCCATCTTCAGTATCACATCCCTTCACATATTTTAACAGGGCTATCATATCACTTCTCAACCATCTCTTCTCCAGGCTTAATATACCCAGTTCTCCAAGTCGCTCCTCATAGGGCATGGTTTCCATACTTTTCACCATTTTGGTCACCCTCCTCTGGAAGTATGTAAAGGATGAAATCCTAAGTTTTGCACTTTAGTAGCTTGTGCATGCAAAATGTCATGTTTAATCCTTGGCATCTCAAGTTTAAAAAGATCAAGTTGTGGGTGGCAGTCGACAGTTGCTGGTCAGAGGAAACATTATGGACAAATGGTCCATTCCTGGTTTGTGGCAACTTCTTGAGTATTGCGAAAGATGAAATTTGTGACATAAAGGGAAAGAATAGCAGCACTAGGCAGCACCTTCGACTGTGCACAATTTAAAGGCCAGGCATCATTGGCTATTTTCAAGGCCAGGGGTTAACTGGAATCAAGTGAGCCAGCATTAATGTGAAGTTGTAGGCTTTCACGTCAGGCATCCATGGGTTTTTTGTGGGTTTTTCGGGCTGTGAGATAGATATAGGATGGGGGACACCTGGCTTAACAAGATTACATGTGAAAGGATATAGGAGTCCAAGTAGACCACTGGTTGAACATAAGTCAACAATGTGATATGGCAGCTAAAAAAGCCAATATGATTCTAGGTTGCATCAATAGAAGTACAGTGTCTAGATCAAGGGAAGTAATAATGCCACTCTATTGTGCTTTGGTCACCTGAAATACTTTGTCCAGTTCTGGGCACCACAATTCAAAAAAGATGTTGGGAAGCTGGAGCATGTCCAGAGGAAGGCAACCAAAATGGTGAAGGGTCTGGGAACCATGCCCTATGAGAACTTAAGGAGCTGGGTATGTTTAGCCTAGACTGTAGGAAAAGGAAGAATAAGGAAATGGTAAGGCCATTGCATTTTAAAGATGGCAACATGCTAATGGGGACAAAGAAAAGGCATAACTACCATATATATTCGACTATAAGTCGACCTCATGTATAAATCGAGGGCAGGTTTTGGGCCAAAATTATGGATTTTGATATGACCCATGGATAAGTCAAGGGTAAAACGTAAGGGCATGTAACAAAGGATGTAAAGGATGGGGCAAAGGAAAACAATGTCAAAGAACTTACAAAACTCCAACAGGCATGGCTGCTTGTGCTCACTCTAAAGCAGGGACAGGCAACCTTTTTGAGACCTGGGCTGGTCTCAAAAAGGTTGCCGCTCGGCTGGGCCAAGGGGGGGGAAAATGGCGGAGCGCGCGCGCACATGCGCGCGCACACCCTCCTCCTGCGCGCGCCCCCCGCGCACGCTGCTGGCGCGGCCACTACCGCGGCTGCCGCGTAGCGCGCACCGCCGCAGCTGCCGTGGCGCAAGTATTGCGCATGCGCAAATGCGTCGTGACCGCCATTTTGGCTTCCAAAATGGCGGCCATGTCAAGCGCGCCCGAAAACGCTCCACGGCAGCGGCACGCGGCGGCGGGGGTGGTGTGCGGCGGCAGCGACGGCGGCAGCCTTCGGACGGGGCTGGTAAGTCCGGGGCCCGGGGCCTTAACCGGCCCCCGGGCCGTAGGTTGCCAGTCCCTGGGCCAGATGAACTACAGTGGTCCCTCCAGATTCATGGCCTTGGCACTTGCGGTTTCAATCATTGGCAAGGCCAAGGCTGTGGCTCCACTTCCTCCCTTGCCAGAATCTTCCCACTGGCGCTGGGGGCTTTAATTGGAGCCCGGGCCACCAAGACTTGTAATCGGCTCCGGCAGCCATCAGGACTCATTTTCCCAGCAGTGCTCGGGGCCCAGCGTGTGCACACCCTGCTCCCACCGCCGCAGTCAACTGACGTATTGAATGCTCATTGGCTATGGTGGAGGGGGCGGGTGTGCACTAGTTGGGCTCTGAGCGCTGCTGGGAAAGTGAGTCCAGATGGCTGCCAGGGCCAATTACAAGCCCTGGCGGCCCAGGCTCCGATTAAAGTCCCCAGCACCAGGTGAAAGATGCTGGTAAGGGAGGGATGGAATTTCACAAATAGTCAAGTCCCATTGTCCCCAACGACACCACTGGGGACAATGGGACTTGACTATTTGTGAAATTTTGGATTTGAAGGATCCCCTGAAACCTATCCCCCTTGAATCCGGAGGGACCACTGTACATCCAAGGGCATTCAAAGAGCTGACAGAGGTAATCTCAGAACCACTTTGAGTATTCCAGGAGAACAGAAGAAGTCCCAGCAAACCAGAGAAGGGCAAATGTTATCCCCATGTTTAAAAAGGAGGAAAAAAGAGGACCCAAACAATTACTGCCCAGTTAGCCAAATACCAGAAAGGATTATAGAGCAGCTCCTTAAACATTTAGAAAATAATGCCATAATTGCAAAAAGTCAACATGGGTTTCTTAAAAAGAAGTCATGCCAGATTAATTTTTTCTCTTTTTCTGATAAAATTACCAGCTTGGTAGTTTGAGGGAATGCTGTGGATGTAGCTTACCTTGATTCCAATAAGGCCTTCAAGAAATACACAGCTGGTATGGGGAAAAAGTCAGAAAAGCTAAAGCACAGAATGAGCTGAGACTTGTTAGGTAGGTTAAGAACAATAAAAAGAGCCTTTGGGGGTTATTTCTTTAGCAAAGGGAAGAAGGAAATGATAGGGCCATTGCATGGAAAAAAATGGCGTAATGCTAATAGAAGACAGAGAAAAGGCAGAACTACTCAACACCTACTTTGACAAGGTTGACAACTACTCAGCACCTACTTTGACAAGGTAAACAGGCTAGTAAAGGGCTAGACAAGTAGTTGGTTGACTGGCCAAACCCAAAGGATGTTCAACAATGGGTCCTTTTCATCCTGGAGAGAAGCGACCAGTGGGGTGCCACAGGGTTCTGTCCTGGGCCCAGTGCTATTCAACATCTTTATCAATGATTTGGAGAAAAGACTAGTGGGCATGCAGATGACACCAAATTAGGAGGATTAGCTAATATCCCATAGGACAGGATGAAAATTCAAAATGACCTTAATAGATTAGAAAGCAGGGCCAAAGCTAACAAAATGAATTTCAACACAGAGAAATGTAAGATACTACACTTAGGGCTGAAAAATGAAATGCATGGATATAGGATGGGAGGCACCTGGCTTAATGGGACTACGTGTGAAAGGGATCTAGGAGTCCTAGTAGACCACAAGTTGAACATGAATCAGTGTGATGCAGCAGCTAAAAAGGCCAATGCAATTTTAGGCTGCATCAATAGAAGTATAGTGTCTAGAGATCAAGGGAAGTAATAATGGCACTCTATTTTGCTTTGGTCAGGCCTCACCTGAAATACTATGTCCAGTTGTGGGCACCACAATTCAAAAAGGATGTTGAAAAACTGGAGTGTGCCCAAAGGAGGGTGACTAAAATGGTGAAAGGTGGAAACCATGCCCTATGAGGAACGACTTAGGGGACAGGGCATGTTTATGCTGGAGAAGAGGTGGTTAGTAGGTGGTATGATAGCGCTGTTTAAGTATTTGAAAGGGTGTCATATTGAGGAGGGAACAGGCTTATTTTCTGCTGCTCCAGAGGACAGAACCCAGAGCAACGGATGCAAGCTACAGGAAAAGAGATTCCACTTCAACATTAGGAGGCACTTCCTGACAGTAAAGGCTGTTATACAGTGGAACACTGTCCCTCGGAGTGTGGTGGAGTCTCCTTCTTTGGACGTTTTAAAACAGAGGCTGGGTAGCCATCTGTTGGGTATGCTTTGATTGAGAGTTCCTGCATGGCAGAGGGGGTGGACTGGATGGCTCTTGTGGTCTCTTCCAGCTCTATGATTCTATGATTCTATTCTTTGCCTCATTCTTTACCTAAAAGGAAAAGGGTGCTCAATCTGATGAAAATAGAGCAAAGGATGCAGTAGGAGAAATGCAGCACAGAATAAGTAAAGAGGTAGTATAGGAATACCTGATTAATTTAAATGAATTCTAGGGGGGTTGCAGACTGTCAAAAATAGTGTGAATTCAGTTCACTTTTAGGGTTAGGGTTAGTGCTAGGGAATCATGGGAATTGTTATTTTTCTGAGACATTGAACCTTCTTTGTCAGAGAACTCTAGTGCCACAATAAAATTCAGTTCCCATGATTCCCTAACCTTAACCCTAACCCTAAAAGTGGACTGAATTCACACTATTTTTGACAGTCTGCAACCCCCCCTAGTCTCCAGGAGAAGATCAACTATATCCAAGGGTATTAAAAGAACTGGCAATAATCATTGAGAATTCCTAGACAACAGGAGAAGTGCCAGCAAACTGGAGGAGGGGAAATGTCTCCATCTTCAAAAACAGGAAAAAAGAGGACCCAAACAATTACTGTCCAGTTAATCTGACATCAATACCAGGAAAGATTCTAGAGCAGCCCCTTAAACATTAGACAACTGTAAGCATTTAGAAGGGAATGCTATACATGCAAAAAATCAACATAGGTTTCTCAAAAACATATCATGCCAGACTAATCTTATCTCTTTTTCTGATAAAGTTACCAGCTTGGTAGATGGAGGGAATGCTGTGGATGTAGCATATCTTGATTATTCCAGTAAGGCTTTCAACAAGGTCCCTCATAATATTCTTACAAACAAGCTAGTAAAATGTGGGGCAGACAATGCAACTGTTAGGTGGATTTGTAATTGCTTGACCAGCCGAACCCAAAGGGTGCTCACCAATGGCTCCTTTTCATCCTGGAGAGAAGTGACCAGTGGGGTGCCACAGGGTTCTGTCTGGGCCCAGTACTATTCAACATATTTATCAGTGACTTGGATGAAGGAACAGAGAACATGCTGATCAAATTTGCAGATGACACCAAATTTGGAGGAGTAGCTAATACTCCAGAGGACAGGATCAAAATTCAAAATGACCTTAATATAAGAAAGGTGGGCCAAGACTAAGAAAATGATTTTCAACAAGGGGAAATGTAAGGTATTACACATAGGCAGAAAAGAATGAAATGCACAGATATAGGATGGGGGACACCTGGCTTAACGAGACTACATGTGAAAGGGATCTAGAAATACTAGTTGGACACAAGTTGAACATGAGTCAACAGTGTGATGTGGCAGCTAAAAAAGCGAATGCAATGCTGGGCTGCATCAATAGAAGTATAGTGTCTAGACCAGGGACCGGCAACCTATGGCCTGGGGGCCGGTTAAGGCCCTGGGCCCCGGACTTACCAGCCTTGGCCGAAGGTTGCCGCCGTTGCTGCCACCGTGCGCCGCCGTCGGGGCGCATTTTCAGCCGCGCTCACTGCGATTGCCATTTTGGAAGTCAAAATGGCAGTCGCGACGCATTTGCGCATGCACAGTACTCTTGCGCATGTGCAAACGCATCACGGCTGCGATTTGTACTTCCAAAATGGCAGCCGCGAATGCGCCGTGGCGGCTGTGACTGTGTGCGCTACAGTAATGGTTGTGGTAGCGGCCGCGGCGGCCGCATGCGCAGAGGGGTCACATGCGGCGGAGGAGGGTGCATGCATGCATGTGAGCGCGCACGCCGCCATTCCCCCCCCTCGGCCCAGCCGAGACCTGGGCTACGGGAGACCGGCCCAGGTCTCAAAAAGGTTGCCTGTCCCTGGTCTAGACTGAGGGAAATAATAGTACCACTCTCTTCTGCTGTTGTCAGGCCTCATCTGGAATATTTCATCCAATTCTGGGTACCACAATTCAAAAGGGTGTAGAGAAGCTGGAGAATGTCCAAAGGAGGACTACCAAAATGGTGAAGGGTCTGGAAACCATGCCTTATGAGGAGCAACTTAGGGAGCTGGGTATGTTTAGCCCAAATAAGAGAAGGTTAAGAGGTGGTATGATAGCCCTGTTTAAATATTTGAAGGGATGTCATATTGAAGAGGGAGCTAGCTTGTTTTCTGCTGCTCCAGAGAATAGGACCTTGGGCGATGGATTCAAACTACAGGAAAAGAGATTCCACCTCAAGATTAGGAGTTCCTGAGAGTAAGAGCTGTTCAAGAGTGGAACACATTCCTTTGGAGTGTAGAGGAGTCTTCTTCACTGGAGGTTTTTAAACAGAGGCTGAATGTCCATCTGTCAGAGGTACTTTAATTGTGTATTCCTGCATGGTGGTAGCTGTGGGGGGGGTTGGACTTGATGTCCCTTGTGGTCTCTTCCAATTCTATGATTCTATGATTCTATAAGAGTTGAATGATTCGGTAACTCAATTATGATAACCATGATTGTATTTTAACTCCCTCTCCCACCTGGTCAACTTCACAGGAGTGGTAGAAGAGCTATGATGTGATGTGGCTTTTTTTAAATTAAAAAAATTGTGGAGAAATGTAAATGTTAAATATAGTAAATGGGGATTATATAAATCTCTGGTATCTATGAACCCATCCGTACTACAGAATTCTAATGCTATGCTTTCATTTTAACTGTTAAATGCTGTTAAATGCTATGCTGGTTCTGTTCTGTGGAATCCTGGCATTCGCAGTTTAGGGAGGGGCATTTAGAATTCTGAGCCAGAGTGCTCCAGCGCCTCACCAAACTACAAATCCCAGTTTCCATATGATGGAGTCACAGCCCTTAACATGGAATCATAGTACTATGTTTGTGTAATGTGAATGGGACCCATCAGAAGAGGTCTTTTCTCTAACCATCTCCTAAACAAGTGATAGGAAAGCTAAGATGAACTGAGGTTAGGAGTTGTAAGATGTCACAGTATCTATAGAAATATTTTTTTTAAATTTTAAATGTCTGTTTATGTCTGTGTGTGTGTGTATTTATAGAAACAACTTTCAATTGTACCATGCAATATAATGATCAATAAAATAATACATAAAATGTACACTAAAAAGAGCCAAAGTCCTGTTGGGAGAAAAATGACTCCAGTGAATGACTTGATAGAGAGTATAGACTGTGGGAAAGCAGGAGAATATCTGTGGATTACTTTATATTGATTGATTCATTGATAATAAGGAAGTTCTAGAAAATACTCCAGACTAGAGAAAATACTCCAGATGAAGACCTGCTGTAAAAATGAATTTAGTAGTAAATAGTGGTGAACTGTCATTGACAAAAACCAGCCAACTTCATTCTTATTTGTCAAGTCATTCACCAAGGTCTCCCCACAGGACTTTCGTTCTTTTTATTGTACATTCTACGTATTATTTTATTAATTTGATTGTATTACATGGTACAAAAAGTTTATAAATAGATAGATAGTTTTAAAAAAAATCTATAGATAGTGTGAGATAGATAGTGTGAGCTAGACCACTCCTAACCTCAGTTATTCTTTTCCTTAAATATTGGTTAGGTTTCAATTCCCTCTTTTTAAAATTTTTAACAGGAAAGCTAAGATGGCCAGATCTGTGTTATTGAAAAGAGGGAGGAGGATCTGCATCACTCCAACACACTCTACACAGATGTGTAGAAAATGTGCACATGTTCATTTATATGCATACTTTTATATGCAACTTTTAATCCCTCTTTACAGCAAGACAGAGGTCCCAACACGCCTGAAGGAGGCTGTGGTAAAACCTCTTTTTTAAAAATTTAAAATTATAATAAAGTTTATTACTTAAAAAGACATACAGCATAAAACACACAACCTAAACAAATACATACAAACCCATTCAAGCCCAAATCTATAAACTTTGTTTATACATTAATATCTAAAAAAGATATCCATGTCAAAATTAATAACAAAAGCAATGAGACTACACAATCAAATATCTTGCATTAATACATACCAATCCTATACTTGTCTGTTTTCTATTCTATCCATTCCTTCTTCCCACCTTTCACCTCCTCCAATATCACACCATTACTTTACCTTCTTTACTCCTACACTCTTTCTTTCTATCTTACCACCATCCTTCCTTCATATCAACACCTCACCCTTCCTCATACCTTCTCTACACATCCTCATACCCTCAGCACTTACTTTTACTTTCTTCATTAATCCTACACCTTCTATTTTCCCTGCACTACCATTTCAGTCTTATATTCTGTATTTAAATCTTCCATTCTTTCAATTCTCCTCATTCTTACCATTCATACAGACTTCCTACCCATCAATATTTGTCTTCTATGTGATTATATTGACTTTTGTATACTTTCCTGTTTCATAGTGAACACTCTCTTTTACTAGTTTATATATTAATTGTTGCCAAGTCTCCCCATCTTTTCCCCCAAGAACTTTATTATTTCCCCCCACTACATATAGAATTGATCTTTTGGTTTATCTCTTAATAATTGCATTAGTATGTCCACCTCCAATATATTGTATAATTTATGAAACCACTCTTCTTTACTTGCAACCTCCTTATTTTTCCACTTCTGGGCAAACAATATCCTTGCTACTGAGATCAAATTAAATAAAGCTTTCCCATATTTATTTTCCAAATTTTCATCCATTATTCCCAACAAGTAACATTCCGGTTTTAAACATAGCTTCAAATCTAAAATTTCATTTAACATATTATTAATCATATCCCAGTATTTTCTTGCCTGTTTACACCCCCACCAACAATGGAAAAAGGTTCCTATTTCTTTTTCACATTTCCAACACTTATTGTTTTTCAGTTTATACATTTTTCAATCTTTGCCGGCAATAAATACCATTGGAAAAATATCTTATATAAATTTTCCCATAGACACTGAGAGACTGTATATTTATATCCATTTATCCATATTCTTTCCCATTGCTCCATTTGGATTGGGTGGCCTATATTTTTGGCCCATTTAATCATTGGTTCTTCCTCTATCTCGTATTTTAATAATATTCCATATAACTTCCCAATTATTTTCTCTTTCTCATCAATTAATATCTTTTTCAAATCTATTCTTTCTTCTTCTTTTATTAACCCATGTAATTTTTGTCCATTATAAATCTTTTGTACAATTGTGTATGAGCAAACCAATTTATAGAGTATCCTTCTTCTTGTAATTCTTTAGTTTTCACAATTAATTTGAGTCCTTGTTTTTTAAGAATATTTTTATATTTAATCCAACTATCTTTTCTGATCATTTCCTTTCTGTAAAAAGCTTCATCGGGGGATATCCAAGTAGGCATTTTTGGTATAATTCTCCTCTTATATTTGTTCCAAACTTTAATTAGGGCTTTTCTAATACAATGGTTTGGAAAAAAAAATATTTTGTCTATCTTTATCATATGCCAAATATGCATGCCACCCATATCTCACTCCACATCCTTCAATTTCTAACAATCTATTATCCTTCAATGTTATCCATTCCTGTGTCCACAATAGGCAGCATGCTTCAAAATATAATTTGAGATTAGGAAGGCCCAGAGCCCTCTTTCTCTGGAATCCTGCAATCATTTTAACTTGATCCTGGGTTTCTTCCCCCTCCAAATGAATTTAGCTATATCTCTCTGCCAATCTTTGAAGATCTTCTCTGATGTTATAATAGGTAACATTTGAAATAGGAAAAGAACTTTGGGTAAGATGAACATTTTTATAGATGCTATTCTTCTCATATGAGACAAATTTAACCTATTCCAATTTATCAAATCTGTTTTAATTTCATTTCATAATTTTGTATAATTGCTTTGAAATAGTTCATTGGTTTTCTTAGTAATTTGGATCCCTAAGTACTTAACTTTTCCCCCTGTTTTAATACCTCCAGATTTTTCTATCAATTCTTCTTCCTCTTTTATCACATTTTTAGTTATAATAATTGATTTGTCTTTATTAATTTTGCAACCTGTTGCCGATTTAAATCTCTCTAATGCCCTTGTTATTATTTCTGTGTTTTCCAATGGATCTTCTGTCATTACTACTACGTCATCTGCGGAGGCTCTTATCTTATAATTTTGTCTTTTAATTTTTCTTTTTTCTTTTGAAATATAATATTTTGAGTGTGAAAAAAACTCTAATAACTGCCTTCCCAGCATCCCAGACTGTTTCTAATTTAGTTCTTTATTTAAATTTTCTTCAAAATATTGATGAATCATTTTTCTCCCTTTTTCAATGATGGTTTTATCTTTCAACAAATCTTCATTTAATTTCCAAACATATTTTCTTTTTTTAAAAAAATTATATTTTATTGGTTTAATAACAAAGGAAATACATTGGTTTAATTACACTTGTACTTATATAACATCATTGTGATAAAGTAAATTAAAAATACCTAATCCAAAGTATAATAAGTACAAGTTATCACATGCACTAATAGGCTATCTAGGAATACAAACAAATGACTAAAGAGAAAAAATCAAAACAAGAAACAAACAAATTAAAAATGACTTCCTTACTGGATATATCTCGCCATTTAGCCCAATACCTTCCACTTCTCTAGTCCAGGATTAATTATATCTTATGCCATCCAGTATAATACTACTTCTTTTACAATAACAGTGTTGACAAACACTATTATATTTATATGACAAAAAAGAAAAATGAACTATGTTCCAAGAATTGTGTATTATTTCTAAGAATATTCTACAGTGTATGAATCTAACTCATTCTTGAATTCCATTAAGTAAAAGCCGTAGTACACTCTAGCTCCCCTATATGTCTCCAGTATTCGATAACAATTCCCCATTCATGTTTAAAGGAATCATAACTAGAGCCTCTGATTAAGCCAGTTAATCTATCTATCTCTATTATATCCAGTACTCTCTATATCCAGTACTGGATAATCAGGGTGTCTTTGTTCTTCCATTTGGATGTGTAGGTTAACCTTGCAGCAGATATGAGGTAGAAGATTATTTTCCCATATGCCCAGGAGGAACATCTGTGGGTCGAAACTCAAATTAATTCTTAGCATTGCATTTATAGTATTATTTATAATTGACCCAAATTCCTTTGCCTTCTTACATTTCCACCAAAGGTGATATAGGGATCCCACCTTTTTCTCACATTTCCAACATGTGTTTGACCAGTTTAAAGAACATATTTTCTTTTTGAATCACCTAATTTCGTTGTAATTAGGTTGTGGTTAGAAATTTGACTAGTAAGGATTTCTATTTCTTTTATATCGTGACTCATAACTTTCAAAATAAAAAAATAGATCAATTCTAGCCAGTGACTCATGCCTTTCTGAATAAAAGGTGTAACCCTTCCGCTCATTGTATAAGTATCTCCATACTTCTGTTAGGGATTGGTCTTCTAGTAACTTGAAAAAGCTCTTAGGAAGTTTCCCTTGGTTTTCTTTTATTATTTTTCCTGATGATCTATCCAGCCTGGGATCTGGTACGCCATTAAAGTCACCCAATATAATTAAGTTTTCATAATCAAATTCTAATATTATTTGATGTAATTTCACATAAAAATTTCCTTTATTTACTTGGGAGCTATAAACACCAATTATTAACACTTTCTTGCCTTCTCAACTGCTTTCTACTCCTAAGTAGTATCCCTCTTTATCGCTAAAAATTTCTTTTGACTCAAATTGTTGTTTCACATATATGACCACTCCTCTTTTATTTTTGTTTATAGATGATACATATTCTTTCCCTAATTTTTTGTTTCTTATCAATCTGACATCCTTATTTTGGATACAAGTTTCTTGGAGGTGTATTACACTAAATTTCTTTTTTTCTAAAAAGGAGAAAACCCTTTTTCTTTTTTGTGGTGAGTTTAGCTCTTTTATATTCCATGAAATAAAGTCCATACGAGCCTTGTTTCAAAAGAATATTTTATTAGTTACTTATTACTTTAGCGTTCAATCACAAGAGAGAAAAACAGGAAAAAATATCAAATTATACAATTATCCTAAATATATAGATCACAATTTTATAGCACTCTATTCTTACTTTCTAAATTATATATTCTTCTCAAACTTAACTTTAGTAAATTCTAACCCTAGTAGGATTAGTAAGATTTAATTCTCTAGAATTCTTTTATAACTAACAATGCAAATCCTTATAAGACACACAAACCAAAATATTGTGTTACCTCTTACTGACTAGAGTCCACTTAACAAGAAAAAATCAATTTAATTTTATCCAACCAATTTAGTTTTAACAGAATACTCCAATAATGATAACCTCTCTCTTGCTTATCCTTTTTCCTCCTCTCCCTCTCCCCCTTTTCTCTTCTTCTCCAGTTCTTTTCTCACATTCAACCAAAAATATTTTGCTTTTTCCATTGTATCCAATCTGATCTTCTTTTGCTTCCACATCACTGAGATTCCTTCAATTTCCTCCCATTTAAATGGGATCCCATATATTTTCAATTGATCGGTCAGGAAATTTTAATCCTTTCTTCTTCTCAAGATTTTCCCTGGAACATCTCTGAATATCATGATTTCCTTGTCTTCTATTAATAGTTTCTCTTTATAGCTTCACTGTAATATAATATCCCGGGTTTGCTTTCTTACAAAGTAAATCACGACATCTCTTGGGAGATTCCTCGTTTTTGCAATGCGAGAGTTAATCCGGTAAATCTGATCAATTTCCCAAAGGAATTGTATTTCAGATTCATCAATGTATTTTGCCAGGATCGGAGATAAATAGACATAAGTCTTCATTTGGAGATTCTGAAATTTTAAGCAATTCTCCCACTGTTTACCTTGAAGTCTTAGAATCATATCTTGGTCTACTTGTTGATCTTTGGACAAATCCATCACTTTTTCCTCAATTTCTTTCAGCTTAGCTTCCTATGCACCCACTTTCCTACTGACTCCAGTCAAGTCCTCATTTATTTTGTCTAGTCTTGAGATTATTTCTCCTATTTAAATTCTTTTTTTAGTTCTTCCCTAGAATTATATGTTTCTTGTTTTGTTTCTTGATGGATTCTTCTCATTTCTTCAAAAATAATGACATTTTGTTCTAACATTGGTGACTCCAATGATGGTCTTCTTTGATTCACTGCTGAAGCCTGAACGTTGTCCTACACAAGGCCATTCCTGTTGCCATTATATTTCTCTTGCTTTATTCAGCTGTAAAAAAGAGTAAATAAAAAAATATATATAAAAGAACAAAAAAGAATAAAGGAAAGGGTAGATGGACCGATGCTGGAGGGGGTATGGGTTCTTCCTTTTTTTTTCTCCCCTTCCCCCTACTCTACTCCAATTTACTCTTTGTTGTTTAAATTAGATTCTTTTTCCTAAATTAATAAAAGAAAAATCCTTGGTAAAAAAAAAAATTGAATTAGAGTGGATTCAACTAATTTCAAAATTTAGTTTTTAATTTTTAATTTTTAAATTATTAGATTTTGATAAATACTAAGACTATACACACACACACAGACAGACACACATATATTCCTTTTTTCTTATTTTCCCCCTTTTATTTTGCTATTCTATATTACAATAGAGACAATGAGGTAAAGATTATGGTCACTGTAGTTACTTGCAATTTCTTATTTGTTTTAATTAATTTCTAAGTTTATTCCTAGTAAAAAATCATTTTATTATTTTGCAACCCAATTTCTCTTTTGCCAATAATTAATTAAGTTCTAAATTTAATCCTAGTAATTAATTGTTTAATTATTTCACAACCCAGTCTCTATTTTTTCACTAATTAATTGATTAGCCACTCAATTAGCAAATTCCAGTCTACAAAAGTAATAGTTTCTCAGTTCCCTGGGAAAGAGAAAAATATGTTGATTTTTAAAATTATAAATTCAGTTTTGCTTTCCTTTCAGATCCCCCTGAGATTCACAACCACTTTAGGATATCACTTGCACCTTAATCCTTAGTATTTTCTTCTTATGCTACCTCCTTCGTATTATTTTCCCAACAATTATTTTTATTGTCATAGATGTTTTTCCTATGTTGAGAAAAAAGATGAGATATAAGATTATTATTATTATTATTATTGGAATAATTATCATGATTTAAACAGAAAAACAACCCATCTCACCATGACAGGGAAGACTGTGACAGGTGGCCCACTTATGTACCTGCCTACTCAAGCACTTACCATGAATTGTGGATGGGCATTTCAAGGCCATTGGGTTCTTCCCTAGGGGCCTTTATCTGGACAACTCAAGCAGAAGGAATCTTCAAATAATCATCTGACAAGTAAGACATGAGGCTACCTTGGGGGTAAGTGATGGCCTTTAGGAGAACTCACAGTTGAATGACAAATGCTGAATATTTGTTTATAAGAAACAATCACAAATTTAGACTATTTTTTTCACTCTATTCTACATATAGATATAATTAGCATAGGAAACCTAGGAAGATTGTATTTTCAGCAGTTACTGCTACAGAGGATGGCTTCTGTTTTTATTTTGCATTAATCTGAGCTTTGCATGAAAATGTCACACACTGGACCTTTTGAATTTTATGGCCTTTTTGCCCCACTGCTTATTGCTTTTTCCTCCTATTGATCTTCTGCCAGCAGATAATAACATTTCATGTTTCTGATGAAGACCAAAAAAGCTTCTTCTATAACACTGCTCCTAACATAGGGCCACTTATTTGAAAGTAAATCTGACTTAGAGTCCTTAGAATTATAGAATCGTAGAATCATAAAGTTGGAAGAGACTACAAGGGCTATCCAGTTCAGCCCTTTTCCATGCAGGAACTCACAATCAAAGTGCCCCTGACAGCTGGCCATCCAGTCTCTGTTTAAAGATCTCCAAAGAAGGAGAATCCATCATCCTTCAAGGGAGTTTGTTTACTCTTGAACAGCTCTTACTGTCAGGAAGTTCCTCCTAATGGGGTGGAATCTCTTTTCCTGTAGCTTGCATCCATTGTTCCTGGTCCTATTCTCTGGAGCAGCAGAAAACAAGCTAGCTCCCTCCTCAATATGACATCCCTCCAGATATTTAAACAAGGTTATCATATCACCTCTTAACCTTTTCTTCTCCAGGCTAAACATACCCAGCTCCCTAAGTCCAATGATACTGCAAGGCACAGTCTTCAGAATATCAGAAGGGATTATTACTTGGTTTTAACTGATATGTAGTTTAATGACTTTTTAAGTGGGGAGGGAGTTATACTATTTTAAGTTGTATGTATTTTAGCCTTGTACACCGCCTAGATTGGTTCGCCACCGGGCGGTATATAAATAAAATTTATTATATTATTATTATTATTATTATTATTATTATTATTATTATTATTAAGCTTTGGGTAGGAAGCTGAAAGAGCTAGACACACAGGTTGTTATCTCATCTCTTCTCCCAGTTGAAGGGCATGGTCCAGGAAGGGAGAGGAAGATAGCAGACGTGAATAACTGGCTCCATAGATGGTGTCGCCAAGAACGATTTGGATTCTTGGATAATGGGCTGCGGTTCCATAAGGGTGGACTTCTAGCAAGAGATGGGCTGCATCTGACACCAGTTGGCAGAAGCATTTTTGCCAATAGTCTCAAATTTAATTAGGAGGGCTTTAAATTGAGTCATGCTGGGGAGGGAGACAGTATCCTGGAAGGTATCTTGGAAAGCAGGAGTACATCATGGGCTGGAAATAATAGTCAAAATGTTATTGAGGGAACAAGGCAAATGATGCAAGGGCCCAACAGTGGGAGGAAAAACCCCCGACACAAGTAGCAAGTGGGGAAGACACATGCTCTTAGATGTCTCCACACTAATGCACAGAGCATGGGAAATAAACAAGATGAACTTGAACTCCGAGCACAACAAAGCAAATACGATATAATAGGCATCACTGAAACCTGGTGGGATAAGTCTCACGATTGGAATGTAGGAATAGAGGGGTATAACCTTTTTAAGAGAAATAGGCCAAACAGGAAAGGAGGAGGAATAGCATTATATGTCAGGGGTGTTTATACCTGTGAAGAGATCCAGGACTTAAATCCTGGAAGCCAGGTGGAGAGCATTTAGATCAAAATTAAAGGGTTGGGGAATAACAGGGATATTATTGTGGGAGTGTACTACAGACCCCCAAGTCAGACTGAGGAATTGGATGATGTCTTTCTATAACAGATGACCACACACTCAGAAAGGAGAGATGTACTAGTAATGGGTGACTTCAACTATCCTGATATTTCCTGGAAGTCAAGCTTCAAGGTGTAGCAAATTCCTCACTTGCCTCGAAGACAATTTCTTTGTCCAAAAGGTGGAAGAAGCAACAAGAGGATCCACTATTTTAGATCTGATCCTAATCAATCAACAGGGATGACCTGGTCATTGGGGTGCAAGTGGTGGGATCCTTAGATGGGAGTGATCATGTTCTCCTGGACTTTGTTACACAGTGGAAAAGAGAAGCCAGATATAGTCAGACATGCATTCTATGCTTTAGGAGAGCTAATTTCAGTAAGCTTAGGGAAATACTGAGGGTGGTCAGGAATACTAAAAGAGAAGGGAGTTCAGGATGGATAGGAATTTCTTAAAAGGGAGCTAATGAAGGCACAATTTAAAGCAGTTCCAATGAGGAGGAAGAATGGGAAATGTCTTAAGAAACTGGGTTGGATAACAAAAGAACTTTCAGCTGAACTAAGTTTTAAACGGGAGATGTATAAGAAATGGGAAAAGGGTGAAATCACTAAGAGGAATTCAAACAAATAGTTAGCACATGTAGGGGTAAAGTCAGGAAAGCCAAAGCACAGAATGAGCTCAGGCTTGCTAGAGGGGTTAAGCACAATAAAAAGGGCTTTTTGGGGGGTATGTCGGTAGCAAAAGGGAGAAGAAGGAAATGGTAGGGCCACTGCATAGAGAAGATGGAGAAATTCTAACAGGAAACAGAGAAAAGGCAGAACTACTCAACACCTTCTTTGCCTCAGTTTTCCCACAAAAGGAAAAGGCTGTTCAACCTGAGGAAAATGGAGCAAAGGATACAACAGGGGAAATGCAGCACAGAATAAGTAATGAGGTAGTACAGGAATACCTGGTTAATCTAAATGAATTTAAGTCTCCAGGACCAAATGAACTACATCCAAGGATATTAAAAGAACTGGCAAATGTAATCTCAAAGCCACTGGCAATAATCTTTGAGAACTCCTGGAGAACAGGAGAAGTCCCAGCAGACTGGAGGAGGGCAAACATTGTCCCCATCTTCAAAATGGGGAAAAAAAAGAGGATCCCAACAATTATCGCCCAGTTAGTCTGACATCAATACCGGGAAAGATTCTAGAACAGTTCATTAAATAGAGAGTCTGTGAACATTTAGAAGGGAATGCGATAATCACTAAATGTCAACATGGGTTTCTCAAAAACAAGTCATGCCTCTTGTCTGATCTCTTTTTTTTTTTTATAAAATTATCAGCTTGCTAGATGAAGGGCATATGGTAGTCATACCCTATCTAAACAAGATAGTAAAATGTGGGCTAGACAATACAACTCTTAGGTGGATTAGTAACTGGTTGACTGTCTGAACCCAAAGCGTACTCGGCATTGATTCCTCTTCATCCTGGAGAGAAGTGACCAATGGGGTGCCACAAGGTTCTGTCCTGGACCCAGTGCTCTTCAACATCTTCATCAACGATTTGGATGAAGGAATAGGGGGCATGCTTCTCAAATTTGCAGATAACACCATAGCTAATACCCCAGAAGACAGGATGAAAATTCAAAATGATCTTAATAGATTAGAAAGCTGGGCCAAAACTAACAAAATGCATTTCAACAAAGAGAAATGTAAGGTACTGCACTTCGGGCAAAAAAATGAAATGCACAGATATAAGATGAGGGACACCTGGCTTAATGAGACTACGTGTGAAAGGGATCTAGGAGTCCCAGTAGACCATAAGTTGAACATGAGTCAACAGTGTGATGCCGCAGCTAAAAAGGCCAATGGTAAGTCTAGTTTGGGTGGAGGGAAACTCTTGGGAATTTGGTCCTGGTCCTGGTTGCAGGCTTACCTCCAGAGGCGCTGGAGTGGCTGCAGTCCTGGTATGTCTCCTGGGCCCTCAGCTTCTTCTTCAGACTTAGAGGACATGTTGGGTTCCTGGAGGCAGGGCATAACACCTCCTTCCAAATATGGCACATATTTGTGGTACTGGATTATGTCATTGGCAAATTATCCCTTTTAATAATTTTCACAGTTAACATCTTTAATATCCAAAACATGTCAATCCTCAAAAGTGAAGAATATCTTCAGAAAAAATGTTTTCCATGGCATTATCATACTTTGTTCTTCACCCATAATTTAATTCCAAATTTTCCACCAAATCAAAAAAAAAGAACTTTAGCAATTTTCCTTGGTTTGAAGAATCCTAAAACAGTGAAGCAGACAGAAAGAAGCTTTTGAAACATTGAAGGAGGGTCTAATGTCAGATCCAGTTCTGATTGCACCAGATTTTGACAAGTCTTTCATAATGGCTATAGATGCTTCTGAACTAGAGTAGTCCTGCTGCACTAGAGTAGTCCTGCTGCAAAAAGGTCCAGATGAATTCTTGCACCCTGTAAACTTGTAGTGAGGGAGTCCATACCAGAGAAGAAATGTTATGTCATCATATATGTGCTGGAGAACGTGAGGCTGCATGTATGGGGACATAATTTAACTCTCCAAACTGATCATGCTGCTTTACAATGGCTTCACACTGTCCTGGTGGAGAAATAAAAAACTGCTCTGCTGGAGGATGTCCCTCCAAGACTTTGACTTTGATATTCAATATATGTCTGGAAGTACCAATGCAGTGGCTGAGTGCCTCTACTGCAGAGGGCTGGTAGCAGACTAAGGAGAGAGTTTCCCACATGACTGACTTGACAGTATAGTTAACCTGTAATTTTGTGTGTTACATGTCTGTTATCTCTTTTCTTTCCTAGGTCACAGGATGAAATCACTGCTGGTATGGCTCCAGCTTGCAGTCATTCCCAAGCCAGCTGAGATTTGGGGCATGCAATAATACATAACTGTTTGTTTGTTTGTTTTCTTTCTTAGGCTATAGGATGAAATCACAGCCAGTGTGGTTCCAACTTCCATCTGTTCCCAAACCAACTGAGATTTGGGGGGCATCTTATAGAATCATAGAATCATGGAGTTGGAAGAGACCTTAAGGGCCACTCAATCCAACCCCCTGCTATGCAGGAAACACAATCAAAGCACTTCTGACATGTTCATAGACTCTCTGTTTAATGAACTGTTCTAGAATCTTTCTCGGTATTGATGTCAGACTAACTGGGCGATAATTGTTTGGATCCTCTTTTTTTCCCTTTTTGAAGATGGGACAATTTTTGCCCTCCTCCAGTCTGCTGGGACTTCTCCTGTTCTCCAGGAGTTCTCAAAGATTATTGCCAGTGGCTTTGAGATTACATTTGCCAGTTCTTTTAATATCCTTGGATGTAGTTCATCTGGTCCTGGAGACTTAAATTCATTTAGATTAACCAGGTATTCCTGTACTACCTAATTACTTATTCAGTGCTGCATTTCCCCTGTTGTATCCTCTGCTCCATTTTCCTCAGGTTTAACCCTTTTCCTTTTGTGAGAAGACTGAGGCAAAGAAGGTGTTGAGTAGTTCTTCCTTTTCTCTGTCCCCTGTTAAAATTTCTCCATCTTATCTGCGCAGTGGCCCTACCATTTCCTTCTCTCTTTTGCTACGGACATACCCAAAGAAGTCCTTTTTATTGTGCTTAACCCCTCTAGCAAGCCTGAGCTCATTCTGTGTTTTAGCTTTCCTGACTTTACCCCTACATGTGCTAGCTATTTGTTTGAATTCCTCTTTAGTGATTTCGCCCCCTTTCCATTTCTTGTACATCTCCCGTTTAAAACTTAGTTCAGTTGAAAGTTCTTTTGTTATCCAACCTGGTTTCTTGAGACTCCTCCCATTTTTTTTCCTCATTGGAACAGTTTGAGATTGTGCCTTCAGTATCTCCCTTTTGAGAAACTCCCATCCATCCTGAACTCCCTTCTCCTTATGTATTCCTGACCTTGGAATCACTCCCAGTGTTTCCCTAAGTTTGTTGAAATCAGCTCTCCTAAAGTCTAGAATGAGTTTTGACTATGCCTAGCTCCTTGTTGTGCTCCTTGAGCTCCAAATAGGCTATAGACTGCAACTCCCAGAGTCTTCTAGGCAGCAGGTGATCATGTTGACTTGGGGAGTCTGGTAGTTGCAGTTCAAAAAGGTAATCTTTCCAGTTTTTAACTAGATCATATTAAGTACCAGGTAGTTTGCTTCCAGTGCTCTTCTGTTATGAATGCAGCACATCTCTTTATTGGATTTGAATACAACTGAATGCCAACCATGTGATGCATAGAGTTGCATTGACCTCGTCATTCTCCATATGTTTTTTTGTTTGTTAACTGCCTTCACATCGATCTTGACCCATGTCAATCATATAGATGAGACATCTCCAGGCCCCCCTGTTCTCTACTGCTCTGCCCAGCTCTTTCAAACTCATATTGTGTGGCCTTGGTTCATAGAAACAACCTAACCTTGACCAGGAAGCCTATCCGGAAAACAGTCTACATCGAGTGTATGTACCGTAGCCTGAAAACCAGGGATAGTTTGGGGATTCAGTTGGTGTACCGGCCACCCTGTTGTTTAACAGACTCCCTAACCGAGCTGACTCAGCTGGTCTCTGAGTTGCTGTTGGAGTCACCCAGACTTTTAGTTTTGGGTGACTTCAACATTCCACTCGAGACCAGCTTGTCAAATCTAAATGGTGTGGCTCGGGAGTTCATGGAGACCATGACAAACATGGGTCTATCCCAATTGGTTGTCAGGCCCACACATTGTGCTGGTCATACCCTCAATGCAGTCTTTAGTACGGAACAGAAATATCCATGGGCGGAGGTTATAAAAACCTCCGCATTGTCATGGACGGATCACTTCCTGGGCAAGATGGAACTAAGAGCCACCATTTGTCCCCCTGGGGGTGGTGGACCCATTAGAATGGTCCGCCCTTGAAGGCTAATGGAACCAATCAGTTTCCAGAAAGCTTTAGAGGGTTTAATGGTTGGTAATGCCGGTGATTCTGTCGAAGCTATGGTTAACACCTGGAACAATGATCTCACCAAGGCTATCGACACTATTGCTCCCAAGCGTCCCTTCCAGCCCGCTTCAAATTGTAAACCCTGGTATACAGAGGAGCTTAGGAGGATGAAGCAAGCTGGACGATGACTAGAGTGCAAATGGTGGAAGACTCGACTCTTATCCAGCAGAACTCACCATAGGAAGCATCTTGATTCCTATCGGGAGGCAATGCGTGCAGCACAGAGATCTTTCTGCTCTGCACATATTGCGTCTGCAGAGTCTTGTCCAGCAGAGCTGTTTAGGGTGGTGGGGGAGTTGACGAAGGTTTCCCCTGTGCCAACCCCCCTACTTAACCCAACGACAGCCTGCTGTGATGCGTTCAACATTTGCAGATAAAATCTCTCAGATAAGAGCCGACTTGTTTTGACAGAATTCATGGACGAGGTGTCCAGCAACTCCATTGATGGCACTTTACTGGATCAGTTTCCATCTGTGAGTACTGGTGACGTGGACAAGCTCCTTGGAAGAGTAAGGAAGATGACTTGCCCTCTCGATCCTTGTCCATCTTGGCTGGTTGTCCTGGGAGGGGGGGGGGATGCATTGAGGGTATTCCTACAGGATACAATCAACGCATCCTTCAAGGAAGGTATGGTACCATCTTGTTTGAAGGAAGCAGTGGTCAAGCCACTCTTGAAAAAACCCTCCCTGGATCCCCTGGATAGAAACAACTACAGACCAGTCTCCTTGCTACCTTTCTTAAGAAAGGTGATTGAGAGGGCAGTTGCTTCCCAACTCCAAGCTGTCTTGAATGAAACCAATTATCTCAATCCATTTCAAACCGGCTTCAGGACAGGATATGGAGTTGAGACTGCCATGGTTGCTCTGGCCGACGACCTCTGCCTGGGCATTGACAGGGGTAGTGTGACCCTGCTGGTGCTCTTGGATTTCTCAGTGGCTTTTGATACAATAGATCACTCCATCCTCTTGGATCGCCTGAGAGAGTTAGGAATTGGAGGCACTGCTTAGCAGTGGTTCCGTTCCTTTCTCTCAGGCAGATCCCAGGGAGTGAGGCTCGGGGACAGTTGCTCTTCCAAAATTGAGCATAATTGTGGTGTTCCTCAGGGCGCCATCCTGTCCCCGATGCTATTTAACATCTATATGAAGCCGCTGGGTGAGATCATTCGGAGGCATGGAGTGCGGTGTCATCAGTACGCTGAGGACACTCAGATATATTTCTCCATGACCAGATCGTTGGCTCAAACTTCAGATGGCGTCTTTCCTCTCAATGACTGTCTCAGAGCGGTAATGGATTGGATGAGGAAGAACAGATTGAGACTAAATCCAGACAAAATGGAGGTATTGACGGTCACAGTCCCGAAACCAGGTCTGGGAATACAACTTCCAGTCCTGGACGGAGTCACACTCTCCTCTAAGGACTGTGTTCGCAGTCTGGGGGTGCTTCTAGATTCATCACTTCACATGACTAGTCAGGTGAATGCAACGGTCAGGAGTACCTGTTATCAGCTTTGGCTGATATGCCAGCTGCGCCCTTACCTGGATATGAGGGATCTGGAAACTGTGGTACATGCCTTGGTAACCTCACGTCTGGATTACTGTAATGCACTCTACATGGGACTACCCTTGTGCCTAACCTGGAAACTTCAACTGGTACAAAATATGGCAGCCAGGTTAGTTACTGGTACATTTAGGAGAGAGCATATAACACCTGTGCTCATATCTCTCCACTGGCTGCCAATTAGTTTCCGGGCACAGTACAAGGTGCTGGTTTTAACCCTTAAAGCCCTACATGGCTTGGGTCCATTTTATCTCAGGGACCGCCTCATCCCGTATGATCCCCCCCATGCACTCCGGTCCTCTGGGAGGAACTTGTTGCAACCCATGAAAACTAGGCTGTGGCAGACCTCCCAGAAGGCCTTTTCTGCAACCGCTCCCAGACTATGGAATCACCTGCTGGATGAGATCTGTTTTATCACTATTCTTGATAGCTTTAAAAAAGCAGTAAAGATGGATCTCTTCTGGCAGTCTTTCCTGGAATAAATCTCCCAGCTCAACAGAGGTGGTTTGTGAACCCGCCCCTTTGCTGCCACTGCCTGTTTTTGTTTTTGTCTTAAAGCTTTTTTTCTGGAGTGTATTTTGTTGCTCAATTGTTATTTTAATCTTACATTAGTTTAATTTAGTTTCAAGGGGGCAGGGTTAGGGATTGGACTCAAGGAGTATTTTAACTGTTATCTGTTTTAATCTTGTTGTACGCCACCCTGGTTGTCGAGCAGAGGGGTGGGTTAAAAATAAATTTTATTATTATTATTATTATTATTATTATTATTATTATATTTGTGGTTTCTTTAATAAAGTCCATCCATCTAGCATGCGGCCTTCCTCTCTTTCTATTTCCCTACACCTTTCCTAACATTATTGTCTTTTTCAATGATTCATGCCTTCTCATGATGTGTCCAAAGTACAACAGTCTAAGGGATAATGCAGACGGGCCCAAAGAGCCGGCCTGGGTTTAGAGTTGGGGCAGGGTAGCCACATGCTGGCTGCCCCATCCCACCCCGATGCTGTCCTGATGCTGTGTGCTGTTACGCATGGCATGTGGCATCAGGATGCCCTCCTGGCGCAGTGTTCTGACACGCTGCGCCGAAAGGATGCTGAAGAGCTGTGGTGCTGGCTCTTAGGGTGGCTTTTTGCCGTCCCTGAAAGGAGTGGCATTTTGCTGCTCTTTTTGGGGTGGCAAAAGGGAGGATTGGGGCCACGGCATGGAGTTGCTGCAGCCCCAATCTGCCGCTTCCCGGGGTGGCTCTGTTTCGTCCATCTCCAGAGGCCCTTAGTTTTGTCATCTTGGCTTCTAGAGATATCTCTGCCTTGATCTGCTCTAGGATCCATTTGTTTGTTCTTTTGGCTGTCCATGGGATCCTCAGCACTTTTCTCCAGCACCACATCTAAAATGAATTGATTTTCCTCCTATCTTCTTTCTTGACTGTCCAGCTCTCACATCCATACATGGTATAGGGAATACAATGGCTTGTATGATTTTGACTTTTGTGTTGAGTTGTATGTCTTTGCATTTTAGGATCTTTTCTAGTTCTTTCATAGCTGCCCTCCCCATTCTTAATCTTCTTCTGATTCTCTGGCTGCAGTCCCCATTCCAATCAATGTTTGATCCCAGATATGAGAACTCTTTTGCTATTTCTATTTCCTCATTGTCTAGTTTGAATGTGTGTAAGTTCTCTGTGGTCATTATTTTTGTTTTCTTTATGATCAACATAAGCCTGCCTTAGCACTTCCTTATTTGACCTTCCTTAGTAGTTGTTCCAGGTCTGTGAGGTTCTCTGCTAGCATTATGGTGTTGTCAGCATATCTCAGATTGTTGACATTTCTTCCTCATATTTTCACTTCTCCCTCTTCCATGTCCAAGCCTGCTTTCCTTACAATATGTTCTGCATATAGCTTTATCTGACTCCTTTGACAATTGGTAACCACTCTGTTTCTCCGTGTTCTTTTATATTATATATCTCTCCATATGTTATATTATGAGAATTTGTGCAAGGGCAATTTTTTTCATTTGGTTTCTAATAAGCCCCCCCCTTCCTCTTTTCACTCTGTGCATTGACTCTTCCATGTGTTGCTCTTTGGCAACTTCTCCTTCTGCTGACAGACAGATGGATGCTTCTGCTTCCAGGAGATGCTTCCTCCAGATAACATCACTGGGTTTTAAACTGATCATTATTATTTTTATTATTATTATTTTAAAAAAATATTTCAAGCAAACGTGTACTGAGAGAAAAGGAACCAAGAAACTAAAAATGCATAAGTGCTGTTGATATCTCCTGCATAACTAAGATGGGAGAATTTACTGCTTGCCAAATATAAGAAAGAAATTGGGTATGTGTGTGTGTGTGTGTGTGTATTCATAAATCACATGGCAAGTGACAGGCTGAAAAATAATCCCTCTTCCAGAAGAGAAAGCCACCCATACTGCCTCCTGGTTGGTATGCATACCGGAGAAACAGACCTCAAAGCTAAATTCCCTGGTGCAAGAAGTCTTGAGGAACAAACAGGAAAGCACACCAAGCAGCCATCACCTCTGTGTGTGAAAGAGAGAGAGAGAAAATGGGAGACAAGATGGGATGGCAGACCTTAAACAAGGAAATCACGTTGTTTGTTGAGGGTGCACATGAGAGACACCATAGTCAAAACATGTCGGCGACTAACAGGAAACCTGCTGAAGATGGCATATATACAGGTATGTCTTGAGGATGCTTAAGGGACAAATGAGTATGATGCCTATGAAGCAAGAGAGTACAGAATTGGCTATTTGGAGACCTTAGACAAGTTGGGTGTTTATCAAGGACAGGTGTGGCTCTCCAGGTGGAGTTGATCCCACCTTCTAGCATTCCTCACTATTGGCTAGGGATGATGCGAGTTGCAGTTGTGGAGGGGCTGACATTACTCACCCTAGTTAAGGAGAAGTTAATCATTTCTTCCTTACATTTAAAGAGGGGAAAAAGAGAGACAAATGAGAATGATAGCATGGCTATTTTGTCTAGTGAAATATAAAACCATAAGACCATAAGATTTATTCCATCAATTCAGTTACATCCACTGTTATGAGATAGGGAGGTTGTTGTCTTTTAGTGGTTTATATCCCACTTTTCCAATATTTTAGATCTTTGATGTGACCTACAAATATGTTAGAGCAAAACCTTCTGTCTTGGCAAAGTACTACATCCATGTGTGTATCTCCTCTTCTAGAGCAAATGAACAGACTTAGGTCCGAAACAGATGGGTCAAAAGAAACAGCTTCAGGAAGCTTCAACAGTTCAGATGACACATGCCCCAAAAGCAGCCTGAAGCCACTAGAAAAATCTGGATTAAATCTCCTCCTGGTAGTGGACCATTTGGGACCATGACAGTGGCCTGCTTTGAGAGTGGGCCATGCAGTTGCTGCGGTCCCAGGCCGATCACAGCTGGAATGGCCAGAGGTTGCTCCTTGCCACCTGTCTACTTCGTGCCTCAGTCACCTTATGCCCCTAAGAGCAGGTCATGCCAAAGGGCCTGGCAGAAGTTTCAGGTTGATGCTTGCTGGCACACTGCTTCAATAGAGGGCAAACAGGTTGCCTTCTCTAAAAGCACTCCCTCCAAAAATAGTCCAGAAACAGAGCCAACAACAACATCCATTCCAGAGCTTGAAAAAACTGGGAGCTCAGGTCCCTGCCAGATGGAGGGACTCCTGTCACAGAGTTATTCCTGCAGGTAACTGACAGGCTGATGGTGGTAAGAATGTTATTATTATTATTATTATTATTATTATTATTATTTGGCAGCTGACCCTTTCATTAGTGAGACAAGGCTGAAGAGTCTCTGTTAGCAAATGGAGTGTGGAGGATTTCTATCCCTGTGGCAAAAGAAGTCTGATAGCATCCTGTGCCCAGAGGAAGAAAGCCCACAATGAAGGGCTGCTCCAGAGTTCTGTTCTCTTTCAGCCCCAAACAGCTTAGCCAAGCTCTGTGATCCACAGGGATGATCCCAGACATGTTGCTCCCTGAAGAAAAGAACAAGGTGGCACCCTCTCTCCTACTGTTTCATGCACAGAAGCAACTCAACTGGCAGTCACATTTTCTGCCAATGCTGGCACAGGACACACCATAATGCACACACAGACTGCTCTCGAACATCTTGCTGCCACCACTTGGCCTTTGCCCCTACGGAAACCATTTCCCTCTGCCTCAATGTAGAGCTGGCCCTGCTGATGTTATAGGAAGTCCTCCAGGTTTGTTTGTCTGACTTTGGAGAGTTGTGAGGAGGAAGCCCAGGAAATGCAGTGGAGCCGCTGGCCCGTTCTTGCATGTGTCTGTATGTGTGTGTGTCCCACAGGAGGACCCACATTCAATCCCAGTATCTCTAGGTAGGTCCATGTCTGAAACATATTTGTCTGAAACACACACCCCCTTCCATGTGTGAAAGAGAAAAGGCAATGCATGAGCATGCTCAGTTATGCAAAAGGCATTCAGCCAAGTCAGAGAAGCATGCTTATTTTGTGCCTCCGCCCTGGCTTCTGGGACAGAGATCTCTAGATGTCTTCTGGGCTTGAAAGAACTGGCATTGTGAGTACTCATTCAGACCTAGAACTGTGGTAAATTGTTTCTAATGTGTGTTTCTAGAGAGTGGAAGGAGAGGGAGAATTGCAATACTCCTGTCTTTGCAGTAAGAACGGGGGAAGGGAAAAGGTGGTCTTTGTCTTTCTTTTGCCCACTTTATTGTTGGTCTTATTCCCACAAAGAGCAGGCTCATCTTTCCCAAAATATAGCTGCCTGGTGTGAATGGGAGACATTCTGCTCAGGCTGGGAGGTTATGTTCATATGAGTCAGTTACAGCATTCAAATCAGAATCTGGGGTTAGGCTTTGGGGAACTGGGCTGAAAGCCTCCTCTTGGATTAGTCAAAAGCAGCACCTTATATGAGTTTGCTTTTTTGGGGGGGAACTAACTATAGCTCAGGGGTAGAGTGCCTGCTTTGCACGCAGAGGGTCTGAAGTTCAGTCCCTGGCATCCCCAGGTAGGGCTGGGGAAAAAGATCTTGAGAAAGAAATAAAGAGATCTTTTGCCACCAGTGCTCCAGCCTGGTGCCCTCCATAGGTGTTAGTCTGTAGGTGGATTGGATGGGGGTGATGAAAGCTTTAGGAATCAGCTTACAGGAGGCTAGTGTAAACAATACTGAGCTTTTGGAATCCCAACATGGGATCTCTGCCTCACATTTCCCTATGAGTCAGCTGTATTGCAATGAATAAGACTCAGTTTTGAGTAGGCATGCATATGTGGGGCTTTGGGAAATTGCAGTACAAATCATTGGGAGGGAGAGGTCAACGATTCCCCACTGTTGAGTTAGAGAACAGTTGCAGCATGAAAGATACTGTTTATTCTGTGGCTTTTTCCTGCCTGAAAAAGCTTGAGATAATACTATGCTAATGCAGGCACTGATTTTCAGAGCTTGGAAAAGATAATTTTCTAGAGGAACTACAGATCACAGAATCTCTTAACTACCATGGCCACTGGGCTTGTTAGAAATGATCACTGAAGTGGAGTGAAGATTAATGTGATTGACATGATGGATGGAGGAGGTTATGTCCATGCATGCATGGGAAGAGTAGTATCCATTTTTCTCCAAACAGGTGCCATTTGTAAAAACAAAACCTAAATGCAGTCATGGAGAAATCATAGCATTTTGAATATTTTTTTGAACAAACTAGTTACTTTACATATTACTTTAATACTCAACAGTTCATAACTTGCTATTCTTTTTGTAGTTTAGAAAAGTAATTCAGAAGTTACTCATTACTAACACATAAAGATGTACTGTTGTTGTTGTGCCATTGAGAAATGCAACAAAATGATCTCTGGTTCCCCCAAGTGGCCAACACAGATATTGTACCCTAGGGATTCTGAGAAAAATGCAAAAGACATTGCAAAGCAAACCTTCCCTAGCATTTTCTTCCCAGGTACTCTGCAGGATTATTTACATATTATTTATTAACTATTTCTATCCTCCCATTTATCATGGCATTTCAGGAGAGCATAGAGATAAAACAACAACAACAACTAAATACAATTAAAATAGCTTATACAGGACTGTTGTTGTTGTGTGCCTTCAAGTTATTTCTGACTTTCATACATATTCAATTTGACAACAAGTTGAAGCAGTTTAAAGGATTACCACAATTAAAAAACATGTGCATAATGTAGGTTCCAAACATTGATGTTAATTGGGGTTCCAAGGTGAGGGTGTTCCATAGTCAGGGTGACACAGTTGCAAAGGCCCTCTTCTCCATCCTCACACACTGTATTACTCCCACTACAGACCTCAAACTTCAGGTATGTACATATATGGAAAGGTATTCCTTCAATTACTGAAATCCTTTGAAATTATTGTTATTTATTATTTTGTTTTATTTATCACCAACACCTTAAATTCAGACCAGTAGCAAACTGGCATCTAGTACAGCTTTTTAAGACCTGTGCTATGTGTTGTTTATATGATATGCCAGTCAGCAATCGTAAAATCTTAGAATCATAGAGTTGGAAGAGACCTCAAGGGTCATCAAGTCCCCTGCCATGCAGGAATATGCAATCAAGGCACCCCCAACAGATGTCTATCCAGCCTCTGTTTAAAAACCTCCAAAGAAGAAGACTCCACCACCCTCTGAGGGAGTACTCCACTGTGGAACAGCTCTCACTGTCAGGAAGTTCCTCCTAATGTTGAGGTGGAATCGCTTTTCCTGTAGTTTGACCCCACTGGTCTGGGTGCTATTCTCTGGAGCTGCAGAAAACAAATTTGCTCCACCTTCATTATGACATCCCTTCAAATGTTTAAACAGGGCTGTCATATCACCTCTTAACTATCTCTTCTCTAAGCTAAACATAACCAGCTCCCTACGTTGCTTCTCATGGTTTTCAGACCTTTCACCATTTTGGTTGCTCCTCTGGACATGCTTTAGCTTGTCAAATTCCTTTTGGAATTGTGGTGCCCAGAACCACAATTCTTGCTGCTGCATTTTGCACTAGCTTTAGATATTGAGTCATTACTAGCACCTTGAATTCAGATCAGAAATGTATTGGCAGCCAGTACATTTTTTTTAAAAAGAACTGATGTTATATGCTATCTATAAGCTGTTCCTGTTGTCACTCTAGCTGCTTGATTTTGCATCAGTTTCAGCTTCCAAGTCATCTTCAAGGGCAGCCACACTATTGCAGTGGTCTAACCAGGGGCATGGGGGACACCTAGCTTAACATGACTACATGTGAAAGGGACCTAGGAGTCCTAGTAGATCACAAGTTGAACATGAGTCAAGATGCAGCAGCTAAAAAGACCAATGTGATTTTAGGCTACATCAATAGGTATAGTGTCTAGATCAAGGGAAATAATAGTGCTACTGTATTCTGCTTTGGTCAGGCCCCACCTGGAATACTGTGTCCAGTTCTGGGCACCACAATTCAAAAAGGATGTGGAGAAACTGGAGCGTGTCCAAAGGAGGGCAACTAAAATGGTGAAGGGTCTGGAAACCCTAACCCTAACCCCCTAACCCTAACCCCTAACCCTAACCCTAAGCCCTATGAGGAACGACTTAGGGAGCTGGGAATGTTTAGCCTGGAGAAGAGAAGATTAAGAGGTGATATGATAGCCGTGTTTAAATATTTGAAGGGATGCCATATTGAGGAGGGAGCAAGCTTGTTTTCTGCTGCTCCAGAGAACAGGACCCAGAACAACGGATGCAAGCACCAGGAAAAGAGATTCCACCTCAACATTAGGAGGAACTTCCTGACAGTGAGAGCTGTTCAACAGTGGAACACACTCCCTCGGAGTTTGGTGGAGTCTCCTTCCTTGGAGGTCTTTAAACAGAGGCTGGATGGCATACTGTAGGCCCTGTAGCTCCTTAACAATGTTATTAATATAAAAATTAAATAAAAAGGGCGCCAAAACGCAGCCCTGTTTAACACCAGCATAGGCATTTATTTTTGAGGTGAGATGACCTACCAGGTCAACTTTGACCTGCATCGAGGTGTTAGTATGTAAAGCCCTGACTAAATATAATAAGCGGGGGTCAATATCAGCCTTTTCAAGCTTTTGCCATAGCAGGTCCCTAGGGACTGAATCAAAAGCTGACTTTAGGTCACTAAAGCAAGCATAAAGTTTTTGCTTCATGTTTTGAGTATATTTATCTTCCAGATTGCATTAGTGCCAAGGCTACCCAGTTCCTGTCATTAGCTCTGACAGAGAATCATCAAATACACACACATTAAACAAGCACACATACATTTAACAAATACACTCATGGAATATAGAGTAAACAAGCTTACTCTGGTAGCTACATTAAGGATAAAGGAGGAAGGCAATAGAATATAGGATATTGGATATAGGATATAGTAATAGGATATAGGATATACAATAAAGATATAGGTGGAAGGTAACAGTAAGGTAATATTAAAAGTCTTACAGATGCACTACCAGGAGCTGCTACTGATGAAGGTTTAAATTTAGCAAACATCTCAAGATATAAGAGTTATAAAAAACTTCACCCAGTGCTGTAGCTCTGTTACAATTCTACTCTCTCCCACTTCACACTTTCACAGGGCTAGAAAGTAACTTGTTACTTTTTGTATTAATGAATTCTAAAGAAGGTACTTCTTTTGTCTGCAGTAACTACAGCTGTAACTCATTGCTTTTCAGTAGAATGGGAATGGATTGTCTTCCTGTTACTCATTACTGCATATGTATACTGATTCTGTCTGAGCAACAAAAGGTTATGAAGAAGGATGACATGAGTGGTTGCCTCGGTTGCCTCGTGCTCTGCTGGGAAGCAGAGTTTGAAATGCCTTTTGCATTTTTCTCAGAATTCCCAGGCGGCCATATCTGAGTTGGCCAATTGGGGGAACCAGAGAACATTTCCTGCATTTTCCAATGTTGTAATAACAGTAAGATTAATGTGTTAGTAATGAGTGCCTTGTTGAGTTAACGTTCTGGACTGAAGTAACAATAACAAGTAATTACCTGCTGGGTGATGAGAGTTACAAGTAAAGTAACTGATTCCTTTGAAAAATAACAATCTCTGAATCTCTAGACTTTCTCCCTGGATGCCATTAAGTTTTATTTTTTTATAGAGGGATCTTTTTGGAGAAAACCTGCATTGTGGAATTTTTTCATGTGTTCAGGATTCTGCATATCCAGCAATGACCTAATGGTAGTTCCTTTTAAAAAGTCATGTTCTGTGAGGATAAAACAAATGGGGGAAAGAAGATCCCTATATGCTGCCTTGGGTTATTTGAAGCAAGATCCAGATATAAAGTGAATTATGTATTTCAAGTTTGTCTTAGAGTTGCCACAGGTCTGAAACTACTTGAAAGCACACAACTACAACAAAAGGATTTATTTTAGGCCAAAGTGTACCAAAAAGGGGAGGGGGGAAAATATGCAAAATTACTATAAAACACAATGCTCCCCTGTGTGCATTGGCCATGCCATCCCAGACGGGGAAACCCCCAAGAAGCCCCACCCCCACACTGGATGACACCCCATGCAGGGACGTCCCTGGCAGGGGGCACAATGGGTCACTGCACAGCCCACTCCCACACTGGGTTGCCGCCTGCAGTCCCAAGCTGCGAGCCACAGGAGCCAGGTTAAAATGTCTCCTTTTTAATCTGGTCCTTTGGACCAGAGGGCTGCATCGGAGCAGCTTCCAGCCACTTTGGGGGCAGGCATCATCTAAATGCCATTCCCCAAGGCAGCCAGAAGCCACTTTTTTTGGCCTATGTGTTTTGGGTCAGTGAAATTCTGTCCCTTCTACTGACAAATGTTCTCTAGATTTGATGTGGGATTGATCAGTATTCCTTTTTAGTAAGTCTTTATAGGTTATCCACATTCCTCCTATTAAATTTTCCTTCCTTAGGACGGCCTTGTGAGTTGAAATCCATAACGGAATTCTCCTGAATAATCTGTCTTTGTATTTTAACCAATTTAACAACAAAAAGATCCTTATGTAATGATGTAGACATTCCCTGTGTACTTTGTCATACCTTAGGTACACATGCCAAACAAATCAAGTGTTGAATCCCTCTAATATCAGAAGTTTTTCATTTCTAATTGTTACCCAATCTAATATCTAATTTAAACAGCATGCTTGATGGTATAATTTAAAATTTGGAGGACCCAAGCCTCCCCTTTCTTTTAAATTCTGCATGTTTTTCCATTTAATTCTAGGTTTTCTTCCTGCCCATATACATTTCAAAAGTTATCTGTTCTGTTCTTTAAATAGTTTCTTGTTCGTTATTATAGGTAGGTTTTGAAAGTAGAATAGCATTTTGGGTAACGCATTCATTTTAATCAGGGGTAGGCAACCTTTCCCCTTTAAGGGCCGAGGGACTTCAGCTCCCAGAAGCCTCAGCCATGTTGGCCAATAGTCCCATGTTGGCCAATAGCTCCTGGGATTCTGGGAGCTGAAGTCCCTCGGCCCTTAAAGGGGAAAGGTTGCCTACCCCTGATTTTAATAGTTGATACTCTGCCTGAGAGGGATAAGCCTATTTTATTCCAGTTCCTTAAACATCTTTTATTTTATTTCAGGGCTTCTTGTACTTATTACTAAATAATTCCATATTCTTATTAGATATAATTATTCCTAAGTATTTTATTTTTTCCTGAATTTTAAAATTCAATTTTTTTCAAATTCATCCTTTTAATTCTTCCTTTTTTGTGATTATAACAGTATTTTCATTATTTACCTTAAAACCCACCCATTTGCCAAATTCTTCAAGTATCTGTGTCAAATTTTTAATGCTCTCCTAGGGGGGGTCTTCTGAAAATATCATGATATCATCCATGAATGTGCATACTTTAAATTTCAATCCTTTAATTGATGGACTTTTGATTACATCTTCTTTCTTTACCTTTAAAAAAATAACTTCTATTGTTGCCATGAATAACAAGGGTGTTAGGACGTATTCCTTTCTAGTATCTTTCTTAATCTACATAGATGTGTTTTTTCACCATTTGTTGAGACTTGGGCTGATTGATCTTTATATATTGTCCTAATCCAATTAATAAAATTTGATCCTACTTCCATTTTGTTTAGTACTGTTATCATAAAATCCCAATTGACATTATCAAAAATGTTTTCCATGTCCAGGAAGATCATACCCATTTTTTTCTTTTCTTTCTTTCTTTTTTTGGTAATATTGCAATAAATTTAATACCACTCTCAAATTATCTTTCATTTATCTTCCTGTCAGAAAGCCTGTTTGGTCTTCCTGGATCAGCTTCTTTAAGTTTTTAAATACTTTTCAGCCAATAGTGTAACAAAAATCTTGTAATTTAAATTTAGTAGAGATATGGGTCTAAATTTTTTTACCTACAAAATATCTTTGGCTTCCTTGGGTATTAAGACTATTGATTCTTCTCCCCATGAATTAAGCCTTATTCCTTTGCTTAATCTATTATTGTTCTATGAAGTGGAATAATAATTCTTGCTCTAATTTCTTGTAATATAAGGTGGTAAACCCATCAGGTCCTGGAGCCTTCCCTATTTTGGATTTCTTAATTATTTCAACTATTTCCATTACTGAAATTGGCACATTCAGATATTTTCTTTGTGCTTCTGTTAATCGTGGGATTTCTTCTTTATCTAAATATTCTGCCATAGCAATCCTTTCTTCTTTTGCAAATGCCTTTCCAGAAAATAGTTTTTAAAAAAGTAATTGTAAAAAGTCTATTTATAAAAAGCCAGTAAAGTGGTTATGAGAGGATTTTTTATTCAGGAAGACTAAGAAATTAAGGAAAAAAGTCAAAAACAGGAGAAGATTTTTTTAGAGGAAATACAGAAGAGAAGGATCTTAAAAGTATCCCCCCCCCCAAAAATGTTAAGCTGCTATGTGAAATAAAGCTGTTGCAAGCACAATTGAATATGATGGTGGTGAAAGAAATTTAAAAGAAATTGCAAATCTAAAATTTCAAAATTTTCAGTCAGGAAATAAACCTGGAAAATAGTTGGACTATAAATTATGAAAAGATAGAGAGAGGAGGGTGATAACTCATATGCAAGATAAAGAGAAAAATACCACTAAGTATGCAACAAAACCAAAAGATATTTGTCAAATACTATTTAGCTTTACTCTTAAAAGATCAATCTCAAAGAAAAATATTGATAAACTTTTAGATCAGCAAGATTTATATTGTTTTTTGTGGGTTTTATGGCTGTATGGCAATGTTCTAGAAGAGCTGCTGGCGAAACATCAGAAAGAAACTCTTCTAGAACATGGCCATACAGCCTGAAAAACCCACAAAAAATCTATGGATGCCGGCCATGAAAGCCTACGACTTCACATAAGATTTATATTGACTATCAGAACTTCAGAAAAAGCTTTGAATAACATATTGGTTCAGAGGAAGATTTTTTAAAAAATAAATTTTAATTGGTAATTCATTGTTATGGAAAGGAAAGAAAACACATACACACACAGACCAGCTGACAAATAAAATACAAAAAGGGACTAAATATACACACATATATGGGGAAAATCCCTACATATATTAAAAAGGAAGAGAAAAATAAATAAAAAATTCTAACTCCCCATTTTTTCCTTTCCCACCCACCACCTCTCCTACATCCTCTATTGATTTCCTACTCTTCTCTGTTTGCAGTCTTCCACTTACACATATAACTTCTCTTTAAATAGCATCCAATTTAAATAATTCCTATACAGCTGCTATTTCAGGCTCTGGAGCTTGGCAAAGAGGCTTGGAAAAAAGGGGTGTTTTGTGTGGGTGTTTAGCGTGGGAATTTGGGGCAGAAGCTCGGAGTTCTCTTTCAGTGCCTACTTAAGATTACTCAACATGGACAGTGAAGGAACTGCTGCAGTCACCTGTAACAGCTATGGTATGCTTGTATTCTTGCCAATGGATGTGGGTAACTTCATCTGCACCAAGTGCAAGTTGGTAGCCCTGATGGAAGAGAAAGTCCAGGAGCTGGAGGCTCAGGTATGTACACTTTAGCATATTTAGCAGTTTTCCTAGATACAACAGAATGGACTGTCCTGGATGGGGAACACACAGAGAAACTTTCTGGGGAGGAGGTCAGCTCCCATACACAGTTGGAGGTAGATAGTTGGAGGAATGTGACACATAGAAGTAGGAAAGCCAGTGATAGTTCTGCTCGTTCTGTTCCAATGAGAAGGAAAATGGGAGGTGTATTAAGAAACTAGGGGCCTTTGCAGACTGCCAGAAATAGTGCACATTAAATTGAGGCACTGCCCTGGCTCAGTGCTAGGGAGTCATGGGAATTTTATTTTCTGAGACATTGAGCCTTCTCTGTCAGAGAGCTCTGGTGCCACAATAAACTACAGTTCCCATGATTCCCTAGCACTGAGCCAGGGCAGTGCCTCAATTTAATGTGCACTATTTCTGGCAGTCTGCAAAGGCCCTTGGATGGATAACTTTCAACTGAGCTAAGTTTTAAAAAGGACAAATATAAGAAATAGAAAAGGGCAGAAATCACCAAAGAGGAATTGAAATAAACAGCTAGCAGTGTAGGGGGAAAGTCCTAGTCTCTGGAGTAGCAGAAAACTCCATCTTCTGTATGACATGTCCTTGAATATTTGAACAGGACCATCATATCACCTCTTAATCATCTCTTCTCCAGGCTAAACATACCCAGCTCCCTAAATCACTCTGCACGGGACATGGTTTCCAGACCTTATACTATTTTGGTTGCCCTCTTCTGGACATGCTCCATCTTCCCAACATCCGTTTTGAATTGTGGTGCTCAGAACTGACAACCAACTTTACCCAACAAACACAAACTCACAATAGAGCAATAGGTGCACACCCCTGTTCTAAAGTGTGTGTTTTTAGAAAGTGAAACACCTCCTAAACCAACCTCCCCCTCCTTGCTGCCCTCCAGTTATTAGACTATAATTTCCACTATCCCCAGTCAAGTGCACAGAGGAAGATGGGAGTTGCAGCCCTCCACTTGGGGTAGTAGTAGTCCTTTCTTTCAATCAGTAGGCCATTATTAGCCCCCATTTTCAGTCCTGTTGTTCTAGCTGGATGGGTGGACCATTCCTTCCCCACAGTGGCGAGTGGAAGGGCAACCACCATAATCACCACAGCCCTCCTCATCCTGTCCAAGGGGCCTCCTCCTCCTTCTTTTGGTCCATGTCCTTAAGAGGCCCCATGGGGCTCTGCTGGCAGGGAGGCTGCAGTCTCTCTCCAACCTCAGGGCTGAGGCCTGTGGTGGCATTGTCATTGCTCTTCCTGAGGAGTCGTTCTGCCCCTCACCTCCTTCTTCCTTCCTTGTTTGACGGTTGAGGGCCAGAAGATTATTGAAGGACAGAGGGATCTACTACAGGGGCTGGCAGGGAGGGCAGTGGCATCACTGGGGGGGATTGTGCGTAGGATATTGTAATTTGAGTGTATGATTTTAATTTTGCTAGTTGTTTATGTCATAACTATTCACGTGACATTTATTATTATTATATGGGAATTATGATTGAGGAGTAACATTAGTGCAAAAAAGCATAACTAAGGATTCTGTATGGTGTGAAATGGGAGGTCAGTGGGGGGTGACACTATGAGTTAATGCTCTGGGTGACACCAACCCTAGTGACGCCACTGCTTCCAGATGTTAGACTAGAAAGAACTTCCACTGTCCCCAACCAAGTGCGCAGGGGAAGATGAGAGTTGCAGTCCACCACTTAGGGTAGTAGTTGTAGTCCTTTCTTTCAGTCAAGGTGGGTTGTTCCCTTTGTGTGCCATTATTAGCCACTATTTCCAGTCCTGTTGCTCTAGTGGGGAAAGCAGTGGTGAGTGGAAGGGCAACCACCACCACAGCCCCCTCATCCTGTCCAAGCGGCCTCCTCCTTCTCTTTCAACTCGGGGCTGAGGCCTGCGGTGGCATCGTTGCTCTTTGTGAGGAGTCAGTCCTTCCACCCCTCAGCTCCTTCTCCCTTCCTTGCTTGTTGAGGGCCATACAGAATCCCTACTCATGCATTTTCCATCATTTTCCGCATCAATCCTGATTTTCCTCATCAATCATCTTTCCCATATATGTCATGCTAACAGTTGTGATAAAACAACTGGCAACATTAAAATTATACCCTCACATAGGGACAAAAATGCATTTGAGATGTGGTGCTGGAGAAGAGTGCTGAGGATCCCATGGACAGCCAAAAGGACAAAGGAGTGGGTGCTAGAGCAGATCAAACTGGAAATCTCCTTGGAAGAAGCCAAGATGACCAAACTGAGGCTGTCGTACTTTGGACACATCATGAGAAGGGAGGACTCTTTGGAAAAGACAATAATGCTGGGAAAGAAGGAGGAAGAGAGGAAGGCCACAGGCCAGATGGAGGGACTCTATGAAAGAGGCTACGGGGATTAAGGGGCTGCAGGAATTAATCTGGCAGGGGAGGACAGGGGGTCTTGGAGATGTCTCATCCATAGGGTGGCCATGGGTTGAGATTGACTGGAGGGCAGTTAAAAACAACAAAAAATATTTACATATATGTAGCGAAGAAGTGGTTAAGATTTGATGTTTTTTAAATAATTAAAAAAAAAGAATGAGTTTTTTTTAAAAAAAATTAAAAATTAATGCTTAATTTTTTTTTTACAAAAATAATAATGATGAAATTTGAATTCTAAAAAATCCTGAGAGAAAGCCTCTTCTTTCTCCTCCCAGTGAGCTTGACCCCCCCCCCCCCCACTCGCAGCATCTCTTAAAGCATTTTCAAGGGAAGCAGGTGACTGCCACTGCCCCTTTGTGCCCAAAGGTAGGTAGGTGTCTGAGGAGAAGTCGGGCGTGTGTCGCCTGGTGCTGTCCTCACCCCTCCAGTGACGCCATTGGGGCAAGGCAAGGCAAGGCAAGGCGCTGGGCTGTGAGGGGGAGAGGGGAGCCCGCTTGACCAGGGACCTCCTTCCTTCCTTCCTTCCTTCCTTCCCTCCCTCCCTCCCTCCCTTTCAGCCCCGCGGCTCCTTCATCCCGGCCTGGGCAGCCCCTCAGTCCCCCTTGAGCGAGCCATTGGGCCCCGGCGGAGGCAGAGGAAGATGGCGTATCTACAGGTAGGGCTCCTCCGGCGGGCAGCGAGCGAGGGCCCTGAAGGGTCGCAGCGCGGGATGGAGAGGAGGCCACAGGCCGGTGGGGCTGGCGGGGAACCAGCGCCACCGCCACACCGGGCTAGAAAGCCTGGGGACGGGGCTTTGGGGGCGGAGGGAAATGGTGGTCCAGCCAGAGGGAGGCTGCCCCCTCCTTCCTCCTTCCTTCCTTTTCTGGGAAACTTGGGCAAAGCGGGAGAGTTGCTGACTTGGAGTCCTTTTTGACTTTGCACCGAGAAGATGCCGCCTGTGGCTCTCTCCGGCCCTCCGTCGCCCCTTCCTTAAGGGCTGCATCCACACTGGACACATAACCCGCTTTGGCACCGCTTGAACTCTACCTGGCCCAAGGCTGTGGGATTCTGGGAGCTGGAGTCTGTTCTTCCAAGGTTTCACCAGTTCTACAAACCATTCCAGTGAAGTGGCTGGACAGAACCTGGGTTAGGTCTCCACTCAGCCATGAAGTCCACATGGGTGTCTTTGGGCCTGTCATAGAATCATAGAACCTTAGAGTTGGAAGAGACCCCAAGGGCCATCCAGTCCAACCCCCTTCTGCCATGCAGGAACTCTCAATCAAAGCATTCCCAACAGATGGCCATCCAGCCTCTCTTTAAAGACCTCCAAGGAGGGAGACCACCATTCTCCAAAGGCTCCACTCTGGGTCCCATAACAAACTCCAATTCCCAGAATTCCATAGCCTTGAGCCAGGAAGAGTCAAAGCGGTGTCAAACTGGGTTATTTCTTCAGTGTGAATGCAGACAAATTCCTTGGCTTCAGCCTTTGCCTCCATTGGCACCTTTGCCCGCCTTGGCTGGCATGGCAGCCGGGTGGGCAAAGATAGGCAGTTGGTTTCCCTGAGAGTCTGGGATCCCTTCATGTGGAAGGGCTCAAAAATGTGACAAAAAAGTTGTGTATGTGCACTTTTGTGTGTGTGTGTGTGTGTACACACATCAGTAACTGCACAGGAGGGTTTTCATAATGTTTATTGGCCTTATTCCCACTTACAAATAAAGCAGTTTGCAATCCGAATCAATTGATTGGTTCGACAGCGGAGCATGATTAATGCTAGCATTTTGTTGTTGTAAAAGAACCCACTTGTCATTCACATTGATTAATGAATCGATTCAAAATGGACCCTCTTCAGCTGGCCGGCCAATTTAAAGGGCAAATTTAAATCAATTTCCAATCCGCATCTGGTTCACACTTGCGCTGAATCAATTTATTGCAAAAGACGCAGAAAAAAATGAGCGTCAAAAAGAGCCGCATTAAATGGGTCTAGCACAGGGGGGCCCTTGCCAAACCGCTTCAGTGATTTGGCTCAAGTGTGAACCAGGGTCATTTAAACTGCTTCAAACCGGTTAGTGAACTGATTTTTAACGTAGTGGGAATGAGGCCATTGCCAACAATCAGTAGCCCATGATGGCAGGATAGGAGTGTTCCCTGCAGACATGGTTGTGTAAGGATGGATCTGTTCGGGAGTTTGGGAGGTGTGTTTTTGTAAGAGGGAGAGAGATTGAGAAAGTGTGTAAGTAACAGGGTTGGCTAGTGAAGAAAGGCAGATAGATCAGAATTTGCACCCAAGATTCTGGACCATCCCTTGCTTCTTTTTCTGGTTCTTTTTCTGAAAACTACTCTCCTTCCCTCCCAGTCTTTTCACTTTTCCCTTCTCTCCCTCAGTTCTGATTTCTGTTTTTTGCTTTGTTTATTTGTTTTGACTCCAGGCCATTGCCCATGTGCAGCTAGTGTTGCCTTTCTCTCTCTCTCTTTTGATATTTTATTCACATCGTCATAAGAAGATACCAGTGCATTCTTCCTGGTCGTTTAACACAACCATTTTCTTATTGCAACTTCCTAATCGTAAGCCTAATATATAGCATTTCTATTACTTTGTTAACATTATCTCACATTCTGCACAATGTTTGTTTTCATACTTCAATTAAATGTTTCCCTTTTACTATTGTTACTTAATATTACAATAAAGTAATATATCATACACACAAACATTGTTCTTTCTATGTTACTCCTTGTTTCAACTGAATCTTGCACCCAATTGTCTTATAAACTCCTTTATTTTTATTTTTATTTCTGGTTGAGCTTGTATATCTTAAGATTTATTTCTTCTTCTTTGTCTACTATCCCTTTTTATTTCCATTGCCCTTGCCCTCTCTTATTTAATCCATGCCTTTCTCTTTTTTAAAAGATACAATGGGGGTTGCAGTTTAAAACGAGAGCAGGTCTGCAATTCTGGGCAGAACTGCTGGGAAGTAGAGGTGGCCAAGGGACATCATAGATACCCAGAATAAGTGTGAACAGTGCTTCTGGACCGGGCTGGCAAAGGCAAGTGAGGAAAACCACAACAACAACAACTGGAAGGGGGATGATCCTCAGATAGCCTCTTCTGCTTTTGGTTGCCATTGCCTTGGAACTGCTTGCTTGTTGGTATTTGACATCAACATATCAACCACTGCCTTGGTCCAGTGAGCTTAAGGTAGCATGCATAGTCCCAGTGGCATCCCTAAGGTTGGTGTCACCTGGTGCGGGAAGTCATGGTGTCACCCCCCCTTGACCTCCTCCCATTTCACATTATACAGAATCCTTAGCAATGTATTTTTCCACTGTTTTTCCTTGTCAATCGTAATTCCCATATACCACTGAATGTAGTGCTAACAGTTGTGACATAAACAACTAGCAAAATTAAAATTATACCTTCAAATTACAATATCATACACACAACCTAAATGTATTTACATGTACATAAAGGTTTGGTTAAAATGTGTTGGTTTTTAAAGAAAATTTAAAAAGAATATTTTTTTTTTTAAAAATTCAAAATGTAAAAAAAAAAATTTCAAATTTTGAAATTTTAATTTTTAAAAATTCTGGGGTCTCTCCTTTCTCCTCTCACTGAGCTTTCACCCCACTCCCAGCATCTCTTAAAGCATTTTAAAGGGAAGCAGGTGAATGGCACAGCCTGTTTCTGCCAAAAGGTAGGTGTTTGAGGAGCAGTGACCCCTAGGGCCACATCCCCTGCACCCCCCTCCCAGTGATGCCGCTTCCTAGTGCCCTGCATTGTTGATTCTCAGAACAGGGCTTATGCCTGAGGCAAGGGTAGGTAGAAAGTAGATTGTATTCTGCTGGTAAATTAAAAGATAATTTGAAGTTGAGTTGGGATGCATTTCTAAATTATTGTTGTTGTTGTTGTTGTGTGATTTTTTGAGCTTGCCTTCCTCTAAGGCTGAAAGGATGTGACTTGCCCAAGGTTGTCCAGTAGGTTTCCATGGTCGTGTGGGGATTTAGACCCTGGCCTTTCAGTGTCTTTGTTCAACACTCAAACCACTAGATCCCACTGACTCTCCTTTTCTAAATTCTACACTGAGAAATACAGGGAAGTGCAGGGCAGAGAGAACCCAAAGAAAATTTTGGTGCAGAATGGTGAGATCAGCTAATTTCAGCTCAGTAGTCCAGAGGAAATTCCTAGTTTCAGGATTCTTCAATCCAGGGCTAGGAATGATGTGATTGCAGATGTTGTAGGACTGCTGGCCTCATCACTTCTAGGCAGGTGAAGAATGCTGAGAGTTGCAGTCCCATAACATTTGGAGATCCATGCAGTACCTGTCCCTACTTTAATTTGAAGTATTGAGATGTGGTGCTGGAGAAAAGTGTTGAAGATACTATGGGTGACCAAGAAGACAAACAAATGGGTTCTAGAACAGATCAAGACCGAACTCTCCCTGGAACCCAGGATAACTAAATTGAGACTGTTGTACTTTAGCCACATCATGGGAAGGCATGAATCATTAGAAAAGGCAATGATGCTGGGACAGGTAGAGGCAGTAGAAACAGAGGAAGACCACATGCCAGATGGTTGGACTCATTCAGGGAGGCCGCAGACCACAGCCTACAGGATTTGAGCAGTTGAGGATAAAGAATCTTGGTGATGTCTGATCCACAGGGTTGCCATGAGTCAAAGCTGACTTGAAGGCAGTTAGCAACAACAGCTATCTGCCTTTTGCTCCAGGCTCCAACTGGTAGTTTTTAGGCTTCTCCTTTAAATACACACTAATCCAAAGTAGATCTTGCAAGCCTGAAGTCTACCTCCACAGGTTTAAAGTCCCTCAAAGATATGAACCTGGGTCTCACCAGTCCTATTCCAACATTTTAACCACTGGACAATGCTGTCTTTCAAATACTGAAAACCAGGCTACAAAAAGAGGTGACCTGAGTCTCTCCAGTAGGTGGTACAAGGCCCTGATGAGTAGAAAGGACACATTCTGGGCTAGCCAAGGAGGTTTCTAGCTGTCATTCTATGAAAAACTTCTATTCTGGTTCACAAGAAAGCTAAAATGGAATGATCAATGTATACAGTCATCCTTTCCAAGTCTTAGGGGATCAATTCCGGACCCCTCTGCGAATCAGAAAAATTGCAAATAACCAAGCCCCATTGGATACAATGGCTGCATGCTCCTTGTGCACAACCCCATGTGCACCATTTTGTCCCTTCTGGCTTCCCGTCTGCGGAAATTCAAGACTGCGAATGGGAAGTCCATGAGCTAGGAGGGACGACTGTAATGTATTTTAACTGTAAAATAGTTGTGTCTCTTTTTTCAAAGAAAAAGATGTCAGAGAAATGGAATAAAAGGTGTCTGAGAAATGGAATTAATCATTGTAATCTAGATCAGATTTTACATTGAACTAAAGTTTGAACATTAGAAAATTCATTAGCTAGTCCTACTGATGTTCATGACTTTTTACAGCAGGATAGGGAGATGTTTGTCTTCCAGATGTTTTAGACTTCAGCTTCCAGAAGCACAGCAGGCAACTGTGGATGGTGTGGTTCAGTGACATCTGGTGGGCCAAAGTTTGGAGAGAAACCACAAAGGAAATCTTGGAGAGAAACCACAAAGGAGGATGAAGGGAAAGGATTTTAGGGAAGGAAAGTACAGTTATTTCACTTCAGTTTTAGGTTTGGTTATAGGTTTTGCTTTAGTAAGACAAGCCTTCTGCAACTTGCTGCCCTCCAGATGAGCTAGACTGAAATTATGATCAGCTTTAGCCAGCATAAATAGGGAAAAGCCATCTGTAGAGTGTGGGGACAAAGGATGGGCATCAGTGCAGTGACTTAGGTGTGTATAACTACAACAGAGGGCTTGTGACCTGAACTTAGGTGAAGTTACTGAGTGGGTGTGCTGTCTAGGGGATTCTGTATTCTGTATTCTGAAAAATTTACTTTCTCAAGCACTGCTTCTGAACATGTACAGTACATGTAAAAAGGGATCTAGGAGCTGTAGACCACATGAGTGTGATGCAGTGTGATGCCCAGTACTCCCAGTTCCAACAATGCCTGACATCAATGCCAAGAGTATTGACAGTGCAGGCAGTTTCCAGGGAGGTGTGGGTTCCACATTGTTCTTTCCAGAAGCAGACTACTGCAGGTATGAATCTGTATATCTGTTTTTTATATCTATACTGTATATGTCAAAATGCTGTAGGCCCCCAGTTACCTCATAGAGTAATGGTTTCCATTTGTTTTTAACCACCTTCGAGTTGATCTTGACTAATGACAATCCTGTGGATGAGACACCTCTGAGACTCCCTATCCTCCAGTGCTCTGCTCAGGTCCTGTAAATTCATGTCCGTGATCTCCTTAATAGAGTCCATCCATTTAACATGCGGTCATCCTCTCTTTCTGCATCCCTCCACCTTTCCTAGCATTTTTGTCTTTTCCAATGAATCATGTCATCTCATGGTGTGACCAAAGTATGACAGCCTCAGTTTAATCATTTTGGTTTCCAGGGAGATTTCAGTCTTGATTTGTTCTAGGATCCATTTGTTTGTTATTTTCGCTATCCACAGTATCCTCAGCACTCTTCTTCAGCACCACATCCATACCTTTAACTATTTTGGCCACCCTCCTCCAGACACACTCCAGTTTGTCAATACATCTCTTGAATTGTTGTAACTAGAACTGGACGCAGTATCCCATATGAGGCCTGATCAAATTGGAATAGAGGGATATTATTACTTTCCTCGATCTAGACCAGGGATCGGCAACCTACGGCCCGCGGGCCGCACCTGGCCTGCCGACACCCGCTGACTGGCCCCCACCAACCCCCGTTGCCGGTGCGCACATCGCAGCCACCATTTTGTTTGCCAAAATGGCGGCCACAACTCATTTGCGCATATGCAGTACTCCTGCGAATGTGCAAACGAGTTGTGGCCGCCATTTTGGAAAACAATGGCAGCCACGATACGTGTGGTGGCGGCGCGGCGGCAGCGGGGGTCAGCGAGGGCCGCACGCGCACCACCATTCCCTCCCCCCCCCACCCCAGCGGAAGACCTGGGGACCAGCAACTGGCCCCAGGTACGTAAACCTTGCCAACCCCTGATATAGACACTACACCCCTATTGATAGAGCCTACGATCATATTGACTTTTTTATCTGCTGCATCACACTGTTGACTCATGTTCAGCTTGTGGTCTACAAAGACTCCTGGGACCCTTCTACATATACTGTAGTCCAGCCAGGTGTTGCCCATTCTATATTTGACCCTTCCATTTTTTCTGTAGTACCTTGCTGTTTTCCTTGCTGAAATTAATTTTGTTAGTTCTGGCCCAGCTCCCTAATTTATTAAGGTCATTTTCAATTTTGATCCTATCCTCTGAGGTATTAGCTACCCATCTTAATTTGGTATCATCTGTAAATTTGATAAGTATTCCCCCTATTCCATCATCCAGTTCATTGATAAAGATGTTGAATAGCACTGTGCCCAGGACAGATCCCTGTGGCACTCCACTGGTCACTTCTCTCTAAGATAAAGAGGAGCCATTGGTGAGCTCCCTTTGGGTTTGGTTGGTCAACTAACTACAAATACACCTAATAGATGCATTGTCTAACCCACATTTTACTAGCTTTTTTGCAAGGATATCATGGGGGATCTTGTTGAAGGCCTTACTGAAATCAAGATACACTACATCCACAACATATCCACAACATTTGCCCCATCTATTAAGCTTGTAACTATCAAAAAAGAGATAAGATTAGTCTGGCATGACTTGTTTTTGAGAAGCCCATGTTGTTCATGATTCTATGGCCTTTAGTGATCATGGCATGGCTTTCTAAGTCCGCTCTAGAATATTTCCTAGTATTAATGTCAGACTCACTGGGCAGTAATACTCTCCAGGGATTCTCAAAGATGATTTTCAGAGATTACTTCTTTTTAAAAAAGCCATTTTATTGCTTTCAACCTCTCTAGCAAACCTGAGCTCATTTGATGCTTTAGCTTATCTGACTTTTAACACACATCAGGATACTTGAAGTTACCCATTACTACTAGATCTCTCCTATCTAAATGTGTGGTCATCTGTTCCAGGTAGGCATCTTTCAAGTTCTCAATCTGGCTTGGAGGTCTGTAGTAGACCTCCACAGTGACATCTCTAATATTTCTCTCCTTAATTTTTACCCTGATGCTATTAACCTGATTCTCTGGATTTAAGTCTTTGATCTCTTCACAGGTTTAAACATCCTTGACATATAATGCTACTCCTACTCATTTCCTGTTTGAGTTATTTCTCTGAAATAGGTTTTACCCCTCTATTGCCACTTTCCAGTCATGAGACTCAACCCACAGTTTCAGTGATTCCTACATCATATTTGCTTTGCTGTGTTAGTCTTGTTTTCCATGCTCTGTGCATTACTGTACATACATCTAAGACCATGAGCCATTCCCCTTGTCTGTCTTTTAAAGGTTTTTTCCCCTCCCACTGTTGGGTTCTGGTACTATTTGCCTTGTTCTCTGTATAACAGGTTATCTCCAGCACCTGATGAACTTCTACCCTCTAGAATACTGTCTTTCTCCCCCACATACCTCAGTTCAAAAGCCTCCTGATCAGATTTTTCAAACTCTTAGCAAAAACATTCCTGGCAACTGCCATGAGGTGCAACCCATCCCTTATCAGACACCCATCTTCATGAAATCACAGACCATTGTCCAAGAAAGCAAATCGTTCCCAGCAGCATCATTTGCAGAAACAATTGTTCACCACCACTATTTTTCTCCCCTTCCTGGGCCATACCCTTCAACTAGGAGAAGAGAGGAAATGACAATCTGTGCATCCAGGTTCTTCAGCCTTATGATATTCTGTTGTGATGATCATTGGTTTCTACTTGAATCAAAAAAAAGGGGTAATGTGTCAGGAAAAGCCAGGTCTTTAAGGCCTTTTTGAAAACAACCAAAAATAATGAGTCAAGAGTGCTTGTTTGCCCTCCGGACCTTCATAAAATTGTTTTGTTTTATTTTATGTTTGCCCTTAAATGTCCCCTAAGAGGTGTGTGTATGTGAGCAATAATGTCATGGCTTTGCCCTCATGGGCTGTTTTGGGCTTAGGAAAGGCCTTTTAGAAATGTAGTAGATAAATGGCCCTTCAGGATCACCTGGGAGAAGATTGTGGCCTCCTGACACATTCCTGTGAGCAGACCTTCAAATAGCCTGATCTCTTGTTATATCCTCTAGGCTACCACAGCCCAGCATTGCTCCTACTGCTTTATATCACATGCAGAGCACTTTGAATTTTTCAAGTGGTTGAGTATGAGAAAATCCAAAATTCACAAAACAGTGGTAGCTTTATCAGAACAACTAAAAAGCACAAAAAAAATCTGCAGGCTTCTGAAACTTCATTGATTCATCATCAGATAAAGATGTTAAAATCATCCAGAAAAGAAAAATTACATTTTCTTCTCCAGGCTAAACATCCCCAGCTCACTGTCAGAGAAAGAAAAAGAGCCTTCCCTCCAGTCCATCTGCCATGGTCCAGGCCTCAGAGAGAGAGAAGAACTGCTGGGCTTGAACCCCTTCCCCACTGACATTCTCATCTCCTTTTGTGTCATGTCTTTTTAGATTGTAAGCCTGAGGGCAGGGACCTGTCTAATTAACTATTTGTAAGCCGCTCTGAGAGCCTTTGTGGTTGAAGAGCAGGGTATAAATAAATAAATAAATAAGTCATTCCTCATAGGGCATGATTTGCATACCTTTCACCATTTTGGTTGCTCTCCTTTGATCATGCTCCAGCTTGTCAACATCCTTTTTGAATTATGGTGCGCAGACCTGGGCATAGTATTCTAGGGGAGGCTTGACCTCTGACAAGTACTATTATTTCCTTTGATCTAGACAGAGACACTACAGTTCTATTGATGCAGCCTAGAATCACATTGGCTTTTTTAGCTGTTGCATCACATTGTTCATTCATGTTCAGCTTGTGGTTTACTGACTCCAAACCCCTTTCATATGTAGTGTTTTGAAGCCAGGTGTTGCCCATCCAATATCTGTACATTTCATTTTTTCTGCCTAAATGCCTAAGTCTGCCCCGCGGCACATCCACTCACCATGGTCTCAGGGCACCCATTGATGATGAACCAGAAAAAGTTTATTGAAAATCAGCACAGTAACACATCTTTTGCAAGAACTGACACCACAGCATAGGCTTCACTATTAAAACTCACTGCAAATACTGCCCCTCCAAACTACCTGCATTCCTTTCCCAGGTGAAATTACCTTGGATCTCATGGTACCTCTCAGTAGCTGCTTACCCCTCCCAACACACCGGGCCTTTTTAAAACATGGCTACAACATGGCCTAAGTAAGGTTAACTTAGCATGGCAGAGGAAGTCTGGGAGGGTGATCCTGAGACAGCCCAGTGAGTCTCTCCTTGTTGGGAACATTGTTTTCTTCGTGCTTCTTTATCATCAGAACAACTCTTGAAGTAGGTCCGAGGGAGAAAAAATGACAGGAGAAGAGAAGGTTAAGAGGTGAGATGATAGCCCTGTTTAAATATTTGAAGGGACGTCATATTGAGGATGGAGCAAGCTTGTTTTCTGCTGCTCCAGAGAATAGGACTCGGAACAACGGATGCAAGCTACAGGAAAAGAGATTCCACCCCAACATTAGGAGGAACTTCCTGACAGTAAGAGATGTTTGACAGTGGAAAACACTCCCTTGGAGTGTGGTGGAGGTTCCCTCTTCAGAAGTTTTTAAACAAAAGCTGGATGGTCATCTGTCATGAATGCTTTGATTGTGGGTTCCTGTATGTCAGGGGGTTGGACTGGATGGCCCTTGGGGTCTCTCCCAACTCTATGATTCTATGATAGGCCCAAAGACACCCAAGTGAATTTCATGGCTGAGTGGAGACTGGACCCAAGTTCTTCCAAGACCCAGCCCAGTCTAGCCAGTTCACCAGAATGATTTGTATAACTGGTGAAACAATGAACCAAATTTCACAAGGAAGAGAAATTCTGAAACACATTCTCAGGTTTTGGTACTCATCAATAGCTGTAGAATTTGCACAGCTTTCCCCAGCCCACATTTTGTTTTGTTTCTAGCCACCATGTTGAAGCTCTCATAATACCACATACCTTAGTGTCATTTAGGTGGTATTGTCAGGAAGAAATGGTGAATATAAAAATGGTGGCGAATATTAAGACTGAATTCTGCAAAACTGACATGTTTTTCTAGAGGACTGAGAAAAATGGCGAATGAATATCTTTAAACCAGATTGCTCTCCCTGTTAAACCTCATTACATAGGTTTCTAACTGCTGGGCTGCTTTCCTTCAGTAATTGTCATCTCCCTTTCTCCTTACCTGTTCCTGTTTTTTTCAGAATGGTGCAGTCCCACACAGCTGTTTGTGTTTGTCTTTATGGATTTATAAGTGGCCTTATCAGTTCAGTGCCTTTCCCTCTTGTTTGCTTTTGCATTCATGTTTCTAATCTGTTGTTGTCTCCATGCTGTCAGCTGTGCTTCTGTTTTGATGACACGATCCTTTATTACTTGTGGGATCTGCTTTCTTTCTTTTTTTTTTAGAATAATGGAACCTACTAATCAGAGTGACATGCAAAAAATATCTCCTTTACCCAAGAATTCTATACTACCGTATTTTTCGGCATATAAGACGCACATTTTCTTCCCCAAAATGGGGGTGGGGAAGTTGGTGCGTCTAATATGCCGAATGTACGGAAAGGACGCGGGTGTTGGAAGGAGCATCGCTTTCCCTGGGACCATGCTGGGGTCGGAGAATGCCTCCGACCCCAGCATTGCCCCATGGAAAGCAACGTTTTTTTCCATGGGGCGATGCTTGGGTGGGAGGACTGCTCCGACCCAAGCATCGCCCCATGGAAAGCTTCCTTGGGGCAATCCTGGGGTGGGAGGATGCCTCCGACCCCAGCATTACCCCATGGAAAGCAACGTTTTTTTCCATGGGGCGATGCTTGGGTCGGAGGCATCCTCCCACCCCAGGATTGCCCCATGGAAAAAAAACATTGCTTTCCATGGGGCAATGCTGGGGTCGGAGGCATCCTCCCACCCCAGGATTGCCCCAAGGAAGCTTTCCATGGGGCGATGCTTGGGTCGGAGCAGTCCTCCCACCCAAGCATCGCCCCACGGAAAAAAACGTTGCTTTCCATGGGGCAATGCTGGGGTCGGAGGCATCCTCCCACCCCAGGATTGCCCCAAGGAAGCTTTCCATGGGGTGATGCTTGGGTCGGAGCAGTCCTCCGACCCAAGCATCGCCCCATGGAAAAAAACGTTGCTTTCCATGGGGCAATGCTGGGGTCGGAGGCATCCTCCCACCCCAGGATTGCCCCAAGGAAGCTTTCCATGGGGCGATGCTTGGGTTGGAGCAGTCCTCCGACCCAAGTATCGCCCCATGGAAAAAAACATTGCTTTCCATGGGGCGATGCTTGGGTAGGAGCAGTCCTCCGACCCAAGCATCGCCCCATGGAAAAAAACGTTGCTTTCCATGGGGCGATGCTTGGGTCGGAGCAGTCCTCCCACCCAAGCATCGCCCCATGGAAAAAAACGTTGCTTTCCATGGGGCGATGCTTGGGTCGGAGCAGTCCTCCGACCCAAGCATCGCCCCATGGAAAAAAACGTTGCTTTCCATGGGGCAATGCTGGGGTCGGAGGCATCCTCCCACCCCAGGATTGCCCCAAGGAAGCTTTCCATGGGGCGATGCTTGGGTTGGAGCAGTCCTCCGACCCAAGTATCGCCCCATGGAAAAAAACGTTGCTTTCCATGGGGCGATGCTTGGGTCGGAGCAGTCCTCCGACCCAAGCATCGCCCCATGGAAAAAAACGTTGCTTTCCATGGGGCGATGCTTGGGTCGGAGCAGTCCTCCGACCCAAGCATCGCCCCATGGAAAAAAACGTTGCTTTCCAAGGGCGATGCTTGGGTTGGAGCAGTCCTCCCACCCAAGCATCGCCCCATGGAAAAAAAACGTTGCTTTCCATGGGGCAATGCTGGGGTCGGAGGCATCCTCCCACCCCCGAATTGCCCCAAGGAAGCTTTCCATGGGGCGATGCTTGGGTCGGAGCAGTCCTCCAACCCAAGCATCGCCCCACGGAAAAAAACGTTGCCTTCCATGGGGTAATGCTGGGGTCAGAGGCATCCTCCCACCCCCGGATTGCCCCAAGGAAGCTTTCCATGGGGCGATGCTTGGGTCGGAGCAGTCCTCCGACCCAAGCATCGCCCCATGGAAAAAAAACATTGCTTTCCATGGGGCAATGCTGGGGTCGGAGGCATCCTCCCACCCCAGGATTGCCCCAAGGAAGCTTTCCATGGGGCGATGCTTGGGTCAGAGCAGTCCTCCCACCCAAGCATCACCCCATGGAAAAAAACGTTGCTTGCCATGGGGCAATGCTGGGGTCGGAGGCATCCTCCCACCCCCGGATTGCCCCAAGGAAGCTTTCCATGGGGCGATGCTTGGGTTGGAGCAGTCCTCCGACCCAAGCATCGCCCCATGGAAAAAAACGTTGCTTTCCATGGGGCGATGCTTGGGTCGGAGCAGTCCTCCCACCCAAGCATCGCCCCACGGAAAAAAACGTTGCTTTCCATGGGGCAATGCTGGGGTCAGAGGCATCCTCCCACCCCAGGATTGCCCCAAGGAAGCTTTCCATGGGGCGATGCTTGGGTGGGAGGACTCCTCCGACCCAAGCATCGCCCCATGGAAAAAAATGTTGCTTTCCATGGGGCAATGCTGGGGTCGGAGAGGACCCCAACATTGGCCTAAGGAAAGCGTCCTGGAAAGCGTTGCTTTCCTTGGGCGGATGCCTGGGTCGGAGGTGTCCTCCAGAGATCGGAGGATGCCTCCGACCCCAGGATCCCTCCAAGGAAAGCCTCATTGCTTTCCTTGGGCGGATGCCTGGGTCGGAGGTGTCCTCCGACTGTATATGATTAAGAATCTTTTTTTTCCTAGATTTTGCTCCTTAAAATTGGGTGCGTCTTATATGCCGGAGCGTCTTATATGCCGAAAAATACGGTATATGTTCAAGCACAAATGCAAATTGAGTTACTGTAGTTCAGGAAGGCTAACACAAAATTTGATTTATTTTGATTTTATTTATTCATTCAATGTATTCTCTCCCTTAACCTAGTGTGGGATTCAAAGCACCTTACAAAATTTAAAATAAAACCTAAAAGCTAATTTTACAAACCTCTTGTGCATCTATTTTATAGCACAAGGATACTGAGGCTAAGAGATAAGTGACTAGCATCAGAGGTTTTAACAACAACAACAACAAAAAACCCTTTAGGTTTTATTTGCTATGGGGATTTAACAAGTTTTGCTGATCTACTGCAAATTATCCAGAAATCTTTGCAGACTGCCAGAAATAGTGCAAATTGAGTCCACTTTAACTGCCCTGATTCAGTGCTAGGGAATCATGGGAACTGTAGTTTATTGTGGCACCAGAGCTCTCTGACAGAGAAGGCTCAATGTCTCAGAAAAAAAAATACAGTTCCCATGATTCCCTAGCACTGAGCCAGGGCAGTTACAGTGGACTCAATTTGCACTATTTCTAGCAGTCTGCAAAGGCCCTAAGACAGTGATTGAACTACTTTCAACCAGTTCTTGGCATACACTAGTGCTTCTCTATTGTGGGTCCAAATGTCTTTTTGTTGTAGGATAGAGATGGGCAACTGTTGGGGGTTAGAGTGCTACATTCAACACTCCAGAAGACATTGTAAGGGCCCACACCCTACTGCAACCCCTTGCACAAAACAAACAAACAAACAAACAAACAAACAAAAACCCCACAAACTTTTTTTGGGGTCCTTATTCAACTTCTGGAGGATTTATGCCATGTTTATGGCATGAGGTTTTTTTTACAACAGGAAATTACCCAGATGTCTTTTCTGGTTCATTTCCTGGTGTTTTTTTTAAAGCCTCTCCTAGGCCTAAAATGGGGGGCTGTTTAGTCATGCTTCCCCCTCTCCTTCTCCACATTTATTTGTTGATTAGTTAATTACATTTATGTAACATAACCATTAGCCAAGCTGACTCGTGGATTCTAGAGTAATAGGGTTGAGTGTTGGACTGTGACTCTGGTGACCAGGATTGATTTCCAGCACAACCATGAAACCCACTCGGTGACCTCTCACATGCTCTCATTATTATTATTTATTATTATAGTTTATTTCTAAGGCGCTGTCAATATACACAGTGCTGTACAAAAAGAAAATCAAGTATAAGATAGAATAAAAACCTGTCAAAGGCGTACAATCTAAAATACACACAATAATAAAATAATAAAAGTCAATTAAAACAAAAAATAATACAACAATTAGTTAACAACACCCACTGTCTACCTAAATGACAGAAAAGTAAATGTAGATCAGATAGTGCCTGGGAATGCCTCCCTGAACAAAGTGGTCTTTAACTCAGATTTAAAAGTAGACGAAGAAGTAATGACCCGTGTTTGAGGGGGAAGAAGGTTCCAGGAGTGAGGGGCGGCAAGCGAGAAGGGGCGAATCCGGGATGGAGCAGTGGAGATCCTAGGTTGGGACAGCAGGCCTTGAGTACTAGAACGGAGGGTACGAATAGGAATGTAAGGAGAAAGAAGTTCAGATATGTAAAGGGGGGCTAGCCCATGCAGGGCTTTGAAAGTTAACAACCGAAGCTTATATTGGATACGGAAGGGAAAGGGAAGCCAGTGAAGAGAAGATAACAAGGGAGAAACATGGTCAAAGCGGCGAGCAGAAGTAATGATGCGAGCGGCTGAATGTTGGACAGAGATTAAAGGATGAAGATGAGAAAGGGGAAGCCCAGCTAGAAGGAGATTACAATAATCTAATCGGGAGACCACCAAAGCATGGACCAGAGTCGTGGCAGTGGAGGCTGAAAGAAAAGGACGGATTTTGGCAATGTTATAAAGGAAAAATCTGCAGGCTTTGGCTGTGGCCTGGATATGGGGAATAAAAGACAGTGAGGAATCAAAAATGAAACCAAGGCTGCGGGCTTCTTGGACTGGATGAATACAAGTTTTGTCAACAAAAACAGAGAAAGAGGGTTGAAGGGAGGACTTAGGTGGAAAGACAAGAAGCTCCGTCTTGGACATGTTGAGCTTCAAATGCTGATGACGCATCCAGAGAGAGACAGCTGAGAGACATGATGAAACTTGCTGTTCAAGCCCTTGAGAAAGATCAGGGGTGGAAAGATACAGTTGGGTGTCATCGGCGTACAGATGATAGGAAAAACCAAAGGAACTAATAAGTTTTCCTAAAGACAAGGTGTAAAGAGAGAACAATAGGGGACCCAAAACAGAGCCCTGGGGAACTCCAACAGATAAGGGAATTGGGGACGAAGTCTGACCACCCGTGACCACTGCAAAAGATCTATCTGACAGATAAGATTTAAACCAGTCAAGAACTGAGTTATAGAACCCAATGTCAGAAAGTATATCATCTAGAAGACAGTGATCCATGGGGGAAGGCAATGGCAAACCTCCTCTGATCAAATCTTGCCAAGAAAAACCCACAATGGGTTTGTCTTAAGGTCACCATAAGCTGGAAATGACTTGAAGGTGCACACAACAACAATCCAGAAAGAACTTTTCCAAGGCAACAAATGGGGTTGACTGGAGGTATTTTGATGACTGCTTGAGAATTAAGTTTTCAGTAAGCTCTCTATGTGTAGGTTGAGCAGATTCTTGGAAAGAATTCAGTGGAACAGTCCGTGGATCATATTTTGTCACATCATGAATCATACTTCAAACAGATTGCAATATTTCCTTTATGTCAATGTGTTAGGAAGGTATTGCCATGATGCACAATGTCACCATTTGCTCTTGTAGAACCAAGAGGACATTCAACCATAAAAGTTGGCTCTGTGCATTCATGCAAGATGGTTGTGTGCGATTCAGTTATTAAAGTGTGTGCAATACTCAGGCTAGACAACACTCACAATGCAATTAAGGCATGCCAGATTTCTGTGTTTAAATGGATAATTTTTGACTCTTACTTCATTCTTGAGTTTTGTTGAACCAGAGTCCAGGAAGCAAACAAACAGTGTTGTGGTTAACTGCCCTCGAGTGGCAATCTCGACCCATGGCAACCCTGTGGATGAGATTTCTCCAAGACTCCCTGTCCTCCACTGCTCTCTGCTTAGTTCCCATAAACTCATACCCATGACCTTCTTAATAGAATCTATCTAGCATGCAGCCTTCCTCTCTTCCTATTTCTCTCCAAATTTCCTAGCATTATTGTTTTTTCCAATGAGTCATGCCTTCTTATGATGTGTCTGAAGTACAACAGCCTATGTTTTGTCATCTTGACTTCCATGGAGGTTTCTGGCTTGATCTGCTCTAGGACCCATTTGTTTACCTTTTTAACTGTCCACGGAATTATCAGCACTCTTCCAGCACAGGTGAATTGATTTTCTTCCTATTGTCCAATGATACTGCAGGGCACAGCCTTCAGAATATTATAAGGGAGGAAGCTGAAAGAGCTGGATGCACAGGTTGTGATCTTATCTCTTCTCCCAGGTGAAGGACATGGTCTAGGAAGGGAGAGAAAAAAAGCAGATGTGAACAACTGCCTCCGCAGATGGTGCTGCCAAGAACGATTTGGATTCTTGGACCATGGCCTGCGATTTCAGGATGGGGGAACTTCTGGCAAGGAATGGGTTACACTTCATGCCACTTGGCAGAAACGATTTTGCCAATAGTCTCAAAAATTGGATCAGGAGGGGTTTAAACTAAGTTATGTGTGGGAAGGAGACAGTATTTTGGACTCAACATGTTCTTTGCCTCAGTTTTCTCACAAAAGGAAAAGGGTGCTCAACTTGAGGAAAATGGAGCAGAAGATACAATAGAGGAAATGCAGTACAGTATAAGTAAAGAGGTAGTACAAGAATACCTGGTAAATCTAAATGAATTTAAGTCTCCAGGACCAGGTGAACTACATCCAAGATTATTAAAAGAACTGGTAAATGTAATCTCAGAGTCATTGGCAATAATCTTTGAAAACTCCTGGACAACAGGAGAAGTCCTGGCAGCGTGGAGGAGGATAAACAACCCCATCTACAAAAAGAGAAAAAAAGTGGATCCTGACAGTTATTACCCAGTTAGTCTGACATCAATACTAGGAAAGATTCTAGAGCAGATCATTAAACAGAGAGTCTGTGAACATTTGGCAGGGAATGCCATAATCACAAAAAGTCAACATGGGTTTCTGAGAAACAAGTCATGCCAGACTACTGATCTCTTTTTTTGATACAATTATCAGCATGGTAGATGAAGGGGATGCTGTAGATATAGTATATCTTGATTTCAGTAAGGCCTTTGACAAGATACCCCATGAGATTCTTGCAAACAAGCTAGTCTAAATGCAACTGTTAGGTGGATTTGTAATTGGTTGAATGGCTGAACTGAAAGTGTGCTTAGCAATGGCTCCTCTTCATCTTGGAGAGAAGTGACCAGTGGGGAGTCACAGGGTTCTGTCCTGGCCCCAGTGCTATTCAACATCCTAAGCCATGACTTGGATGAAAGAATAGAGGGCATGCTTATCAAATTTGCAGATGACACCAAATTAGGAGGAGTGGCTAATTCCCCAGATGAGAGGATGAAAATTCAAAATGACCATAATAGATTAGAAAGCTGGGCCAAAACTAACAAGATGAATTTCAACATGGAGAAATGTAAGGAACTGCACTTTGGCAGAACAAATTAAATGCATAGATATAGGATGGGAAACACCTGGCTTAATGAGATTACATGTGAAATGAATCTAGGAGTACTAGTATAGCACACGTTGAACATGAGTCAACAGTGTGATGCGGGAGCTAAAAAGGCCAATGCAATTCTAGGCTGCATCAATAGAAGTATAATGTCTAAATCAGGGGTAGGCAACCTTTCCCCTTTAAGGGCCAAGGGACTTCAGCTCCCAGAATCCCAGGAGCTATTGGCCAACATGGGACTATTGGCCAACATGGCTGAGGCTTCTGGGAGCTGAAGTCCCTCGGCCCTTAAAGGGGAAAGGTTGCCTACCCCTGGTCTAAATCAAGTGGAGTAATAGTGCCACTCTATTCTACTTTGGTCAGGCCTCACCTGAAATACTGTGTCCAATTCTGGTGACCACAATTCAAAAAGGATGTTGAAAAGCTGGAACATGTCTAGATGAGGGGGACTAAAATGGTGAAGTGTCTGAAAACCATGCCTTATGAGGAGAGAGGGAGCTGGGTATGTTGAGCCTGGAGAAGAAACAGTTAAGAAGTGATAGCTCTATATAAGTATTTGAAAGGGTGTTATATTGAGGATGGAGCAAGCTTGTTTTCTGCTGTTCCTGAGAATAGGGCATGGAACAATGGATACAAGGTACAGGAAAAGAGATTCTACCTCAGCATTAGAGGAATTTCCTGACAGAGCTTTTCAACAGTGGAACACACTTTCCTCGGAGTGCGGTGGAGTCTCCTTCTTTGGAGGTCTTTAAACAGAGGCTGTGCTGGGGGTGCTTTAATTGTTTGTTCCTTGTCATGGCCAGCCATGAGGAGGACTCAGAGGATGAGGAGGAGGATGGGTCTCCTCCAGAGAAGGAAGAGACAGGCTCCACCTGGCTCTCATTCTGCTCTGCCTGAGCCAAGCCCTGTTCTCCCAGCCCTAGAGCAGCCAGGTCCTAGTGCTACTCCTATGGAGGCTCAGCTGCCTAGTGGGGAGAATCAGGAAGATACAGCAGGGCCAGTACCTTCCTTTAGGCAGAGGAGAGCTGAGAGTGCTGGCGTTTGCAGGCCCATGAGGCTGGCTGAAAAGCAGCTGCTCAACAAGCCTCAGCTGGCACTGAGGTAGGATTTGGCTATTTAAACATCTGCAAAAGTCTTCCTCAGTTCTAAGATTTATTGTAGTTTCCTTGTGGGATTATGGTCGGTGTGGCTCCTTGTTTCCTGCTTTGTGCCTCTTGCTTCTTGCCTTGTGGAACCCTGTTGCCTTGACCTTGGACCGGACTGGACTTCTGTTGATTGCTGCCTGCCCTGACCTTAGACCTAAGGTCTATGATTTTATGATTCTTTCTTAATTGTCCAGTTCTCACATCCATATGTGGTAACAGGGAATACAATGGCTTGTATGATTCTAACATTTCGTGCTCAGTTGTATATCTTTGCATTTCAGTCTGACTTCGAATTCTGGATTCTGCCTTGTTTGTGCTTCAGCTACAGGAAGGTTTGTAGCTGGCTCTGCTGTTTGTTGCTCATCCTCACCATCCCTAGCAGCAGTTGTTGGAACTGAGGCTGGCTGTAGTCCAGGACATTCCTGCATTCACGGGGTTGTACTGATTGGCTCTTTCGGTCTTTTCCAACTTTGATTCTATGATTTTATGATTCTTTCTTAATTGTCCAGTTCTCACATCCATATGTGGTAACAGGGAATACAATGGCTTGTATGATTCTAACATTTCGTGCTCAGTTGTATATCTTTGCATTTCAGGATATTTTCTAGTAGTTCTTTCATAGCCACACTCCCCCATTCATAATCTTCTGATTTCCTGGCTGTAGCCCCTGTTCCAATCAATGTTTGATCCCAGGTATGAGAATTCTTTTACTATTTCTATTTTCTTATTGTCCAGGTTGAATTTGTGTAGATTCTCTGTGGTCATTGTCTTTGTTTTCTTTATGTTCAACAGTAAGCCTGCCTTTTCACTTTCTTCCTTGATCTTCCTTAGTAGTTGTTCCAGGTCTGGGAGGTTTTCTGCTAATATTATGGTGTCGTCAGAATATCTTAGATTGTTGATATTCCTTCCTCCTGTTTTCACTCATCCTTCTTCTGAGTCCAAGCCTGCTTTTCTTATAATATGTTCTTCATATATGTTGAACAGGTGGGGTGGTAAGATGAAGCCTTGTCTGACCCCTTTGCTAATTGGGAACCATTCTGTTTCTCTGTCTTCTGTTCTGACAGTAGCCTTTTGTCCTGCTTACAGATTCCTCAATAGGACTATCAGATGTGTTGGCACTCCCATGTTTTTAAGGGTGTTCCATGGCCTTTCACGATCTATGCAATCAAAGGCTTCGCTATAGTCTATGAAGCACATGCTGATTTCTTCTGGAATTCCCTGGTGCGTTTCATTAGCTATTGTATGTTTGCAGTGTGGTCCCTAGTGCCTCTTCCTTTCCTGAACCCCACTTGGATCTCTGGGATTTCTCTCTCCATGTATGGTTGGAGTCTATGTTGCAGAATTTTGAACATAATTTTGCTTGCATGGGAGATTAGTGCTATGGTCCTATAGTTGCCGCAGTCTTTTGTGTCTCCTTTTTTGTGGAGGGGGATGTATATTGATAATTTCCAATCTGTTGGCTATTGTTTTGTTTTCCATATCTGTTGACATATGTCAGTTAGCATTAGAGTTGACTTTGTCAATGTGGATTGCAGCAGTTTGTTTGGAATATCATCCTGGTGTGATAAATGGGAATCCCTCAATTTATCAGAGCCTTCTCCCTGGATGACAAAGGGTTGCCTGTGGGAAGGGGTACTTTTAATTGTGAGGAGAGTTACATCACTTGTAGTGAGAGGGCAACTGTCCAGTCAGATGGGCTGTTGGAAAAAACCTAATCTAGAAGGTGCTGAGGTGAAGTAGGGAAGAAGGCCTGAGGAAGAGTGACATGGGCTCGGCCTAGGGCCTGTCTCACTACTAGTCAGTGGCGTTTGGGGTATGTTAATGTTTGGCTGTAAAGGTAAAAGGTAAAGGTATTCCCTGTTGACAAGGTTGTCAAGTCGTGTCTGATTGTAGAGGGTAGTGCTCATCTCTAAGCCAAAGAGCCAGCGTTGTCAGAGACTACTCTGTGCTCATGTGGCCAGCATGGTTGCACAGAACGCTGTTTACCTTCCCACTGAAGTAGTACCCATTTAAGTGTTTGGATGACATGATGGTAATACTTTATGTTTGTGCCTGGAGGATCAGTTTGTTGTCCATGTAGTGATAATCTTTTTCTTTAATGTTCCTTTCTTTAAATTAAACTTTTCCTTAAGTACTCTACCTCTTTTCACTCTCTTTTTTCATGGGCTTAGTTCAGCAAGTTCTTTACTGGGTTGGCTTTTACCAGTAGAGGTCCCAGCAACATCCCAATGAGTTGCTAGGGTGTAACTGGTTAATCATTGGATGGTGGCAGCAAGTTGTTTTGGATAAAAGGTAGTCTCAAGGGGTTCCATCCAGCTCAACGGGAGTGGAGGGGGAACTGTAGTAAACCTTCACATGGTGGCAGTGTTTAAGATCTTTGAGGTGTATGTGGCTTTGGGTACAGACAAGGAAAAGTATGTAGTTTCTCTTCTCTCTCTTACTTTGCTTGCTCTGTGGCAGGATAGGACTAGAGTGTGTGTGTTCGCAGTGTGTGCTATTTCTGTCCCTTTACCATCAGTGGCTCAGCAGAGAAACTTTCTCTGAGCTGGCAAGATAAAGGGGGGGGGTGCTACCTGAAGCTGGCAGTAGTTTTCCTTCTTGTCTCTCTGTCTCTTTCACCTTGGTGTGGGGGCAGTAGCCTGTGAAGAAGAGTGGATTTCTTGCTACATGGTGGTTTGTGGGGAAGCTGGGGGTGAGGTAGTTCAGGATTTCTCTTGGCACTGTCTTATCAATCTACTTCCTTTTTCACTAGAAAGCAAAAGCAACCTGTTCTGCTTCCAGTCATCTCAGCTAAACTGTGTGTTTTTTAAAAAATTTCATAGATCACAGGTGTTTTAGATAGTTAGGCCACTTTGGTGTATCTACCTCAGAAGCGGCAAAGTACTGTCCATTATGTCTACAGCAGATGTTGGCAGTGCTCAGTCTCCCTTAAACACCACAGGTGATGAGGGAGCATCATCTTCATCTACATCAACAGCAGTGCTGTCTCCTACTGGCCTGGGGCCGCATGTGCCACCTCAAGACTTGTGGGCCCAGGTGCTGGGCATACTCAACACCCTTCAGTTGTAGCTGAATTAGAAAGACAGAGAAATGTGACAGCTCCAGTCTTCAACTGCACCAGTGAGGGAAGGAGGGCAACTCTCAGCCTCACTGGTACCCCACCTACAAGGACGGCAATGACTTTGAAGATTTCATTGAAAGTTTTCAAAGAGCCTGTATACATCAAGATGTCCCTAGGGACCAGCATATGCATGAATTTTGCCCGCAATTCTCAGAAGTTCTATGGAGTCCAGCATGAGATGAGATGTTGGATTTTCAGCTTTTCTTGGACAGAGCTTGGGAGCATCTTGGCCTTATGCTAGCGGCAGCAAGGAACCGCTTCAGGGCGACAGCCAGGAAACAAGACACTTCCTACACAGAACTAGTTTATACTATTCAACGTAGGAGGGAGACTTGGTTTCAAGGTTCCACATCAACCTGGAACAGTTTTTATCACACTTTGTTTTTTGCCGTTTCTCTTATTGCAGCTTACACCTCACTTTTTAGAATTTGGAGTTCATCTTCATATGGCTCTTCATTCCATGTGTGGAATGTGGCTCAGCTATTTGCCTTGGCTGCAGTACTGAGGAGTCAAGTCTGAATTGGACCGAGTTTCTGCCTGATTCCAAACTCCGCAGTCCCTTTCAAAATTGTGACAGGAAGTGATGTGGCCATTTTTAGAGGGATGGCAGAGAAAGATGGAGGAAGAGTCTTTGGGAAAAATTGGCCTCTGACCACCACACATCTGCTCACCCTTGTTTTGAATGATCCTGAGTTTTACTATTATGGGAGTGGTAAGAACAGCTTCTCTCTACACTTTCTCCAGATTGGGCCTAATTTTATATATCTCAGTGATGGAAATTTTATATATCTCAGTGCTTGCTCTTTCCCCCTTAAACGCTCTGTAAAGAAAAAAAGAAAAGAAAAAAGAAGAAAAAAACTATAAAGTGGTGGGTAACTATTTAGAACCTGGTTTTCATGCCCTAATTAAAAAAAAATTAAATACTTCTGTCTAGATGTCCTCATAGAAGAGATATTTTATAAAATTTGTCTGCAATGGATTCAAACTACAGGAAATGAGATTTTGCCTAAACTGTAGGAAGAACTTCCTGACAGTAAGAGCTGTTTGACAGTGGAACACACTGTCTCGGGGAGTGGTGGAGTCTCCTTCTTTGGAGGTCTTTAAACAAAGGCTGAATGGCCATCTATCTGGAATGCTTTGATTGTGTATTCCTGCATGGTAGTGGGTTAGACTGGATGGCCCTTGTGGTCTCTTCCAACTCTATGATTTTATGATCCATTGGTAACTTGTGCAAATAGTCAGACCATTAATCCTCCAGCTGAAAGACATACTGGGCTCTTTTACTTTACTGTGATTTATTAAATAAAACACAACCACCTTAGTAATTAATAATGTCATAATTTAATGTTTTAATGTACTTACCGCCCTGCATTGTAGTTCTTGGTTTTGGCTTTTTTGTGCTAATTGTTAATCAATATACAAACCAACAACTATAATAAATGAATAACCCCTGGTGTTGTAACTCTCAGTGCTGTCCTTTCCTTGCTCCAGTGTCCCATTGTTTAGGGTTGTTCTTTTCTCTAATTCTTCCCATCTTCAAAATCCAGAGGGGTAAAATTTTCTCTGTGGAAGTTGACCAGGCAATCCTGTATGAGTCCATTGCTCTTGGCCTAATCTGCCTCCTAAGGTTCTGAGCATATGAAATAGCAGAAATCCTTTCCTTAGAAGAAGGATGGGATTTTTAAAAAATGGACTGAAAGGTTTCTGCCCTGTAAATAAATTTATGATTACTAAGGAATGAGTCTTGTTTATTTCAGTAGTAACTATTATTCCTTAAAAAAACAATTAAGAATTGTAGTCTTAGACAAGCACCTGGTGCCCTGATGACATGTTTGATTACAGTTGCCATAATCCCCATAAGCACATGACCCACTTGAAAGGTGTGGTCACCAGTGCCTTGTTTTGTTTTGTTTTTTTGCAGTTTTTGCTTCCCCCACCTCATCTGCAGAGCATCATGCTTGGAAAGGTTGTTTTAAGCATGAATCTTAAACACAAACAGTTGGGGTATTATCAAAGTAGGGCTGAGTCTCAGAAAGGGAAGTATGAATAATAGACCAAATACAGGAGTCTTTGGAGGAACGTGCAAAAAGACCCCATTGATTTCCCTAGGAGATCCTTTCACCTTTCATAAAATATATGGAACCAATGAGAGCTGAAAATAACATAATTTTGCTATAAAATCACAGCTGGGGCTGAGTGCTGGGAATGTATTGTAGCTTTGCTAAACTGGTCTTCTCTCCCCCCTCCCCTTTCCTCCCATCTGCTTCATCATGGATATCTAAAAGGACAGTTGGAACCAATAAATGAGGTGAGTTAATCTGATGATTCATTCCTTCTTCTCTTGCCTCTCCCTGTGCAGAAGATGGTAGTGCTTTTCAATCTGCTTGCCTTGTTTCATCTGTCTTTGGCTTTCTGAATTTTCTGACAGTCGTGGCTTTGTTATTAAATTGCATTGGCTTATTAAGGGTCATTTTTGTAAAAAGACAAAAAAAAAGTAGATGACACACCTTGTCTTTGCCAATAAATCTGTGACTGGTTAGTTTTGATAATTTTGACTCCAGGTAATTATATATATATATATATATAATCAGGGATTGGATTGCAAATCTCACTTTTCACTTTCTGAAAAAGGTTTCTCACCCTCATGTTTTGAGAGAGAGTTTGGACTTTGGATGAACACCTTGGTGTATGTAAATCTCATGCAAATCTACAACTTTGCAAATTCCAGGGCTTCTGTATTCTGTGGCACAGACAGCTTGTTCATTTCAGCCCACACCCCTGAAATTTAGGGGCAGAAGTGCCTTCCTTGCATGGATCATTAACCACTCCTCTTCTATGACTGAAAGCCTTCTATGAATAAAATAGAAACATTCCATTACCTCTTAGAGCATTCCCCAGTATAACAGAAAGTGGAACATTGGCAGGGTTTGGTCCAACTCCATTTCTTGAAAGAGGAAGGAGAAGGTATCAGAAAGCTAGAGGAGTGTCTGATTTGCTTTCTATAATGTTTCCTTTTACATTCCATCCTGTTCCTACACCAGTTTTCAGAAAATTAATATGCATTTTTATGTGCAGTTTTCCCTGACATGCACATTTTTGCAAGCACATTCCAAGATTTGTGTGCAATTCCTCTTAAATGAATGCATTTTTCTATGCAATTCTCCCCAACCCATGCCTTTTTTGAACAAAGGAGAAGAAGAAGAATGAAAACCAAAAGGATGTTCCTCTTTGCATGCTACTGTGAATTAGTTTGATTTGTGCTAAAATGTAAATCAAAGGAAATTCTGTACAAAAGGATGGAGCTTGGAAAAGTTATTCTAATTCTCCCTGCATTCCCCTGGTTGGCAAACAGTAACTTTTTAAGCATTGAGAAGGAATTTCCCACAGAGCTAACCCCTGATGTTCCCATTGCCCCGGAAATCCAAGCACAAGAGTAATCCATATTTCCAACATCTTTCCCACCTGAGGTCACACTGTCCTCCTCTGACTCCAAATGATTCTCGTCTGAGAGGTCTCTTCAGCATTCTATAAGTCAATGTTTGTTGAAAAGAAAGGGAAGCTAGCAATCCATATTGATCTGGAGCTCTGTATGAATATGAGTTGCCTGTTGCTGAAGCAACATTTCCCTCTTGCTTCCCTGAATGTATCCACACTGCAGAAATAAAGTAGTTTGACACCACTTTAACTGCCATGAACCTATCCTATAGTATCCTGGGATTTGTAGTTTGGTGAGGCACCAGAGCTCTCTGACAAACGGGGCTGAATACCTCACCAAACTACAAATCTCAGAATTCCACAGGATTAAGCCATGACTGTTAAAGTGGTGTTATTTTTTGCAGCATGGATGCAGTCTCTAAACCTCTGGGTTGAGCTCCTTGTGGAGCTGTCCAAGGTGCTGCATCCTGAAATTCTGCTGTGCCATACTTTACATTGATTAACCTTGCTTTGCAGTAATTCAGACTTCATTTTGCCCTGCTTCATCTTCCTTCCTTCCTTCCTTCCTTCCTTCCTTCCTTCCTTCCTTCTGTTTATAGTCCAGTTTTCTCCCAAAGCAGTTCACATAATTAACAAATACAGTTAAACCACAACAGGTTATAATATCATCAGCCAGTTAATTTCCAAATACCTGTCTGGATAGAAAAATCTTTGCCTATGGTTGACTGACCCAAAGGGTGCTCAACAATGGCTCCTCTTCATCCTGGAGAGAAGTGACCAGTGGGGTGCCACAGGGTTCTGTCCTGGGCCCGGTGCTCTTCAACATCTTTATCATTGATTTGGATGAAGGGATAGGGGGCATGCTTCTCAGATTTGCAGATGACACCAAATTAGGAGGAGTAGCTAATACCCCAGAAGACAGGATGAAAATTCAAAATGACCTTAATAGATTAGAAAGCTGGGCGAAAGCTAACAAAATGAATTTCAACACAGAGAAATGTAAGGTACTGCACTTAGGGCAAAAAAATAAATAAATGAAATGCATAGATATAGGATGGAGGACACTTGGCTTAATGAGACTACGTGTGAAAGGGATCTAGGAGTCCTAGTAGACCACAAGTTGAACATGAGTCAACAGTGTGATGCCACAGCTAAAAAGGCCAATGCAATTTTAGGCTGCATTAATAGAAATATAGTATCTTGATCAAGGGAAGTAATAGTGCCACTGTATTCTGCTTTGGTCAGGCCCCACCTGGAATACTGTGTCCAATTCTGGGCACCACAATTAAAAAGGATGTTGAAAAACTGGAGCCCATCCAGAGGAGGGCGACTGAAATGGTGAAGGGTCTGGAAACCATGCCCTATGAAGAATGACTTAGGGAACTGGGTATGTTTAGCCTGGAGAAGAGACGGCTAAGAGGGGATATGATAGCTCTGTTTAAATGTTTGAAAGGATGTCATATTGAGGAGGGAGCAAGCTTGTTTTCTGCTGGTCCAGAGAATAGGATTCGGAACAACGGATGCAAGCTACAGGAAAAGATATTCCACCTCAACATTAGGAGGAACTTCCTGACAGTGAGAGCTGTTCGACAATGGAACACACTCCCTTGGAAAGTGGTGGAGTCTCCTTCTTTGGAGGTCATTAAACAGTGGCTAGATGGCCATCTGTTGGAGATGCTTTGATTTTGAGTTCCTGCATGGCAGGGGGTTGGACTGGATGGCCCTTGTGGTCTCTTCCAACTCTATGATTCTATTATTCTATGATTCTATTAGTGGAAGGAATGGGAACAACTTAAGCCATCCTTGGTGGAAGATTTTGCAACCTTGAAGCAGTCACCAATAAGGCCCCCTCTTCTGGCCTGCTGAGGTGATCCTGTGGAAGTTGCAGGACAAAGAGAACCTCCCTGATGAGCTTAAAACTCAAGCAGGCTCATACTCATTAAAATATGTATAACCTGCCCTATTTTATAATATCTGTGAATCACCTACAATAAAATGAATTCAAGTAATTTAAATATAGAACAATAAAAATAATTTAAACATTCTAAAAATATATTGAGTAATAAAATAATTTAAAGGTTGAATACTTTAGAATGTTAACAGAGTTTAAAACTAGAATATATATAAATTAGGAGGACTGGGATGAAAGAACCATGGTGCACCAAGTGAGTGTAGTGGAGTCTCCTTCTTTGGAGGTCTTTAAACAGAGACTGGATGGCCATCTGTCGAGGATAGTTTGATTTTAAGTTCCTGCATGGCAGGGGGTTGGACTGGATGGCCCTTGTGGTCTCTTCCAACTCTAGGATTCTATTATTCTATGAAAAGGGAGCACACAGTCCAGAGATTCCTGTCTGTTAATGCACAAAACACCATACTCTGGTTTATATATATAATGTCAATAAACAACTCACAAAGTGATTCATTTTTCCCCTTTCCATCTTCAACTGAGAGTGTGCTAATAACTATCTTGAAATTTAATCTTTCATATCACTGGAAAAATAGAATTCCAGATCTGTTGCAATAGAAATTAGTAGAAACACTTATGCTTTCTCTCTCTCTCTCTCTCTCTCTCTCTCTCTCACACACACACACACACACACACACACACACAGAGACATTTGCAATCTGAGCTCTACATATAATTTACATGTGTGTTTATTTCTGCCTTTATTCAACTGGTTGTAATTTTTGCTTTCTGTTTCCCAACGGCCTCAGGGCCTTTTGTCTAGAATCTCCGATCTCTTACTGTGTAGATGGACCTGCCGGAATTGTTGCCAGAAGTGTTATGATTGCAGCTGTTGCCAGTCAAATGAAGATGAAGTGGAAATCCTGGGGCCTTTCCCAGCACAGGCGCCTCCCTGGTTGTAAGTTTGAATGCTGCTCTTAGGATTCTGTCTGTTTCATTTTACATTTCACAAGGAGCACTTTGATGATGTGGAAGTCTTGTTTGCTTACCAGTCAGGGCTGGCTTTTCATGACCTGCTATCCCGCTTTTCTAGAGAAGCTATTTCAGTTTCATTTTGGTGGGTAGGAGGGATGGTTCCTGGCATAATTAAGATTCTACACTCACAAATTAATTGCAAAAAGCAATTTATTTGTAAAGTACTTGTTTAGCTATTACTTAATTTCATAATAATCAGATGAATAAAATAAAAATAAAACCATCATTTAAATAAATAATTCCATTTATGGTGGAAACTATGAAAGATGAAAGAAATCTGTGTTGTCTCCCAGTATCTAGAAACCATGTTGGAGCAGGAGGTAGATTTTGAACATATTGAACCTCTTCCATTTTGTGTATGTCAGAAAATGTTGGGAACTGCTCACTCCCTCCAGTTCAGTAACTCAGTCTTCTGTATTTTAAGAGCACTTTTATTTCAGTAACCATACTGTATGGTTATGGGCAGACAGAACTACCATAATCCCCATATAACCATGTAGAGTTAGCAATCTGCCTCCACCATATCTTTGTAAGCTTTGCCCTCATTTGTCCACAAATCAAAACATTTGTACAGCCGATGTTATTCACCTCCTGCCTTTCCCACACACTTTCAAGCTCCACACTTTCCCAGCCTTTTCAAGCTGCTCACACAGCTGCCCTTGGTGAATCCTGGTACTGCCACCTTCCACCATACATGTGTTCATTATCTATATAAGCAATGAGTTTACTTTGTGCAGGCACAGCCAATACCATCACATTACCAACAAACCTCTCTTCCATAAATATACAATTCTATGGGGCATTAACAATAACAGTATACACAGTAGGAAAACAGCAAGGAGAAATAATCAGCAGACAGCATACACACCAACAAATTTCATGGCAGGACCTGTCAGATTCCTGACAATGAATAGAAGGCAGCTCTGGAATCGGATGTCATTCCATTCTCAGGCTTAATCAAAAAAGGACCTTTAAATAGTCCAGTCAATTTCTCTAGGGTGTGAAACACATGAGCAAACTAAGGCAGCTTCCATCTGTTTTGAAGGGGTTTAGGCGATGCATGAGGCGAAAGTAGTGGGAAGCAAAATGAAGCTGTGCTCTGGGGCTAAAAATCGAGTAAAAAGAAGCTGGGATACTTCAAATCAAGACAGAAAATGCACATCTTCACACTGGCATATAAACAGTCTGACACTAATGTGGGACTACAGCAAAGCAAAAACGTGATTGCCATTAATGCAGTGGATGTAATTACAACATACACAAAACAGATAGTCAAACAGGGGGGCATGGGTGAAGGGGGCTGTGATAAATGCGAGTCCCTCCCCCCATTTATCAGAGGACTTCTCCCCAGACAAGAGGTAAATGTTGGGGGGAGGTGCATTCTAATGAGTGTCTACATCACAGCTGATGAGATGGCGACTACCCAATGAGACGGGGGAGCTGGGAGAGAAGCACAAACCTTTGAGATGGTTCTGAGAGAAAGACTTTAAAAGGCTGGATGCAACACAAGGCTTTTGTCTGAGAGTTCTGCCTTTGTCTGCTTTTTGGTTTTTTCTGCCTGGAGGCAGACCATAAGGAGCTGGTAGAGCTGGATAATGGAGTCCAGGCTCCCAGCTGTCCAGAAACATCAATGATTACAAATCCCATCCGAGTTGTAAGTAAGATTAGGAACATGTACTAGTCAGTGGCGTTAGGTTTTGATCTCATTTACTGGCTTGACTGAAATGACTATGGGCCTGTACACACCAGCCAAAAGGATTGGTCTGGGGGTGAAGTTGGGGCATGGCAACCACATGCCACCCGCCCTGAATCCGCCCCGATGCCACTGTCACACCGCGCGCCTCACCTCATAGCATGCAGTGTCAGGGCGCTCCCTTGGCACAGCGTACAGACATGCTGTGCCAAAGGAGCACAGAAGAGCTGCAGCGGTGGTAAGGGCAGCTTTTTGCCACTCCAAAAAGGAGCGGCATTTGCCAGCTCTTTTTGGAGGGCAAAGTGCCGGATCGGGGCCATGGTGTGCGGTTGCCACGGCCCTGATCTGGCACTCCCAGGGGTGGCAGAGCTGCCCCTTAGGGGCCGTCTGTATAGCCCCAGTATTCTGTAACTTAGCTTTCTTTGTGCCTGTAGGGCAAATGGTCTCGCATGTAATGATATCCTTTGCTCTAGAACTCCTTAGTTAGAATAAAGCTTTTCTTTAAAGTACGTTGCCTCTCTTGCACTCCTCTTTCATGTGCCTAGCTTGGCTAGTTCTTTTTCAAGTTGGCTAGGGTAAGTATTTATGGAATTACTTAGCAAAGTCTTGGTGTGTTGCTAAGGGGGAGGTTAAGGAAATTCACCAGGTGGTGGCGGCTATTTGAAAAAGGTGGTCTTAAGGAGTCCCATCCAGCTCAGCGGAAGTGGAAGGGGATCCAAAGGACCTTCAATGGTGCTTCTGCATGCAAAGAGCCATAAGAGTAGCAGCATTTGGCTCTGTGTCCACAGAACTTCATAACGGGCATGTATGGGAGGGGGGCTCTTGTGAATGGCATCTGGGTGGGAAGAGGGAAGTAATTGAAGGTTGTGGTGGTGTGTTTGTGTGATGGTGGGCATGCATGGTGGGCAGGTGCCAAAAAAAAATATCGAATTGCATGGCTTCACACCATGCTTTGTGAACTACTTGTGGGTGTTCAGGGCATCTTTGGTGTGGGTGGTGCAGACAGTGGAGTTTCGACCCGCTTTCAGATAGGGCAGGAAGGAGCTGCTTATTTATTTATTTATTTATTTATTTATTTATTTATCTATTTTACTTCTGTGACACCTTTCTCCCAAAAAGGGACCTAAGGCAGTTCACAGGATAAAATATTAATAAAACACCACAATAAAAAAAATTAAAACAATTAAAATTATCTAGTTAAATAGTATAAAATTAATAAAAACATACAAAGTTAAAAACACCACTAACCCCCCCCATATCAAACCACCCTGTCCTGTTTATATGTTAAAAATATGTTAAACAAAAATGTTTTTGCTTGCTGGCGAAATGCAAGGAGGGAGAGGGCCAGCCTAGCCTCACACAGAAGGGAGTTCCAGAGGGTGGGAAGAGACACCCAGAAGGCTCTGTCTCGTGTCCTCACCAAGCGAGCCTGCAATGGTGGTGGGACCAAGAGAAAGCCTTCCCTGAAAGATCTTAGGGCTCTTACAGGTTCGTATGGGGAGATGCGGCCTCTCAAATAGCCTAGACCTAAGCCTGAATTGTGCCAGAAACGAACCGGTAGCCAGTGAAGCTGTTTCAACAAGGGAGTTATATTCCGCCTGTAGCTGGCCCCAGTCAGCATTCAGCTGCAGTGTTTTGCACCCACTGGAGTTTCTGAACAGTTTCCAAAGGCGAACCATGTAGAGTGCGTTATTGTTGTACAAATGAGATGTAATCAAGGCATGTGTCACCATAGCTAGATCTGACGTCTCAAGGAATGGGCGCAGCTGGTGCGCTAGTTTCAACTGTGCAAATATACTCCTGGCCACTGCTGAAGCCTGGGCATCGAGGCTCAGAGTAGAGTCCAGGAGCACACCCAAGTGGCAAGCCTGAGATTTCGTGTGTGTGTGTGTGTGTGTGTGTAACCCTGTCCAGCACAGGCAACATCCCTATTCCCTGATCTGCCTTCCGACTGACCAGGAGTACTGTGCTTTTTCCTTCCCATCTGCTCCAGCCCTTGGAGAAATGGAGCTGACTACTTGTCAGCCTTCATACAGATTCAGGGTGGATGCAGATGGCGAAAAACGATGTCTTCAGTCTTAGGAAGGGGAGAGGCAGCCGGACGCTGGGCGCCCCATCCCCTTGCTGAGGATGTCATTGGAGCGACGGCCCGTCCACACGACGGGCACTCCGATGACATCCTTCGGGCTCAGCGCTGAGCTGGAAGAGACGCCAGAGAGGCACGCCACACCTCTTGCGGCACCCCTTTCACGGCTTGCGGAAGGAGTGCTATTTTAGCGCTCCGTTCACAGGCAGCGAAAGAGAGGATCGCGGCCAAGGTGTCCGGCAGCCTCAGCCTCGATCCTCTGCTTCTGGTGGTGGCCCAGGGCCACCCGTCTGCATCCCCCTTGGCTTTAGCTTCCTGCTGGGACAACATCCTACCATTGCCCTTGCACCAGAGAGTAATAACCAGCTAGCAGGGTGTATTTGGACCTGTCTAAGCTCTTGATTTCTTCTGCTTTGTAATTAACTTGTCATGGCTTAATAGTCTGCTTTGACCAGACTATTTATTCAAAAAGTCTTTCTTATTTAGACAAAATCAACATCTGTCCCTTTGACCTCAAACAGAATTTGTGTGTGTGTAACTGTGTATTGTGTCAATTTTACATTGTATTGATGTTAGGCACTTTGAAATTTTGGATATAAGTGGTGAATAAGTATTTGCAAATAAGTAAATAAACAATAGTTCCGGTCACAAAAAGGAAGGCCATTTTTGCACCTATGAGTTGCTCAAAACCCCTGCTCTTCTCAACAAAATGTTTTAAAATGTAAAAGAGGACTCTAGGGCTACCAGGAGTAACTGTAATTGAAAAAGGATGGAGGGACGCAACCATTTTCAGAAACCAGAGAAAGAGAAAGAGAGAGAGAGAGAGAGAAGTGGATTGGCTTCAGATTTTTTTTCCTAGTCTTTTTCAACCTATTGATCCAGGCACTCTTTATTTCTCACCCTGATGATGTTCTTGATAACTAAGAATATAATGATTTTTTTATTGCATCATACAACACAGTAACACTTTGTCTGTCTTCCTATGACAAATCTAAATGTGTTGATTTAGCACACATGGCAACAACACTTTCCTGTCAATTCCTCTCTAATATTTGCTTTCCTGCCTTGTTGAGTAAAAAATTCTTAACTATATTTTTTTACAGCAGACTAGCAGGGGCTTTTCAGTTCTACAGGTTACAGTTTTACAAAATGTCTGATGCGAGCATTGCGAAAAGTAAATTGTCCATGCTCTGTGAAAATATACCTTGATTTTTTCCCTTCACAATAGTTCCAAGTAAACAAGCAAACAAAAGATCCAGGGTGTTTATCTAAACAGACTGAAGATTTAGAAGATGAAAATAACTGTAAGTCTTGATGAAAGGCAATCTCTTCTTCTCTTGGTTTAACTTGCTGTCCTCTTTGCTAGCTGACATCTTTTTAATGATTTCTCTTGGCTCCAGTGTAGTCTTCCCACTCAACAGGAGTGTTTCTTTTTAAAATGGCTGTCATTTTAGCATATTGTGCAGGATTTTAAGCCAAGAAACATGAATCCTAAGAAAGGAGACATAGGGCCTTTGCAGACTGCCAGAAATAGTGCAAATTGAGTCCACTTTAAGGGTTAGGGTTAGTGCTAGGGAATCATGGGAATTGTTTTTTTCCTGAGACATTGAGGGGGGATGCAGACCAGGGCATCGGGGACGCCCTGGGACGGTGCGCCACTGGAGCGAGGCACTTGCACGGCAGTGCACCGGCGGCGGTGCACTCGGACGCTGCGGCGGGAGGTTGCCCTCGGCGCGCTGGCTGTGAAGAGGGCCGGCAGCTCCGAGGGCAACCTCGGGAGGAGGAAGGGGCGCCGCTCGTGCGGCTGCCCCTCCTCTTCCTTGCCTCGGAGACGACCCTATTGGTCGTCTGCCGAGGCCCTGAGTCTTCTCTGTCAGAGAGCTCTGGTGCCACAATAAAATACAGTTCCCATGATTCCCTAACCCTAACCCTAACCTTTAAAGTGGACTCAATTTGCACTATTTCTGGCAGTCTGCAAAGGCCCATAGTTGAAAATGTATTTTGCCTTACCGAGATTGTATTTTGCCTTACTGAGGTCCTTCAGGATCACACATGAGACTTCTACATATTAGTCATGCTTGCAGCTGTTCACCTTTTTTTATACTTATGCTCAGTATTTGTTTTAAGGACTCCCAAGACTGTCACTTTCTCCACTTTTCCTTAAACAAATCGATTATTGTACATACAAATATGTCTGAAATGAAGGTGCAGACTGGTTAATGCCACAAAGGCGTAACTTAAGGGAGCCTTTAGTAGAGAAGTGCAGTACTCTTTCTCCATGCAGTGGAGTTTCATGTAAAAGGTTTAAAGTTATGTTGTTTTCTCTTTCATTTTGACTTTCAAATGTATCCTGCTTAGCTGTGAAAGCAAAATGGTCCATGTGGAGAAGGCAAACAGATTAGCAAAAGCAGTAGTATTAATATTTACGAGGACTAGGGGGCTCACAGTGATAAAATAAAACAAAGCACCTGCCTCCAAGTTTTCAGTGTAAATAAGGAGGTACAGAGAAAGTTCCAGAGTACACAGGCATTTGTTTGCATCTAGATTAATCTATTGTTGGAAATGTGATGTTATACATTTTTTTTAAAAGTTGTGTTTATTAGAGAAATTACGATAAAGTATGGTTATGAATGTGATATACAGTATATGTAACAAGGTAAGTACTTTGTTGGGAGAGGATCAGAACATGGGGTGAGTGTTTAAGTGCAATTTTAAAGACTGGCATGTATGACAGTTAGACATATGAGCTAGTCAGAGATAGGAATTAGACTTGGAGACATAGCCGTGTTAGTCTGGAATCTCAGTATGCAAAGGGATTAGAGATATAAATTAGGGTTACTGTATATACTCATGGATCAGTCTAGACATTTTAGTAAAAAAAAAATGACCCCTAAAATTGGATCAATTTATCTGTGAGCTAACGTAAATGTGAGCTAATGTACTTTAACTCTTATCAAAAAGGGAACCACCTGCTAGAGTGAAGAAAGGTGAGAATTTAGATCATTCCAGGAGCACCTAAAGGAAATACTGATCCTCTACTCTCTTCACCCTGGGACCGCTTCTGACCTGTTTTGAATGCTTGGGTGGGAAAATGGCATCAGTGGCAGCTTTTTGGCTCTTCCCCTCAAAGTAACACTGAGAAGATTTGGCTTTGCAGGATTTGAATAAGACATTTGTGTATGTTTCCCAGCTTTGCTAGGCAATTGGGCAAAGTTTTCACATTGAAGTTAAAGGCTTTAATCACTGCTAATGTGGTGGCCATTTTCTTTGCTTTGATTTTTTATCTTCTTGGCATGTGTGTGTTTTCTTAGCCCCGCCTGTAACTACTCACCTCCCCCCAACATTGCAGAGCCACAAGTTACCGCAGTTCCCTCCTCCTCCAGCTATCGTTTAGGATGAGCACAAATAGTTATGCCTGCTGGGATTTTGGAAGTGCTTTTTCCTTTGCTTTGTCCTTTACATCTTTTGTTACATGCTCCCAAGTTTTACCCTCGATTTATCCAGAGGTCATATCAAGATCCATAATTTTGGTTCCAAAACCTGCCTTCAACTTACACATGAAGTCTACATATAGTTGAGTATATATACAGTAGCTAGATAAGAGACAGCAAAGAGTAGAGTGAGAGATGAGACAGTGAAGGGAAGGAGTGTATGTTTTGGTTTAGTTAGAATAGTTAGTTTCAACTGTGAATATGAAGAGAGAAGGAAAGAGTCAGTGACATGTGTTAGAGTCCGTTAGGATTTAGATGAGTTAAATAAGTAATAATAACAATGAAGCCTTGAAATTCTGTAATTATAAATTCCTGTACACTAAATACACTTTAACTGTATGTTGGATTTCTGTTTAATAAATTATTCCACATGCCCCTTTGGGAACGCTATGTGGAGTGGGAACGCTATGTTGGAGTGGTTGAGTTTAGATAGATGGTGCTGTGGTGGCAGTAGGTATTCAAGGATGGGGGTAACTTTGATGCCACAATGCTGGGGTAAGTTAAAGTCCCCACAGGAGAAACCAGCAGATGATTCTGATAATTTTCCTAGCTGATTCTGAAATACAAAGTCAATTTCTTTTCAACAGGATAAGCAACAGAAGCGAGGACAAAAATTGTGACTCTGACAACATGCCGGCAAGTGAGCCTCCCCCAACTCCTCAGGATGTTTCACCAACTAGAAGACAATCCTCTACAGATAAATCTCGATCCACTTACAGCTTCACAAGACGAATCTCAAGTACGGTTGTCATTGTTCACCTTGTTGGCATTGGACAATGTGGTTGCGAAATCTCCTGGATATCAAGCCTTGAAACATGGCAGTGTACTGTCTATTAGGATAGAGGATATGGCTCAGTGAGAGCAGAAGAGGAGCTTGGTTAGGTCTGCTGTTTCATGTTGGTGTGAAAGCCAAGCAAACTCCTCAACATGAGATTTTATATATCCTCCTGTAGACACTGAGGGCCGATGCAGACGACCGATAAGGGGCAGCTCTGTGCCACCCCTGGGAGCGCTGGATCGGGGTTGCGGCAACCACATGCCATGGCCCTGATCATCCTTTTTGCCACCCCCAAAAGAGTGGGCAAATGCCACTCCTTTTTGGGGCGGCAAAAAGCCACCCTTAGAGCCATGGCAGCGGCTCTTTTGTACCCCTTTGGTGCAGTGCTGCATCAACAGGGCGCCCTGATGCTGTGTGCTGTGCGATTGGGTGTGTGGCATCAGGGCTGAGTCAGAGCAGCTGGTGTGCAGTCGCCCTGCCCCAGCTTCACCCCCAAGCCAGCCTAAAGTGCTGGTCTGAGCCGGCCCTGAGAAAGCAAGTGAGATTCTGAAACATTTATTTATTTAATTATCTTATTTACAAGAGAAGGTTGAAGGAACTCTAGTTGTTTAGCCTGGAGAAGGCAACCTGAGGGGGAATGTGATAGCACTTCTGAGATACTGATGGACTATCACATAGAAGATGGTTAAGACTTGGTCTCTGATGTCCTAGAAGGAAGGAAGGAACTAAATCAAATCAGCTTATGTTACAGATGAACATTTTATTTCAAAATTATCTTTATAAAAAGAACAGCAGTAGAACCAATTACCTAGGGGAGGGATGGAAAACTTCTGGCCTAATTTTGAACTCCTGGGTCCCACAGGTGGCCACACCCTCTTCCCCGTGAAACCATCATTTGGTGGCTTTCCAGATTTTGTATGCTTTTCCTCCATTCTAAATGGCTAAAACACCTCTTCTAAAACATTGTTGCTGAGAGTGAGAGCTTCAAGCTAAAATATGCAGATATGTTTTTGGTCCACTTGTTTACCTTTGGACCCACCCACCACAGGAATGTAATGCCCAAGACCCTGTCTGAAAATGGGATGAAAGAGATTCCCTACTCTTGATCTAGGCATGGTCTTTAAATAGAGGCTGGATAATCCTCTACTGGGGATCCTCTTCTCCTGGATTGCCAACATAAAGCAAGTGGTTTGGCTAGATGTTCTACAAAACCTGACCCATTTAAGGAAGTTAGGCTGGCTCTGTTTTTTTGTTCTGGCAGGCAGTTAAAACAGTGTTGTTCCATAAGGCCTTTGATGTTTGAGACTGTCTACCTTAATTGTTCATTTTAATTTTTTAAAAATACTGTTTTAGACTGTTATAAAAATTTTTAAAAAGTATTTTAATGTGTTAAAGTTTTTATCTATGTACTGTTTTTAAATGCTTTATTTGTTGTACATTGCCTCAGGAGTTCTTGTGGACTGGGAAGAGATACATAAAAAATAAATTCATATTACATAGGGATTTCTAAGATTTTACTGAGCAAGTATGTAGTGTGATTTGGGCATTGGATTATATCCCTGGAGACCAGGGTTCAAATCCCTGCTTCACTCTGGAAACCCACTGGGTTACCTTAGGCAGGTCCCACTCTTTCAGCTCAGAGAAGGCAAAGGCAAACCCCCTCTGAACAAATCTTGCAAAGAAAATCTTGCCCCATGATAGGTTCACCTTAGGGTCATAAGTTAGAAATGACTTGAAGGCACACGACAACTGCTATTTCAGAGGGAAGAAATGGCAAAGCAACTTCTGAGTATTCCTTGCCTAAGAAAACCCAAATAAATTTATGCATCCATAAGTCAACAGATAACTTGAAGGCACACACATACACATAGTACTAAAAGCATAAGAAAATATTGAGAACATTAAGAAATCAGCAAAGAAAATGCAAGAATAACAGTAGGTCTTTGTGTAATCAATTCTCTGCAGTCTCACCTGCCCTCTAAAATTTGTATGACTTATTTCCACTAACCATGGAGCCAATTTCATCTCTCTTGAGTACACAGACCAACAAGTCAATGTCACCACTGAAAAAACTCTGTTCTGATTGCCACCCACCATGTCTCATAGTAAGGGAATACAGAGTGGTGCTTCCCAAGTTGAGGTTGGAAGGTTTGTTTGGGAGGAAGTGGATTGGAAGACATTATGAACTCAATGTGTGTAGAATTTTAAAGGTCAAAAGAAGTACTTTAAACTGAGCCAGGAAACCAGCTGAGTGGTACTGAACTTTACACAAAACCAGAGTAATGAAAGCACCATGAATCCTACATGTCAGGATCATTCTCCAAGGATGGGAATATTACAGAACCAAAATGACACCATCAACGCACAAGAAATGGGCAGAAATCAACAGAAATGGGGAAGACCCATGCATTGCATAAGTATAAAAAAGTAAATAATTTATAGTGACAAGATAGTCAATTAAGGCTTGAGCATGCTGACTAGCACTTGCTGGGGGTAGGTTGATGGAAAACCAAGGGAATGGAATGAACTGTCTTGCAAAAGAGCATGGCTGGCTGCACTCCAGATGACAGCATTGTTTTTATTAAGTACAATGGTGGTGTAATTTGCTATGAGAGAAAGATCTTCTTTATTCCTCTTTATTGCATGAGGTTCCCCCCTCCATAAAATTTTGTGATTTTATTGTTTTGTATTCATATACTTCCCCAAGGCCATTGCCACATGGTTGTATAAACATCTTAAATAAATTAACAAATGTAATGTTGTGCTATCTGTTAACATTTGCCCTTTGTTTCTCTTGCATAGGTCTTGAGCTGAGGCGGCCAAGTTCTCCCCTTGTTGACATCAAATCTATTGAGTTTGGTATTATAGGAGCCAAAAAGGAAATTGTTCAGCCAAGCATCCTGAGGAAAACGCATACTCCTGATGACTATTTTAGGAAATTCGAACCGAGATTGTATTCCCTTGACTCAAATAGTGACGACATGGACTCCTTGACAGATGAGGAGATCTTGACCAAGTACCAATTGGGTATGCTGCACTTTAGCACGCAGTATGACCTCTTACACAATTACCTCACAGTCAGGGTAATTGAGGCAAAGGATCTGCCTCCCCCAATCTCTTATGATGGTTCAAGACAGGACATGGCACATTCAAATCCATATGTCAAAATTTGCCTCTTGCCAGACCAGAAAAACTCCAAGCAGACTGGGGTGAAGCGGAAAACCCAAAACCCAGTGTTTGAGGAGAGATATACCTTTGACATCCCATTTTTAGAAGCCCAGAGGAGGACTTTGCTCTTGACCATAGTAGATTTTGACAAGTTTTCACGCCACTGCGTCATTGGGAAAGTATCAATGCCCTTGAGCGATGTGGACCTTGTCAAAGGTGGGCACTGGTGGAAGGCTCTGGCCCCTAGTTCTCAGGTAACATTTTGTTGATATGTCAGTGGATTCCCTAGGGGTCCCAGTTTTATTTTCCCCCCTTCACATCTATGATTTTACACTGATTGAAGTTCAGGGGTGGGTACCAAAAACAAGGGCTTTCAGGTTGTTGCCTTGAAGTTCTGGAATGTTCTCCTTATGGTCTCCATATTGTCCTTTGGAGTTTGTTTTGTTATCTGCTGTTGACTTCAACATAGGTGACCCTATGAATGAGAGACCTCCAAGAGCACATCTCTCCCAGTAGAAATCTTCAGGACAGCTGCTCTGCTCACATCTTACAAACTCAGGACAATGGCTTCCTTGAATGAATGCACTTGTATTCTGAACTTCCTCTTTTCCTATGCCTTCCGCCTTCCACCTTACCATTATAGTATTTTCCAATTAGTAATTTCATCTGGTGATATATCCAAAATATGATGTTCTCAGTTTAGTCATCTTTGCTTTTAATGAGTTCTAATGACTTTTGGGGACCTGGTAAATATCTGATTGTTTAAGGAGGCCTCTTGCAGGGACAAGTCAATATATGAATCAGCAATGCAATGAGTGCTGGTACAGTGTAGTGGTTGAGATGTAAAGCTACAAATCACTCAGTTCAAAACACATCTCTCCCAGTAGGAATCTTCAGGACAGCTGCTCTTTTTTTGCTTCATTGTCTTTATCTGCAGTGCAGGGATAGATAATACAGAGCTTGGAGAAGTTATTTTCTGATTACAACTCTCAGATTACCTAGCCAATATGGCCAGTAGCGATCCTGGTAGGGGATTCTGGATATTGTGGGCTCCCAAAGTAACCCTTTTAGAAAAATAATGCTGACTTTCCGGGGTTATTGTAGGACCTTGTGTTAAAATGCTTTCAAGACTAGCAGGTGGTATACATATGCTGCATTTTATTGTGCTTGTTATTTCTTCTGAGTGCTGATCTAATTACTGTCATATTTTTATTCTTTTCTGATGACACACCATTGTTTATAGCAGGGTTGGGAAGGATCTGGTACCAGTACCTTAAGCCACTATAACTAATGGTAAGGAATGCTGGGAGTTGCAGTCCAACAACATCTGGAGGGCCATATGATTCCCATAGTTGGTTTACAGTGTAGCTTGTCTACCTTCCTGCAGTCAGCTTGGGTTGACTGTGCAAAGTTATGTTCTTGAGTCACTTTACCTGCTGCCATCATTGTGCAACTTTTTAAAGGGATGCTGTGGGATTTGAGGAATTTTCCTGGTAAACAAAGATAGTTGATGTTTATATTGTTGGTGAGTGGGAAACATAACTATCTGTAATCATTGGAAAAATAGGGTTAATAATAACCTGTGAATCTTGTATTTCAGTATTGCATCACTTGTGTGCATTTCTTTTTCTTTCTTTCCTTAGTGTGTGTGTGTGTGTGTGTGTGTGTGTTGCCAACCAGGGACCTCAAGCAATGTGAAATTAAATATAAAACTGCAGCAGAAAAAATACTTTGTTTATATATTAAAAAATAAAAGTTATTCATTAAAAAACAGAAATTAACATGACAAAGGTAGATCAACAGCACAAAAACATTGACAAATGCTTATATAGAACATAGTTATGTTATCCTGATCTTGAAATGCAAAGTAAATCTCCCTGAAATTATTTATTCTATTGGATTAATCCTTTCCAAATGGAACCGTAGGTCGATAGAATATGACTTCTTTCCTCATTAATTTGATTTATATAGGAAATAAATGGAAATAATATTACTTCAAATGTATTATTATCTTTCTGTTCTTTTGCTCATCTTACTTGCCATGTTAGTCTTTCTGATAGTGCTATATTCCAACCCTTTTTATATCATAGGTCTTAGCTGGGTGGTGTAGGGTTCTTCCAGTTGCTGGCAATAACCTGTCTGGCTGCTAATAACAGAAAGGAAAGCAAATTTTTATGTATTATTTCCTCATTCACACCTCTAAATAAATTTAGTAGTGCCAGTCCTGGATCCAGGGTTGCATTCCATCATCTGGTTAATTTCTGCCTGTATATCCTGCCAAAATCCTTGTGTCACTGGACAGTCCCACCATGTATGAAGATAGGACCCTACCAAACCACAGTCTCTTCAGCATAATGGAGAGTTATTATTAGATATATATGCCAATTTTACAGGAGTAAAATACCATGATATATCATTTTAAACATATTTTCTCTATTGTGGGCTGATATTGATTTCATTGGGCATGATGACTAAATTTTCTGCTATTCTCTATAATCTAAAATATAGTTTAGGTCCTGTTCCCATAATAATTTTAATCCCGTGATACTATACAGTGATATATTTGGAAGCTGTCTATATAAAATTGATGTTATACCCTTAATATTTATTTATTTATTTATTTATTTCCAAGATTTATATCCTGCCTTTCTCCCACAATGGGATTCAAGATGGGTACTAGTATTATATTTCACTACTAGATTTTCTTTTTTTAATAAAGTACTTTTATTGTAGATCAGTCAAAACAATATACATGAATTAAATAAGAACAAACTTGGCAATTCCACCAACAAACAATACAACAAACCAAACTGTAGAAGCTGTATTTCAAGGGCCAAAATAAAAGTTAGAAGGAGAAATTAAAGGTCTTCTATTACTGTCTCAGCGTATGATATGAAATCTCTTATATAACATCCTTCCAGAAACTCAAGTGATGAGCTGGTGGGTTCGGACATTTGATGTTGTTGTTAACATAGAAAAAGGTTTTTGAGCTCTTTGATAATTTTAGGTGTAGTATAGGAAAACATTAGGCTTATTTTCATGGATGACTCATCATTAATTTCTAGTTTTGTCCATACCTCTTGAGCATCCCTTCTTATCAATTGGACTATTTCATTTAGTTGAAAAGTTGTGAAGTAGCAAGTGCAGTATGGTTAAGCCTCCATTATGGAAACTGGAAAATCTGTTATGTTTTGGGAACCTTGATTTCTCCCCATTAAAAATAAAGAAATTAATTGCATGTTGCCATACTTTAAAATATGAGGGGAAAGGAGTAAATGACAGTGTCTGGAATAGAAACAGCAGTTTGGGTAACAGGAACATTTTGAGAAGAGCAATCCTGCCAAGCAGGGTTAGGTTATACCCTTAATTTACACCTCTTCCATACTTTTAGTTTTTCTGTTTTCCATTTGTTGATTGGTTTATAATTGCGAGGTAGTAGTTAAAGTAAATCCTTGGTAATCAGCACCCTCAGAGGGGTGAAACCAGAGGGTTTCAATTGAAGATTAGTCATTCTCTGCCATCTATGTTGAAGATATAAAGGAGTATTAAGACATACCATATTTGATTTCTGGACGTTTATGCTAATTCCTACATATTTATCAAATGTTCCCAAAATTTGTAGTAGGGATGGAATGGATTCCTCTGGATCATTTAAGAAAATTAAAACATCATCAGCATAAAGATTAATCTTTTGTGTCAAATTGTTAATAAATAGGCCTTGCATTTTGGGATGCTGTCTGATACAATTTGCCAAAGGTTCAGTCATGCTTGTAAATAGCAATTAGGAGAGAGGACAACCTTGCTTGGTTCTTCTCTGTTAATCTGATCAAAGATGAGTTCCTTCTATTGACATGTACTGTTGCTTCTGAATTTAGGTAAAGATTTTAAATGAGTGATGAATGAATCTCCAAAGTTCATTGTTGCAAGGATATTAAAGAAATACTTCCATTCTAACTTATCAAAGGCCTTCAGTGCATCTAACAAAACTAAAGTGGTTGGAGATTTTGTAGTATTAGAATAATGTATTATGTTTAGAACTTTTCGTATTGCGTCTGACAATTTGCACCCAGGCATAAAGCCCACTTTGTATAGTTCAATGTATGTCGTGGTGAAAGAATTTATCCTCTTAGTCAGAATAGAAGTAAGTATTTTAGAGTTCTGGTTGATCAGAGCTATGGGGCGGAACACTTTCATCACTGGACTCTCCTCAGAAGTTTTGGGTATAGGAATTATCCTGGATGTCTTCCAGCTATCTGGAGATAGGGCTCCATCCATTAGATTGTTAAATAAAGTGGACATGTGTGGGATTAACTCTCTTTGGAAAAGTTTGTAAAATTCAAACCCATTAGGACCAGGAGATTTACCTTTCATCAGATTGCTAACTCCTCAGTGATAGGTTTGTTAAGGTGAGAATAGTGTTCATTGCTAATTTTCCTGAGGGTGAGTGAACAGATAAAACTATCCATGTCTAAATCCCTTGGTAGGTCGGAGGTGTATAGATTAGCATAATAATTCTTACATTCTTGCAAAATATATTTCATCTTGAACAATTTGTCACCTTTTGAAATGGAAATGTTTGGATTTTTTTTTATGAGTCTAGCCAATAATTTTAATTTTGATTATTCAACTCATAATAATAAGCCTTAGTAAATAGTGGGGAGGCTTGGATTTTATGAAGGTCTAATTCCTCTAGTTCTGCTCTTTTTTTGTTCAATGTTTATTAGTATTTTGGGGTTGTGTAATGTCTTATGTGAATGGGGGAGTGATGTGATTTCTGACAGGAGTAGGTCTCTTTTACTCTCTCTCTCTCTTTCTCTCTTTGGCCTGGCTCCTTCCTGAATGAATAGATCCCTAAGAACTGCTTTTAATGTATCTCAGAGTAGTGAGACTGAAATGCCTGGGGTGGTATTGTCTTTATAAAAATGAATAATGGCATTGTATAGTTTTCTTGAAGTGATCATTGTTAAGTAAATGAGAACTAAAGCGCCAAATCCTTGTGGGAGACAAGTCCTCAGTTAGGGACCAGGTCATAACAAGGAGTGAATGGTTGGAATATTGCATTGGTTCTATTGAGACATATCTGATATGTGGGAGAGTCGATTTGCTGACAAAAAAATGAGTAAGTCTGGTAGGGGGGTGTTGAGAAGTAAGTGTAGTTCCTATCAGTTGGATGCAAGACTTTCCAGGGATGTATCATGCCTGCATTATTAACTACTTTCAGCAGAGTGGAAGGGGAGGAGGGGTTTCTTGGTGAGATTTACCCATAAGCCCATTTAAGCATCATTAGAATCATCATAAGCCCATTTAAGCATCATTAGAATCATCTCCCACAATAACTTTTCACTTCTGCTGTTCTGCTAATGAAAGACAAACTCTAACAGATTTAGCTTTCTTATTGTATATTTTTGTTTCCTTTAAGGCAGGCTGGTACAACATATGGCCCTGGGTCTGCATGCAGCCCGCCAAAGGATTTTCGGTGGCCCATAGGGATGTGGAATGACTTCAAGGCTCCTCTGCTGCTTGGCCTCTTCCTGAGGAGAGGATCATGCAGAGGAGGAGAAGAAAGGGTGAACACTCACTCTGCAAGGCTCCTCCACTGCTTGGTTTTTTCCCAAGGAGAAGGCTGGGTGGAGGAGGAGGAGGAGGAGCCCTCCAAATGCTTGCCCCTCAAGACTCCTCCACTCCTTGGTTTTCTCCTGAGGAGAACCCCAGGTGGTGGCAGAGGGGGATGGCAAATGCCCTGCAAGGCTCCTCCACCACCCAGGAAAAAGCTGGGCAAAGGAGGAGCCTTGCAGGGTGAGTGTTTGCCCATCCTCCTCCACCCATCCTTCTCCTTAGGAGAATGCCAAGCAGTGGAAGAGCCTTACAGTGAGGGTATTTACCTTTCCCCCTCCACCAACACCACCTGGCCTCCTCAGGACAAAGCAGGGTGGTGGAGGAGCCTTGCAGGGCAAGTATTTGCCTGTCCTCCTCTCCACCTGTCCTTCTCCTTGGGAGAAAGCCAGGCAGTGGAGGTGTCTTGAGAGGCAAGCATTTGCCCCCCCTTCCTCTTCCTCCTCCTCCTCCTGGCTTTCTCCTTGGGAGAAAACGGAGCAGTGGATGAGCCCAAGGAGAAGTCTGAGTGGAGGCAGAGAATGACAGGAAAAGCTCTCCTGCTGCTCAGATTTCTCCTGAGGAGAGGGCCAGGCAGAGGAGTAGGAGGAGAGAATTAATATTATTAATATTAATTAATATTTATTTAATTAATATTTATTTAAAACCTATCTGTGGCCCAAAGAAATTTAGTCTATTTTAGTTTTGGCCTTTAGCCAAGTTGTGCAAGCCTGCTTTAGAGGGTTAAACCCTGGGAAACTTAAATTACCCCACATTTTTGGGTTATGGGACCAGTCTATTTTATTCTAAACAGCATCTCCTGAATATACTGACTACAAAAAAGATTTTTACTACTCTAAAAATAGAGAATGTCTTCTGCTAATCCTAATCCCATAATGATCACTGAAATATTAACTGGAACAAATTATAAAACGTAGTCATGGAAAATGCAGATGTACTTGACTATAGTGGGACTATTTAAAACAATAAATGGACAGAGACCCACAGAAGCAGGAATACAACAGTAGTTTGATGAAAATGCAGAGAAAGGAACAGCTTATATTTGCTTGTCTATAGATCCCAGCATTGCATTCCATATTCAAGGTTTAACTGATGCAAAACAAATATGGGACAAACTAAAGAAAGTGTTTGATTCTACAAGTACTTCTAATCAAACAGCTCTCATGATCAAACTTGTTAACACAAAGTTGCATCATCCTCACTATTTAAATCTGCATATTAATGGCTTTATGACAACTTTGCCTGGAGTTACAGCACCTGGAGAATCTTTTCCAGAAAATGCAAAACTTGGACCATTTTTTACTAGTCTTCCACAATATTATTATTCAATAATCAAATGCTTTGCAAATTAAAGGAGATCTTTTTTGACAAGATGCTATTGCTCAAGTTGTTGAATTTCAAAATACGCACAACTTGATGGAAGGTAACTATAATACAAAAACAACAGACAGAATTAGCTCAGTTTGCTGCAGAGGATTTGCAAAAGGTTTCTTTTTCTTCCAGATCAAGTAGAAACAATGTTAACAAGTCAAAGCCAAGAGCTGAGCAGCAAAAGATGCAAAGCCAGGGGATGAACACCAAAAGCAAAAGCACCTTTAAGAAAGATGCTTTTAACCCAAACAGAAATTTTCCAACCATATTGATATTGGTTTGATTCATGAACAATTATTTCAAATTGCTGGAGATAAATATAAAAACCAAGTTTTCATTGATAGTGGAGCAAGAGCACATTACTTAAACAGGAAAGAATAGTTTATTGATTTTGATGCAAATGTAACTTTTCCTGTCTATCTTGCTAATGGTCAATAAGTTTTTGCACAAGGAAAAGGGACTTATTTTGCAAACAAAATGTGGTCCTGACAGAATAGGAACTTTACAAATCCCTGATGCTTACTGTGTACTGGATTTGCAAGCCTCCTTTTACAGCGTGCAAACCACAACATCAAGAGGCAACCACGTCAGTTTCAGAAAGCAAGCCTGCTTTGGTTTTCATGGCAAGAATTTTATTTTTAGAGCAGACTTAGGATCTCATGGCTATCAGATGCAGATTTTGCATTAATCTGCAAACATTGTGACCCAATGTAATCACTGTTCAACTTTATGGCATTGCAGATTTGCTCATCGAAGTGTGGAAAATATTAAGAAACTGGCAAATCAAGAGCTTGCAAGAGATTTTAAGTTCAAAGCATGCTCCAACATTGAAAAATGTGTAGAATGTTTGAAAGCTAAGGCCACAAGAGCTCCAAACCCTCCAGTTACTGAGAGACAATCCAACAAAGCATTGGATCTTTTACATTCTGATGTTTCTGGACCAATGAATCAAATGTCAGCAGGAGATAACTCTTACTTTATGACTATTATTGATGATTTCAGCAGATACACATTCATTTATCTTCTCAGAGAGAAAAGTTAAGCTTTTCAAAAATTCAAAGAGTACTTTAACTGAGTGTCTAATAAATTTGGCTATAAATTGCCTGCGCACAGACAACAGAACTGTCTGCCTTTGCAGACTGCCAAAAATAGTGCAAATTGAGTCCACTTTAACTGCTCTGACTCAGTGCTAGGGAATCATGGGAACTGTAGTTTATTGTGGCACCAGAGCTTTCTGACAGAGAAGTCTCAATGTCTCAGAAAAAAAATACAATTCCCATGATTCCCTAGCACTGAGCCAGGGCAGTTAAAGTGGACTCAATTTGCACTATTTCTAGCAGTCTGCAAAGGCCCTGAATTTGTCAATGCTGAATTTGATGAATTTTTAAAGGAACATGGCATTGAGCATCAGACAACACATGCTTGTTCTCCAGAACGAAATGGCATCACAGAGAGGATAAACAGAACTCTCAAGGAGATGGCAGTCACCATGCTTTTGGAGGCCAATATGCCTAAATATTGTTGGTCTGAAGCCATCATGACTGCTACATACCTGTGTAACTGACTGCCAACTAATTTCAAAGATGTAACACCATTCCAGTTATGGCATGGAGTTAAGCCTAAATTAAACCATTTAAAGGTTTTTGGAAGTAAAGCCATTTACCTATATTCCCAAACAAAAGAGGCAAATTTGACTGCAGAAGTGAAGAGGGAAATGGTTATAGAAATGGTTATAGAATTCTAAATCCAGATGGACACACAATAAAATTAACAAGTGCTGTTTATATTGATGAAAGACCTCAGCCCAAATCTAATCCAAACCAAGATGTCTATTCAGATTTATTTGCAGTAGAAGAAGACTCCCATCAGCAACAAGAGCACGTGGAGTTCTTTTGTCCTCCAGAGGTCTTGCATCCAGAAGGGGCTACACCTTTAGTGGGGGACTTTTTGAGGGAGAAGCCCACAGTCTTTTCACTGCTTACTTAAGAAGTCTCAATATGGACACTGAGGGAGCTGCTGCAGTCACCTGCAACACTTGTGAGATGTTTGTCTTCTTGCCTCTAGATGTGGGGGACTTCATCTGCACCAAGTGCAAATTGGTAGCCCTCCTGGAAGAGAAAGTTCAGCAGCTGGAGGTCCAGGTAGCTACACTTCAGCATATTAGGGACCAAGAAGTGTTCCTGGACAGAACGGAACGAACAGTCTTGGACAGGGACCACACAGAGGATGTTGTTGGGGAGGAGGTCACTTCACACACACAGGACGTAGACAGCTGGAGGAATGTCACACACAGAAGTAGGTAAACCAGGGATCATTCTGGGAGCTTGAAGCTACAGAATCGATTTGAAGCTCTCTCCCTTATCAAGGATGAAGAGGAAGACCAGCAGGGACAGTCTTCAGGGACAGTGCAGGGGACCCTGAGAGTACCACCGCAGGGAGCAGCCACTGCTAAGCCTCAGAGGAGGCATGTGGTGGTGGTGGTGGATTCCTTGTTGAAGGGTAGAAAGCAGTGGTTTATGGACCTGACAAGATGTCCTGGGAGGTGTGTTGTCTCCCTGGGGCAAAAATCCATGATGTGACCATCAGGCTGACAAGACTTGTCAAGCCTACTGACCATTACCTCTTTCCCTTGGTCCATGTGGGAACCAATGAGGTTTTTTGCAAGGCATAGCTTTCAGAATATCAGAAGGGATTAGGAGGCTTTGGGTAGGAAGCTGAAAGAGCTGGATGCACATCTCTTTTCCCAGTTGAAGGGCATGGTCCAGGAAAGGAGAGGAAAATAGAGAATGTGACTAACTGGCTCCGTAGATGATGCCACCAAGAACAATTTGGATTCTTGGATCATGGGCTACCGTTCCATGAGGGTGGACTTCTGGCAAGAGATGGGCTGTATCTCACACTAGATGCCAGAAACATTTTGCCAATAGCCTCAGACATTTGATCAGGAGGGCTTTAAACTGAGTCATGTGGGGGAGGGAGACAGTGTCTTTGAAGATATCTTGGAAGGAAGGAGTACATCATGGGCCAGAGATAATAGGAGATAAAATGTTATAGAGGGAACAAGGCAAATGATGCAAGAGCCTAACAATGGGAGGCAAAAAACCTCATGCTCCTAGATGTCTCTACTCTAATGCACAAGCATGGGAAATAAACAAGATGAACTTGAACTCCTAGGACAACAAAGCAAATATGATATAATAGGCATCACTCAAACCTGATGGGATGAGTCTCATGTTAGGAATGTAGGAATAGAGGGATATAACTTTTTTAAGAGAAAAAGGCCAAACAGGAAAGGAGAAGGAATAGCATTATATGTCAGGGATGTTTACACCTGTGAAGAGATCCAGGACTTAAATCCTAGAAATGGATAAACATTAAAGGGGAAGGAAACAACAGGGATACTATTGTGGGAGTCTACTACAGGTCCCCAAGTCAGAACGAGGAATTGGATGATGCCTTTCTAGAACAGATGACCACACATTCAAAAAGGAGAGATGTAGTAGTGATGAGTGACTTCAACTATCCGGATATTTGCTGGAAGTCAAACTCAGCCAATACTTCAAGATCTAGCAAATTCCTCACTTGCCTCGAAGACAATTTCATTGTACAAAAGGTGGAAGAGGCAACAAGGGAATCAGCTATTTTAGATCTGATCCTAACCAACAGGGATGGCCTGGTCAGTGGGGTGCAAGTGGTGGGATCCTTAGGTGGGAGTGATCATATTCTCCTGGAGTTTCTTATACAGTGGAAAGGAGAAGCTAGGCATAGTCAGACACTCATTCTAGACTTTAGGAGAGCTGATTTCAATAAACTTAGGGAAACACTGGGCGTGCTCCTGTGGTCAGGAATACTAAAGGAGAAGGGAGTTCAGGATGGATGGGAGTTTCTCAAAAGGGAGATCCTGAAGGCACAATCTCAAACTGTTCCAATGAGAAGGAAAAATGGGAGGTGTCTCAAGAAACTGGGTTGGGTGACAAAAGAACTTTCAACTGAACTAAGAGCCTTTACAGACTGCCAGAAATAACGAGACCACTTTAACTGTCCTGGCTCAGTGCTAGGGAATCATGGGAACTATAGTTTTTTTCTGAGACATTGAGCCTTCTCTGTCAGAGAACTCTGGTGCCACAATAAACTACACTTCCCATGATTCCCTAGCACTTAACCCAGACATTTAAAGTGGTCTCAAGCTGCGAATTTATAGTACAGGGAGTGAAAAATGTTGGAAATGTAAATCAGTGAGAGGAACCCTATTCCATCAATGGTGGGAATGCAAGATAGCAAAAGACTTCTGGAAATAAATTCAAGAGGAGACATCTAAGATGTTAAACACATACCATTGGACCCAACATTTTTTTATTGAATATGACAAATATGATTGAACTGGACATGGAAAAAATATAGAAGAATATTATTATATATAGCAACTACTGCAAGAACAGTATATGCAAGATATTGGAAACAAAGTAATATACCAACAATAAAAGAATGGGAAAATAAAATGAAAGAAGCAATGATACTAGATTAATTAACAGAATTAATGAAAGATAAACCAAGAGAAGAAGTAGAGGAAGAATGGTCAACAGTTAAGGAATATTGGAAAATGGAAGATTACTAATTGTTTATAGATCATAGAAAGATAGAAAACTGAAAAAGGGCAAGACGAATAAAATAAAGGGATGAGTAAAATAAAAAGAAATAATATAAAAAGGGGAAAATAGATAATGAGAACGTACAAATCAAGGTTTCATATCAAATAAAGGTAGTAAGAGGTAAGATGAGGAAGTCAACAACAATAAGAAGATAAGAACAGAAAGAGAGCCAAATAATGAAGAATGAAAGATAAAGTGTGAAAGGAAATACGGGTAGATATTGATAAGTTTGTACTTAGTTGTAGATGGATATAAGAGAATCATACACTGATGTATGATTGTATGAATGCTATACTTTATATGTTTAAATGTATGTATGTTTATATATTTGTTTGTATGTATACTCTCATGTTTGTATGTTTGATTTTTCTATTCAAATTTTTTTTAAAAAAAGAAGAAAATCTGTATAATAGAATAATACCAGCACTTGCAGAAGTTATTGGATAGTTACCAGAACAGCTTGATCTTGAAACAGATAAAATCTTCAGGATCAGCTCAATGACTGAGCTGCCACACGATATTGTTATCTACTTAGTCTGTGAAAGGATGAAAGATATTATCCTTCAACAAAATCAAAAAAACTAACAATTGAGGGTGAAGAATTGAGGATTTTTAGAGACATCCCACAGGAAATCCTGAATGAAAGGAAAGAATATCAATTTATAACTCAAATTTTAAGGAAAAAAGGAATCTCCTACAAATGGAAAAAAAATAGAAGGAATATCACTGTCTTTTCACCAACAAAGATACACATTGAACTCAATTCAGAAAGCAAAAGATTTTATGTTAAGATTTAGAAGAGAATTGGAATCACCTTCACCAGAAAGGGATAAAGAGGGACCAAGACAAAGAGAATCTACTGAAAATGGAAAGGAAAAAGAAAAAGAGAAATCTAAGGCATGAGAATCTAAAGGACACGGGATCCCTGAACAGGAAGAAGAAAGAGAAGGAGGAGAAGAAGAGGGACAGATTGAGTCAGAGATAGAAGATAAAGAAGAAGAAAGGGAAGAAGAAATTTCAGATCAAGAGGAAGATCTAATAGAGATCACAAAGCTATACAAAGGAAAAAATAAATCTAGAGTTAAACCTTTGATCGCGTGATAAGACTGGAACTAGATAAGTTATGAATGAAAGGATTCTCACATGGAATATAAAAGGACTAAATTCAATTCATAAAAAGGGAAAAAAATTCATTACTTACAAAGACAAAAAATAGATATAATTTGTTTACAGGAGAACTAAGGATGTTAAATTTTTAGAAAAACCTAAATTGGGGAAAGAATTTACTTCCAGTAATGAGAAAAAAGAGAAAGGACTAGCGATTTACATTAATAATAAATTCCAGGCAAAAGAATTATTCAAAGATAAAAATGGACACATGTTAGGAATAGAAGTCAAAATACAGGAAATTAGTATTTTACTAGTAGGAATATCCTCCCCTCTCATAGACCAGAGCAATTTTTTTAAGAAATTAGAAAAATACGTTTCAAAACAAGAAATTGACAACTTAATGATCCCAGGAGATTGGAATGATGTGATAGATCCTAATTTAGATAGGAATACCACTAGTAAAAACAAACAAGGGAAACTTCCAAATTCCTTTTTCAAACTTATGGAAAACTACTCTCTGGGAGATATATGGAGAATAAGGCATCCAAAAGAAAAAGATTATACATTCTATTCAAACAATCATAACTCTTGGTCTAGGATCAACATGATCCTTATTTCCAAAATACTAAACAAGAGAATCAAAAAAAGTAAAATACTTGCTAAAACTATTTCAGATCACAATCTAGTAACATTATATTTTACTAGTAAAAAATTTGAATATAATTGGAGATTGAAAGAAAAAATGCTATTAGAAGATAATACAGTCTTAGAAGCCAAAAAAGGCCCTGAATTATTTTTTTAGTTTAAGCAAATTAAGCAAAGATATATAAAGAATTTAAGGATCATTTTATAAAGAAACCTCTCTTACAAAGTTGGTTATAGTACAGAAATAAATTATACCCTAAAATGCCTTTGTGGGTATCCCCACACGAAGCATTTTTGAAAAGAGAGACAATGTGGGACAAAGGATGGGTATGCTACGAGGAATTATTAGTAAATAGGGAGGATAAATGGAAATTAAAATCAAGGGAAGAACTCTCACAAAAAGGAATAACTTGTAACTGGTTCCCATATAGACAACTAAGTGAAAGATTTTAAAAAGATAAAAAAAATAGGATTTGAAAGATTGAAAAATGAATTTGACAAAATACTACAATCTAACAATAGAAAAACATTAGCCAAAATCTATCAGATTTTATTAAAATTGGATGTGGAACAAGAAATGATAAAACCTCAGATGATTACATGTGCGCAAAATATTGGTAACAATATTCAAATAGAGGATTGGGAAAAAGCTTGGATAAAATATTTAAAATTTTTGAATAGTAATATATTAAAAGAAAATTATTATAAAATCTATTTAAGATGGTATTTAACTCCAGAAAAAATTGCAAAAATTACTAAAAAAAATAATAATCACCTGGAACATGTTGGAGATGCAAATTAAGCAAAGGGACATTATACCACATGTGGTGGGAATGCAAAGAAGTTCAAAAGTTTTGGTAAAAAAATACATCAAATAATAATACAATCACTCAAAATTAACTTCCCAATGAGACCAGATATATACTTGTTAAATATTTTGAGCAGCTTAGATAAGCTAACAGAATCAAAAAACAGGAAAATATTACTTAATATGAATGCAAGACTTATTATAGCTAAGCACTGGAAATCATCCTTAGAATTAGGTGTGGAAGAATGGAAAATAAAATTATGCGAACTGTATGAAATGGACATCCTTACACACATTATTAATGGAAAGTCAATAACAGAAATAAAGAAGGATTGGAGTAGAATTAATATTCTTTGGGTAAACCAGTGAGGAAATTAATTTCCTTAAAGTTAAAAATATAAAAGGGACATAGAAAAAAAGAAGTTGATAGTCTTCACATATATTTGTATAGAGAATATATAAAGAATATAGGGGAATAATAATTAAGTAAATGTGGAAAAAATATAATAATAGCTAAAGGATAGTTGGAGAAAGGATAGTTAAATCAAAAATAAATTAAGAGAAGAAGACAAGATGAAGTCAGTAACAGTGAATATCTCCAGTGGGGAGGCATGTATGTTATCTGTATGATATCTATTTGTTATAGGTTATAAGCATACTGTAAAATAGAAGATCTACAATATAGAAAGGAAGAAATGAAGATATGAGAACTGAGAAATGAAGAAAAGAGATTATTTTTCCCCAATTTTTAAATTTATTTTATTATTACGTTTTTTCCCTTTTTTCTTTATTTTTCTTGATCTACATGATATGCTTTAAAAGATATTGTTATATATACACGAGATGTTTGTTTTGATATTGGTTGTTATGTGTGTCTGTCTTAATAAAATGTGATTATTATTTTTTTTTAAAAAAGATTGTTGATATTCCACTCCTCCTTCTTTTGTGTCCAAGCCTGTTTTTCTTATAATATGTTCTGCATACAAGTTGAACAGATAGGGTGAAAGGATGCAGCCTTGTCTGACCCTTTGCCAGTTGGGAAACATTCTGTTTCTTTGTGTTCTGTTCTGACAGTAGCCTCTTGTCCTGCTTACAGATTTCTCATCAGGACTATCAGATGTGCTGGCACTCCCATGTCTTTAAGAGTGTTCCATAGTCTTTCATGATCTATGCAGTCAAAGGTTTTGCTATAATCTATAAAGCACATGCTGATTTTCTTTTGGAATTCCCTGGTGCACTCCATTAGTCATCGTATGTTTGCAATGTGATCCCTAGTGCCTCTTCCTTTCCTGAACCCCACTTGGACCTCTGGGATTTCTCTTGGTATGTGTGTATGGAGTCTATATTGCAGAATTTTGAGCATGATTTTGCTTGCATGGGAGATCAGTACTATGGTCCTATAGTTGCTGTAGTCTCTTATGTCTCCCTTTTTGTGGATGGGGATGTAGGTGATATGATAGTCCTATTTAAATATTTGAAGGGGTGTCATATTGGGGATGGAGCAAGCTTGTTTTCTGCTGCTCCAGAAAATAGAACATGGAATAATGGATGCAAGCTACAGGAAAAGAGATTCCACCTCAACATTAATTAGGAGGAACTTTCTGACAGTAAGTGCTGTTTGACAGTGGGATACACTCCCTTGGAGTGTGGTGGAGTCTCCTTCTTTGGAGGTTTTTAAACAGAGGCTGGGTGGCCATCTGTCAGGGGTGCTTTGATTACAAGTTCCTATATGCCAGGGGGTTGGACTGGATGGCCCTTGTGGTCTCTTCCAACTCTATGATTCAGTGATTCTATGATATCAGGTTGGCAAAAGATAGTCACTGAGACTGGCAAGTCTGGACAAAAGCAGGCAGATCAGCTGGACTGAGCCTTAATGTTGTCCTCTCAGTTCTGTTGGAGTTCTCTCCTATCCTCCTCCAATCCATTTCAATGGAAAGCAAACCCAGATTAGTACTGAAACCCTGGAAGCCTGGAAGACCTTGGTCAAAATTTTGCTGTGGATGAGGGTAAGACATGGACTGAAAGAGTATGGAATATGACATTTCTGCCCCTCTCTCTGTCACATCCAACTTGTGACTCTACACTGTTTCTGCTTTCCTGGAATATCAGCTCTGCTAATGGAGCTTCCACATGCATAGCAGAGGAATTCTGCTGGGAAACCCACAGTGTTGATGATGCATCTGGCATGCCACCAGGACCATGGGATGTCAGCTACACCCTCAATCTCCCTACAACTGTAGTGTAGGATGGTGTTGATAGTTGGTTAGAAGAGATACAAAATGGAGAGCACCCAATCAAAATGTCAGGAAAAATGGGGGGACACATCTCCAATTGCTGAGTGGATGGCAGTTTAAAGTATGTTTCAGCCTATATATACATTTCAATGATCTTTTTCTGGGTCTACATAAAAAACCCACCATAAAACTAAATGTAAATATAAGTTTAAAATTAAAAGGACAAGACATAATTATATAATACATAATCCATCATTTTGTATACTGCTTAAATACATACCGATATGAAATCTAACTGCAGAAATGTCTGGAGCTGTTAATCCATTTGCTTGACAGAAAAGAAACACACGAATCGAATCAAGGTTTTTTTTTATGTTTGCAGAAGGTCAGATGCAGGCAATAGCTTGTCAGCTGGAGAAGCACCTCTCCCCATCCAGAACGAGTAAAGAGACTCTACAAACAGATGTCTCCCAGATGAGGCTTTAATCTTAGTTCCTCTATGTACAAGGCTATATACATGATCCACCACCACAGTCATTAACACACCAACTGTCTTCCCACACATGTGTCCTGAGGCAACTCCCTTATATAGCCAGGACTTCATGTGGCCTTCTGACCCTGCGTCTTCCTGTGGATACCAGTCACTCAACCTATGTAATTTTGCAGTTTTGCAGCACTTGTCAGTGCTTTCCAGCACCAGGTGACCATCTGCACGATGTCACTTCCCACGACACAGCATGACTTGGCATCAGTCAAATTCTGTGTCATCATGGCTGCTTATGATGTTGCGCTATTCCCCACATTGTACATTTTTTCCTGGGACTCCTTCCTAACACTAATTGGACCAGAAAAAGTTCTGAATGACTTGATAAAAGTGTGAGAAGATCAAGCTCTTCATTTAGCCCTCCAGGAACCAAAGATTCTAATTTCAAAATCAATCCTTCTTCTTTACATAGATTCTTATCATCATTGTTACTTACTTTTTCTATAGGGCAAAATCTGAGATCTCTTTCAAGATGATGGCATTCCAGTTTTTTTTTTTTTTACTAAGGTAGTACCAGTTGAAAAGTGTTTTCCTATACATTTTTTGGATGTCTTGTTGTCTTTCCTACATAAATCTTTAGACACATGCATTGTATAGCATAGATGATAAAACTGCTATTGCAAGTGGTAACGTGGGCCAAAGTGTACCTCTGTTTGTTAGTATGGTTTGCAAATTCAGTCATTTTGGAGGTATACCTGCAATAGACATGGTGACCAACTGGTGGGGTGCCTTGTGGATCTGGCTGCACCCACCAGAGAGTTTATGAATGCTTGTTTTTGTTCCCTGAAATTGCTGTTTGCCAAAATATCTCTAATGTTCATAGTTCTTTTAAATGAAATCGGGGGATTTTCTTTACAAAGTGGTATGTGCTGGATGTGTTATATGTCCGTTTTTTTTTAATGGAACACTATAAACTCTTGGTGATGTGATAGAAAGTGAGAGTACAATTGAAATGGTTGGATTGTGGTCTGGACCACTATATCATGTGGCTGGCTGTCCTTTGTCAGTTAATTTAATTGGAACATTTGGATACATTTGGAACATTTCCATTTTAATCTAAAGAATTTAGAATTTAGGGGAGATTGCCTCCACATGATCTGGAATGTGAGCTGTCAAATCTTAAATAAGTAGGGTTTCTGTATATGTAAATTATATTATTATATTATTATATGTTATCCTTTAAATTTTAAACTTATATTTCTATTTATTTTTATGTTTTTATGTAGCCTCTGAAGGCTATTGAAATTGATATTGGCTGAAATACATTGGGCTTTTTCCAAAATAAAAACAGCCATCCACTGAGTACTTGAAGACATGTCTCACCCTTTTTTCCTGTGGATTCATAATTGGTTAGAGTCAATTATTGTAATGTCTTGAGTGTTTTCACAAGTAAAATCTCCAATGGATTACCCTAAGATTTTCAAAATTTTGGTTAATTATTCATTTTACAAGTACTCCAAGTAAGGACTCAGTGGACCAATAAGAAAGGACATAGCAGCTTAGCCTCCCTGGAAGTGGCTTGCCATATGGTTAGATCTTTCTGGAACTGTTCTGGTTCCTTGCCTCCCCCCACCTGCCCCCCCATGGCAGGAAAGAGTGTTAAGTAGAGGGCTCAGATGATGCCCTCTCCAAAGCAGATGGATTTGTTGCCCTTCCTCATAAGACAACTGGTTCCTATGGCTGAGGAGATGAAAAGATCCAGCTTACCTGGTGAAAACAGCAGTGAGCAGTGATGTTAAGTACAGCAGTTTGTCTTGCTGTCTGCTTTGGCTTCTCTGGCAGTCTGAGACAGCCCCCCTGAGGGCACTCTTGCTAAACATAATCTTCTGCTGTAATGAGGGGAAATCAGTTTAAGGTTCATTGTGAGCAAACTCTTGTTAAAAAAATCCAGTGAGCTTTGGTTGTCAAGTTTTATTTTGTTCCTTTTCAACTTATTTACACTTATATCCCTCTTTCCTTCTCTTACTATGACGTTCAAGGTGGTTTTGAGGTGGTCCCCATCCAGGCATTGAACAAAGATTCAGTGAAACAGTGTACAGACCATTTTGTATGGCTTGCTGAAGAGTAAAAAATAAGAATAAAAATTCTGAGCCAGAACATATTGGGAGGAATGAGTTGCATTCATTCAGAGGAACAGTCTTAAACAGATGACCTAAAAGGGCCACCGTCAGGCTGATCTGGGGGCGGGGTGTGCACATGATGTATGCCACCAGATTGCTCGGAGGCTGAACAGAGGCTGCTCTGGGACTGCCGAACGCGGCCCAAAACTGGCTGCAAAAAGAGTAGTTTCTTACCGTTCCTTTTTGTGGCCCATTGAGGACTGCAGCAGCAAGCACCCTTGGGACTGTGGCATCTGGTTGCTGCAGTCCTGCATCGGTCCTGGGGTGATTGGAGTAGGAGTGGCCACTCCTACTGCCCCGTCTGTTTGAGCCCCTAATGGGCTAAATTAAAACACATTTTTCCTAAGATGATCTGGTTGTCTTCCAACAGTGACCAGCAAAGAACATTTGATTTAACTCAAATTGTAGTTAAAGGTTGTTATGCTAGAGATGACAGTCAACAGACACGATTTAGAAAAGCTAACTGCCTTATGCAGAGATGCAAAAGGAAAACTCTTATATCGCGCCTTTCTCCTAATTCAGGGAGGTTCATCAGAAGAAGATGAACTAAAAAAAAAAAAAGATACAGAGATTATAATGTAGAAACAGAAAATAAGAGATTATCATATTTAAATACAGAGGAGGCTGATGAATTGGTTGCTGCAGAAATGGCGAGTCCACTCTTGATTTTACTCTGATTTTGCTCTGCTGATCCATGGTTTGGTGCTCGTTGAACTCAGTGCAATCAAGTGCTAATGGATCCACCAGGTGCTTTCCCTACTTTTATCTTAGTAATGGCTTCTTGAATCTCTTCTATAGTGATTGTGTTGTTCAGTAAATCTTGTTGCTGCTTGGATAAGGTCAATATATCCCGGCATTCAATGTATATCTTAAGTTTTTCTTCCAAAATTTTATCTTTTTAATATAATTTTGAATAATATTTATGAAATGCTTTCATAATTTTGATGTTGTTTGTTATTACCTCTTTGCCATTTTCAATCTTTATACTCCCCCCTCAGTTCTCAGTCTGTATGCTAGTCATTTCCCCATTTTATTTGTTTATTCAAACTCTTCCTGTTTTAAAAGTTTCAACTTTTTTCTAATTCATTTATCATCAGCATAGATAACTGTTTCTGAAGTATCTTAATTGGTTTTTTAATTCTTGTTTTGTCAGATTGTTTTTGTTCTTCTTTTTTATTTCTTCAATTATCTTTCCTTTTTCTTGTCTTTTCCTTCTCTGTTCCACAATTTGTTGAATAAATATGCCCCTTATGAAAGCTTTGCTAGCACACCATACTGCCCCTTTTTTCTATTTTTAAAGTTTCCTTTAACTTTTTGTACAACCATCTCGTTATTTAAGATAGATTCATCTAACCTCCAATTAAATGTGGTTTTCCATCTTTTCATTACTAGCTTTATGAGATTATGATCTGAAAACATTTTTGGTAATACCTCCATTTTAGAGATCCAAGTCACCATAGCTTTGTTAATTAAGAATATGTCAATTCTTGAAAACAAATTATGTCTCTTTGAGAAGAAAATATACTCTTTACTTTCGCCATATTTAAACCTCCATGCATCCAACAATCCTAGATTTTCTACAAGATTGAAGAAGGTTTTAGATAATTTTCCCTGATCATGCTTAATAGGGTTCTCTAGTTTTCTGTCTTGAAGAGGAAATATAACCCCATTACAATACTCCATACAACAAAATCACTCAAAATTTTAGTTTTCCAAAATTTCCTTTAATACTTCATCAACAAAACTTTGCTTTATTTTCTAACAGGGTATATACCCCTACCACCAATATCTTTTCCTTTTGTACTTCAGTTTGAATACCCACATATCTCCCACAGTTATCCTTAAATAATTTCACTGGTAACAAATTGTCCTTGGCATATATGACTACCCCTCTCTTTTTCTGGTTTGCTGCCAAGATAAATTCTTTCCCTGATTTTGGGTATTGGATATAATCACATATATGTGATTTCTTAATATGCTTTCTTGCAAACAAGTAAGGTCATTTCCTAATTTAGTCAAGTAATGGAATATCTTTTTCCATTTTTGTGGTGCATTGAACCCCTTTATATTCCATGAAATAAATTTAAGATCCAAATTTCTTTACATTTTTATTTGTTTGTTTACCTGTTTACTGCATCAAAGAGTCCAGTGACTTCCTTTTCTTGGATCCCTTTCCCAAATATGGGCCTTTGCAGACTGCCAGAAATAGTGCAAATTGAGTCCACTTTAAGGGTTAGGGTTAGTGCTAGGGAATCATGGGAATTGTTTTTTTTCTCTGAGACATTGAGCCTTCTCTGTCAGAGAGCTCTGGTGCCACAATAAAATACAGTTCCCTAACCCTAACCCTAACCCTTAAAATGGACTCAATTTGCACTATTTCTAGCAGTCTGCAAAGGCCCGTTGTCAGTTCTTTATCTTTCTCTCCCTTTTCTTCTGACAAAAATCTTCAAAGTATCTCCTGGTTCTCTTCTAGATCTATTTCTGGATCTATTTCTTCCTCCTCTTCTTCTCCCCCTTCTTCTTATAACTCTTTCCTGTATTTCTGCCAAATAGCTTTGGCTTTCATCTCCTTCTCTTATAAATCAGATATAAAACTTTCAATTTCTCCTATCTAAATGAGATGTTCTTTCATTTTAATTTCTCTGTCAAAAATGTATACTTTTTCCTCCTCCCCCTCAGTATTCCTGATGGGCTATCTTGCATCACTTCAATCAAATAATCTCCCACCTTCAATCTCATAGAGTAACTTTGGTATAATATCTGATCTCTAATGAATTTTCTTACAAAATAAACTATTGTGCCTCATACTAGATTCCCTTCTGTTGCCAGTTAGTATTCACTCTGTATACTCTGTCCACCTCTCTGACTCACTTCACACATTTCTGCCAGAATTTCTACCATCCTTTTTCTTATAATTTCCTTTGGTTGTTCCTGGATTCCTCTGAATCTTAAACAATTTTTTTTTTCCTTTCAATTCCATCAATGTAAAATTGTCCAAGTTCTCTATTAATTCTCTCCACACTGTGTTCCAATTTCTTTGTTTTTCCTTCTAGTTGCTGAATTTTTTCTTGTTTTGTTTTAGTTCTTGAGTTATCTTTGCTAGATTTTGTTTTACATCTTTTAATTCTTGCTTCAGGTCTGTCTCCATCTTTGTCATGTGTCCTCTCATTGCTTGCATTTCTTCTAATGTTTTCATGCTAATATCAGGTTTAGTTGTTATTTCTACTGAACCACATCTTAGTTTTATAGTTCCTGTTTTGATCTTGTTGCCATCACACTCTCTTCCTTCTTCAACTTCTTTTCTTCCTCACTTTCCTTCTGTCTAATGTGTTCTGTCTTCTCTCACTACTTCTTTCTCTGCAAACTTGTCCAGGAATGTACTGTCCAATGAAAGGGGGGGGGGGGAGAGAAAAGGAAAAAAAGGTAAAAATGAAAAAGAAGAAAACCAAAAATTGGGGGGAGAGAGAGAAAAGGGAAGAAAGGGGGGAAGAGTTTCAAAATTTCAAAATCAAGGAATAACAAGCAAAAAAACCGGAAAAAAAAGAAGACATAAGAAAATAAGGAAGTTTCTCTGGGGGAAAAAGAAGAAAAAATGGCAAAACCCCCCAAATTAAATAATAGTTGAAAATATGAACCAAAAAAAGAACAACAACAAAAGGGGGAATAATAATAATAATAATAATAATACAAAATATAAGGGCAGAGAGCTAGACTATAACCTCAAAACGTTCTAAAAACAAAATATTATTTTGTTTAACTTTCTCCACCAGAAGTCACTACTGGACCTTCACCACTGGAGTCTTCTTTGTTAATTCAGTCTTACATTAACTTCCAGACTACCAGCAATCCTTGAACAATGTCCTTGAGCTTATCTAATAGCCCATGTAAGTTCTTTCTTCCTCCTTTTTCCTCCCTCCCCCTTCTCCTTTCCAATTATTCAACTTGTCTCCTTTATTTCAATGTTAAGGAGAAATTTATACAATTACCTATTAACAAGCCAGCCAGCTCTCAACCCCCCCCCCCCCCCATAACAATAATGAAAAATAAGCTTCCAAAAGTTGCAAAGAGTAAGCAGATACTTTACCTCTTAATTCAGATGCAAATAGAAGTTCCTTTGTAGGAAAAGAAACTGAGGGGGGTTGCAGACTGCCAGAAATAGTGTGAATTCAGTCCACTTTTAGGGTTAGGGTTAGAGTTAGGGAACCATGGGAACTGTATTTTATTGTGGCATCAGAGTTGTCTGACAGAGAAGGCTCAATGTCTCAGAAAAATAACAGTTCCCATGATTCCCTAGCACTAACCCCAACCCTAAAAGTGGACTGAATTCACACTATTTCTGGCAGTCTGCAACCCCCCTGAGTCTCAGCAGTGGGAAGTCTCCAAACAAATCTTTATTTCAAGGAAAAGAAAATTATTTGCAGAAAGCCAGTTGGCTGGGCACTTGTAGCCAGTATCCGGTGCTGGCAAAGAAGACACTGAGAGGTTGATTATTGCTGTGGTCTCTCCTAGTGCTGCATGTTAGGTTCCCTTTTCCCAGTTCTCTAACTGCTTGCTGGGATTTTAGACACATAAAGGCTTTCTTTTGGTTCCTCCTTGCCTGGAGGACACTTCTGCCAGCTTTCTTTCTTTTTTGCTGGCTATCACAGTGTCTCCCCTGCCCCTCAAACTTTGCAGTTACTCAGGGACACATCGAGCTGCCATTTTTCTGACCTGGGCATCCCCCAAGTAGAAAGTTTTGATGGTGTCTCTTATCTGTTTTTTAAATCTTTCATTTGTTAGGAGGTTAGGATTGAATCTCCATATTTTTGTTTTGTGAAAGTCTGGTCTGAATTTCCAAAGTAAAATAACAGGCAAATGTTCCAAATATATAATTGGTTCTGTGCTAATCTCTATTATGTCTGGTAGTAATGATTTGGATAAAAAGATAGTCAATATCAAATGAAATGAAATGAAATTTTTATTAGAGTCAAAGACCAGCATCAGTATAAAGTTTAGCATAGAAAAGTAAATTAATAAATATAAAGATTACTTAGGATAAAAATCTGCTAACTAGGAATGTAAATAGTTCATTTCTGTTATATTTAAGATAGCTTCATTTAAAATAAAATAAAGTAAATAAAAATAAACCTTATGGATAGTCAATATGTGTGATGAGATTGGGAGAAAAAATTATATTTGCAATCCTGCAGGTATAGAGTTCTCCATGGGTCAGTTAGGTGTGTTGAGGTTATTGTTTTGAGTAGTAGGGAAGTTCTAGATTTCTTCTTAACTGAGTGGTGTGATTTATCCAAATTATTATCAAGAACATCATTTGTATCCCTTCCTATTATGATATCCCCTGTTGCTGTGTCTTGTAAGGTTTGCATGAATGTTTGCATGAAATGTGTTTGATTAGTATTTGGTGAGTAGAATGTGTCTAGCATGATTTCTCTGCCCGCTATAATACCTTGTAAGATCAGATATCTTCTTGATGGGTCTCCTTTCACATGGGTCTCCTTTCACAGCCTGGAAAGGGCAGGATTTATCGAATAAGATAGCCACCCCTCTAGCTTTGTTAGAGTCGCCCCCTGCATACTGTATATGATAAATTGAACTGGGGAGGCAGATCCTGTCTCCCTTGTATGGGTTTGCTGCAAAAATATAATTTGTGGCTTTAATTTTTTCAGATAGTTGGCTATTCTAGTTCTCTTTGGGGCAGAGCCTAAACCTTTGACATTATATGTAACTATTTTAACCCTATGTAGAGTGACTCCTGGGGGATGTATATGCTGACTCCATGTGGGTAGTTTGACAGGCAGTTAACATAGTTGGTATTATCTAGGCATATTTTCCCCCAACTGAGCATAGATAATCAACAATATAATGAAACAAGATATGAACCCCAAAGCTTTAAAAACAATCATGAACAACATAACAATGAACAAGATTTAAAACTCTGTCTTTCTAGGAGGGCGAAAACCTAAAGCAGGGGTAGGCAACCTTTCCCCTTTAAGGGCCGAGGGACTTCAGCTCCCAGAAGCCTCAGCCATGTTGGCCAATAGTCCCATGTTGGCCAATAGCTCCTGGGATTCTGGGAGCTGAAGTCCCTCGGCCCTTAAAGGGGAAAGGTTGCCTACCCCTGACCTAAAGCATAGCTTAGGACTCAGAACAAATTTGGGTGATTCCCTCCGAAAGGATGGGGGTGGGCATTTTGAGTTGCAAAGAAATACATCAAAGAGCAATTCCCGGGCAACACGGGCTTTACAATGAGACAGTGAACAACTTGAAGCCTCAATAAGTAACCTGCAGTTGCAGGCTAATCAGTGCAGGTAGAGAGCTGAAATACTATTCCATACAGCAAGCAACCTAATTTCATTTTTTTTTCACTTTCCCCCCATTGAACAAGATTCCATTCCTATGGTTTTTTGAACTTCAGGGATGTGTAATAGATTCTCTCTTCTTGCTTCTTCTTCTAGCTCTGGGGGGATCCAGTTGTCCATGTTCACAGATTTTTACCAAGTGTGCTTTGGTAGTTGCAGATAGAGTATTGTTGTTATGTCTAATAATAACGTAAAAGGAAAGCTCCATTTGTACTTTAGCTTTTTGTAAGAGCAAAGTGAATGGCTTAAGATTCTTCCTTTTCGTCAGTGTTTCCTGTGAGAGATCCTGGAAAATCTGAATCTTGCAGTGTCTGAGTGTGAGATTTTTCCAGTGGTTGGGAGTTTAATATGTGTTTTTCTTGGGTAACTTGCAAAATGTATTATGATGTTGTTAGCGGTGGACACCCCTGGATCTACCCCTCCTCTTTGATATATTATGAATTATAACATCTGCCTCTATGATCCTAATGTGAACACCATTATTTGCCAGCAAGTCACATCAACTAGCTTAGGAGTCACCAAGAGGATTTATGTTCCAGACATGTCAGAGGTGGTGAGGAATAACTTGGCTTTGAAACAATGGAATGGCTCTGGATGGAGTAAACAACTCCATCTATCTGCCACTTAAGCTGTCCCACTGCAGGAATACATCCATTCACACTCCTATGTTACATCTTTTGGGAGACATAACTTCAAAGTGTCACTTCTACATATCAAATATTTAGACCATTTGGGCTCATCAACACTCTGGATTTTGCCCCAGGGTTGAAATTCCCTATAAATGATACAACCTTTTTTTTGTTTGTTGGCTTCGGGGGGTTGCAGACTGCCAGAAATAGTGTGAATTCAGTCCACTTTTAGGGTTAGGGTTAGAGTTAGGGAACCATGGGAACTGTATTTTATTGTGGCATCAGAGTTGTCTGACAGAGAAGGCTCAATGTCTCAGAAAAATAACAGTTCCCATGATTCCCTAGCACTAACCCTAACCCTAAAAGTGGACTGAGTTCACACTATTTCTGGCAGTCTGCAACCCCCCTTAGTTAGGTAGCAGGCAGGGATGCTGCTGGTCTTCTACTTTGCTAACCTCTCTTTTGCTCCATTTGTCTTGGGAGTGATTGAGTTCCCTTTTCCATTTCCAGACCATCTGCAAGGGGAGCAGCATCCAGTCAGGTGTTGTAGCTCCCATTAGAAAGTCTTCTCTGGGCCTTTGCAGACTGCCAGAAATAGTGCACATTAAATTGAGGCACTGCCCTGGCTCAGTGCTAGGGAATCATGGGAACTGTAATTTATTGTGGCACCAGAGCTCTCTGACAGAGAAGGCTCAATGTCCCAGAAAAAAATACAGTTCCCATGACTCCCTAGCACTGAGCCAGGGCAGTGCCTCAATTTAATGTGCACTATTTCTGGCAGTCTGCAAAGGCCCTCTGTTTAAACTTCTCTAGTTCTTATGAATGTGCGTGGTTGTGTATGGTTTTGTGTTTTTGTGTGTGTGTGTGTGTGTGTGTGTATTTTTCCCTTTTAAATAAAACTTATCATATTGAGGATTTGTCTCTGGACTCTCTTTTGTCTCGGACTGTCATATACATAGGCATCAGTCCCAAGGCTGCGTAACCGAGCCATAAAATTTGAGCTAACACATATTCCCCTAAAATTCCAGGACTGTCCTCCAAGACAGGTCCTCTAGCTTGGCTACTCTGTCTCTCGGTGGGGCATTTGGTCCTTGGATTGTTGTGAGCCATCTGTGGATTCTCTCAATGTCTGAACCATGTAGGTTTAGTCCTGGACATTTTTCATTAAGGTCATCCACTTTGGCCTGCAAATATTAATTAGTCTTTTTCAGTCTGAAATTTTTCTTTATTTGAGGAACTCTGTTAGAAAGCTGCATTTGCGGTGTCCTCAATATCACTGATGTGTCTTTTCAAAGAAGAAAGTTTAGAGTCAACTGGCTTTAGGGCTAATGCCCAGTCATTTTGGAGATCCTTTAAAAGGTTATCTCTGAGTTTCTTGAATAGCTGCAGAAAAGAAAGGTCAGAGGGCATGACTTGTACACCTTTTCCTCCCTTGCTGGGCTGATTAGGCCCACACACCATCAAGGTGTCTTCTGACAGCTCCAAGTTTTCCAGTGGGAGTTTAGGGTCCTTCAGAGGAGCGTAAACCTACAAAATTGGCTAATTGGCTAGCCTTTTCAGCCCTTGCATGAAATATTATATTTCTAATTTCTGAGGATTGTATGATTCAAATTATGGGAAAGTCAGCAGGTTAGTGCTCTGCTCACTCAAAAAACATCCACCATGTTGGATTGTCAGCCATGCACACACCCCCTACAAAATTTGGATTCCTGTGATTTCACAGAACCTCTTGTCTCTATGCAGCTTTCTGTTCCCAGAAAGCTAACCTGTTGCCCTTCTGCTCAATTAAAAAATATCCTGCCAACAACAGGCTAAAGTTTGAGGAGCCCCCATTAGATAATTTGGTGGGGAAAGGGAGCTTGGCAAAGCCAAGCTCCACTTACTGCTTCTTGCTCTCTTGTTAACTCCTTTGTGGGATTGATTTCAATCAGACACAGGGGTGGGGGCCATGAGGAAGGCAGCACTGACAAAGCCAAGCTCCCAGAACCAGACACTTATTGCTTCTGGCTTTTGTTAACTCCTTTCCTAGTTGGATTTCAGTCAGACATGGGGGTGGAGGAATGAGAGTTTGGAAGGCAGCACTGGGAAAGCCAAGTTTCCAGAGCCAGGCACTTACTGCTTCTTGTTCTCTTGTGCTAACTCCTTCATGGGATTAATAACAATAGTGTAGTTATTGGTTTGCCAGCAAATTGTAGTGACATTTCTAAAAAATTTAAAAAATTAAGGAGCAAAGGAGTGTTAGAGAAATGCAAAAAAGAGCTAGATTGCTCTATCTACTCCCCCACCCCATTTTATAGAAAGGGGGAAAAACATCTTCCCTGTCTATTCCAAACAGTCTTTATATTTCTGTATCACATTCTAGTATTCCCCACTTTCTGTCACTTGCCTAGCAGAAAATTTCGTTTCCCCAAAGGTGGAAGAAGCAAGAAGGGGATCAGCTATTTTATATCTGATCCTAATCAATAGGGATGACCTGGTTAGTGGGATGCAAGAGGCAGGATCCTTAGGTGGGAGTGATCACGTTCTCTTGGAGTTTGTTATGCAGTGGAAGGGGGAAGTCAAGCATAGTCAGATATGAATTCTAGACTATGGGAAAGCTGTTTTCAATAAACTTAGTGAAATACTGGGTGTGATCCAATGGTCAGGATTAGTAAAAGAAAAGGGAGTTCAGAATGGATAGGAGTTTCTCAAAAGGGAGATATTGAAGGCACAATTTCAAACACTTCCGAGAAGGAAAACTAGGAGGTGTCTCAAGAAACCAGAATGAACGACTAAAGAACTAATTTTTAAACAGGACATGTATAAGAAATAGAAAAAGGTGGAAATCACCAAAGGAATTCAAACAAATAGTTGGCACTTGTAGGGAGAAAGTCAGAAAAGCAAAAGCACAGAATGAACTCAGGCTTACTAAGAACGATAAGAACAATAAAAAGGGCTTTTTTGAGTATGTCTGTAGCAAAAGGAAGAAGAAGGAAATGGTAGGGCCACTGTGTGGAGAAGACGGCAAAATGCTAACAGGGGACAGAGAAAAGGCAGAACTACTCAAAACTTTCTTTACCCCAGTCTTCTCAGAAAAGGGTGCTTAACATGAGGAAAATGGAGCAGAGGGTTTAGTTGAGTGTGACAGGGTTCTGTCTTGCTCCCAGTGTTATTCAACATCTTTTTTAAAATTTAATTTTATTATTATAAAACATTTTATAATAATACAACAAATCAATACAAACATTACAAAACTGTCCTGTAATACAAAATATCGATTCCACATACATAAGACATCATCACATATAATAATTAAATGAGAATGTTTTGAATCTTCAGCTTGTTGAAAAACTTCCCAAACACATTATAGTTCTCTTATTTAAATATAGCTTTCACTAATTCCTCTAAATCAGGGGTAGGCAACCTAAGGCCTCGGGGGGCTGGATGCACCCCCCCCCGAGGCCTTTGGACCGGCCCCAAGCCGGTCCTGCCACCGCCCCCGGCCGCCCCTGGCCATGATGATATTGATTATTGTTGTTGTTACTTGTTCTTGGGGTTTTCTTGGCAAAATCTCCACAGGGGTTTTGCTATGGCTTTTTTGGGACTGAGAGAATGTGCATGCATATTTTTTTTAATTTTTAATTTTTTAATTATTTTTATTTATTTATTTATTTATTTATTTATTTTTGGTGCTTCGGCCCCCCAATTGTCTGAGGGGCAGCAACCCGGCCCCTGGCTCAAAAAGGTTGCCTACCCCTGGACTATGGCATAAACCTGTGGCCACCAACATTGACAGGTGTCTGCTGATTATTATTCCCAGTTTTATAATAAAACATATCTGCGAGTGAGGTGTAATCATGCAAATCATTTGATTAGATTAATACCAATTCATATTGGAATAAAACAAGGCTGTGTTCTTGCCCTACTCTGTTCAATATTTATATTAATTCTTTGATCAAGACACTTTCTGAAATAAATTCCCATCAACCTAAATTGGTGGGTAACCCATATCTATTATATTCTATGGCAATGATGCAGTACTTCTATCATTGTTGTGTAGGTTTGATACAGCTGTTAAGAGTGCTGGGTGTCTATTGCAACACTGAACAGTTGGCAATTAATTATGAGAAATCCAAAGTTTTAGTTTTCACTTGGAAACGGTGTAAACATTGCTGGCAAACCAATGGACATCCACTTGAACAGATTAAATTGTATAAATATTTGGGAGTATTTTTTTTTAATCTACCAGTTCCTGAAGACCTCAAGTGTCTTATGCCATAGCAAATGCACAATGGAGTTTGCTTATCTTATTTTTTAACAATAATGGAGGCCAGCATGTACCATCAGTAATTCAATTTTCAGTGCTAAGATCTTACCACAAGTGCTGTATGGAGCACAGGCGTGTGTGTGTTACCAATTTTGCACCTCTAGAATATCTCCAAACAAAATTTTTGAGAAGCAGTCTCAACCTCTCAAGGAATGTGCCAAATGTTCTTTTACAGTTAGAGGCTGATCAAATTTCTATTGAGTCTCAAATTTGGATATACAAGTTACATTTTTGGCTAAAAATGTTATTCATACCTAAAGGGCTGCCCCTCACGTGACCCTTAGTGATACATTTCAGTCATGGTGGAAGAAGATAATTGATGAGAAAGTGTTACATTTAGGATTTCTCACAAAATGCCATCATTTTTCACAAAATACCATTCTTGTCCTTGTGAGGCAGAGAAAGTAGAAACTGTTTGGCATGTTTTATTGTGTTGTTATTTTTATTGTGATCTCTCATGCCATTTTATTAATTCAATTTTACAAAGTGAGATTATAGTCAAGATAGCTAGTTTTTGTGTTGGAGCAATAGCTTATTGGCATAGGATGCTGTCTTATTAGTAAAAGTATTACCATTTTATTCTGGTAGTTAACTCACTGTAATACAAATATTTTATATTTAATCTTGCTTTTAACACTGTATTTAATATTGTATTTTAATACATTGTATTGTATCTATCCTATTTTACTTTTTACTGGTCATTGACCAAAACACATCAACAACAACAACAACGACAACAACAACAACAATTTTATTGACTTATATCCCACTTTTCTCCCAATATAGGCAGTGCACAGTAAATTTAAAACAATGCAATTTAAAACAATACAAAAGCATTAAAATGTATAAATTTAAAATTTAAAAAACAATTAGACAATTTTAATAGTTAAAACAATTATCCATTAAATTTAAAATGTATTAAAAACTTTATACAAGCCTTAAAATCTTAATTACACAGCATTTAAAACCCAACGCTTGTCAGTTTGAAAAAGCCTGATGGCACAAGAATGTTTTTACCTGTCGTCAAAAGGAGAACAGGGATTGGGCCATCCTGGCCTTTCTAGGAAGGGAGTTCCAAAGCCTGGGAGCAGACACTGAGAAGGCCCTCTCTCTTGTTCCCACCAAACAAGCCTGAGAGGGTGGGGGGACAGAGAGAAGGGCCTCTCCAGGTGATCTCAACACTCTAGTGCAGGGGTCAGCAACCCCCGACCTGTGGGCCGGGTGTGGCCCGCGGAGGCCTTGGGACCGGCCCATGGCCAGTCCTGCCGCCACCACCACCACCGCGCCCATGGTCGCGCACACATGCGCAAGCACAGGTGCCATTTTGGATGCCAAAATGGTGACTGTGATCGCACGCACATGCGCATAGTGGCAGGCGCCATTTTGGAACGTCCAACAGCACCTGCGCCGTGCGAATTCGTACAGCACAGGCGCCGTTGGGCCTTCCAAACTGGCACCCCCTCACACACATGTATGCGCGCAATGGGGGCAAGCGCGTGCACACCCACCCGGCCTAAGCACCATTCCCCCTCCCTCCCAGCCCCTGGGGTAAAAAGGTTGCCGACCCGTGCTCTAGTGGGCTCATAAAGGGAGATATAGATATAGATACAGATATTTATGCATTGGGTTTAATTGAATTTTATTTATAAAAGAGAGCATACAACCAGTTTGAGCCATCTTTGACAGCAAATAGCCTAGATGCCAAACCTCTATCTGAACTGGAAGGTCTTTGCCATCACAGGAGAAAGAGGTGCATATGTGTGACTCAGGTCCGAAGCAGACGGGCCACATAAAACAGCTTCTGGCTGCTTCAGGGACATAGAAAAAGGAGCAAAAAAAAAAAAAAAAAAAAAAAAAAAAAAGCCACTCCTGCAGTGGCTGGCTTTGGCATGTGACATCCAATTACTGCATCCCAGAGCAATTGGGGTGGGAGCGGCCTCTGGCTGCTCCTTTTGTCCCATCTGCTTGACACTTGAGAGAGAATGAGAGAGAGAGAGAGACTGAGAGAGAGTCTAGCTTCCCTTGGCAAGCTTATTTGTTTGGCTATTGTCATGCAGCTCATACTGGGTTAGTCAATGTGAACTGTATGGATCAGGAATATAGTCAAAGAGGAATGCAGAATGGTGATAGCTGTGGCCAAAAAGAAGCAGAAGAAACCATGGCTGATAGACGAAATGCTTCAAGCAATTAGTGAAAGACAAGAAGCAAAAGAAGACAGAAAGACAATTAGAACTATCAATGCTACTGTCCAACAATTACTGTGAAGAGATAAAGAGAATTACTGCAATAACCAATGTAGAGAAGTAGAAGCTGACCACAAAAAAGGAAGGACAAGAGACTTCTTCTCCAAGATAAATCAAAGAGAAATTTAAAGCAAAGGTGGGGATGCTCTACGATCAGAAGAGGAACATAATACACAACCACAGTGAAATTAAAAAACAATGGAGACAGAAGAGAGATATAAAAATGTGAAAGGCTGAATGACACATGGGAAGAAGAAACTTACAAAGATTAACTGCAAATTTTACAAAGCAAAGTGAAAGTTGCTCTCAAAAGAATTGAGAAGAATAAATCACCAGGAACAGATGACATACCAATAGAACTGCTACAATCCACAAGAGACAGATTCAAGTATAGTTCAGACCAAAATCTGCAAACAAATATGGAAAACAAAATGACCCATAAAAGTGACCTACATTCCCATCCACAAAAAAGGAGACACACAAGATTGCAGTAATTACAGAATGATTGCACTAATTTCTCATGTAAGTGAAATCATACTAAAAATTCTGCAACAAAGTCTCCTCCTATATATGGAGAGAGAAATCCCAGGGGTGCAAGGTGAATTCAGAAAAGGAAGAGACACTAGGGATCACATAACAAACATGCGATGAATAATGGTGTGTACCAGGGAATTCCAAAAGAAAATCTTCATATGCTTTATTGATGACAGCAAAGCCTTTGATGGCATAGATCATGAAAAGCCATGGCTTGCTCTTAGAGGATTGAGTGTGCCACAGCATCTCATCATCCTGATCCAACTGTGGCACAGATCACGAATTACTCATATCAAAAATAAGAGAAAGACTCAAGAAGAAAACAAAACCAGTGATTATACCAAAATATGATCTAAATAATATCTCAACAGAATTTACTGACAACATAAGAAACAAATTTGCATTACTAAGCATAATAGACCGAGAACCAGAGGAACTGTGATTTGAAGCCAGGGACATAATAAAAGAAGAATGCAGACAGACACTTTCAATAAACAAAAAGAAAGAGAAAAAACCATGGATGACATAAAAAAAACCACTACAAGCAATAAAGAAAAGAAAACAAAAACAAAAGGGAGATAGGAACTAATTAAGAATTATGAATGCAACAATACAACGGCTTGTACGGAAAGATAAAGAAAATTGACAAGAGAATGACCAATGAAGAGAAATAGAAGACAACAACAAAAAGGGAAGAACAAGAGATTTATTTCACAATATCTAGGAAATCAAAGGAAAATTCAAACCAAGGACCAGGACGATCTATGACAATAAAAATAACATAATTCAAGACCAGGAAGGAATAAAAAGACGTTGGATGCAATACATAGAACAATTATACAAAAGAGATGACAAAATGAAGGACACATGGAACAAAGAGCCATATGAAGATGAACCCCAAATTCTAAAAAGTGAGGTGGAAACTGCAATAAGAGAAATAGTGAAAAACAAATCACCAGGAACAGATGATACTCCAATTGAACTGCTGCAATCCACATTGACAGTCAACTCTAGTGCTAACCAACATATATGAACAGATATGGAAAACAAAATGATGGCCAACAGATTGGAAGCAATCAATATATATCCCCATCCACAAAAAGGGAGACACAAGAGACTGCAGCAACTATAGAACCATAGCACTGATCTCCTATGCAAGCAAAATCATGTTTAAAATTCTGCAACATAGACTCCAACTATATATGGAGAGAGAAATCCCAGAGGTCCAAGCGGGGTTCAGGAAAGGAAGAGGCACTAGGGACCACATTGCAAACATATGATGGCTAATGGAGCACACAAGGGAATTCCAAAAGAAAATCAGCATGTGCTTTATAGACGATAGCAAAGCCTTTGACTGCATAGATCATGAAAAGCTATGGAATACCCTTAAAGACATGGGAGTGTCAACACATCTGATAGCCCTGATGAGGAATCTGTACTCAGAACAAGAGGCTACTGTCAGAACAGAACATGGAGAAACACAATGGTTCCCAATTGGTAAAGGGATCAGACAAAGCTGTATCTTTTCACTCTATCTGTTCAACTTGTATGCAGAACATATAAGAAAAGCAGGCTTGGAGCCTTTGCAGACTGCTAGAAATAGTGCAAATTGAGTCCACTTTAACTGACCTGGCTGAGTGCTAGGGAATCATGGGAATTGTACTTTTTTCTGAGACATTGAGGCTTCTCTTGGCAGAGAGCTCTGGTGCCACAATAAACTACAGTTCCCATGATTCCCTAGAACTGAGTCAGGGCAGTTAAAGTGGACTCAATTTGCACTATTTCTGGAAGTCTGCAAAGGCCCTTGGACACAGAAGAAGGAGGAGTAAAAATAAAAGGAAGAAATATCAACAATCTGAGATATGCAGATGACACCATAATACTAGCAGAAAACCTCACAGACCTGGAACACTTACTAAGGAAGATCAAAGAAGAAAGTGCTAAGGCAGGCCTAATGTTGAACATAAAGAAAACAAAAACAATGACCACCGAGGACCTTCACAAGTTCAACCTAGAAAATGAAGAAATAGAAATAGAAAGAATTCTCATACCTGGGATCAAACATTGATAGAAATGGGGACTGCAGCTGGGAAATCAGAAGAGAAAATGGGGAGGGTGGCTGTGAAAGAACTAGAAAAGATTCTAAAATGCAAAGATATGCAACTGAACACGAAAGTTAGTATCATACAAGCCATTGTATTCCCTATTACCATGCATTGATGTGAGAGCTGGACAGTTAAGAAAGATGATGGGAAGAAAATCAATGCATTTGAGATAATGTGGTGCTGGAGAAGAGTGCTGAGGATCCCATGGACATCCAAAAGGACAAACAAATGGTCCTAAAGCAGATCTAGCCGGAAACCTTGCTGGAAGCCAAGATGACCAAACTGAGGGTGTCATACTTTGGACACATCATGAGAAGGAAGGACTCTTTGGAAAAAACAATAATGCTGGGAAAGATGGAGGGAAGTAGGAAGAGAGGAAAAGGCCACATGCTAGATGGATGGACTCTGTTAAGGAGATCATGGGTATTAAGGGGTTGCAGGAATTAAGCAGAGCAGTGGAGGACAGAGGGTCTTGGAGATGTCTCATCCATAGGGCCACCATAAGTCGAGATCGACTGGATGGCAGTTAACAACAACAACAAATTCTGTACTCAGGTTTCCATTAGAACAGAACACAGATAACACAGAACACAGAATGGTTTCCAATAGGCAAAGGGGTCTGGCAAGGCTGCATACTATCACCCTGTGTATTCCACCTATATGTAGAAAATACTGTACGCACAACAGGTTTAGATTCAGAGGCAGGAGGAGTGAAGATCGGGGGAAAGAACATTAACAACATTAAAATATGCAGAAACCAACAAGGTACTGGTGAAAGGTTAAGGAGCAAAGTGCCAAGGTAGGCTTAATGCTGAACATGAGGAAAACAAAAATAATGGCCACAAATGATCTACAAGAATTCATCCTAGATAATGAGAAAATGGAAGTAGTCAAAGTGTTTCCATACCTTGGATCAAATATTGATCAGAACAAAGACTGCAGTCAAGAAATCAGAAGACTAGGACTGGGAAAGGCAGCTATCAAAGAACTATACAAGATCCTAAAGTGGAAAGATATAACTCTGAACACTAAAGTGAGGATAGTTCAAGCCATTGTATTCCCCATCACCATGTATGGAAGTGAGAACTGGACAGTGAAGTAAGCTGATAGAAAGAAAATCATTTGAGAAGTGATGCTGGAGAAAAGTTCTGAAGATCTCATGGATGGCCCAGATTCCAGTTTACAAACTGCATGATACAGGGCCTGTTCAGACTGCCAGAAATAATCCAGCTTGAGACCACTTTAATTGTCCTGGCTCAATGTTAGGGAATCATGGGAACTGTAGTTTATTGTGGCACCAGAGCTCTCTGACAGGGAAGGCTCAATGTGCCCTGGTTGCTCTTTTAGTCCCTATCATATAACATTGTTGCAAGAATAAAGTAAAATCATTTAGCTGTATTTTCAGTTTTTAACTGCCAGGTAGTTCTTGGAAATGGACTTAGAACTTGGCTTGTTACAATTGATAATAATTGTTTGTTAAAATACCCTTTTATTATAGCATTTGATTTCATAGAATCCTAGAGTTGGAAGACTCTTAGAGACTCCTAGAGTTGGTAGACCATTCACTCCAGCCCCCTGCCATACAATAACACGCAATCAAAGCACTCCCAACAGATGGCCATCCAGCCTCTGTTTAAAAACCTCCAAAAAAGGATATTCCACCACCCTCTTTGACAGCATGTTTCACTGTTAAACAGCTCTTACTGCCAGGAGGTTCTTCCTAATGTTCAGCTGGAATGTCTTTTCCTGTAGTTAGAATCCATTGCTCCATGTCCTAGTCTCTGGAGCAGCAGAAAAAAAGCTTGCTCTATCCTCAGTATGACATCCCTTAAACATGGCAATCATGTCATCTCTTAACCTTCTATTCCCCAGGCTAAACACATACCTAGCTCCTAAGCCACTCCTCATAGGGCATGGTTTCCAGATCTTTCACCATTTTGGTTACCCTCTTCTGGACGCACTCCAGCTTATCAGTATCCCTCTTGAACTGTGGTGTTCAGTACTGGACACAATATTCCAGGTGAGATCTGACCAAAGTAGAATAGAGTGGTACTATTACTTCCCTCGATCTAGACACTACACTTTTGCATGTACTATCATCAAGCCAGGTGTCCCCCATCCTATATCTATGCCTTTCATTTTTCCTGCCTAAGTGTAGTACCTTACATTTCACCCTGTTGAAATTCATTTTGTTAATTTTGGCCCAACTCTCTAATCTGTTAATGTCATTATGAATACTAACCCTGTCCTCTGGATTGTTAACTATGGGGGGTTGCAGACTGCCAGAAATAGTGTGAATTCAGTCCACTTTTAGGGTTAGGGTTAGAGTTAGGGAACCATGGGAACTGTATTTTATTGTGGCATCAGAGTTGTCTGACAGAGAAGGCTCAATGTCTCAGAAAAATAACAGTTCCCATGATTCCCTAGCACTAACCCTAACCCTAAAAGTGGACTGAATTCACACTATTTCTGGCAGTCTGCAACCCCCCCTATGTCTCCTAGTTTGGTGTCATCTGATTTATCTTGCATATTTCTCTTGCAGAATGAAGTTGAGCTGGGAGAACTCCTGCTGTCATTGAATTACCTTCCTAGTGCAGGAAGACTGAATGTAGACATCATTAGAGCAAAACAGCTGCTTCAGACAGATATGAGCCAAGGTTCAGGTACAGGCCTGTGCTTTGTTCCAATTGATCAGCATCCGTTACTGGTGGTGCACTGTGTATAACTGGAGATGTGCATAGTTACAGGTGTGCAGCATACAGCTGGCAGTTTCCACAGTTCCAGCTCCATACTTTAGAAGTCCCTGTTATTAGAAAGGTGCTGATTTTAGTTAGGCTTAGGCACAGTTGGTGGTAAAGTGAGCATTGTGGAAGGTTAAATGTGGTAATGTGTGCCTTCTATGCCTGCACTAAGGTCATGGAGTATTTGGGGGATGTAGTATTTTTAATAAGAACCGGAGCTTGATGTTTAAGGAACTGAAGTCTCTAAAATACGATATCTTGAAGATCTTTGATTTCACTTATGTGGGTAGCCCTGTCCACTGATGCAGATGGCAACTATTCTGTGGCTACTTTCTGTGGGCTATTTGTCATCTGGTGGCCATTCTGGTGCTGAGCCTCAGTTCTTAGCCTGTACGCATTGCCTGCTTCCAGGGCCACACTGAAATCCTTACTAGCCTTGTAGAACGTACCAGAGCATATGCTTCACTGGTGTAGCCTTTGAGAACCTTGCTCTGTCATGTCACCATGATGAGGCAGCTTGTTAGGAATTAGTGAAGTCCCTAAAGTAGTTCTAATCCTAAAGATGTATCTATTCAAGTCCTGATTTGAGCCAAGGCTCAACCTTATGTGTCTGCAAGTGATGTCCTTTCCTTACCAGTCTTATTGAAGTAAAGGGAACAGAGCAGCCAGAATGGAAGGATCAGATTTCCAGGAAGGGTCTGACTTCCAGCATCTGTTGTGAAGACATTGACCACTCTGCACTTATTATGAATGAAAAATACCATTAGCGAATCATTACTGTGGGTATTGATGCTTGTTTTATTCTTTTAATATTTTAGAAAATGCAGATATCTTACTAATAAGACAATGGAAAGGTAAAGAGTAATATGCTAATTTAAAATCTGATCAGATAATAATAGAGAGATATGGAGGAGTTTTAAACAAAGATGTTTTGGGTGGTTTTCTTTATCTTAAAGAAAAAAAGTGAACCAGGTGGATTTCCCCAAAGACATTGAATAGGGCACCCTACCATCAAGGTGGTACCTTTCCATTTAGAAATTAACCAGGGTGAACAGATATGCTATGTTCCAAGCAAGGTATGGCCCTTTGAACCTTGAAGTTCTCCACTGGGATAATTAAAGCTCCCAGTACAAGATTCTATTGGATCTGGTTGCTCATTCAGAGCTCTCCAGAGTGCTTGCCATTTCTCATTGTGTACAGTGGGCTTCAGGACTTTTCTGTACATGGTATGTCACAGTAGCATGTGAATCATCCCTCAGAGTGTACCTACACTACACTGTTAAACCAAGTTGATACTAGTTTTAAGTGCTATAGAATCCAGTGATTTGTAGTTGGTGAGGTCCTTGGAATTCTCTACTGCAGAGTTCTGATGCTTTTGCTCAAGAGAGTACACTAGAGCTCTCAAGCAAGGAAGTTATAGAAGCATAGTATCCTAGAGTTGGAAGAGACTGCAAGGGCCATCTAGTCCAACCCCTTACCATGCAGGAAGACACAATCAAAGCACTCCCAACAGATAGCCATCCAGCTTCTGTTTAAAAACTTCTACAGAAGGCGATTCCACCACTCTCCAAGGCAGTATGTTCCACTGTCAAACAGCTTTTATCTTTGGGTTTGGCCAGTCAACCAATTATAAATCCACCTAACAGTAGCATTGTCTAGGTCACATTTTATTAGCTTTTTTGCAAGGGCATCATAAGGAAAATTGTCAAAGGCCCTACTGAAATAAAAATACACTACTTCCACAACATTTCCTTCATCTACCAAGCTTGTGACTCTAAAAAAAAGAGATAAGATTTGTCTGGCATGATTTGTTTTTGAAAAAACTATGCTGACTTTTAGTGATCACAGAATTCCTTTTTAAGTCCTTACAGACTGTCTCTCCCCCCCCCCCCCCGAAAGTAAACAGCATACATTTTGATCTCTGCTGATGAGGAACAGGAGTGAGTCATTGAATGCTTCCAAGAATGCATGGAACATACCTGGCAGGGGAGATACCATGATCATGAAGGTAGTTTTCCCAGGGGAAGGTTCATCCCTTGCACTCTGGGTGTGCTGACCTCTGCAATTTCCCCAAGTGTGGGAAACTCGACTGCATAATTTGTGGTATACCAAACAGAGCTGAGCTGTTTCTGAGAAGATATGCTTTTCTTGAGAACATTCTTCTCTCTCAATTCCACCCTCTTACCCCCAAACAGAAAGAAAACCTCTGTGCAGAATGATCTCTTAATATTTTCCATATTTTCCCCCAGTTTCCCCCCAGCCATGCCTCAGCTCCTGGTAGGACTGTTGGAGATAAGGAGGGTGTTACTGGAGAAGAGAGTTTGTAAGATAAAGAAAATGCTTTGGGTCCCGGGGTGGGTGGGGGCTGTAGTGTTCTCCCAAAACCAGGCAAAGAGACTAGATGAAGTTGGGAAAGCTTTGCTTCCAAGCCTCTGGCTCTCCAAAGGCAGTGGGATTTCCTTGACACTCATCTTTCCAGTTAGAAATGCAAGCGAGGCAGGTGCCTAGGTTAGGATTATTGGGATTTAGGCTTCAGGAAGGGGGTAGAATTTGGGGAGTGGTATCTGCTAGATCCTTCACAAGCCAGTTGGGTGCACCAGTAGCCAGTATTAGGATTACAGGATAAAGGTTCTTATTTTGTGCCTTAATTTGACCTATTCTCAAACTTTGAAGCTTTTTTGTACAAGTCCAGCTAATGAAAATTCATTTGCACATTTGGAATTGTGCTCATCTTTCTTCCAGATCCCTTTGTAAAAATCCAGCTTGTTCATGGGTTAAAATTGGCAAAAACCAAGAAGACCTCTTGCAAGAAGGCCACAATTGATCCATTCTACAATGAGTCCTTCAGCTTCAAGGTGCCACAAGAAGAACTTGAAAATGCCAGCCTGGTCTTCACAGGTAGGTTCTCCAGTCTCTTTTGGATGTGTTCCTCCGATTTATGAAGATGTCTTGATTACATAGTTGATTAAAGAAATCTTAATGAATTTATTGATAAAGTACACCTTGTGATTGGTTTGCTGGTCACCATAAGTCAGAAATGACTTGAAGGCACACAACAGCAATTATCTTCATACAGTTGCATGTGAAGAAAACTTCCAAGAGGAAAAAGTAGGCTTCCTCTTTTAGGTGATAAGAGGAAAGATCTCTTTTTAGAAGGCACTAGTAATATGTATTGCATTTTTTAAAAAATTAAACACTATACTACTATATACCTTGGGATGCAGTGACTCAAGTGGTTAAGACTCTGACTCTGTTAATTTGCAAGATTGGCAGGTTGGTAGTTCAAGGCCCGGGTGCTACATGATGGGGTCACTAGTCCCAGCTTCTGCTAACCTAGCAGTTCGAAAGCATGCAAATGCAAGTAGATAAATAGGTACCACTTCTCAGTGGGAAGGTAAACAGCATTCTCTGGAATCATGCTGGCCACATGATCAGAGTACACTGGCTCTTTGGCTTAGTAACGGAGATGAGCACCACCCCCTATGATTGGACACAACTTGACAACCTTGTCAATGGGGAATACCTTTATCTTTACCTTTTATACTACTGTTGATGCAGCCTAGAATTCCTTTGGGGTTTTTAGCTGCCTCATCATATTGCTGCCTCATGTTTAGCCTGTGGCCCAGGATGCTACTCTGTGGCACCCCACTAGTCATTTCTTTCCATGATGAGGAGCCATTGTTGAATACCCTTTGGGATTAGTCAGTTAACCAATTACAATTCCACCTAAGAGTAGCACTGTCTAGCCCACATTTTACTAGCTTGTCTGCGAAGATATTATGAGGGAACTTGTCAAAGGCCTTACTGAACTCAAGATACACTACATCCACAGCACTCCCTTCATCTATCAAGCTTGTGACTCTGTTAAAAAAGATAAGATTTGTCTGGCATGCTGACTGGGTGGTAATTATTTGGGTCCTCTTTTTTCTTTTTTCGAAGATAAGGACAACATTTGCTCTCCTCCTGTCTGCTGGGACTACTCCTGTTCTCCTGAAATTCTCATGCAGTGGTTCTGAGATTACTTCTACCAATTCTTTTAATACCATTGGATCTGGCCCTGGAGATCTGAACTTGTTTAGAATAGCTAGGTATTCCTATACTACCTCATTACCTATTATGTGTTGTATTTCCCCTATTGCATCATCTGCTCCAGACTGAACACTGTTCTCCTTTTCAGAGAAGACTGAAGCAAAGAAAGGTGTTGAGTAGTTCTACTTTTTCTTTGTTCCCTGTTAGCATTTCACCATCTTCTCCATGCCAAGGTCCTACCATTTCCTTGTTTCTTCTTTTGCTATGGGCATACCCCAGAAGCCTTTTTTAAATTGTTTTTTAACCTCTCTACCAAACCTGAGCTTGTTCTGTGCTTTAGCTTTTCTGGCTTTCTCTCTAAACAAGTTGGCTAGTTGTATGAATTCCTCTTTGGTGATTTCCCTGTTTTTCCATTTCTTGTACATGTCCCTTTTGAGTCTTAGCTCAGTTGAAAGTTCCTTAATCATCAATTCTGGTTTATTTAGATATCTCCCATTTTTCCTCCTCATTGGAATTGTTTGAATTTGTGCCTTTAATATCTCACTTTTAAGAAACTCCCATCCCTCATGAATCCCCTTTTATATTAATATATGTGAACATGAGATTCCTGCCAATGTTTCCCTAAGTTTATTGAAATCAGCCTTCTTAAAGTCTAGAATGCATGTGTGACTATGCTTGGTTTCCTCTTTTCATTGTATAACAAACTCCAGGAGAACATGGTCACTCCCACATAAGGATCCTGCCCATTAACTATTAACCAAATGATCAGTGTTGTTTAGGATCTGATCTAAAATAGCTGATCCCCTTGTTGCCTCTTCCACCTTCTGGGCAATGAAATTGTCTGCAAGGCAAATACAAAAATTTTTGGACCTGAAATTTTGGGCAGAGTTTGACTTCCAACAAATATCAGCTAGTTGAAATTTCCCATTACTACTACATTCCTCCTTTCTGAATGTGTAGTCACTACCCAAAGAAGGCATCATCCAAGTCCTCAATTTGGCTTGAGGTCTGTTGTAGTCCACCACCACCACCACATCCCTGTTGTTTCTCTCCCATTTTTATTCAGATGTTCTCAATCTGGCTTCCAGGATTTAAGTCATGGATCTGTTCACAGGTGTACACATCGTTAATGTATAATGCTACTCCACTTCCCTTCCTCTTTGCACTATTTCTCTATATCTGTATATTACTACATTCCAATCATGAGACTCATCCCACCAAGTTTCAGTGATGCCTATTGTATCCTATTTGCTTTGCTGTGCTAAGAGTTCAAGTTATTCCAATTTATTTCCCATGCTCTGTGCATTAGTTTAGAGCAGGAGTAGACAACCTTTTTGAGCCCTGGGCTGGTCCCCCGAAGTCCTCCCCTCCGCCGGGCCGAGGGGGGGAATGGCGGCGCGCACGCTCACATGTGCGTGCGCACCCCCCCCGCACGCGTGCACGTCCCCTGCGTACGCTGCCACCGTCGCCGCTGCTGCCATCTCCGTGCACGTTGCGGCCGCCATTTTGGAAATCAAAATGGTGGCGTGGTGCGTGTGGCCGCAGGGCAGCCAAAATGCACGGCGGCAGCGGCGGTGCGTGGCGGCAGCGGCAGCGGCAGCAGGGGTCCGCCTGGGCCAGTAAGTGCACGACCTGGGCCGGAACCGGCCTGGGGGCCGTAGGTTGCCGGCCCCTGGTTTAGAGACATCTAAGACCATAGTCCATTCCCCCTATCTGCCTTAAAAAAATCCCTTTCACCATTGGGCTCTGCTTGCCTTGTTCTCCATATAATATTTGGGCTATTATCTCTAGCACATGTTGACCTCCTGCCCTCAAGAATACTGTCTCCCTCCCCCACATAACTCAGTTTTTAAAGCCCTCCTGAGCCGATCTTTCAAACTCTTAGCAAAAATATTCCTGCCAACTGCTGTGAGGTGCAACCCAACCCATCTCTTGCAGGAAACCCACCTTTATCAAACCACACACCATGGTCCATTGTTCCAGTGGCACCATCTGTGGAGCCAGTTGTTCACCTCCACTGTTTTTCTCTCCCTTCATGGACCATGCTCTTCCAATGGAAGGACAAATAAAATAACTATCTGTGCATCCAGACCCTTCAGATTCTTATCCAGAGCCTCATAATCCCATTTCCCTTGTTGCACTCCATTTTACTTGCTGCAGAAGTTACCTGCCCTAGTTTAGTGTGACGTTTTAATCTGCAAACCATAGTTGGTTGGTACTTTCCCACATGTATCAGAAACCATAGTTTGAGTATGTTTTGGTCTGCGTCTGAATTGATAAACCACAGTACAGGCATTGATTCATGTCCAGTGGCTGCTGCTTCGTGGAAATGTGGGAAGAAACTACAGGATGGAAGGTAGAAGCAGATAAGTAGTTGTATATTTGGGAGCTCAAACCATGGTTTGGAATCTGAAGGACAGCGGAAAATGTAACTGAGGCCCAAAACATATGGGCAAAATAAAGTGCCTTCTGGGCACTTTGAGGGCATGGCGTTCAAGTAATGCACACCCCCAAACCACCTGGAAGTCACTCTGAGGCTGCCTGAAACCGGCCCAAAAAGAAGTGGCAAAAAGCCCCTCCTGGCGGCAGCGTATTTGGGACTGTGGCAGCGGCTGGCTTTGGGACCACAGTCCGGTCCCCACAGTTCTGGAGCAATCGGAGGTGGAGTGGCCTCTGGCCGCTCCTTTTGCCCCATTTGCCTCACCCCCATGTGTGATGTTTGAACTGAGACTGTTGACAATGGTAGATTTTTCCCTTCCTTTTTCTTTCTATTTTCCCTTTCCTCCCTCTTTTTCTTTATAACATTTCAATGTCTCCATTTAAAGGCAAATGGAAGGGTGGGAACTGATGCTGTGGTTTTCATTTTGTACATGAGAGAAACAGACGTTATGCTTGAGATGGGAAAGTGAAATTTAATCCATTAGCTTGTTTCCAAACATTTCATAGTCAGTTTTGCTCATCAGCAATTCAAATCTCAACCATCATGCACAGAAATTTTCCTCTTCTGAAAGGCAGTAATTAATTGAAAAACTGTGTGCACCATCTTGAACATACAGTGTCAAGTGTAGAAGGGTGAAGCCATATCTGCAGTCCATTGAATGGCTTAATTATGCACAAGAGAAAATTGAAACCTCCCAAGGGACTTTCTTCCCCTTCTGACCCTCAATGGAGAAAAATCACCAGCTGCCTGCTACCAGCTGCCTATTTATTAAAAAAGATTGCTTCAGATGTACTTTGTTGCATTTGTTTAATTGCTTAGAGCAGAAGATGAGGAACCATGTCCAAATTCCAGTTTTGGAAAGGTCTTACAGGCACATTCAGGAAAGAAACCAAAGTATGTGTGTGGGAGGATCAGATATACAGTGCAGCTGCCCCATCCGCAGGCTTGCCATCCACAGCTTTAAACTTACACGAATGGCAAGCATTGGATGTTAGACTGGTGTGTGCATGCGCATGGCGCACAACCATTGAAACAAATGGGACTTGAGGTTCTACATTTTTTCCTATGAGTGGGTTCCGGAACGGATTCCTTGCGTATACTAAGAGCACTCTGTAATTCTTGCACATTTGGACATTTTATCCAACACACAGCTCAGTTCATAAAAGTCAAGAGTAAACTCCAGTGCATCAGTTCCCATGCACCGAAAATACAGTTTGTCTATGTAAGCCTCAGCACCATTTCCCAGGGTAGTAACTAGTAACTAGAGCTCATTGCTGTACAACAGTTTCCTGGGCTTCAAATAGCCTGTCTCCAGTTCCTGACAGAGGTAATAGCAAAAGAGCTTGCAGTCTGGATGCAGAACCCCTGTGGTCTTCATGCATCCTGAAGGGTGAAGATTCCTCAGATCCCAAACTGTACTTACTTAATATGATTGTAGATAAAGAAATAAAGAAGAATTTTGAAACAATACTATTATATATGATCTCAGCTGCGAGAATATTATTTGCTTCCAACTGGAAAAAAGATTCTTGCCCGAAGATAAATGATTGGTATCTTTTAAACTGTATGAATATATGGAAATGGACAAATTAACCAATCTATTAGGAGGAAAAAATACAGAAAAATATCTTCAAGTTTGGAACCCCTTTATTACTTATATGCAAGAAAATAAAAAAAATTGTTACACCATGGGATTGATATAATACAGATGGTCTTCAATGTGATATAAAATGAATAACTAAGAGGAAACAAATTATTTTTAAAATTATGAAATATTAGTAAATAAGAAGTGATGTGAAATTTAGTCAGTTTATATAAAGGAGAGGACCCACAAAACAAGGAAGTCATTTTAATTTAATTTATGTATTGAAGTCAGAGTTTGTATGAATGGGAAACTGTGTAACTAGTGTAGTTTTGTGTTTTGGGTTTTTTGTGTGGTTTTTTTTTTTAATATGTAATGTGTATTTATATATTTCATGAATGTATGTAAATGTGATTTTTTTATAATAGATGAAAACAATAAAGAGTAATTAAAAAAAAAAAAGAAGATTCCCCATCGATTACTTAGAGAATTTCAGGTCCCCAAAACATGGAAGCCCAGGCAAGTCCCCAGTCCACCTAGTGTAGAATCTGATCCTAGATTCAAAAATCTTCAGACTTGTTGCATCCCCTCTCTGTCCCACTGCATTCTTGTTACACCTGATTCTCATGTGAGTGTGGATAAAGTACTTGTCTGTTTCTTTTCAGTTATTACCTGTCCTGCTGTGTCACAGTGCTCTGACCTAGAAGAGTGGTTCTCAGACTAGGCCTTAGGAGGTTTTGGATTTCAACTCTCAAAAGTTTCAGCCAGTGTGGAAGTGAAGTGCCAAACATACAGAAGACCAAAGTTTTGAGAACTACTAACTAGAAGAAGGGAAACTGCAGCCAATCAGCCAAGGTGGAATCAGGAGACCTGGGCAGTCAGTGAGGTCACCTGCTCTTCTAGCTCTTAGAATCTTTTCCTACCTGCTCCAGAATTTGACCATTGACCTTTCTAGGCCATGAAATAATGAGCTGTATACTAAACTCCAGTGGGTTGTGTCTATATACATGCAGACAGCATACCCCATTATGCTGTTAGCTGATACCTGCCAGTTTTAGTCAGTGGTGCAGCAGAAATTTTGAAGTAAAGACACTTAGCAAGAGTGTTCCAAAAGTCACACTGACCAAAGGGAGTCCAAAAATTCTGGCAGCTGCATTGATCTGTATCAAATAAATATGTATCTACCATTCCCATGGACAGCTTGGGATCTTTAGATGGCTTCTGGAGCAAGTTTTCAATATCCAAGAATAGTAAAAAGAATCTTTAGACAAAAATTACAAATGTGTCTAAAAATCAGCAAAATGAAGAAAGTATATATATATTTTTTTAAAAATATTTTTTCTTTGAAAATTCAAACATATGCAAAACATATGCAAAAGCTGCAGTAACCAAAGAGTTGCCAATAATATTTAAAGACTAAAATTGCCTGTTTCTTCATATGACAATAGGCATCAAACATGTAGCAAAAGTATGTGCAAGCATCAAAATGGAACAGAGACACTTAGCAGCCCCTGCCCTTTGTTTCCAGTAAAAATATACAAAACTTGTTGTTTCTGGTAATACCCCATAATATCTAATTGGGTGTTGCATTCCACCAGTTAAAAGTTCCTCTATATTGATCAGTTTCTGTGTTGAAATTTTAGCAACTCCTGGGATGTTTCCTTTTAAATTGTGAAATGCCCTTCAGATTGTCATAACTTAAAAAAGCATAAATCATTGCATTCAAATTTACTTCTAGTTATCTAACCATGGCCTGAAACAGATGGGCAAAATTACTCGGCTTTAGGCTGTGTTGAGGGTATGTCATTTACATGAAGCATGCCCCAAACGTGGCCTGAAGCTGCACAAAGGCTACATCAATGAAAAAGAACTGGCCAAGAAGGAGCGGATGGAATCCACTCCTTCCAACAGCCTGGTTCAGGACCACAATGGTGGCCCAGATTGGGACTGAGAGGTTGCCATGGCCCTGGTGCAAGCAGCACTGGCACGACCTCACACTGCTCCTTTAGTCCCGTATATTTTGGGCCCATGTTACCATAAATCTTTTGTCTGCTTTTAATTAAAGATGAGACCATGAGTTTTTGGCTTTAGAAGTTAAATAGAGTATAACATCTTATCAGAGAAACACATAATAATACTCCTACTGACTGACATGACTTTAAAACAAAAAGTAAACTGATGTAACATAAACATTATTTTCATTATGTAGAAGAGTTTCAAATGAGAATGTTGTTTAAGAAGAGTCACAAAGCAATAAAATATAAAGTGATTGGTCCTGTTGCACATTTTTTTTAAAAAAAAACAAAAAACATTTCTTGACAACAGCCATGTTTGCTGCACATCATTTCATAGCCAAAAAGATAGTTTAGAGAGAGGTGCTTTTTTTGAGAAATACTATTAGTTAGGAAATTGTTCGAGACAGAATATTGCAGATGTTGACTTGTCTTCAGTCTTCATTAGCCCAACAGGAAGGAATGTTGCATACTTTCATGGTACATTTCCATCTTGCCTCCCAAAATATGCATTCATTGTAATACTTAAAATTTGCTGCTAGAGTGCTCTAGTGCCTCTCTACAGAGAATTCTAAAGACATCACCAAGCTGTGACAATTAAAGTGGTATAGAACTGTTATATCTGTGTAGTGCAGACACACCCTCAGTATCCCTACTAATCAAAAGGTCCTAGCATTCTGATCCTGTAAACTCTGGCTCCTCTATACCAATGGTTTAGTGCTTACTGTAAATAGATGAGACAGGAGGCAGTGATTACCTTTTACTAAAAATAGATGGGACAGGAGGCAATGATTGCCAGAAGTGAATTCCATATAGTTCCCTGTGTACAGGGAATATTTGTGTCTCTAAATTAAATGCTTGATCTTCAGTGGCAAGTTTTGTGTTGCTTGCTATTTGGTAGGCTATATTCTGAGAGCAGGGCTTGATTGCAGGATCAAACATTTATTGACAAGGCTTTTTTAAAAGTATGTTAGCTATTGCAAATTATTTATGAGAAAGCAGCACTTCAGTTGGAAAATGCTGCAAAGACAAGACAGAACAGAGGCCACCTTGTTTCCTAGGAAGCTACACACATGATGAGATCAGCAGCAGAGGTTGGAGTACTAATCCCTCCAGTTTTCCTATTTCTGACTCAGAAAATAAGGTTGTCACCCTACCTCTGCAAATCTTCTAATACAAAACGAGGAACCTGCAACCAAATGTTGTAGTATGGAGTGCTGTAGTTTAGAATTCCAACTACTCCATTTGTCATCCGTTTTTCTATTTTCTTCCTGAAGGAAATTCATGCACACAGAGCATGCCTGGTCTGCATCCAGATCAATATGGCAGAAGTGGGCAACATCCAGAAGGCCAAAATTACATTTTTTTCCTCCCACCCTGTGATCTTGGATGGCTATCTCCTCCCTCCAAATCTTCCCCAGCACCCTCTAGGGCTGTGATGGCAAACTTATAGCACGCGAAGCCATTTTTCTGGGCACGTGGAGGGCGGGGAAGAGGAGGAACAGGTGTGTGCCTGTTCCTCCTCTTCCTGGCTGTCCCAGGCTTTCAGCTGCCTGCTGTTCCTCTTCTTCTCTCCTTGCCCCCCTCCAGGCCTTCAGCTGCCTCCAGAGAGGCAGCTGAAGGCCCGGGTGGGTGAGCCAGGGGTAGGGGGAGGAAGTCCTATCCTGGAAGTCCCACCCTTGGAAGATGGAAATCTCCCCCTCTGGAGGGCAGAAGTCTTGCCCCGGAAGTCCCCCCCCGCTTGGCAGTGGCTAACACCTGGTGCCAGAATGCCTTTTAGTTTGGGCACTCGGTCATCACTGCTCTGGGGGTTTTGTTGGGGTTTTGCCCTAAATGGGTGATTGTGTCTTCTAGGGGTTGTACCTGGATTTTTCTCCCAGCTATTCTAGCCCTTCAGCTATTCTAGGCTTGGAAGAATATTTGAAACCTGGGAGTAACTATTTTGAGCCTTAAAAGAGCTCTCTCCAAAGCCAGGTAAAATGGTAATTTGTGCCCTCTTGTTTTAGGCCCATGGGGCCATGCTTCCACCCCCACTCTTGGAAGGTCATATCTCTTAGGGCTATTTTCCCAGAGATGTTTTGAACATCTTCAGGTTCTACAAAGCTATCGAAGTTCCACTCTTGGTTGGGAGTGATTCGGTTTTGACTCCATATGCAGCTGCCCTTACAGCACAAATACTGAAGTCAAGGGAATTATGTTTGTCTTCTGATGTGACTACTGTTTGCTTGTTTCTGCACTTCTGCAATTCTTGATTACTTTTACATCCATAAAGGACCATAACTACTCCAAGTTTTCAACAGTACCTAAAAACCAGAAATTCCTTTCATTTGAGGAAAAGGAAGTTGAAAAAACCTAGCAATATCAGCAAGCATCGATACTACACAGTCATAAATGTACCAGATATCTTTCTCAAACCCTTTGAGAACAATTGTGTGAATATACCATCCAACTCTAAATCTGGCTGCAAATTTTAAAATGAAATATATTGCCTTTCTAATCATGATGTATTAAAACTTAATAAACTGTAGGTTGCTTTATTTCCCTTTGGAACTCTGCATCTTTTAAGATTACACATTTTCCAAGCTTCTGTAAGCAAAGAATTCATTGTTTAAAAAAAAAAAGAGAGAGAGAAGAAGCTAATCCATCTTTTAAAAAGAGAAAGGTTCATAAAACTCTAGAGGCTCAAATGATATCTGTGGTTTATTGTACATTCACCAGCTTTGGTTGGTGTTTCAGCTGCAGGTCTTCCTGGCATCATGTGACTGATGAGTTTTACTGATGCTTCAGTGATGTCTAGATCTGGTTACTGAAAGGCATAATATCTCCATTGGTTCCTATCACAATTCAAAGTGCTAGCATTGGTCTGTAAATGGGAACTGGATATCTGAAGAACCTCCTGCTCCTGTAGGAACCAAGTCCTTGTGACAGAGGCGACAACTTGACACTGCCAAATCTATCAAACCTCTTTATGCTGTGTATCACTGCTGCCACCAAATTGTGACAGCTTGGCAACTATCTCACCAGTTGCCCCAATTATGTGTGGAGACCCCCAAACTTGGATCTCTCACTTATGGCTCCCATACTATAACTCTCTTCTAATGTCAGCACTCCGGGGTTTTAAACTCCCAACAGCTTAGCACCTATTGTCAATTAATAACTACACACCCACTATCTGAAGTGTCCTAAATAATAAAGGGTCTTTTCTTTCTTGGTAGCATTTTAAATATGTTTGGTAGTGTGTATGATGTTATCTTTGGAAACACTTCAGGCAACAAGTACTTCTTGAAAACAAAGGAAAGAACTTTATTTACAAACAATGCATATTGTTGTATCTTTCTTAGTGGATATTATTCAACCTTGTTACAGTGTCTGAAATGCTTCATTAGTTACAAATCTTTTCACTTTCTCTCACTAGACACTATGTACGTTTCCTTTCACTCTTGGTTCACACAGAACATACACCCAGCTTCTTTATTTGTTAACTCTTCAAACTATCTGTTACCCTAATAGTAACTATAGCTGAACTGCCTCTTAACTACTCTTAACTTCATCCTCTCCTCTGGCAGCTCCTAATATTTTCCACAGCCTTCCTAGCTGTAGTCCCGTAGGATATCAACACACACTTTAATTCTGGACTTCTCTTTTCCTTAAATTGGGTAAGTAAAACCCCGCAAACTGCACCTCACAGCAGTCCCACTCAGCCTCCTTGGGTGCTAATAACAGGCTAAAATGAAACACTCCACTCAAACCTGGCTCCTCCTCTCTATTTATACTTCCCCCTGGGAGCAGCCCCCACTTTTTCTCTAGCTTCTCCCATTGGCTGTTCCCAAGATTCTAAACTACCTGTTTTCTCCACAGTCCTATTATGAATGGTTGAAAGAGCTGGAGGTGTTTATCCTAAGGAAGATGGGGACATGTTAGTAAGTGTTAGCAAGTTCCAAAGGGCACAATCATGCAAGTCTGTTTCAGCAAAACAACAGTGAATGTTAAGGAGCCTTTTAAGATCCAAAACATATTGCAGAAATAATCCAGTTTGAGACCACTTTAACTGCCCTGGTTCAGTGCTAGGGAATCCTGAGAACTGTAGTTTTTTGTGGCACCAGAGCTCTCTGACAGAGAAGGTTAAATGTCTCACAAAACTACAGTTCCCAAAATTCCCTAGCACTGAGCCAGGGCAGTTACAGCTATCTCAAACTGGATTATTTCTACAGTGTGTTTGGACCTAAGTTTGTTTTTAGTATATTCTTTTAGTATTTTAGCATTTTATAGTGTTGTGTTTTATCATCTGTTTTTTTATTTTATTATATATGTTCTGCCCTTTGGAAAGGGCACTATAAATAAATTATTATTATTATTATTATTATTATTATTTTAAAAAGGATTTTTCCCATCTAACAGTGGAAATCAAAACAAGGATGACACCAGGAGGCAGTTCTAAAAGTGGGGTGCCATAACAGAGAAGACTCTGCCTTCTGTCATGATTAACAGAGGGGCCCCATGTCTTTTCCTGTCACATCTAATTTGATCTCCAGTGGGCAGTGGTGGAGGAAACCTCCATTAGCTGTTCATTGACCACTTCTCTAGAGGTCTCTTGTTTCTTTAACTAGGGGCAAAACAGATGGGTGAAGGGGGCAGCTTGAAACCGCTCCTTCCAAAGATAGATTGGGGCTGTGGCTAATACAATCTGCCTTGAAGCCAGCCAAAATAGGAGCAGCAAAGATTTTTTTGGCTTTCTTTTTTCAGCTGGGGAAAAGGTGACTTTTCCTGCCCTGCCGTGGCCCCATGGTGGCTTCAAGCAGCTCCAACTATTGGGAAGCTTCAGGGTGGCGTATGTCATGGCCAGCCATGAGGAGGACGAGGAGGAGGAATGGGTCTCCTCCAGAGAAGGAAGAGATACAGGCTCCACCAGGCTCTCATTCTGCTCTGCCTGAGCCAAGCCCCGTTCTCCCAGCCCCAGAGCAGCCAGGTCTTAGTGCTACTCCTTTGGAGGCTCAGCTGCCTAGTGGGGAGAATCAGGAAGATACAGCTGGGCCAGTACCTTCCTTTAGGCAAAGGAGAGCTGAAAGTGCTGGCGTGCGCAGGTCCAAGAGGCTGGCCGAGAAGCAGCTGTGCCTCAACAAGCCTCAGCTGGCACTGAGGTAGGATTTGGCTATTTAAACATCAGCAAAAGGCTTCCTCAGTGCTGAGACTTACTGTAGCTTCCTTGCGAGACTATGGTCAGTGTGGCTCCTGTTTTGTGCCTCTTGCTTCGTGCTTTGTGGAACCCTGTTGCCTTGACCTCGGACCGAACTGGACTTCTGTTGATTGCTACCTGCCTTGACCCTAGACCGACTAACTACTTTGCATTCTGGACTCTGCTTTGTTTGTGCTTTGATTACAGGAAGGTTTGTAGCTTGCCTTGCTGTTCGTTGCTTATTCTCTCCATTCCTAGCAGCAGCTGTGGGAACTGAGGCTGGCTGTAGTCCAGGACAGCGTGGGAGCTACCCCTCCCATCCCAAGGAGATTTATCAAATATGGGCAACTGTATTTCATATCAAGAACTGAAGTCATGTCAGACTAATCTGATCTCTTGTTTTTAATATAAAATTACCAGCTTAGTAGATGAAGGGAATGTGATAGACATAGCATATCTTGATTTCATTAAGACTTTTGACTAGGTCCCCCATGATATTCTTGCAAACAAGATAGTAAAATGTGGGCTAGACAATACAACTGTTACGTGGATTAGTAACTGGTTGACTGACCGAACCCAAAGGGTGCTCAGCAATGGCTCCTCTTCATCCTGGAGAGAAGTGACCAGTGGGGTGCCACAGGGTTCTGTCCTGGGCCCAGTGCTATTCAACAACTTTATCGATGACTTGGATGAAAGAATAGGAGGCATGCTTCTCAAATTTGCAGATGACGCCAAATTAGGAGGAATAGGACAAGATAAAAATTCAAAATGACCTTAATAGATTAGAAAGCTGGGCCAAAGCTAACAAAATGAATTTCAGCATGAAGAAATGTAAAGTACTGCACTTAGGGCAAAAAAATTTAAATGCATAGATAAAAGATGGGAAACATCTGGTTTAATGTGACTACGTGTGAAAGGGATCTAGGAGTCCTAGTACCACAAGTTGAACATAAGTCAACAGTGTGATGCAGCAGCTAAAAAGGCCAATGCGATTTTAGACTGCATCAATAGAAGTATAATATCTAGATCAAAGGAAGTAATAGTGCCACTGTATTCTGCTTTGGTCAGGCCTCACCTGGAATATTTTGTCCAGTTCTGGGCACCACAATTCAAAAAGGATATTGAAAAACTGGAGCATGTCCAGAGGAGGGCGATTGGTGAAGGGTCTGGAAACCATGCTCTATGAGGAACGACTTAGGGAACTGGGTATGTTTAGCCTGGAGAAGAGATGGTTAAGAGGGGATATGATAGCCCTCTTTAAATATTTGAAGGGATGTCATACTGAGGAGGGAGCTAGCTTGTTTTCTGCTGCTCCAGAGAATAGGACCCGGAACAATGGATGGAAGATACAGGAAAAGAGATTCCACTTCAACATTAGGAGGAACTTCCTGACAGTGATAGCTGTTCAACAGTGGAACACACTCCCTCGGGGTGTGGTGGAGTCTCCTTTGGAGGTCTTTAAACAGAGGCTGTATGGCCATCTGTCAGAGATGCTTTGATTTTGAGTTCCTGCATGGCAGAGGGTTGGACTGGGTGGCCCTTGTGGTCTCTTCCAACTCTATGATTCTATTATTCTATGAACTGTATTTCATATCAAGAAGCACATTCTAGCAGTTTTCATCTATTCCAGGAACAAGTGTTTTGTGAAGCTAATGAGTTCCAACTCAAGACCAGGCTAGCTCATAATACTTTGCATTACAACAAGGGGAGCTCTCCCATATGTAAGTACAGGGAAGCTGTTTCCTCCTGTGAGGCTTCTCTGTTGGTCTCCCTCCTCTCCTGTTGAGCTGGATGGACCCCTTGAGTCCACTTTTTATCTAAAGAACTTCCTGCCTCCACTCAATGATTAACTTACCATACCTTGGCAATGCATCAGGATGTTGCTGGGAATTCTATTATTTCACTTGCCAGCCTAGGGAAGAAGTGAGCCAAGCCAAGGCACATGAAAAAGGAGTGCAGAGAGAGGCAGTGTATTTTAAAGGAAAGCTTTATTCTAAGTAAAGAAATTTTATAGAAAAAGGATAAAATATATTTCTTTTATAGAAAAAGGATATGGAGGACCAGGCACAGACAGAAAGTGTAAGTTGTAGAACCAAGTAAATTTAGCCCAACCAGGAAAATAAATTGAAAACCTGATGCTCCTGACAGATAAATTTTTCCAAATCTTACTCATACATCAGATGGGATTTGTAGTCCTGCTGGTTAGAAGCCCCTCATGATCTACCACTCTAGAGCCAGAGGCAAAGGCAGACCAGCTGAAGCCTTGTTGCTCTTTTAAGCCCTTTTAAAACCTCTGATCAGTATCATCTAGAAGGTTCTCTCTTCTCTCCAACAGTTCAGCTCATTGGACAGTTGCCATCTCACCACCTGTGATGTAAATCCTCATTAAAATATAACTGTAGCTCCTCCCACATTTAACATTTTGTTATTTGGGGAGAAGGCTCTGATAAATGAAGGGACTCCCATTTATCAAACCTCAGTACAAAGTCCCAAGCTATACTGAGGCTTGCAATTATGCTTACAGAGAACAGGGGAGCCTGAGTGAGGTGGCAGATTATGTAAACATCCCTGCTTATCAAAAAGCATATGCAAGGTTTAGTTCCACTACATCACCGATTAAGGGAGTCCCTTTCTTTTTTTGTTACAGATATTTGCTCATATGTAACCAGTGTCACAATCCCACCCACTGAATGGGTGGAGATAGTGGCAGGAATGTGTCTGGTCTATGCCTGGACCGAACCAGCCAGAAAAGACTAGCATAGCTGAGCTGAATCCATAGGCCAGGTAGGGAAAAGGAATACAGTGGAGAACCTTTGGCTTGTCCAGATGTTTTGGACTGAAGCTCTCACACTTGACCGTGCAAATCTGGGGCTTCTGGGAGATGAAGTCCAGATCATTTGGAGGAGGTTCCTCACCCCTGACATTCAAACCTCTTCCACCAGTTGTAGAGATAGCTATCAACATATGGCTATCAATAGCCACTGATAAACCTGGGAGCCAGCATGATGTAGTGGTTTGAGCATCAGACTACAACTGTGGAGACCAAGGTTCAATTCCATGCTTGACCATGAAAACCACTGGGCAAGACCTTGGGCAAGTCACATTCTCAGTCTCAGGGGAAGGCAATGACAAACCTCCCCTGAACAAATCTTCCCAAGAAAGGTGTGTGTGTGTGTGTGTGTGTGTTTTGTGTGTGTGTGTGTGTGAGAGAGAGAGAGAGAATTGGTTGCACCCACCTAGGAGTCTTCCAACTCACTCTTTAAATATGTTGTAAAATCCCCTAATCAGTATTCCTTGCCTAAGAAAGGGGCTTTGCAGAGGATTGGGGCCAAAGCTGCCCTATGTCTCGGTCCCAATCCACCCTTTGGGTGGCTCTGGAAGGAGCACCAAAATGCCACTCCTCCCAGAGTTGGTGAAAAGGGCGCCAGAAGAGCCGTCGCGCGTCTCTTCCGCATCTCTTTCTGTGCACCGTGTGCAGAGGCTGCGCTGGGAGGACGTCATCAGGGCGCTCACCGTGTGTAACGGTGCGCGCTCTGATGATGTCCTCGGGAAGGGGTTGAGGCGGCCGCTGTGTGGCTGCCCCTCCCCTTCCCTGCCTCCAAGACAGCGCTTTGCGCCATCTGCATCCCCCCAAAATGTCTGCTTTTGAAAAAACTGGTTGCTGATAACTGGTTACTGGATCATTTATATATATCTTCACTACAACTTCTAGAATCCCTCTGGCAGCATACTCAACTTGGGGAAGTTGCAGTCCAAAAGTAGCCTTTCTAAGCTTTGGGTCAAACAGATTTTTGGCATGATCTTTAATTGTAGAAGTATAGAATAAAACAGTTTTTTAAGGAACAGAGAAAAGTCCAGGTCCTGTTTCTTCATCTTGTTTTTCAACATTATGTCAAGACACATTTTCAAAAACACCTCTGAAGAAAATTTGTGGCAAAGGACTAATTATTGAAAAGAAGAACAAAAACATATTGTTGGACAGATAGCAAGCCCTCAGCTCAAGGTCTTGTAAAAAGTAAGGAAATAAACAAACTGCTAAACTTATAACTTCTAAACTCCTAATTTGTGCTACTATCCTCCCATGGCATTATTGTTAGCATAATTATTGTGCAGAGAAGCTGTTAAAGTAAGATAGCAAATTCAAACCTATAAGTAGTCTTATTTTATATTTTGCTGGAGATTCCTTTGCCTGCTCAGCTGTTTCTTGATAAGGAAGACAAACTGATAAATACTACAAACATAGGTACCCCTGGGAAATGGCTCTGTAGTTTTTGATGAGAATGAAAAGGGGGCACAGATTGAAAAAAAATAGATTGACAGCCTAAGAATAGGACAAAGCTGTTCAATGCAAGGAAAACATCCAACCCCTATGGTGCCTCCTGGTCCTCTCCAGTTGTAGACCCACCCCAGCGAAAAAAATCAGAGATACTTTCCCAGATAAAATGCATATCTTGGAACATAGCTGGGTGGAGCACCAACCTCAGAGACAATGAATTTATCGACTTCCTACAGGATTATGATATAATTTTTCTCCAAGAAACACGGTGTTCAGTGAACTTAGATCTTAATGGCTATGATATTTTGGATTTACCTGCTACATCTTTAAAGACCCATTATGTTGGCTACATCCCTTAAGGCTTGGAAAAAATGCCTATTACACTGTGGATAGCTGGTTATAGCATGCCTAATTGATTTTAATTCCCTACAACTAATATTGGTTAATGTATATATCCCTCCAGTAACAAACGGAAGAAATTAAGCAAAAATGGGAGACCCTAGAGAATTATATAGTCAATTTGGGGACACAGGGCCTCAGCAGACGGCTAATAGAGCTGTCTCCAAGGCAGGGAAGAGGAGGGGCAGCCGCACGCTTGGCGCCCCTTCCTCCTCCCGAGGTTGCCCTCGGAGCTGCCGGGCCTCTGCACGGCCGGCGCTCCCAGGGCAACCTCCCGCTGCAGCGTCCGCACACGCTGCAGTGGAAAAGTCAGTGACAGTGCGCCCTACGCTTTTGGGGCACACTTTCACTGACATCTGAAAGGAGCGCTGATTTAGCGCTCCTTTCAGAGGTGCCGATGGTGCGCCTCGGTGCGGATGCCGCGGTCCCGCGGCGCACCGTCCTGTGGCGTCCTGGAAGCACTCGTGTGCTTCCCCCCACAGTTCCCTAAAGCAATCTAATTGTATAGGAATATTTCAATGCTAGAATTGGGCCCAACAACAAGACCCTTTTCTCATCTTGAGACTGGCACCTAGAGGAAATGGGGTATTACATTCTAAATCATAACAGACATTCTAAAGGTGCTAGGATCAATTATGCTGGCATATGCCTTATCCAAATGGTGGGACACCTTGCTTTACAAATAATTAATGGTTTTGAAGTACAAGGCGAATACACACATATGTCATTGAGAGGTAGCAGCCGAATTGACTATGTACTAGTCTCCAATTCCATCTATAAAATTATATCAAAATTTGCTGTAAGAGAAAGATTAGAAAGTGATCATTTGCCCCTTTCTTTTACTCTTGAGATAGCTATGAATGCTCGCACAAGACCACAACCTCAGTTTGATAGCTTATTAATATAAATTAAGCATAAAAGACTGAAATGGACAGACAAAATGAGCACTTACAGCACTATTAATTTCAGAATCATGTCTCCAACTCAGAGACTTTATTATCAGTGCTCAAGACTCTCAGACTGTATTGGAAAATTACTCAATGCTTCTTATGCCATAGATCCTAAGTGTTTGGCAAACCTCCAGTACAGTCCAAAGCCCCTTATACAGTACAGATGGTCAAACACTAATTACTGATAATGCCTCCATCCTGAATCGATGGGCTGAACACTTTCAAAGTCTCTTCAGTGCCAACCGAGTAGTCCAAGGCTCAGCTATCCAACATATGGTACAAAAACCGATGAAAAGTGAACTGGACATAGCTCCCACTTTGGAAGAGACCCTTAAGGCCATACAGCAGATGAAAAACGGCAAGGCAGCTCGGATTGATGGAATCCCACCTGAAGTTTGGAAACACGGAGGTCATGTACTCCATGCTAAATTCCACAAACTCCTTGTGAGTTGCTGGGAAAAAGGGGAACTGCCATCAGATCTCCGAGATGCAGTCATCATCACCCTGTACAAGAAAAAAGGAGCAAAATCCGATTGCTCAAACTATCGAGGTATAACACTGCTCTCTATTGCTGGAAAAATCCTTGCAAGGATACTCCTGAACAGATTAGTTCCTGCTTTTGCAGAAGAACTCCTTCCTGAAAGCCAGTGTGGCTTCAGAGCCAATAGGAGTACTACAGATATGGTATTTGCCCTTAGACAACTGCAAGAGAAATGTAGAGAGCAGAACAAGGGACTCTATGTAACATTTGTTGACCTCACCAAAGCCTTCGACACTGTGAGTAGAAAAGGTCTATGGCAGATCCTGGAAAGACTAGGATGCCCCCCCCCCCAAATTCCTCAAAATGATTATCTTGCTACATGAGGGCCAGCATGGTCAAGTCAGATACGGTGATGCTCTTTCAGAGCCCTTTCTAATAACGAATGGAGTGAAGCAAGGTTGTGTTCTTGCTCCAACTTTATTTACAATCTTCTTCAGCATGATGCTCCAAAGGGCTACAGTAGAGCTCAAAGAAGAAGACGGCATCTATATACGTTACCGTGTTGATGGCAACTTGTTTAACTTAAGCCGTCTGAGGGCTCGCACCAAGACTCTAAACTATCTAGTCTGTGAGCTGCTCTTTGCTGACGATGCTGACCTTGTTGCCCATACAGCAGCAGCTCTGCAGCGGCTAACATCCTGCTTCACAACAGCTGCAAAAATATTTGGGCTGGAAGTCAACCTGAAGAAAACGGAAGTTCTCTACCAGCCTGCACCACAGGACAAACACCACGATCCCCACATTGCTGTAGGCAAATCTGTGCTTAAGTCCATTCAGCAGTTCACCTACCTCGGAAGCATCATCTCCTCAGACGCCAAGATTGACAAAGAGATCGATCACAGATTAGCAAAGGCATACAGCGCATTTGGAAGACTTTACAAAAGAGTCTGGAGTAACAAACACCTGAGGCGGAGCACAAAAATCAGTGTGTATAGAGCAATTGTACTGTCTATTCTCCTTTATGGGTATGAAACATGGGTCACCTATCGCCAACACTTACGACTCCTCGAACGCTTTCATCAGCGCTGTATACGCACAATCCTAAATATACACTGGACTGACTATGTGACGAATGTTGCTGTCCTTGAGCAAGCAGGGATCACCAGCATTGAGGCCATGCTATTGAAAATGCAGCTGCGCTGGGCAGGGCACGTTTCTAGGATGGAGGACCATCGCCTCCCAAAAATAGTACTCTATGGTGAACTCGCCATGGGTCAGCGTAAGAGGGGCGCTCCAAAAAAGCGATACAAGGACTCCCTGAAACAACATCTCAGGCTCGGCCAAATCGATCACCAACAATGGTCCACCCTGGCCTCACATTGGGAGGCATGGAGACGCACTATCCACAATGCTGCAGCCTTATTTGAGAAGTCACGCCGAACAAGTCTCAAAGAGAAACGACAATGCAGAAAGAATCACAACCCCGAAACATCACCCAAGGAGACCTTCTGCTGTGCTTTCTGCAACCGGACTTGTTTATCTCGGATTGGCCTTTTTAGTCATCAGCGCGCTTGCAAAAAGCGTGGGATGAGTCCTTCCTGAATCTTCGTTTGTGAAGAAAAGCCAGAGAGAGAATTTCAGAATCATGTCTCCAACTCAGAGACTTTATTATCAGTGCTCAAGACTCTCAGACTGTATTGGAAAATTACTCAATGCTTCTTATGCCATAGATCCTAAGAGGCATTGAGGGAAGAACTGGAACTTCCAATTATAAGAGGCCTAAACAGAACTGGAAAAAAATGCGCCTAAACAAAATAAGACAAAAACGCCTATAGCACAACTATAGGAGAGATAATTGCCAAAATCTACCTAAGACATACAACACTATAAGAAAACATTATAAAAATCTGATGGCAAGACAAAACAGGGAATCTAGGAAAAAACAATGGTCAGCATTAGTTGATGCTTCTTTACATAAGAATACTAAACAATTCTGGACTATCATTATGGGAGGGCTTGGTAATCTCCAGGGAATGCCATGCTGTAATACACCCCCTATGTATGGGAAAATTATTTCTCTACACTATTTAAGGAGAAAGGAGAGAATTAGAATTAGAAGTTCTAAAACCCACTCTGAGTGCATTAGATATGCCAGAAAGGCCACCAGTGACACAACATGAAATTGAGTTGCTGATTTCTACTGTCAGGTCTGGAAAAGCATCAGGCCCAGATTTAATCATGCCAGAACCTCTTAAGATCAACATTATATGGTGGGCACCCTTGTTAGCAACACTTTTTACCCATATAAATCAGACAGCTCATTTACCAAATATCTGGACAAAAGCTATCATAGTACCCATGTATTAAAAGGGGGATGAAAATGATCAGCTAATTATCGCCCCATCAGTCTTTTATCGTAGTAAATAAACTGTATAGTCACTATCTCAACCATTGGCTGGCTGAATGGATAGAGGCAGAAAATATTATTGGAGATGAACAGGCAGTTTTAGAAAAGGAAAGACAACAGTTGACCATTGTGTAATTTTGAATCAGCTGGCCGAAAAATATTCAAATGCCCTAAATACCAACCTGCATGTTGCTTTTATGGATTTAAAGTCAGCTAAACTCCTCAGCACTCCAGTTGACAAAAGACTACTCTGGTTAATTATGAATCTATATAGGAATATAACAATAAAGATAAGAATTGGGCTACGAGGTAATCTAACTAGAGATACCTACACTTATAGAGGGATTCATCAAGGATGTATCTTGGCACCTACCCTGTTTAATTTATATCGGAATGATCTGGCTACACATATGGCATCAGATACTAATCATCTCCAAAACTGGCCTCAACCAGCATCTCACTACTTCTATATGCGGATGCTGCTGCTCTCCTTTCTTTTACTATAATTGAACTAAGACACCTGCTAAGAGCATTCATGAGATACTGTGAAGAAAACTAGCTAATTATATATATATATATATATATATATATATATATATATCAAAATTATGATTTTTCTAAAACGATTGGCAATAGCAGGCCATAAAATTAAACAAGTTAGTTGTTTTAAGTATCTAGGCATAAACTTTCAAGCAGCCAGCTCATGGGTACTTCATTGGACTGCAGCTGTCCAGTCTGCAAGTAATAGCAGCAAAGCAATATCCAAGGTTTTTTTGGTTGGTTTTTTTTACATTGAAGTATATCAGTTTATACCTGCTGCATGCTCCATGTAGGGCACAACAGGCTAAGGTTCTTCCCCAACTAATGTTTGGCATTCCATTATGAATATTCTCTCCACTGGTTGAATGGGTTCTATCAACCTTCCTCATTAACACAGTCCCAACATATGAGAAGTATATTGGGGGTAGATAAAAGGACATCAGCAGCTGCTGTCAGAGCTGAATTAGAAATTTATTCAATCCACTCACTAGCAAAAATTAAAATGTTTAACTATTGGTGTAAACTTAACAAAATGAAGCCAAATAGACTACCAAAATTATGTTGCTTAGAACAGTTACAATCTCAGCTTCAATCCTCTTGGACTATGCAAATAATAAACTTTATAAAGAGTTTGGTCTCCCTGATTCATGTTTAGTTAATGATGAAGCAAAAAAAGAGGCAAGACAGAGAATACTGGATATTGAGGCCCAAAAAGATATAGCCACCTTGAGTAAAGGCCTTTGCAGACTGCTAGAAATAGTGCAAATTGAGTCCACTTTAACTGCCCTGGCTCAGTGCTAGGGAATCATGGGAATTGTATTTTTTTCTGAGCCATTGAGCCTTCTCTGTCAGAGAGCTCTTGGTGCCACAATAAACTACAGTTCCCATGATTCCCTAGCACTGGGTCAGGGCAGTTAAAGTGGACTCAGTTTGCACTATTTCTGGCAATCTAAAATGGCTGAGTCGATATAAACACACCTGTCAAAGAGCAAATTATTTTAAAACACAAATGCATAAACATCTAAGGGAGTTATTTGCCCGAGCCAGATTTGATCAGCTTGACACTATGGTAAGATTCACTGGTGTTCCTTACAATGAGCAAACTTGTATTTGTGGAGAGTGTGAAATTGAGGATTTAGCCCACATTTTATTGAAATGTAATTTGTATCATCAGGAAAGAGAGCAATATCTTGGCCCTTACATTAAACATACTCTGTTTTGGGGTACCCATGTTAGAATCTCATATTTTATGGGCAGTCAAGATTCAAAAATAACAGCACAGCTCAGTTTTTATATAAAGCAATACTGTTGAGATCCAGATATGTGGGGATGATTGGTTTAATTGTAGGGGTGATAAAGAAATCTGATGTTTGATATTATTCTCTGTTTTGGTTTTGCAGGGAGTTTGTGTCCATTGTATTGTATTTATATTACTGTAATTATATGGTATTTTATTTTCATTTATATGTATTTTACTACATTCTTAATAATTTTAACTTTCACATAATTCTTTCTGAATTTTATTTTGTTATACTCTTTTTTGAAATGGCCAAAGGGCTAATCAATAAAAAGACTGATTGATTGATTGATATCAACCTTCCTCAGAAGTTTATTTGGAGTTCCAAACTGTGTACCATCAGCAGTTTTGCGATTAGTAGCTAGATGTAGATCAATGGAATGTACTGCCTGGGAATGGGCTCTAAGATACTGGCTAAAGCTCGCCTTTGTGGGCCCAGAACCTTTTATGGAAAGACTCATATAAGTCACAAACATTCATAGTTGTCCAAGAGAAGTTCCAGAGATTGGGCCTCTCAGACAGCTTTCTTTGTACGTTAAATTGGACAGTGGCGGGAAAAATTCTCATACAGAGGATCAGAGACATTGATACCCAGCATTCCTTATCAGTTGCCAACATGACATGTTCTCCTATTAATTTAGACCTTACATTTAATCCAAAAGATGGTGTAAGTTATCTAAAAAACCTTGCAATTCCCAAATATCGCTTGGCATTTACTAAAACGAGATTTAATGCATTTCCATCTGCAGTAATGGAAGGTCGGTTCCAACAAAGATAGACTGTGCCCATGTGAAGAAGGATCAGTAGAATCCACATCACATATCCTATGCAATTTATACAGGGATGACTGATTAAAATAGCACCTCTATTAAATACATTCCTTGGAAGATCTCAGGGCTGGTATACAAGATACAGTTAGCCCTCCATTTTCGCAGATGATCCGTTCCAGACCACCACCACCACCACCCAGAAAAACAGACTCGCCAATATTCAAGCCCCATAGGCTTGAATGGGGTGCGCCCCTGTGGGCGGCTGTCTCATTGATTTTAACAGAGGTCACCCCTCCATGAATATTCAAAACCGTGGACCTCAAGTCCATGAGAATGGAGGGCAACTGTACTTACTAAAAGACACTGATAAAAAAGTGACAGAAGAAGTTGCAAAATTCTGTCTTGCAGCCATTAAGACCTGTAGGGCTATAGTAACTACTACGGCTAAGCAGTAGTAACAGGTGTTAAAAATTAACAGTGATGTCTTTTGATTCAGCCCAATCTTATGATTCACAGAACAATGAGGAAGAGCAGTACCTGGCTTTTATAATATGGTTTGGTTATGCTTTTAATAGATTAATAAGATCAAAGTTTATAATGTTTTATCTCTACTTTTTATATTTCTGTTTATATTGTATATTTACAGTTGCTCCTCTGTTCTCATGGACTTGGGATCTGCGTCCCTTGCCTATCCACAGGCAGTGAATGGAGGGACACAAAATGGGGCTTGAATATACATGATTTTCCATTATCGCAGGGGTGTGTGTCCGGAATGGATCCCCGCTAGAACAGAGGGTCAACTGTACTTCATTTATATGCTATTATTGTGTTAGAATTGGTGGTTTTTTGTTTGTTTGTTTTGTTTTTGGAGTCTTTTTGGTTTGGTTTTTATTTTTTGTATTGCCTGAAGGTCTATTGACTGTAATAAAGGCTTTGTATTGCATTGTATCTTCCCAAGAAAATACTATGATAGGTTTGCCTTAGGGTTGTCATAAGTTGGAAATAACTTGAAGATGCACAAGAACAACAGCAAGCTTATACTTGTCATATCATCCAGAACCAGAAACATTTGAAAGTCTGAGACTGAAGATACCTACCTTTGTTTAATAGAGGTGCTGTAGGGGCCACAAAGTGGTATCCAAATTCTGTAGACATACATTGACTCCAAGCAAAAGCAGAGGCCCTATTGAATGAGAGTTAATAGAAGACGATACAATAATGCTGCAGAGCAAAACTGAGGATAATGGAGAGGGAAAAGCCCACTTTAAATCTCCCCCGTCCCATATACTAATAGCAAATCCATTGTTCAAGTAAGTTTATAAATAAATAAATAAATAAATGTAACAGAGTATTTTGAGAAAATGGTACAGCTGGAATATTGATTGTTATGTTATGGTGCAGAGCTTACTTGTTTGCCTCTGTAGAAAAATGTCCCTTCAGACAATTGTTCAGTAGTACTGCTCTGACTCAAATGTCCACATCAGGAGGGTAGGCAACCCAGTACTCCAGATATTTTGGATTAAAATCGTGACTGGAGTTTATAGAAATTATAGTCCAAAATACCTGTGTACAAGGTTGTGTACCATTTAATCTACCTGATATTTCTTGTCCTTGTTTTAGTAGGAATGTATTTACTTTCTGTGTGCTGGCAGGATTTCTGCAAATCTGTTTGTTCTTTAAATCTGCCAGCATAGTTTTCTTCAAAACAAAAGGAAAGTTGTCTTGCAGTTGAGGACCAATTGCTGAATTCAAACTGATTTTGCACTATGTCTGTCACCTGGTTTCAGCTTTTTTAAAATTTTTATCTTTTGTTATCTTTAGTTTATGGGCACAACATGAAAAGCAGCAATGACTTCATTGGAAGAATCGTGATTGGCCAGTACTCAACAGGCTCGCCAGAATCCAAACACTGGAGAAGGATGCTCAACTCCCACCGCACTGCTGTAGAGCAATGGCACAGTCTTCGGTCACGGGCTGAATGCAACCGTGTTTCACCAGCTTCCCTGGAGGTGACATGAGGATGACAGTCACAATACTAACAACATACTCCTGAGCAGATATATATACAAGACAAATCACCATCACACTTGCGTATGATCACCATGGAATTGAAGCAAACTGTTGTGACCACTGGTAACAGAACAGTTGCATTAGCCTCTGTGCCTCAACTGTCCTTCACTCGTGTTTATTTGTTTCATGATCATGGACCGTTCAGTACATGTGGTTTCCTACCACTCATGTCAGACACTACAGTCACATTCATGGTCTTAATGTTGCTTTGTAGGCAGCTGTTTGGAACAGTGGGAACTATTCCAAAGGTGATTCATTTTAAGAATTTCTTTGCTGCCTGTTATGTTATTGTCTAGCGCAGATCACAGACTAAAAAAACTGAATTACCTGGAAGCTTTTCATTTGCCTTTACTAAACCTTAACTCTACATCTCTATGAGCCAATGTATTGGAAGATGTCCATTCCCATGTGTTCTTGTTGATGAATGTTCAGTAAATAGGATAGAATGTAGGACATTATTTTAGCAGTAGAGCATATGGTACAATCAGTCATGTCTGAATTCAGTCCTTTGTCTGTGTACAAGCTTAACATATATACTGTGTGTTTATGTGTCCGGAATTGAGCATGCAGATGGAATGTGATGGAAGCAGCCATCTCCCTCTTCGTCATCTTGCATGTTAACATTTTATTACATGAATCCAACTTTATACTACTGAAGAATTGGCCACTGCTGTTAAAAACATCATTCTGCAACTAGCCTACATTTATGAAAGCCTATTAAAGTCAAAATCTGAGGTGGGAGGTTCTGGATTACAGCCTGGATCTGGAATGCCATAGATCCACAGCGGCTTGGTGTACATGAGCTGTATCATTTGCTTTCATCTCTGCCAATGTGAGGTGAATGGGGTATGTCCCTCTCCACTTAAAGTGGTTGAGGACATCCATGTACAGCAGGAGGTGCTGAGGGAGACCTCTGGCCTCAGAGTATTCTGATTTCAACTCCGTAAAGAGCCATCCAGTATGGTCAAATGATACTGGACTGTGGGAAATGATGTCAATAACATCTGGAGGGCCAAAGGTTTCCTACCTCTAATGTATGAATTGGAGCTCCTGTTCTGACAGCACATCATTGGAAGGGGGCATTTAGAGATCATAACCAAATTGGAAACTGAAGGAATTTGAGACTTGGAGGGGGCATTTGTGTCAAATAATCTTTTTTTTTTTTTTTTAGCCTTTGGGGGGCAGCATTCACTCAGAAGCTGATGCCAAGTGATTTCATTTATTTGTGATATCAGCATGAGCTGACCTCTCCCCTTCCCTTTGGATTGCCAAAGGGAATCCAAAATGTTGAACTGTTCTTGTGTGCGCATCAGCAAATGATCTGCCTTTTTGTCTCACCACTTTAAACAAAAAAAGCAGTTTAAGTCTGTATCAATATTATTCTAGCAAATCTGGATTGAGCCAAATGTATTCCACATTCAATGATGATTGCTGGAGTTGTGGCAAATACTGCAATTTGCTTCATATTCATTGGAGTGATCCTATTGTTGTTTCCTTCTGAGTATCAGTTCTGAGTATCATATTAATTAAAGACACAACGAGATTCTGCCCAGAGTATGGAAACGTTAGGGGCTTTGTATGACAGTTCCTAGAAAAAAAGTGAAAAGAAAATCATTTTGACTTTTCTGAGCTCTGGTTTTGGACCATTAATAATAGTCTTTTTTTAAAAAAAATAGTTGTGTTGAAGGACTTAAAATGCTCAATAGGTTTTAAATGTGGGAAAACATTAAGAAAAAGTTTGGAAAGTGGAACTTATGGTAAAACAGAGTGTGTGTGTGTGTGTGTGTGTGTGTGTCTGTCTGTGCCTTCAAATCATAGGGTTATCACAGGGAATATTCAGAGGTGGCTTTGCCATTTCCTTCTTAAATATAGCCTAAAGCATATGATATTCTTGGGCAGTCTAACCAGGTCTGATCCTGCTTAGCTTCCAAGATCAGACAGGATCTGGTACCAAACTAACCAATATTAATTCAAGGCTCTGAATTCAATGATCTTACACGAGTCCCACACCAGATATAATGGTTTTATGGATGGAAGTTCTTGACATGTAATGCCTGATGCTTCACTTACTTTTATCTGTGGTTAGCCATCCCTGGGTCCTTTCATACTTCACAATTATAGCATTATGATTCCACCTTAACTGCCATGATTCCATCCAATCCAATCTTAGCATTTGCAGTCTTCAAGGGTATTAGAATTAGAATTCTCAGCCAGAGAGCTCTTGCGCCCCACCAGACTAGAGCAGATAATTAAACAGATGGTCTTAAGCATTTAGAAAGGAATGCCATAATCACTAAAGGTCAACATGGGTATCTCAAAAACAGGTTAGGCCAGACTAATCTGATCTCTTTTTTAAATAAAATCACCAGCTTGGTAGATGAAGGGAATACTGTGGATGTAGCATATCTTGATTTTTTTTAAATTTTAAAATAAACTTTATTTACAAATCAGTTTACAAAAAGTCAGACAAAACACTTATAAAATAAACAAAATGAAATTGTCTACACATATAAAGAAAACACATACATATATAAAACCAGTATCCTTTCCACTCCACTCCTCCCCCCCATTCCAACTGACCTCCTGCACTACTCTGTCTGTGATCTCCCACTGTAACACCCACTTATGCCTCTATAGTTAATCCATCTTTTACAAACCAACTTTTCTAAATCTTTGCAATTTAATTGACAATAACAATAATTATATAACCAACATTCTTCTATTTAGAAAAGCTTTCCTAGTTTTCAAATAAATTTGTATTGGATGTCCCTTCAACAGATTGGTCAACTTGTCTGATGTAGTCAGGTTCCATAATTTTTCTATCCACTCCTCAATAGTCAGGATATCCTTCTGTCTCCAATAGTGTACAATATTCTTGCTGCTGTAATCATATAACAAATTAATATACTGTGTCCATTTTCTGTTTTCTTACTAAAATCCACCATATTTAAAATAGTTCTGGTCCAATTTCTGCTTGTGACTGAAAAATCTTATTCATCTGTTTCCCTTTTTTTGCCATTTTTTTTTTTTTTTGCCTTTTAACACTACCACCAACAGACTTTTTACATTTCCAACACTTAATATTTATATTTTTACATATGTTTGCAAATTTGTCCGGTGTGGGATATCACCTGTCCATCATTTTGAAATCATTTTCCTTCAGATCATTACAACAAGTAAATTTTAAACCTTTCAACCACACCTCCCATTGGTCCAAATGATATTATGTCCCACATTTCCTGCCCAGTTCACCATACATTTTTTAATTTGCTCCTCTTCTGTTTCAAATCTTAACACTAATTTATAAAATTTGGCAATTAGGCAATTTAGCAATTTATAAAATTTATAAAATTAGACAATTATCTTCTGTATCTGTCCTGGGCACAGTGCTATTCAACATCCTTATTGATTACTTGGATGAAGGAATAGAGGGCATGCTTATGAAATTTGCAGATGACATTAGGGGTGCTTTGATTGTGGCAGGGGGTTGGACTGGATGGCTCTTGTGGTCTCTATGATTCTAGAAGGAGTTGCTAATACCCCAGAGGACAGGATGACAATTCAAAATGACACAATATAGAGACTAATCCTCCTTACATATCCTCCCACCCTGAGGCCTTGCCTCAACAGAACAATACACAGATTTACATGATAATCCTCTCAACCAAGGGTCACATAGTATATATACCCCACACACTTCCATGCCACCATTCCCTGAAGATGCCAGCTACAGATGCAGGTGAAACGTCAGGAATACGTCTAGAACACTGTCTCACAGCCTGAAAAACCCACAAAAACCTAATTCAAAATGATGGTAACAGGTTAAAAAGCTGGGCCAAAACTAACAAATTAATTTTAACAGAGAGAAATATATCTGCTGGGGATCCATTTCGGACCCCTCCCCCTGTGGATGGCAAAATCCATGGATGCTTGTGTTCCGTTGTCCCCAATTATGTTGCCATGCTGCCATTAGGGACAATGGGACCTCAATGGCAGTGTGTGCATGTGGCTGCACCGCCATTAGGGACAGCCCCTGTTGTCCCCAGTGGTGATGCATGCACACAGCTGCACCACCATTAGGGATGATGAGACTCATCCCTAATGGTGGAACAGCTATGTGCACACACTGCCACTGGAGACAACAGGGGCTTGCAATCCATGGATGCTTGAATCTGTGGATGGCAAGTCCACAGATACTGAGGGCTGACTGTACTACACTTAATAACAGTACATGTGAAAGGGATCTAGCAGTCCTAATAGACCACAAGTTAAACATGAGTCAACAATGTAACATGGCAGCTAAAAAGCCAATGCGATTCTAGGCTGCATCAATAGACTGAGGGAAGTATTAGTACCACCTACTGTTCTTTGGTCAGACCTCACCTGGAATACTGTGTCCAGTTCTGGGCACCACATTTCAAGAGGGAGTGTGTCCAGAGGAGGGTGACCAAAATGGTGACAAGTCTGGCTTAAGGAACTGGGTATATTTAGCCTGGGAAGAGGTTAACCAATGATATGATTGCCATATTTAAATAGTTGAAGGGATGCCATATTGAGAATAGAGCAATCCTGTTTTCTGCTGCTCCAGAAACTAGGGCACAGAACAATGGATTCAAACTACAAGAAAAGTGATTCCACCTAAACATTAGAAAGAACTTCCTAATGGTAAGAGCTGTTCAACTGTGGGATAAGTTGTCTCAGAGTGTGGTGGAGTCTCCTTTTTAGGAGGTTTTTAAAACAGAGGCTGGATGGCCATCTGTGAGGGGTGCTTTGATTGTATCTTCCTGCATGGTAGGAGGTTGGACCTGATGGCCCTTGAGTTCTCTTCCAATTCTATGATTCTATTATATATATGGCTACAAAACCCAGAAGTCCAAAGGATGTGGCCATGGCAGTGAACGTGAAATCATATTGCCCCTGTTCTGAGGGCATTCCTGTTCATTCTGCTAGGGCCTTCCCTTATGGCAGCAATTAAGGAAGGAAGACAAAAGGAGAATCTTGCTTTTGCTTTCAAAGACAATCTTCAGTCATATGCTCTCTTAAAAACAAGGTAATATGACTTCTCTTGCTAAATGGGCTAAACCAAAGTGTGTCATCTTAGAATCCAAGCATTTGCTGAGGCATTCATATCTAAGGGCAGTTCACTGAAATCCAGCCTGAAAGAACATAGTCTGATATCACCACTTGATAAAAATCCATGTCAGTTGGTTTTGGGTACAACAGAAGGGTTTGTTTGGATTCTTGTCATGAGATTTTCATGTCTTCAGTGTATTTTAAAACCATGGTATTTTTTCCAAAGTGGCAAATGAACATAGCAGTCCTCAAACCATCAGTTCTGCTAGATGATTCTGTACAAAATTCCTCATGTACAACAAAATAAGAAGAGATATTTAAGGAAAATAAATATATGTATATTTGTGTGACAAATCAAGTGTGGGGGGTTTGTACACAAGTTTCCTAACAAATGATCAGCATTTTCATCATCTTACAATAATGGTCTGAGGAAATTAATCAGTGAATAGCCCTAGAACAGTGCCTCCAAATCCAATTTCAGAGAACTGTTCCAGAAGAATACCATGGTTGGTGCAAGGGTGGGACTCCTGCAGAGTCTCTCAGTCCCAGTGGGTATAAACTCCACACAGCACTGACCTGGAACTATAAAAAGTACCTCCACTCAAAAGGCAGTACACCAAGAGAATCTCTATTTCCCAGACCAGATTTCACCTGTGCAGGACAGAAAACCCTATCAGCCAAAGCTGGAAGAGATTAACAGCCCTGGCTTCATCCAGCCAGTCTTTGTGATACATGCTGAGTAAGCATGATCATCTAGAATCAAATCCTGGATAGCTGTTTCCCCCTTCACTGTCCTGGCATTCAACAGCTACATTTGCAATCCAGGGAACTGTCAGCAGTGCTATCCAGGCTATATAGACTGGAGGTTGGTTCAGAGTTGCAGGCTGGAGGCTTTATTTTTGTGGAAGAGCAAGCAGCATCCTGATGCATTCCCTTTTTCCATGATAACTTTTAGCTGTCTTTCCACTCCCTATCTTCCTTTGCCTTCCACACCTCCACCAGCAATGCACTCTTGTGGCCTGCCAGGGGTGCTCAAAATCCAAAATTGGCACACCCCTACTGTAATCGGCCCTAACCAACTTTTTTTTCCTGGATGAGAACAAAATGGTATTCCAGGTTTGTCCTGCATTGGATGCCAGTCTTAGTATAATGAAGTGGTAATACTACTAGGCAAAGTGAGATGGTTGTCTCAGAGCCAGTGCTGAGAGCAGATCACTGAGATCTCGAAGGAAGCTGGTGTGTGTGCTTTGCAGTTTGCCTAGCAGTCTATAAAATAGGTTTCTATCCTCAGGTGGAATGAAGGATGCTGTTCTATCTCCAGTGTTGAAATAAGATTCATTAATTTGTTTAATTTTTTCCAGTGAGCTCAAGGGAGCATATATGGATCTCTTCTTTCTCAGTTTATTTTTCTTCACATCTATCCTATCAAGTAGGACTTTACCTCTACGTGGCTACTCAGTGCAGACTTGAACCTGGATCTCAAATCCCTGTCCAGTCTGCAAACTACAGCATCGTGCTTGAACCTGTTGTGTTAGATACCTCGTCAGTCTTGCTCTGTCTAATGAGAGTGCTTGTTCACTATAGAAAGTCATGCCTCAGTAAAGAAGTTAAGTACCATACTTAGCTTTGTCATCCCGCTGTTCTGGAATTCTGCTTCTTTCAGCCAAGCTCTTTTTATCATGAGTCTGCCTGAGGGCCTCAAAATATGAATTGGTTGTGCTTCTCTGATTGTTGCAAAGTGAAAGAACTTTGACCCACCTGTTATTCCCAGTCACCCTTGTAATCCTCTTCTAATAATCACTGACCTCCTACACTTCACTGACCAGTCTTGTAACCCAAAAGAAATTAAAGGTGGCTGCTTGTAAAGGAAATAGGTTTTATTCAAAGGAATCCATATTATACTCCTTACAAATCAGTTTTAACTAGGATTGGAAAAGAAATCAACTAGATTTGAATTACCATACAGAAATATTTATTTTTTTAACCTCTCAGGATTGCAGTAGAACAGAGCATGCTTTGCCATACATGTCTGCCCACTTGCTAGCTTTGCAAATAATTTCTGGGGGGCGGGGGGAACCTGGACAAAACCACATTGTAATTTCAAAAATCTGCACCATTTAACACATACCGTACATTTTTAAATATGTGCAAAGTCAATGCAAAAATTAATTGTTTGAAAAATGCATACAATCATACACTTATTTGGGGAAAATTTGGGAAAGATTTTGGGGAAACTATACAAACTGTGCACAACATTTGTGTGTGAGAAAAAGAGCCTTGGAACACTGAGAAAATAAATCAGAATTAATAGAGTTCCACCACATACTTAGTTTTAACTCACACTCAAGTGTATCAGAGATTATGTTTTTCAATCCTACACAAATAATTCACTTTCATGATTTTGCCAGGTGCTTCATCAAATCCTCAAAGTGTTCATGAATACAAGAGAAGAACTTCTGCCTTTTAAAGGTCCATGGACCAGAATAAGCATATTTATCCTCATTCCATTTGGATGTCTGACAATTACTCACCTGTGGAGAGCTATAAATTCCTTCTTGTCCTAGGCATCAACTCTCAAGTTCCATTTGTGGTCATCCAGTGTTAGGGCTATATTCTTTCAGATTCTGAGTGAGACAATTTGTAGTAATGTATATCTCAGCAACAGGCACCTCAGCATTAATGCTGCTTCTTCACATCTCTTGTCACTTCCCCACTAGAATACACTCCTGGCTTTTTAAAATGTGACAAGTCAATCAGCACATTTCAGTTCGTTTACTTGTGATGTGAGCCATGACATTGGATGTGGATATGATGTTTGATGTGGACATGGAGCCTCCATGTCCTTTTTTTGTCTCGAAGAGAAGTGCGAAAGGGGTAAACTGTCATACTGTGTGTTTTCTCAGAGTACGCTCATCCCTTTCAAACACACACACATATACAGATGCAGTCTCTCTTCTCCCATGTTCCAGACCAAGTATTTTAAACAATTCATAGGAGAAAGACACAGGAGAAAGACATTTCCTAGGAGACCTGTTGGTCAAGGCAGGAAATAAAATAGTCTCAGGAGATGGTCTGCAAAAGCATTACCTGGGATTGACTTGAAATCAAAGACAGAAAGCGCAGCATGCATTTGCTCCCAAACTCTGACAGTGTCCTTGTTTTCTTTCTATATGCAGCAACTGCTCCATTTCTTGTAAAAGGAATGGCTACAGTCTATCATGCTGAGGGTGAGGCGTGAATATGCTTCAGTATCTCTGCCAGGACCATGAGATACTTTTGAAATCAGGAAGCGGAACTGGACAGTTCAAGATGAAAGATTTATTTACAGAGGATAAGGTATCACTACAGTCATCCCTCCGTCCTCATGGACTTGAGATCCGCAGACTCAAATATTCATTGAGGGGCAAGTGCTTTTCATTTTAATGGGGTGTGCAGCAGTGGGCGTGTGCCCCACTCAAGCCTATGGGGCTTGAATATTGGTGAGTCTCTGTTGTTGTGGGGTGGGTAGGTCTGAAATGGATCCCCCATGAAAATGGAGGGGCAACTGTATTTACAAATGCAGAGTAGAGTTCCAAGATGGAAGCAAACAACATGGACTTCCTCCTTATCAGCTCAAAGCAACACAAAGCTATACAAGAACTCTTCAGAATACTCTCTAGCATACACCAACTCATTGCACTGACTCCCTACTCCAACGAATCCACAACTAAGACCCAAACTTGCTCACATTTAGTTGTGCCTTATATACCTTAGGCTGATACAACCTCGGTCCAGGGCTGCTCATGCATGACATCATAATGCACATTTACATTTCATCATAATGCTTACTGATACATTCACAGGTGCAGTCCAATACACAATTAGTGGTCTGGCTCCTTCCAAGGACATTTATCACCAGATGTCCTGGCCTTGTTACACAATGCACACACACATAATGACTCTGCAGTTCTTCAGATCTAATAATCTAGCACCAAATGGTGACACAGTCAGCAGTGCTTCTTAACATGTCCCAAACAAGAGAAAGCCTCCCATGTTCACACACACCTATTCTAAAATGAAACTTGAAAACCAGGTTGTGGGTGGACCATGAGAAGTGAACGTCTACAGTCCATGTCACTGTGCACCAAAAAGAAAATGAAATAAACTGTAATAATAGGTATACAAGTGGATTTGGAATTCAAAATTACCAAAATGTACTGGGGCTGGAAAAAAGGCAGCTTAGTACAATGTTGCAGAAACTACAGAAATTACTGGGATAAACAATGTGTCCCAGTAACTGGATCTGAGATAAAAGCAATTACACTGATGAAAGCTGCCACATCTTGATACCTTTGGTTTGCCTGGATATACCCTGGATTTCATGAAGAAATAAACCTATTCACATAAAGCTAGCATATCTGAAAGGAGGGTTCTCCTAACCCAGTTTTCTCCTTGACACATTAGTTTTCTATATACAGAGTAGAAATAATTGATATAGGCCCCATTCACACTACGTTATAAACTGGTTTGGAAACCGGTTTAAAAGGGAGTCCTTCATACTTGTGTTGGTTTTTCCCAACCCAAATTTCAAGGAGGCGGTGCAGATCCCCCTTAACACAATACTTTTGAAACCAAGGCATTTGCTGCATCTTTTCAAAAGCACTGTTTTTTTGTTCGTTTTTTAAGGGAGCTGCCAATGGGAATGTGTTGCCAAATCCATTCAGGGCACCCAGGAGGGAGGGGTAATGGGCAGAGGGTGGGTAGAGGGGCAGAACATACCCATCCCATCCCACAGATTTTGGCTTGGTGGGAATATGGTGCAGCTTATGGGTTCTTATTTTTTTAAGTTTGACGGTTTCTGCACACCATTGCACTTGCAAGGCTTCCATAGGGATTTTGAGAGGTTTCTTGGCAAGGATTCTTCAGAGGGGCTTGCCATTGCAATCCTCTGAGGCTAAGACATTGTCACTCCCCCAAAGTCAAACCTATCACAGGGGTTTCTTGGCAAGGGTTGTTCAGAGGGGCTTGGCATTGCTATCCTCTGAGGCTGAGATTGTGTGACACCCCATCCACCCCCGTCAAACCTATTGAGAGGGTTGTTCAGAGGGGCTTGCAATTTCCATCCTCCAAAGCTGACCGGGTGGGTGTTGCCTAAACATCGTGACATAGATGCGCATAATTTGATTCACATTTTTTAAAAAAACAAATTGCATTGTATGTTTAGAAGAGTAAAGTGTATCTGTGGGAAGTGGAGCAAGAGTCAAAAAAGGGGTAATGAGAGATAATCAGGGGGCAATTAAAAGTAAAGCAAGAGGAAAAGACAGTCATGCAGAGCTGCTATCTTTTGTTTAATTCCTCTTTGAATATTCTTGAACTTTTTAGTAAATGTGTAATATTTTAAATGCATTTTAGAATAAATAAATATTTTAAATATATAAATATATTCCCTGCTGCTATTAAGAACAAGGAAACAACAATCAAGACAGTATCTAGATTGCCTTTCTTACCTACCCATCCCCGTGTGATCTCCACTGAGGTTGCTGGAAATTCTAGCAGCAGCTTAACAGTTACTGTTTCCTCATAGGCCAGCTCACAGATCAGTTGGGCTGTAGGGGGAATGGGGTGTGCCCCCCCCCCCCCGGTTACATGACCTGCATGTCAAGCAGCCAATGGCTACCACATGAAGGCTGCAGGTTGCCTACCTATGATATAAAGTATGCTACTCAAAGGTGGTTTGTGGACTAGTGCTGGCACATGGGCTATTGGCTTCTGGTCTGTGGCACATTTCTATGAAAAAGGAAACTGTTGTAGTTAGTGAACACAAATTTGGTGCCAATCTCTGAAACTCTTGCAGGGATGGGGGAACCTGATGATCCCTACATCAGATAGTCTGGGAAGCACTGAAGTATTATTAGTACTTCCCACGCAGGGCAAAGCCTTGGCACATTGGTGTACACTGAGATTAAAGATAAGGTATAAATATAAATAAGAATACAAGAGTCAGTGTGGTGTAGTAGTTTGAGCATTGGACTATGACTCTGGAGACCAGGGTTTGATTCTTGCTAAGCCAGGAAACTCACTTGTGACCTTGGGCAAGTCACATGCTCACAGCCTCAGGGGAAGGTAATGGCAAACAACCAAACATATCCTGCCAAGAAAACCCCATGTGAAAACCCCAGCAAAACCTTAAGGTCCCTACAAGTCAGAGACAACGTGAAGGCACACAACACCCATACACACAAAAATACAGTATTGTAAAGGAAGTAGGAGAACCATCATGGTGTAGTGATTTGAGCATTGGACTACAACACTGGAGGCCATGGAAACCCACCCTGACCTTGGACAAGTCTCACTCTCAGCCTCAGAGGAAGGCAAAGGCAAACCCCCTTGAACAAATCTTGCAAGAATATCCTGTGATAGATTATCCAGAAGTCAGAAACGACCTGAAGGCATACAGCAATTCTTTATATAAACCAGTGTGAGCACTAAGCTTTGCAGGGAAAGGATTTCTCTCAGTCCCATCTCCTTCCCAGGTGTGGTTGGTGAGGACTTGAGAAAGAACCTTCTCTCTGGCTGTTCCCAGGTGGTGGAATTCCCTTCTACAATAGGTTTGGTTGGCTCCTTCCCTGATCTCTTTCCCTTGAATTTTAATCTGTGTATAAAGTGGTGTGCTCTCTGTGTATATACACACAGGCACTATGTTTTATGTATGTTTTTAATATGTTTAGCTGTGTTTGATCATGTTTTAATAATGGTGATATTTAATTCAATCAATCAATTTCTTTATTACAGCCATTCGGCCAGCATAAGTTACAATACAACACTTCTTAATTGTATACAATAGCTTCTTGTGAGAACATACCGATAACTACGGACAAATCCTAATTTATAATTTGTACAAAGACAAAAATAGGACAGTATAATTATCAAAACCCCATGATAGCTGGAAAATTCTAATAACTTCAATAAGATGAAATGGTATAACTTCGTACATTACTCTAAGCGTATGGTACTATTCCTAGGACACTTTGGTTCAATGGCTACAGTCATTCCCTTTAACTGGGAGAAAGAAAAAACTAAACAGTATTACTAGTTAGTTACCACGCACTTCACAGCATTGTATACAGAAAACATTTTAAAATGCTTTTATCATATCAAATAATGGTATTTATAAAATATAATTGTATATAAATTATAAAAATTATAAAACAGGAGGGTTATTCTACCAACAACGTAGTGTGGCAGAACAATAATATCTATGGGGTACTACTCATTTGAGTGGATATTTTTAATTAGGCTAACGACGTTAACCACACCTATACTATGACTGAGTCCCCAGTTAACACTTATCAATAGGTTGACAAATACACTACGGCCGTACCTCCTGACACTTCCATCTTTACAGTTAGATTGGATTTAAGAAAGACTTAAAAATACTTAAACAATTAAAAAAAATGTAAATACAACCACAATAAAAGCTTCGAACAATTTCCAAGCAAATTCTAGAACAATAAAATCACGAGTTCAAAATCACTGAAGTCACGAGATAGTAATTCGAGCGTGTACGTGACCTAACACCGTTCATCCCGTGATTCCGTTGTTATCTACCTCTGCCTTTGCCTATAGATATGTTATTTTCCATTAACCATTTGAAGGCGCAGTTTACATACAATATAGCAAAATTTTGCTACCTTATGTACAACATTAGATTCCTGGTTGTTCAAAAGATTACAAACATAAAAGGCATCAGATTGACCGGGGTATTTTCCCAGAAGGGGAGTAATCAACTGATGGCGGATGTCTTTATAAAATTGACAATACAGAAAAACATGCTCTATAGTTTCAATAGCACCTTCATCGCAGTGACAGAGCCGGAATTCATAGGGTACTTTCTTAAATCTTCCTTCCAGGACTGCTGTAGGGAGGACATTGAATCGAACTAAGGAAAGGGTCTCCTGAATTTAGGAATTGTGATTTGAAATAAATATGAGGCAGTTGAAGAAACCGTAATTTGCTTGTTGGCCAAAATATGTCTGGGGAAAGCAGCAATTTCTAACTGGCCTTCAATATCTAGGATCCTTTGTTTAATAGCCAATTTTGCTTGATCTAAATGTAGTTTCAGGATGATATCCCTAGGAAGTCCCAGTGTATTCAATTTCTTATTTATTGCTGTTTCCCAGGAAGATTTATGTGAGTCTGCCAAGACAAATTTAGGGCCTCGGCAGACGGCTTATTGAGCTGTCTTGGAGGCCCAGAAGAGGAGGAGCAGCCACACGTGCGGCACTCCTTCCTCTTCCTGAGGTCGCCCTCGGAGCTGCCGGCCCTCCGCACGGCCGGCACTTCCAGGGCAACCTCCCGCTGCAGCGACCGCACGTGCTGCGGCGGAAAAGGCAGGGAAAGTGCGCCCTACGCTTTTAGGGCGCACTTTCCCTGTCTTGTGGAAGGAGCGCTGATTTAGCGCTCCTTCCAGGGACGCCGCAGGAGCGCCGAGGTGCGGAGGCTGCGGTCCCGTGGCACTCCGTCCGGTGGCGTCTCCAGCGCCTCCGTCTGCTTCCCCCCTTAGTTAGTCCACTAGGATTTTTATTTAATTTGAGCCAGTAAGTGAAGATGTTAATCCACATACTTGTTTCAATTTTGCTAACTCCTGCTTCCCTTCTTATTACGGCGTTTGGCACACAACGAGTTACCTGGAATATCTTCCTTAGAAAATTTGTTTGTATTCATTCTAAAGGTGTTGGGTCACTATAGGGTCCTATTTGTGCACCATATAGCTGATATTTAATTTCTTTTTAACTTTTGGGAATTAATGTTTTAGCTGGAACTTTTTAAAATGGTAAACTGCCTCAAACTGGGAGAAAGGTGGGATATAAATTGAATAAATCAATAAATCAACAACAACAAAGGAAGTAAAGGATCCCAAGGACTGACTGGGATTTGATGTATATCTCATGTCCTCCAGCCATTGTATGGTGTGACCTTCATACTCTGTCTTTAAATTGACAGAAAGCTCTTCTTTTAAAAAAAGACTCTGGTAATAGAACCTCCCTCACTTTCTGGAATTTATTCAGTACAATTTCTATAAACTATTAGGCTACCTAGAATCATAGAATCATAGAGTTGGAAGAGACCACAAGGGCCATCCAGTCCAACACCCTGCCGAGGAGGGAGACTCCAGCACTCTCTGAGGGAGTGTCTTCCACTGTCAAACAGCTCTTACTGTCAGGAAGTTCCTCTTAATGTTGAGCTGGAATCTCTTTTCCTGTAGCTTGCATCCATTGCTCTGGGTCCTGTTTTCTGGAGCAGCAGAAAACAACAACAACAACAATATTTATTTATATCCCGCTTCTCTGTAGATAAAACAAACAATCCCATCCCCCAATAGCCCACCCTCCCTAAAATACAATTAAACAATCAAAATGTAAAAACAGATTTAAAAATAACAAACTGCAACAAATGACAAATAAATTAAAATAGCCGTAGCAGAAATCAGGGACAGACATAACTATTTTTGGGGGCCAGTTATCTACTCAGGAAAGGCCTGCCAGAAGAGATCCATCTTAACAGCTTTTTAAAAGCTGTTTAAGGTGGTCAAGTGACGGATCTCATCTGGCAGGCCGTTCCAAAGTCTGGGAGCAATAGCCGAAAAGGTCCTCTGGGCAGTTGCAGATAATTTAGTTTTTATAGGTGGCAATAAATTCTTCCCAGAGGACCTTAGTGTGTGAGGTGGATTATATGGAAGGAGGTGGTCCTTTAGGGCTTTAGAGGTAATAACCAACACCTTGTAATGTGCCCAGAAACTGATAGGCAGCCAGTGAAGCAATCTTAGAATAGGTGTTATGTGGTCTCTTCTGGTTTTACCTGAGACCAGCCTGGCTGCCATATTCTGCACCAATTGAAGTTTCCAAACTAGGCACAAGGGTAGCCCCATGTAGAGTGCATTGCAGAAATTGAAATGAGAAGTTACCAGTCCATGTACCACTGTTTCAAGGTCCCTAACCTCCAGGAAAGGGTGCAGTTGGTGTATCAGCCAAAGCTGATAACAGGCGCTCCTGACCACCGCATTCATCTGATTTGTCATCTGAAGCGATGGATCTAGGAGTGCCCCCAGACTGCGAACACAGTCCTTTGAGGAGAGTGTGACCCCCCCCCCCCATCTAGGACTGGAGATTGTGTCCCAATACCTTGGTTCAGGGCTGTTATCGTTAGTACCTCCGTTTTGTCTGGATTCAGTTTCAATCTGTTTTTTTTCATCCAGTCCATTACCACTTTAAAACATTCATTGAGAGGGGAGAAGCCATCTGAAGTCAAAGCTGTAGACCGAGACATGGAGAAATATATCTGGGTGTCACCAGTGTACTGATAACACCCCACCCCATGTCTCTGGATGATCTCTCCCAGCGGCTTCATATATATGTTAAATAGCATTGGGGACAGGATGGTGCCCTGAGGGATGCCACAGTTAAGCTCCTTTTTTGCTGAGCAACTGTCCCCGAGCATCATCCTTTGGAATCTGTCCGAGAGGAAGGAACAGAACCATTGCAATGAAATGCCTCTGATTCTTAATTCTCTCAGGCGTTCCAAAAGGATGTCATGGTCTATCGTATCAAAGACCACTGAGAGGTCCAGTACCACCAAGAGGATCACACTACCCCTGTTGATGCTCAGACAAAGGTCATCAGCTAAGGCAACCATAGCAGTCTCCACTCCATATCCTGTCCTAAAGCCAGTTTGAAATGGATCCAGGTAATTGGTTTCCTCCAAGACAGCTTGGAGCTGAAGAGCAACATCCCTCTTGATCATCTTGCTCACAAAAGGTAGCAAAGAGACTGGCTTATAGCTGTTCATGTCCAGAGGGTCAAGGGAAGGTTTTTTAACCACCGCTTCCTTCAAAGAAGATGGAACATGACCTTCCCCAAGGGATGCATTGATGATGTCCCTCAGGATCATCCTGAAGACATCTCCCTCCCTGGAGGGCCAGCCACAAAAGGCAAGGGTCAAGAGGTCAAGTTGTCTTCCTCACTCTACCAAGGAGCTTGTTCACATCATTGGTACTCACTGGTTGGAAATGATCCAGTATAATCTCATAAGCGGACTTACTGGATACCTCATCTATCGATTCTACTATAACACCGGCATCCAAGTCGGCTCTTATCTGAGATATTTTATCTGCAAAGAAGTTGTTAAATGCATCACATCAGGCCGTTGTCAGGTTAAGTAATGGGTTCTGCACAGGTGGAACCTGTGTCAGTTCCCTTAGATCACCTAAACAGCTCTGCTGGACAGGACTCTGCAGACGCAATATGTGCAGAGAAGAAAGATTTCCTTGCTGCATGTATTGCCCCTCTATAGGAGCAAAGAAATTTCCTATGACAAGTTCTGTCAGATAAGAGTCGAGTTTTCCACCACATACACTCTAGTCATTGTCCAACCCATTTCATCTTCCTGAGTTCTTCAGTATACCATGATTAACGATTAGAAGCGGGTTGGAAAGGATGCTTGGGAGCAATCGTGTTGATAGCCTTTGCAAGATTGGTGTTCCAGGTATTAACCAAAGCTTTGACAGAATCACCAGCTTTGCCAACTATTAAACTCTCTAAGGCTTTCTGGAATCCAGTTGGTACCAGATAAGGGAAAGTGGGGGTGGTGGTGGCCTTGGTTCATAGAAATAACCTAACCTTGACCAGGAAGCCTATCCGGAAAACAGCCTACATCGAGTGTATGTACCTAAGCCTGAGAACTAGGGATAGTCTGAGGATTCTGTTGGTATACTGGCCACCCCATTGCTTAACAAACTCCCTGACCGAGCTGACCTAACTGATCTCACAGTTGCTGTTGGAGTCCCCCAGACTTTTGGTTCTGGGCGACTTCAACATTCCACTCGAGACCAGTTTGTCAAATCTAACTGGTGCGGCTCGGGAGTTCATGGAAACCATGACAAACATGGGCCTATCCCAACTGGTTGTCGGGCCCACACATTGTGCAGGTCATATCCTTGATGCAGTCTTCAGTACAGAACAGGAATATCCCTGGGCAGAGGTTATCGCAACCTCCGCATTGCCATGGACAGATCATTTCCTGGTCAAGATGGAACTAAGAGCCACTGTCTGCCCCACTGGGGTGGCGGACCTATTAGAATGATCCGCCCTCGAAAGCTGATGGAACCAATTGGTTTCCAGAAAGCCTTAGAGGGTTTAATGGTTGGTAACACCGGTGATTCTGTTGAAGCCTTGGTTAATACCTGGAACACCGATCTCACCAAGGCTATCGACACAATTGCTCCCAAGTGTCCTTTACAGCCTGCTCCTAATCGTAAGCCCTGGTATAGCAAGGAGCTTAGGAGGATAAAGCGAGATGGACAACGACTAGAGCGCAAATGGTGGAAGACTCTTATCTGACAGAACATGCCATAGGGAGCACCTTGATTCCTATTGGGAGGCACTGCGGGCAGCGCAGAGATCCTTCTCCTCTGCACGCATTGCGTCTGCAGAGTCTCATCCAGCAGAGCTGTTTAGGATGGTGGGGGAACTGACGCAGGTGCCTCCTGTGCAGAACCCTCTACTTAACACTACAACGGCCTGCTGCGATGCTTTTAACACCTACTTTGCAGATAAAATCTCTCGAATAAGAGCCGAACTGGACGCCAGTGTTTTGACAGAATCCATAGGTGAGGTGTCCAGCAACTCCATTGGTGGCACTTTATTGGATCAGCTTCAATCTGTGAGTACCGATGACGTGGACAAGCTCCTTGGTAGAGTGAGGAAGACGACTTGCCCTCTCGATCCTTGTCCATTTTGGCTGGTCGTCCAGGGGGGAGACGCATTGAGGGTATTCCTTCGGGATGCCATCAACGCGTCATTCAGGGAAGGCTTTGTTCCATCTTGTTTGAAGGAGGCGGCAGTCAAACCCCTCCTGAAAAAGCCTTCCCTGGATCCCCTGGACAGGAATAACTATAAACCGGCCCTTCTTAAGCAAGGTGATCGAGAGGGCAGTTGCTTCCCAGCTCCAAGCTGTCTTGGATGAAACCGATTATCTCGATCCATTTCAAACCGGCTTCAGGACAGGCTATGGAGTTGAGACCGCCATGGTTTCTCTGGCTGATTACCTCTGCTTGGGTATCGACAGGGGGAGTGTGACCCTGCTGGGGCTCTTGGACCTCTCAGCGGCCTTTAACACAATAGACCACTCCATCCTCTTGGATCGCCTGGGAGAGTTAGGAATTGGAGGCACTGCTTTGCAGTGGTTCAGTTCCTTCCTCTTGGTCAGATCCCAGAGAGTGAGGTTCAGGGACAGTTGCTCTTCCAAAATAGAGCTTAATTGTGGCATCCCTCAGGGCGCCATCCTGTCCCCGATGCTATTCAATATTTATATGAAGCTGCTGGGAGAGATAATTTGGAGGCATGGAGCATGGTGTCTTCAGTACGCTGACGACACTCAGATATACCTCTCCATGACCCGATCGTCTGCCCAGACCTCAGATGGCATCTCTCCTCTCAATGATTGTCTTAAGGTGGTAATGGATTGGATGAGGAAAAACAGATTGAGACGGAATCCAGACAAAATGGAGGTACTAATGGTGATGGGCCTGAAACCAGGCTTGGGAATACACCTTCCAGTCCTGGATGGGGGGGGGGGACTCACACTCTCCTCAAAGGACTGTGTTCACAGCCTGAGGGTACCCCTAGATTCGTCGCTTCACATGACAAATCAGGTGAATGTGACGGTCAGGAGTGCATGTTATCAGCTTCGGCTGATATGCCAGCTGCGCCCTTTCCTGGAGACTAGGGACCTGGAAACTGTGGTACACGCTCTGGTAACTTCACATTTAGATTTCTGTAATGTGCTCTACATAGGGCTACCCTTGTGCCTAACCCGGAAACTCCAACTGGTTCAAAATATGGCAGCCAGGTTGCTCACTGGTGTATCTAGAAGAGAGCACATCACACAGTGTTGAAATCTCTCCACTGGCTGCCAATTAGTTTCTGGACACAGTACAAGGTGTTGGTTTTGACCTTTAAAGCCCTACATGGCTTGGGTCCATCTTATCTCTGTGACCGCCTCGTCCCGTACGATCCCCCCGCACATTTCGGTCCTCTGGGAGGAATCTGCTACAGCCTATGAAATCTAGGCTGTCGCAGACCTCCCAGAGGGCCTTCTCTGTCACCGCTCCAAGATTATGGAATGGCCTGCCGGATGAGATCCGTCTCATTACCACTTTTGACTGCTTTAAAAAAGCAGTAAAGACGGATCTCTTCCAGCAGGCCCTCCTGGAGTAATCTCCTGGCTCCCCCTCTAAATGGTCTGGCTTGTCAATCCACACTCCTACCCTTAGCCGCTACTGTTTGCTATTATTTGTTTTATGATTTTATTATTTGATTTATTTGAAAATAATTTTTTAATACCATTCTAGTTTAATTTATTTGTAATGGGTGGGAGGGTTTGGGGGAGTATTTGGTGATGTGTTTTACTCTTGTATTGTTTCAACCTGTTGTATGCTGCCCCAGTTGCCTCGCAGAGGGGCGGGTTAGAAATAAAATTTATTATTATTATTATTATTATTATTATTAGCCTTTGAGGGTGGACCATTCTAATGGGTTCTCCACCCCCAACAGGACGGGTAGTGGTTCTAAGTTGATCCTTGATCAGAAAATGATCCGTCCATGACAATGCAGAGGTTTTTATTACCTCCGCCCATGGATATCCCTTTGTACTGTATGTTTTGTAATAATAATAATAATAATAATAATAATAAATTATTTTTATCCTGCCCTTTGGGAACCCAATCAGGGCAGCTTACAACAGTTAAAAAGATACCTAATATCAAAAACAATCCCTCCCCCCTTAAAACAGCATTAAATCAAATGAAGACCTGCACAATGTGTGGGCCCAGCGACCAATTGGGATAGGCCCATGTTTGTCATGGACTCTATGAATTCCTGAGCCACACCTGTAAAATCTGACAAACTGGTCTTTAGTGGAATGTTGAAGTTGCCCAAGACTAAGGGGGGAAGCAGACGGGCGGCACGGGGCCACCCCAGGAAGCTGCGGATCGGGACTGAGGTATCCGCACTCCTCGGCCCCGAGACGCAGTGTCCCAGGCTAAAATAGCGGTCCTTCTGCAAGATGCCGAAGGTGCACTACAAAAGGCCTCCGGCACACTTTCGGCGCCTCTTCCGCTGCAGCGTGTGCGGACGCTGCAGTGGAAGTGTGCCGTCGGAGCGCTGGCCGTGTGGAGGGCCGGCCGCTCCGATGATCTTTTCAGGAAGGGGTTGGGGCGCCCAGCGTGAGGTTGCCCCTCCCCTTCCTGGCCTCAAAAACGGCGCTTTGCGCCATCTGCTTAGGCCCTAAAAGTCTAGGTGACTCGAACAGCAACTCTGAGCTCAGCTGTGTCAGCTTGGTTAGGGAATCTGCTAGAGTCTTCTTGCTCCCTCCTCAATATGGCACCCTTTCAAATACTTAAACAGGGCTATCATATCACCTCTTAACTCTCTCTTCTCCAGGCTAAACATACCTAGTTCCCTAAGTCTCTCCTCATAGGGCATGGTTTCCAGACTCTTCATCATTTTAGTTGCCCTCCTTTGGACACTCTCCAGTTTTTCAATATCCTTTTTGAACTCAGGTGCCCAGAACTGGACACTGTGAGGAGCCAACAGTTATTGTTGAAAGTGAGGCCTGACTTGAAAGAGAATATAGTGGCACTATTACTTCCCTTGATCTAGACACTATACTTCTATTGATGCAGCCCAAAATCACATTGGCTTTTTAGCTACCTCATCACACTGTTGCCTCATGTTCAACTTGTGGTCTACTAGGACTCCTAGATCCCTTTCACATGTAGTTGCATTATGCCAGGTGTCCCACAGCCTATATCTATGTATTCCATTTTTTTGCCCTACCTTACATTTCTCCGTGTTAAAATTCATTTTGTTAGCTTTGGTCCAGCTTTCTAATCTATTAAGGTCCTTTTGAATTTTCATCCTGTCCCCTGGGGTATTAGCTAATCCTCCTAATTTGGTGTCATCTGCAAATTTGAGAAGCATGCCCCCTATCCTATAATCCAAGTCATTGATAAAGATGTTGAATAGCACTGGGCCCAGGACAGAACCCTGGGGTACCCCACTGGTCACTTGTCTCCAGGATGAAAATACCTTCTGCATTTTAGCCTGAGATTCCTGAAGATTGCTCCCCCCACACCCACACCCCCGTAAGAAGATTTGTACTGTACCCCTGTGTCAGTGAGAGCGAGGAGTGGTTGTGTACAAGTATGAGAGAAAAAAATGTGACAGAGAAAGTGAGAAACATAGAGATGTAATTGTGTATGTATCTATTCAAAGTGTTTGAATGTATGTGAGAATGAGACCATGGTATATGTATGTGTCCATTTGTGTGTGTGAGAGAGAGAGAGAGAGAGAGAGAGACACACACACAGAGAGAGACAGAGTTGTGTATGGAAGGGGGTGAGAAAGGTATTTGTGCATGAATGTGCATGAAATGGTGTGTGTGCGAGACAGGGGCAGTGATATGATGTGATGTGAGGTGATGTGAGGTTATGATGTGAGGAGCCAACAGTTATTGTTGAAAGTTTTTCCGTTCAGCAGAGGGAGTTGTCCGCAAAGCCTCTCAGCAGCTGCTCCACTAACTTCAGTAGCACTACAAAGGGACAGGAAGGCATTCAAAAGGCTGCTCTCTGCTTCTCTGGACTTGGAGATAAGTCTTCTTAATCAGCAATGATATTCTGTTGGAATGTTTATGCTGCCCTCTCTGGGACTTTCCTCATCACTCAGGCTTTCCCACACACCAATATTAAAATCAGTCAAGGTAAGTTAATGTTTATGATTTAAATATCTCCAAACTGGGATACCATAAACCAAGGCAGTTTCACTGCTTTTGTAATCAAGCTGAAGTTTAAATTTAATCCTAAACATCAACTCCTGCTTTTCCTTCCTTCCTTCCTTTTGTACTGGATTATTAAATGATAACTGTTGATACTAATTGGTGGCTAGGTAGAAATCAAGAAATGTTGATAAATGTTGATAAAAGACAAGTTTGAAAGTTGATTTAGAAACTTTCTCCAACTTTTTAACTAATTTCAATTAGTCCTGTTGTGGCAAATATCTATACAATATCTATATATCTATATATACTCGAGACTTTTAAACTTATTTAAATCATTACTGAAGTCATAGCTTCCATGAGTCCGATATTGGGAGAAAGACAGGATAATAATGACAATGATAATGATAATAATAATAATAATAATAATAAAATTTATTTATACCCCGCCTCTCTGTATAGCAATCGGGGCAGCTTTCAAGATAGAAATAGAACACAATAAAATCAACCCCAAGCCCCAAATAAATATAAATAAAATAAATAAATATTGCCTGCAGTCTAGGAAAAGTGTGTGTCTGAGCTCCACTTAAGAAAACCTTGCATTGGAAGCTGTCTTGAAAAAGTATATCTATTTGTTAGTTATGTTTTTATCCTGCCATTCTCCATTGAATTCTAGCTGTCCAGACTACAACAGCAAACCTGTGAGGACAGTCAAGTCAAGGGAGAGGGAAAGCCCAAGGTCACCTGTGAGTTTCATGGCTCAGTGGCAATTATAACCTGGATCTCCCACATCGCAGTTCAACATTATAATAACTATACCCCATTGGTATCCATCTCAGGATAGCATTATTTTCACCTCCATTTTGCACATTAACTTACAAATTATAATGGGTGCAATCTAGGGAAAGCAAAATACTTCTGATTCCTGTTGAAAGGAACTTAATGAAATATAATTTGGATGTAGCCTATAGGAAGTATGTAGATAGTTTCACACTAAAGACATCAGATTCACTCCTGTTTCCATAACTGCAATATCTGTAGTTTACCTCTGCACAGTGAGGATTCTAAAAGAAGAATATAAGTCCAAAACACACTTCAGAAATAATCCAGTTTGACCGCTTTAACTGTCCTGGCTCAGTACTAGGGAATCCTAAGAACTGTAGTTTATTGTAGCACCAGAGCTCTCTGACAGACTAGGCTATTTCTCAAAATCCCCTAGCATTGAACCAAGGCAGTTAAAGTGGTGTCAAACTGGATTATTTCTGCAGTGTATTTTGGACCAAAGATCCCTCACTTTCAACCAGGGTAAAACTAAATAATATTGGGGATGGGTTGGCTGAATCTGCATTGCAGAAATAATGCTGTTTGACACTGCTTTAACTGCCATGGCTCAGTGCTATGGAATCCTGGGCTTTGCAGTTTGTTTGTGGCTTCAGAACTCTCTGACAGAGAAGGCTAAATAATCCAGGAATTCCATAGCATTGAGCCATAGCAGTTAAAGCGATGTCAAACTGCATTATTTCTGCAGTGCAGATGCAGCCTCTGATCTTACTCCTAGTGACCCTCCTATTCTTTTTCATTTTAGAGTAGAAATAGCAAATAAACCCAGAGGCAATTAAGACACCTTTGATCATTGTCCCATGTGAGTTAAAAGCCTAATGGCTGTTTTTTCAAAGACTAGGCTGAAGCCTGCCACTAGCAACTTAACAAGAAAGGTGCTAATGAGAGATTGGCCTGTTCTCCCTTTTTTTCTCTGTCACGTTTAGCCTCAAAATTCCTCGAGTCACCTCTTGCTCAATGGAGCTAATCAGATTATTGTTACCTGCTGGGATAATTTGATATAGTATATCAAAAGTCTGAGTAGCTTAGATTATTTCATTTTTCCATGAGACGTAGACTTTAGAGGCCATTTGCTGAAGAGGTATTTAGATATCTCATGGAGAATATACTTTAGGACTTAATTTTCTTGACACATAGCAAGGAATTATCCTATATCTCATCACCAAATTTACCAAATTGTTATTCCCAAACTTCTTATTCTTTACATACATGAATAGACTCAGGTGCCAAACCTTGGCTTATCCTTTCAAACCACATTCTCATCATGCCTATTCCAGAGCTTGTAGAAGTTACTTATTTGGTTCAAGCACACAGAATCCTCATCATACGAATAACAGTTTGACAAATTAGGTACTAAGAGTCTGTAGAATTATTTGGTATCTTACACATGTGCAGGTTCCATAGGGTTGCCAGATTAAAAACTGAAAAGGACTCCTTTAATGGTTGCACAGAGGAAGGAATTTCAGCAGGTAATCCTTGTCAACAACTAGGTAACAAACAACACCTGCTGAAATTCCTTCTTCTAGACAACATCAGGAGCCCTTCTAGTTTTCACTCTGGCACTAGGAAGCAGTTAGACATTTTATCTGATGCAAAATGACTGCATTCCCTTCAAATATGTGGAAGAGGAGTGCCATTGTACATGCAGACACACATGTCTCTCTGTGCACATGTATATGTGTTTTCAATTGCACATTTGGGTGTACATTCCATTGTACAGATTCACCATTTAACACAAGGGTTGCATAGCACTGTTAATGGGTAACACCTCCACATGTGGAGATTTACACTACATAATCCCAAAGCAGTATCTTGTCCAATGTGTGTTGCATATCAAGAGCATAAATTAGGTCCCAAACTGGATTTTCCATGGGTCCTCTAAATCAGTGGCTTCTGGCATTCTGGGGGCTAAAGTCTGGAGGAGTGCTGGCAGGAAGATCCTGGGAGTTACCATCCAGAAAAGTAACTTCTAAGTATTTGTGTATTTCTTTGTGGAAGGCAGGCCTTTCATGCTCTTTCAAGTGTTCTGAAACTTTCCACCCTATAGTTGTGTGCCCACATATATCCCAGTGGCAGCAGAGTTCACAAAAGTTAACTTTCTGGACTGCAACTCCCAGTGAACATGCTTGATGGGGCTCTGGGCATTATGGTCCAAAAAGTAACTGTTTTGAACTCTGAAAAGCATGATGGTAGTAATTCCATCAGAAAATTACATACTAGTACTCTGGAACTCTCCGCATACATAAAAGTACATCAAATAGTAAATTAAGACAAAGAATTAAAAAAAAAACATTCATGAGACAATCAGCCTAAGGACCCAGGAGTCCATGTGATGTGAACAGCAATCAAGTAACGTTATTTGAAACATTAGATACTTTTATAACAAAATATTATAACCCTATTAACAAAATCAGTAAATGATACAACAGTGTGATTATAACAAACTGTGATACATTTTTTTTTACAATATAGATGCAACATTATCATGGCAGCAAAAATAATACTTTATAACTTATTGACAACCATGATAACTATGGTCTATATGCATAACAGAAGAAATATCCATATTTAGCTGTGGACCTTGTTGATCTCTACTACTAGTGTAAAATATCACACACAATTCAGGAAGGTCAAAGTGCAAAGACAGCTTAATGCTACATACATTCAACATAGACAATGAAGAAATCAAAATAGTAAAAGAGTTCCTATATGTGAAGTCGTAGGCTTTCATGGCCGGCATCCATAGTTTTTTGTGGGTTTTTCGGGCTGTGTGGCCAGAAACTCTTCTAGAACATAGCCACATAGCCTGAAAAACCCACAAAAAACTATAGAGTTCCCATACTTTGGATCAAACATTGATCAGGAAGGAGACTGCAGTCAAGAAATCAGAAGACAAGGAATGGAAAGGGCAGCTCTGAAAAAAACTAGTCAGATCCTAAAGAGTAAAGATATACAACTGAGCACTAAAGTTAGAATGGTCTTAGCCACTGTGGGGGGAAGCAGACGAGGGCATCCAAGATGCCCTGCGACGGTGCGCCGCGGGACTGGAGCAGTCACACCGTGGTGCACCGTCGGCGCCTCTGAAAGGAGCGCAAAAATAGCGCTCCTTTCAGAAGTCAGTGAAAGTGCGCTCTAAAAGCGTCGGGTGCACTTTCACTGACTTTTCTGCCACAGCGCGTGCGGTCGCTGCGGCGGGAGGTTGTCCCCGGAGCGCCGGACGTGCGGAGGGCCGGCGGCTCCGAGGACGACCTCGGGAAGAGGAAGGGGCGCCGCGCGTGCGGCTGCCCCTCCTCTTCCTTGCCTCGGAGACGGCTCAATAAGCCGTCTGCCGAGGCCCTGTATTTTCCATTGCCATGTATGGATGTGAAAGCTGGACAATGAAGAAAGTCGATAAGAAGAAAATCAAATCATTTCAGATGTGATACTGGAGAAGAGTGCTGAGGATACTGTGGACAGCCAAAAAAGCTCTTAGAACAGATTAAGCCTGAACTCTCCCTGGAGGCCAAGATGATCAAATTGAAGCTGTTGTACTTTGGCCATATCATGAAAAGGCATGGCTCATTACAAAAGGCAATAATGCTAGGAAAGGTGGAGGGTAGTAGAAAGAGAGGAATATGGTACACCAGTTGGATAGACTCAATCAGGGAGGTCATGGGTTTGAATTTACAGGAGCAGTGGAGGACAGGTGGTCTTGGAGATAACTCATCCACAGGGTCACCATGAGTCTGGATTGACAGAGCAGTTAACAACAACAAACCTTGTTGATAACTGCACTGAACCTTTCCTCCTATACTGCATTTATGGAAATCTTGTAATCAGTCTATTAGCTAATTATCATGTTGAAGCATCCAAACACAACAGAGGTAAATTGCTTGTCCATAAAATGACGCAATAAATCAAATAGAAATCAAATAATCCTCCTATACAGTATTGTAGAAACCTATGAATAGAAACCTATTGTAGAAAGCAGCCTATAACCCAATTAACATGTAAAAACATCCAAAAGTAATGGAAGTAAATGGCTCATTAGTAGAATAGTGCAATAAATCAAGTAGAAACCAATTAGCATGTCAAAACATCCAAAATCAGCAGATTTCTATTTGATTTATTTTACCATTCCATGATGAGCCTCAGTTGCTTTTGGATGCTTCAACATGATATCCACTATAGTAGATACTAAGGGAAGGAAGTGGTCACTAAGCTAATGGAACCTAGAGTTCATATGCACCACCTGTTGATTAACCTCTTCCTAGTCCAGCCCATTTATAACAATACTTTATAATTTATAACATTAATATAATAGCAATAATTTATAGCAATAATTTATAACAATAATATAAACAATAATTTATAACAGTCACAATTAATAACAATAAGGGACATGGTGGCTTCATGGCTGAGACATCAATTCTGATGTTTGCAGTTCGAGGCCCAAGCACTGCATGAAGGAGTGAGCTCCCGTCACTAGTCCCAGCTTCTACCAACCTAGCAGTTTGAAAGCATGTAAAAGTGCAAATAGGTACCACTTTGGTGGGAAGGTAACAGTGTTTTGTGCAGTCATGCTGGACACATGATCACCAGAGTAGTCTTTGACAACGCTGGCTCTTTGGCTTAGTAATGGAGATGAGCATGGCCCCCTACAGTTGGTTACAACTAATAATAAGACATTCATGTCAAGTGGAAACCTTTACCTTTAGTCCAGCCAATAAAGGTAAAGGTATTCCCCGCTGACAAGGTTGTCAAGTTGTGTCCAACCAGAGGGGGTGGTGCTCATCTCCATTACTGAGCCAAAGTGCCAGCTTTGTCAGAGACTACTCTGTGATCATGTGACCAGCATGATGGCACAGAACGCTGTTTACCTTCCCACTGAAGTGATACCTATTTATCTACTTGCATTTGGATGCTTTCAAACTCTAGGTTGGCAGAAGCTGGGACCAGTGATGGGAGTTCACCCCATCGTACAGCACCCGGGCCTCGAACTGCCAACCTGCTGATCTTGCAATCAACAGAGTCAGCATTTTAACCACTTGAGCTACTGAATTCCTTAGTCCAGCCAATAGTGAAAGATTATTAAAGTCCAAAATATCTGGAGGTACCCCATCTCTCTTATAGACAGATAGACTGATAAATTGCTTGTCCATAAAATGATGCAATAAATTAAATAGAAATCAGTATTATATACAGTATTGTAGAAACCTCTCAAGCAGCCTATAAACCAATTAGCATGTAGAAACAACCAAAAGTAATGAAGGTAAAGGATTATTAAAGTCCAAAGTATCTGGAAATTTCCCAACTCTCTTATAGACAGATAGGCTGATAAATGCCAGATGAAATTAACATTTCTTGCATTTGGTAAAGGCCCCAAGCCTGTGAAAGCTTATGCTAAGCTAGAATTTGTTTAAATTCTTATCTCTTCCAGAAAGTAAGTCATAACTGTTTAAAATCCACATACACCCCAAGCATTTAATTACTAATTAAAGTGAGGGACACAAAGGTATTTCATTACTTATGAAAGTATTTAATACTTCCCAAAGCATTCTGATGCTTCCGCGGGAAGCTAGGCCCTTCTTTGCTCTCTTTTTGCTGGCAGGCAAAAAGTTTGCTTTTCTTTTAATAATTGTGTTCAGGGAGACATCTTACTGGGATTTTGCTTTCGTAAGTTTTTAATAGTTTTATAATTTAACTTAGCATTTTTAAGGATTTTACTATTTTTAGTTTTTATATTAATGTGTTATAACTGTGTTTTAAAAATTGTACTGTTTTATTGTTTTGTGAGTTTGTGAGAAAGGAAGCAAATAAATACATAAATAAAATGCTTCCAAAAGCAATTGATTGTAGTTGTTGTAGGGTCCTCATTGCTGCCCTGAAGATGCACATGAATTTTAACTAGTTAAAAGGCTTTATCTAATCTACAATGTAGGGGATTATTTGTCTTGATGTTTCCATTTGCTTCTCCTAAACACTTCTTTTTCTCTATTCCCCACCCCCATATGTTGTTCATAACCAGTGGTGACAAGGCACAAGGGTATGGCAGCTGCTCCTTTGACAACAGGACTATCTGTGGTTGAGACCTATAAGCTTCTTGACCCTTGTAACCTTCTGGTCTCCCAGGACTGATAGTAAATGAATCTAACAGCTATTCCAAGTGAGAGATTTTGAGCTAGTACACACCTCTAACCAGTTTCTTTCTTGCCCGCCCCCCCAGCTTTGCCAGAACCAATCATGTCCTATTCCTGTCCTCTCTTCTGGACTGAATATGAAGGGCATTGCTACAGATATTTTCCCATCAATAAAACATGGGCAGAGGCTGACTTATACTGTGCAGAGTTTTCCATTGGCCTCAAATCAGCCAAATTAGCATCCATTCACAGGTAAGAAACAAACAACAGGTATTTCCTATCCTTCCTCTGACATTCCACTTTCTTCACTCTGACAGCTTCCTCATTTCTAATCTGGTGTCTGAGTAAACACCCTAATTAGGTTTTTCCTTTGCCTCAGGTTTAGAGTTGATGTTTGTTTTCTTCCACCTCTCACCACTTTAAAACAATCAGAAGAGCTGTATTGTATCAGACCAAACATCTCTCTGGTCTAGCATTCTGTTTCCACAATAGTCAACCAGATTCTACGGGAAACCCGAGTGGGATGTAAATACAATAGTGTGTACTTGCTCCTGTTCTACAGCTACTGCTAAACAGAAGCACATTGTTGGGCTTTACATATAGCCATCGTGACCAGTAGCCATTACTAGCCTTATGTATTTGCTTGTCTGTTTCCCTTACATGGGCATCACTAGGGGGGTACAGGCTGCACCAGGTGACACCTTAAGGGGGTAATGACACCACTGCTCCCCAAACATCTTCCTTTTGGCAGAAACAGGCTGTGGCATTTACTGCATCCCTTTACTGAGCTGGAGCTCAGTAGAAAAGATTGTGTTAGTGGGGTTTTTAAATTTTATTTAAAAACATCACATCTTACCAAATTTCTGCTTTAGCCACATGAAACATAAAACATTTAGGCTGTGCATATTATATTGTAATGTAAAGGTATAATTTTAATTTTGGTAGTTCTATATGTCACAATCATTGCCATTCCATTATGATTTATTGGTAACATTTGTAAAAAAAAAATTACTAAGGATTCTGCATGGTGTGGTATGGGAGGAGGTCAATGGGCAGTGGGTGACACCAACCCTTATGATGCCATTATTCCCTTATAAAGCTGTCCAGGTTTAGGGCCATCATTATTTATTCTAGAATGGATCCACAATATTCCATTATATTGAGGCAGCTGTCCCTCTTCATCTGTGAAAACCAATTCTGTCTTCTATGTTTTAATGGAAATGGGGGAGAGTGACCTGCAGGGCAATCCTGTACTTATCTGTGAAGTATAGAGAAAGTATAGACCTCGTGAACATGTGAAGTATAGAGAAAATAAACGAAGTACAACAGCCAGGCCTGGCCGGGAGAAGGGTAAGTTATATTATGATTAGATGATGATGATGATGATGATTGTTCTTGTAAAAAGTTGTGGTACATCATGTGCAGCACCAGTATTATTGTTTACCCCAAGGGTGAGGATTCTTTTCAATCCAAGGGCCAAATTAACTAGCTGAGAAGTCCCTACAGGTCATGTTCCAAAGGCAAATGAGTGGGTCCAAAGTTAAAAAATTGTAATGGGATGAAAAATGTAGTGGGACCAGATAGTAGTGTATTTTACTGGCAAAGTGGCAAAATGGGGACTCCAAAAGGGCCAGATTCAGCCCTGGGCCTGCATTTCCTTATCCTGGAATTTATCCCAAGTCCCTGGTGAAGTTGTGAATATGAATTTTTACAGCTGGGAAGAGAACGTATTTGTATATGACCTGGTGAACAGTCGAGTACCTGGAATACCTACTGATATCTGGACAGGTCTTAATGATCTAAGACAGGTGAGAAACTTCTTTTTGATAACTCCAAATCACACAGAAAACCATAAGAGCTGTTGGCTATTAGAAAAAAATCCAAAATGTGTACTTTTCTGAAACAAGCCCAAAGATCACAAAAGAGTGTGCAATGTTTTGCATTCTAGAGAATGCTTTGTCAGGCTAGATGACAAAGAAAGCAAAAATGTGGGATGATACTAATTGTGAAGGCACAGACGTCAGGTGAAGAGCTGCCTACTGATCTCTGGCTATCTGTTGCTTTCCCCTCCACTGGATGGTATATACAGATAGCACAACTACACAGCTGCATTGTTCACACAACAGTTCAGTTTTTCCTGTGCTGATTCCAGATGTCTGTACTACAACTCCCATCATTCCCAGTTATGTGGTCCACCATATCTAAAGGGAGCCCAGCTGGGAGAGGCTGCAAAAGCAGTGATGACTGTAAATTGGGTATGATGAATAGAATTCAGAGACTCAGGACATTATCACACGGGGGAAATCTGTAGGTTATTCCACACAACTCCCAAACAAAAATCGAATTTGCGCCTCACGATTTCAAACGATGTCGCACAAAAACAGGTCAGAAAGTGGACAGAAAGTGGTATTATCTGAGATCTTTTTAATTTCGGGAGTTTAGAGGAAATGCATTTGCGAAATTACAGTAATTGCACATTTACTGTAATGTGAAATTCAAATTTGCACAAATAAATCTCCTTTAAGGCTTCTTCCCATTTCCCATGGTCCTCTGGGGCTGCTTTCACTTCCTGGTTTGCTTGCCTGTCAAACATTCTCCACTTTCTCCTTCATCAGAGGATGAAGAAAACCATCATCCTTTGGCTTCCTCTGCCCCTAGCCCCAGGAAGCCTCTTTCCTGCTCCCTAGATCCCCAATATTTAGCCGGTTTCCCCACCTGCTCTGTCCCTCTGTGTGTGTGTGTGTCTTGCCAGGATCCAGTTGCGATGCAGCCACTGGTGGCTGCCAAGCCCTCCTTCCTTCCTTCCTTCCTTCCTTCCTTCCTTCCTTCCTTCCCTCCCTCCTCCTTCCCTCCCGGATGCAGCTCCCACACACACATCCCTCCACACAACACACACAACACATGGCACCGGCAGGCAAGGCAAAGCAAGACAAGGCGCTCCATGATCACTCCCTCCTCCTCCTCCACAAGGCAAAAGATCAGCCAGTTTCCCCACCTGCTCTGTCCCTCTGTGTGTGTGTGTGTGCGTGTGTGTCTTGCCAGGATCTGGCTGTGATGCAGCCACTGGCGGCTGCCAACCCCTCCTTCCTTCCTTCCCTCCCTCCCTCCCTCCCTCCCTCCCTCCCTCCCTCCCTCCCTTCCTCTCGGATGCAGCTCCCACACACACATCCCTCCACACAACACACACACCACACGGCACCAGCAGGAAAGGCAAGGCAAGGCAAGGCAAGGCAAGGCAAGGCACTCCACGATCACTCGCTCCTCCTCCTCCTCCTCCGCAAGGCAAAAGATCAGCAACCCAAGTCCCGAGGGGGCATTTGCTTCTCCTCATCCTCCTCCCTCACCCCTTTCCTAATTCGCCTCTCCTTCCCCCCAAAACACCAGGCTTCCTCCTTTTCCAGGACGCACCCTCCTTTTCAACCTGTCCAAGAGGAATTTCCAAAATGTCCCCCAGAAATCATGCTTCTTATTCCTGCTCCAAATGGAGGACAGTTTGACATTTCATCCTGGAGAGGGGAGAAGGTTGAATGAAATGCAGGACCCGCCCTGGAAAGGAGGATTCTCATCACAAAACACACCCATTTCTAGTACATGTACGGGTTTTTTCCACTTGTGTATGAAAGTCAAAAATGTATTTTTTCCGCTTTTACTGTAATTATGCTTTTACTGTAATTATGTGTGAAATCCTTTTGCGTAATTAACTTCTATTTTCGCTTTAATTTCAGGATGGTTTATTTCCACTTTATTTTCTCTTTAACAACAAAACTGGCCCCCATGTGATAACGTCCATAGTCATGTTAGTCTGGAATATCAGCCTGCAAAAGGAACTCAGGGGAGAAGCAGACGGGCAGCCGTGGGCTGCCCTGGGAGTCGCCGAAGGTGTGCCGCAAAAGGCTGGTGGCACACCTTCGGCGACTCTTCCACCGCAGCGTGTGCGGCTGCTGCGTCGGGAAGGCATCATCGGAGCACCGGTCGTGTGGAGGGGCCAGCGCTCCAATGATGCCTTTGGGAAGGGGTTGGGGCGCCCACCGTGAGGCTGCCCCTCCCCTTCCTTGCTCCCAGAACGGGGCTTTGCGCCGTCTGCTTCCCCCCTCACAGCACCTTTGAGACTAAGGGGCAAACCAGATGGTCCCGACAGCAGGGCTCTGCACCGCCCCTTTGCTTGCTGGTTGGGGATGCAGCAACTGTATGCCATGCCCCCAACCCGGCATTTCCCTGGTGCAAAAAGGAGCGATAGAAAGCCACTCCTTTTTGCACCAGGGAAAAGGTGCCTTTGCCACTGCGCCGGCATTTTTTCCAGGATTCTGCGACACAGCATGTCTAAATGCTGTGCCACAGAAACACCACAGGTCCACCTGCTGTTGGGCGGGCAGCATGACAACAGCTTGGGGGTGGAGTTGGGACATGCGGCATGTGGCCACCATACCCCCACCCAACCCTGACGCCGGCCCTTTTGACCGGTCTGTATAGCCCCTAACTGTGCAAAAGAAGTTATAGCATAAACTTCATAACTTAGGTGATCAACAGACAGCCCCAAAGGAGCAGCTTGCTGTCGCCCCTTTGAGCACTGGATCAGAGCTGCAGCAACCAGAAAGCCACTCCTTTTGGAGCCAGCAAAAATCCGCCCTTGCAGTCAAAGTGGCGGTAGCCTTTGCTGTCTGGGCGGGCAGCTGATGTGACACCGGCATTGGGGTGGAGTCAGGCGGTCAGCGGTTAGCCCCCGCATTCCCACTCCACCCCGATGCCGGCATTTCTTGCCAGTGTATATAGCCCCAAAGTCTACTTCCTCTGAGGAAGAGTGCTCTTCCTTTTTCTCTACTGCCTTTAGTATATTGGAATTCATATGAGAACAAAAAGAAGCAAATAAGAAGGAAAAATGAGAGGAAAAAATAGCTATATTGGGATAATATTATTTTAATGTCTGTGATTATGGCTATCTGATTATGATAATTTGGTTAAATTTAATTAATTCAATTAAAAATGAATTTTACATTGTATGACATGTATACATTGTATGAGGTGAAATATGTTAATATTATCCACACCATAAAAACAGAAGAAGTGGGAGGTCAGAGAGAAGAAAAGAAGAAGGGAAGATAAACAAAGGAAAAAAATAACTCTAATTTATATATAAGACAACAAGATGTTGTGATTGGGGGGAATTATTTGTGATTTCATTAGTTGTCAAAATGTGAATAAAAATATTAATTAAAAAATAAATAAATTCAACCTAGACGATGAGGAAATAGAAATAGTAAAAGGGTTCCCATACTTTGGATCAAGCACTGATCCATCTAATTTCTACTTACATCAGATCCACCAGCAAATTAAAAGGCAGGTTGGCAGTGCATTTAGGATGAGGCAAATGTTGCTCTTGTTTCAAAGTTTAATGTCAGGTCAGATGTTTTGCTTAGCAATTGCCATGGAACTCAGACAGCATGGAGTATAGTTAGGGATTGTGGAAACTGCAGTGCAAAATATCCAGAGAGCCAGAGCTTCTCCACACCTGATTTAATGCATACATTTTCTCATCTATTTTGCTAACATAAGGCTGGAGAATCTTAGGTCTTTTTGATATTTTGGACTGCAGTTCCCTTACCATTGGCCATTTTTGCTGGGGCTGGCAGACATTGTAAAGCTAACCGTACTTTCTGAGATCCAAACATTCCCTTGCTTGCCTTAATACTCATTCTTCAGTGATGCCTTTGGCAGGAAAGCAATTTTGAATGGACAGATGGCTCTTCATATGACTATAACTACTGGGATGGTAATCAGCCAGATGATGGGATCCACTCTAAACCAGAGGATGAAGACTGTGTTCAGATCTGGTACAGATACAGCAGTGGTAAGTGGAGTGTGTGGATCAGAGGAAGCAGGATCATGAGAAAATAATTCTCAATTCAAAAGTAGAGATAGTCCATGGGGGGATAGGTAGTCTCTGGGGGGTTGCAGACTGCCAGAAATAGTGCAAATTGAGTCCATTTTTAGGGTTAGGGTTAGGGTTAGGGTTAAGGAATCATGGGGACTGTAATTTATTGTGGCAGAGAAGGCTCAGTGTCCCAGAAAAAAACAACAATTCCCATGATTCCCTAGCACTAACCCTAACCATAAAAGTGGACTCAATTTGCGCTATTTCTGGCAGTCTGCAACCTCCCAGAGACTACCTATCCCCCCATGGACTATTTCTACTTTTGAAATAAATTGAGAATTATTTTCTCATGATCCTGCTTCCTTAGCATTCCTCTTTTAGGTGCAAAGCAGGAACAATGACCCTGTGTTGGAAAAGTAAAAGACAAGAAGATCTTGCAGAGTATAATTCTACAATGCATTTTGATAGCTGATGCATGGTAAAAATATCTGCACATTTTGCAGTGAGAATACTTTTTTTAATTGGTTCAGACTAAGCATCTAAGTAAAGTTGAGGGGGGGGGGTATGTGTGCAAATCATGCCAGCTGCCATTGGGATCCCAGCTGCTTTCACCCACAGCCATTATGGTCAGTGGTGAACAATGCTGCAAGCCTTAATTCAACAATATCTGGAGGATCATATGTTTCTCAGACCATTCTCATTTGCAGTTGGGGTGATATAAACACATTGTCTATACCAAGGGGGGGGGGGGCAACTGTCAGGGCTTGGAGGCCTGCATTGCTATTTTTAATCCAACTTCAGCCATTGAATTCTGAAATTCAGTGACATGGCATGGCAACAGAAAGGAAAAGGTCCAGTGTTGCCATTTATAAAGGCACATTCCTCCCTAAAACAACTTGCATGAAGAATATGTGCTCCATTTAGGAGCCAATCAGTTCTTCCAGGAGGAATCTGAAAGTACTATTTGGCTCCCAGATAAGGCCTGTGCTCCTTACATGACTTATTTTAATGAGGAAATGCATTTCTAATGTTCTTGGTAGCACACTGCCAGTAGTAGTAGTATTTGGGCTCCCTCTCCTCCCATAAAAAACAGTTTTGGCTCCAAAGCAATCACTTGCCAGTTAGCAAGTATGGTGACTTGGGAGTGACTGGAGATATTGGGCCTTTGCAGACTGCTAGAAATAGTGCAAATTGAGTCCCCTTTAACTGCCCTGGCTCAGTGCTAGGGAATCATAGGAATTGTATTTTTTTTCTGAGACGTTGCGCCTTCTCTGTCAGAGTGCTCTGGTGCCACAATAAACTACAGTTCCCATGATTCCCTAGCACTGAGTCAGGGCAATTAAAGTGGACTCAATTTGCACTATTTCTGGCAGTCTGCAAAGGTGTATTGTCATAAACTTGTATTGCGATACTTCAGACTTGAATGTGCTCCATGATGTGATGTTCTTTTCTATTAAAAAAATCATTCCTCTGTCTCCATAGAAAACTAGCATGTAGTGGGAAAGTTTTGTGTATTTGTTTAAAGCATTTTACCTGGCTGTACAACCACAACAAAAAGTCCCCAGAGTGGCTTACATACAATCAGTATTACAGTCTCTCCTGCAACTACAATTTAAAAAGTCAGTAAAAAAAAGTTTTTTAAAGTTAAAAAGTTACTTTCATTCTGAACTAGTTTCCCAGAACATACTGACTGATTAACATTCATTGAAATGCTTATATCCTATTCTATAGCCAAACTTCTCAGGGTTGGGTACAGTCAACAGAACATGCTGCTTTTCTGTGTGCAAAGCTTTTTTAAAACATATGGTGAAACTCAGGGGGCATACACTGACAATTAACATGAATTTTTCTATTTTTGTGAATTAGCTTTCCTCTAACAGTGCTTAAAAGTGCATCTGACTGTTCCTCTATCACTCCATCCTTTTTTTCCCCATTTTTTTTTTTTTTTAGCATTACGGTCATGGAATGACAATAGCTGCAGCAGAGAATTCCCATTTGTGTGCAAGATTCCATCCCTGGCAGCTGATTAGCTCTCACTCCTGGAACAAGAGAGACAACCAGGCTTTTCAAACACAGGCATCAAGGGAAATGTACTAATAAATCTCACACAACTAATAAATCTCATTTTAGATCTGACTCACCAAATCTTCTGGCTAGTCATGCCTCAACTTCTGATTGTGTATATTCTGTATGTCTGTGACTGAATCTTATCAGTACATTGGGTTGTCTGTTAGTAGAGCAGAAGAGTAAAACACTGGGTTATACATGTAAAACTCTTTTAAAAATGCTGAATAACCACTTGAAAGAATGGGGACAAATCCAACAATTTATGAAAAACTGATTGGGAATCTAGTTTTCCCATGTTTTTTTCAAAAATCCATAAGGGAAAGTAGCTCCAGATGTCTCATGGTGACGAAGAACTGCATGTACACAGCATGTTTGTTTGTTGTTGTTGTTTTCATTGGAAAGGGCAGGGCAGTCCCAGATATGGGAGTCATGGATGAATGATATCCATCCAGAGGGACTTCCCCTACTGGAACACATGGGGGTACTGGCAAAGTACGTCAAGATGCAAATCTGATGGTTTACCAGCAGGACCACAGAGAGTCCCCTGTGGAGCAGGATCACTGATCAGGCTGGATGAATGGAACTTTGAACAACACATGAAGTATAGAGTTCTCCTGTTCAGGAATTCAGCCAGCCAGTCCCCTGTCCTCCATGACATTCCATTCCATTCCACCTCACACATTGGTTTCTGGCTTCCCCCTCAACTCCTTAGACTCCCTTGACTATTGAGCACTAAACTGAGTCATTGGGCTGTTTTGCAAGTCCCTTCTTTCTGTCAGAGAGGTCCCTTCTTTCTGTCAGAGAGATGTAATGATATTTCCCCACTACAAAAATACATTTGCTTTTGGAACACTTGAGGCTCCTCCACTTCTGCTTCTCTCTTCCGTAGTGCCATTTTAGTTATACAAACATTGACATCACATGAATATCAGGAAGAGAATTCAGAAACACAGCTGTGTTAGTCAGGAATATTAGTATGCAAAGGGATCTTGTAGCACTGTTGATGATTTTATGCAGGCAGTCATCACATGGAGTAGGGATACTTTCTGTTTCCCTTGGTCATGGCAAGTTGGAGGAGGGAAGAGCAAGAGCTAGCATTCAATTCACTAACAGTAAATTTATTTCAATATGAGGAACAGTTGTATCACACCAGTTTTGGTGCGTGTCTAGGGCATGAGTGGGGAAAGGGTGGCCCTTGAAGCCCCCAGGTATTCCACAATGCCCCACACCATTAAAAAAACCATTTTCAGTCACTAGTAGATAATGAGAAGAAGGCAGAAGTATTAACTTAACAGAGGGGTAGGCAACCTTTCCCCTTTAAGGGCCAAGGGACTTCAGCTCCCAGAAGCCTCAGCCATGTTGGCCAATAGTCCCATGTTGGCCAATAGCTCCTGGGATTCTGGGAGCTGAAGTCCCTCGGCCCTTAAAGGGGAAAGGTTGCCTACCCCTGCCTTAACATATTTCCACTGTTACAGAAGACACATGGTAAAGTTCTGCCCATTATGTAAGGATAGGTTACATGCAGCCCTTCCTTACATGATGGGCAAAACTTCTGTCATTTGATAGATTTTGCTCGTTTCCCTGCAGGATCACTTGTGCATATATTTTAAAAAGAGTTTCAGAGAGCTGTGGATGCAATTCATGCTTAATTTTCATATGCTTCTTAGGCACCATAATGTATGGACTAAGCAGTCATCATCATTCATGGTACTAGAACATTTGGGCTTGACTACTGGAATGCATTAGTTATTCTTGAAATTTGTATACCATAGTTCATCTCCTGCAAGAGTTGAGTTATCTGGTGATACCGTGGGGATGGCTTTTCTCTGCCTGCCCTAATCCATCAAGCACTGTTAGCTCCAGTGTCAGTTCAGTCGTGAATTTGCTCTGGGCTTTGGTCTGAACTTTAAAGGAGTTTTGGGGATTCAGCGCCTTGTGTAGTTCCTTTAGAGTTCAGACTAAAATCTAGAGTGGGTTCATCACATTGTTGACATGGGGCTGGCAACTGGGAATATTGCAAAGAGATCCATGGAAACATGGCAGCATTTAAGTCACAGAGAAATTGGAGGAATGCTCCCCTTCTGTATCAAAATGTGGTTGATGCAGCTTTTTAATTAATTTAAGACCTCTGCAGACGGGCCCTTTGCGGCATGTTGGAGACAAGGAAGGGGAGGGGCAGCCAGACGCTGGGCATCCCATCCCCTTCCTGAGGACATCATCAGAGCAACGGCCCATCCACATGACGGGCGCTCCAATGACGTCCTTCCGGCTCAGTGTCTGCACACTATTTTAGCGCTCCTTTTGCAGGCAGCAAAAGGGAGGATCAGGGCCGAGGTGTCTGGCAGCCTCAGCCTCAATCCTCCACTTCGTGGAGCAGCCCAGGGCCACCCATCTGCATTCCCCCTTAGTCTTATTATTGGCATAAAGAAGGTGGCATTTATTAGAAGCAGCTTACAGTTACTATACACTTACCTTTGCAGACTGCTAGAAATAGTGCAAATTGAGTCCACTTTAACTGTCCTGGCTCAGTGCTAGGGGATCATGGGAACTGTATTTTTTTTCTGAGATGTTGAGCCTTCTCTGTCAGAGAGCTCTGGTGCCACATTAAACTACAGTTCCCATGATTCCCTAGCCTGGGTCAGGGCAGTTAAAATAGACTCGATTTGCACTATTTCTGGCAGTCTGCAAAGGCCCTCAGCATTTCTTGAAAATGACTTCTGCTTTTATGTACTTGTTAATTTGTTCAGTATGCTATTTATTTCCCAATGGTTTTGGAAATGTCACATCAGTTGTGAACTTCTACTTTTTGAAAGAACAAAAAGGTCTTTATTAAGAAGAAAATATTATATTAGCACCTTGTTTTACTCTCTCTCTCTCTCTCTCTGCCTTCAAATTTTTCCAACTTATGGTAACCCTAAGGTACCCCTATCGTGGGGTTTTCTTGGCATGTTATTCAGAGGGGTTGCTCCCCTGAGGCTGAAAACATGTGACTTGCCCTTATACATCTTTTTTAAAAAACTGAATTTCAAATAGTAATAGTAATAACTAGTACATTTCTACACTGTTTATCAGTGAACTAGCACTTCCTAAGCGATTTACAATGTGTAAGCCAATTGCCCCCAATAAGCTGGTCATTTAATGACTTATGAAAGAATGGAAGGCTGAATGGACCTTGGAACCCTGCCTGGGATTGAACTCACAACCTTGTGGCTGCAGTACTGGCATTTAACCACTGCACCAACTGTAGCATATTTGGTAAAGGATAGGAAGTTGCCTGACATGCATTGCCTAACATGGATCATTTGTCCATCTAGCCCCAGTATTATCAACTCTGATTGGCAGCAGTTTTGTGGGGTTTCAAAACTGGATTTGTTCCTAGTCCTGCTATCCATATGGACAGAGGAGCTGCAAAGGCTATATGTAGGAAATCAACATTCTTTGTATTGGAATAATCTGTTTAAATTAGTCCCATAAAATTGGAAATAGTTCACTATTTAAATAATAATAATAATAATAATAAAGTTTATTTGTATCCCCCCCATTGGTAATCCAATCCGGGCGGCTTACAGTTAAAGCATACAGTTCACAATAAAACATATAATATGAACAAACCCCCTCCCCCCATTAAAACAAGATTAAATTAGAACAATATAAAACAACAATTCAATTTAAAATATTTAACCATCGAGCCCAGTGACTCCAAAAGCCTGGCTCGACGATCACTTGATGGGGCTCGATGATCACTTGACGATCACTTGATGGGGCCACGTGAGGATCGTCTCATGGACGGCTGTTAATCTAAGGCTGGGAGGATCGATCTAATATGACTAGTCTGGAAAGGCCTGCCGGAAGAGATAGGTGAGTGTGTGGGGAGATGTTAGAATGAGTGGTGGCAATTACCAGTGTCATAATGATTTTGAGGTGACTCAGCAGGCCAAGTAGGAAAATGATCTATATGGCTGGATCGGCTGTCCTGTGTGCATATGTGCTGTGTTATTTCTGACCAATTTGATGCATGATTATAGCCAAGAGATTATCTGCCATGTTTAACTCTTGCAGCTGACTCACATCCAGGTGCATTCAACAAGCTGACTTTGTACAATGAAGTCCAGTGTCTCCATACTAGGGCCAAACAAACTTTTTCACAGGGACTGAATTTAATTTCTGGGGGTTTTAGGATATGTGAGGTGTAGGCATATCTGATTGCTGCGAGTGATGGTGGCATCTATGCTGTGATCTGAAATTTCCAACTGAATCAGGGTGAGCCAGTGCAGGGACTTTTGCTAGGCTGCACTTTAACACAGCAAGAGCCTTCTGCTGCTCTGGCCCTCAATTCCAGGAAGCAATTTTTAGAGCAATTTTTTGCTCTAAAGGTGAGCCTTTTCTGCAAAAGTATTCAATGAAGTCCTAGGGAAAGTTGCAAGTTCCCAGCAGGGTTCTCAGGGCAGTATGGAGTATGGAGACATCTTTCACTTTCTGTGTGTCTGAGGTCCTGCCTTCTGCTCCATACTCCGTATCTTATTTTAGTTTAGACTAATTGGGCATTCTCCCACTTTGCTTTGAACACAGTTCCTAATAAAGCCAAGGACATCTCTAGTGCTCTCGCAAGCCTTCTCTTTAGACTTGGCATGTACAAGGATCTCATCTATGTCCATGAGGAACTGGCCTTTGGATTGCAGTTTTAACTTCTCCCACATTTGAAACTGCATGCGTGTGATATATTTTTTAACTAAAATGAAAGCCTTGTGGCATTCTTTTGAAGCCATGCTGTTGGCCACAAAATGTAAAACTGAATTTGTAACAGGCACACCTTGAGAAACCAAATAGAGCGGAAGGCATTAGTTAAGTCCACTATACTGTAATATTTTAACCCAGGAGTGATGGCAGTCAGAATTTCCTGATACTTGGCCACTATAGGGGCAACAGGAGAGGTCATGGCATTGAATGCGCCAATGTCTACCATCATCCTCCAGGTCTTACCTGGACTAGCCAATGCTTTGAGGACTAGCCATAAGAGCATGGTACAGATAAGACTGCCTGGGGTGATTACATTCCATTGAAGCTCTATGGTATTTCCTATCACTTCCTCAGCTGCAGCAGGGTAGTCATACTGTTACTGTGGAGAGGCATCCCTTCCTGCTATCAACACACAGGTGATATTTATGATGCCACATTCCACTTTTCTGCATATAGACTTCTGGGAACTCCATTACCAAAGGGTCATCTTTAATGGGGTAGAGTGGGCATGGCAACATACTGGAGGATAGCAGAGATCTCAGAGAAGCCTCTGTCTAGTTGCCAGAGAAAGCTATTTGCTAAGTATGGTCAAATTGTGGGTAGTGGAGAAAAGGCACATCTAAGATCACATTATCCTCTCTCCATTTCTACAAGCCCTGATTCCTGTATGAATTTTCACTACTTCTAGAAGTTGCCCCCTCCCAATATTTTGGCATGATAATAGCTTTTTCCAAAGCGAGCAAGTGACATAGTTTTGGATGTCTAAGCAACATGTGTGGCCAAATCAAAGTGGAGGACATTTTGAGCAGCTCCAGTATCCACCAAAAGCTTTGCAGGAGTTTTTGCCCATGTGGTCCCCATGCCCACTTTCACTGTTGGCCTTCCACAGACAGCTTGCAGCTATACTACAGTTTCCTGGGGAAGAGCAGTGTCCCAAGGCCCTCCCTAGTACAGGTTCTCCCTAATTCAGGTTCTGAGGTAGGATGGAATCTACTGGCTTAACATCAGTATCCTGACACCTTTGGTATTTTAGGAGGGCGTCAATGAACTTGGTAGTGTTCACTGGTCAACTAGGACTTGTCTAAACCAGCTCATTACAGCAGCTCCCAAACGTGCCTCCCCTTCTCACTGAAAATGGACCATTACTAAGCATAATAGAACGAGAATCAGAGGAACTATAGTCTGAAGCCAGGGACATAATAAAAGAAGAATGCAGAGAGACATTTTCAATAAATAAAAAGAAAGAGAAAAAAACATGGATGACAATAGGGGAAATGCAGCACAGAATAAGTAAAGAGGTAGTACAGGAATACCTGGTTAATTTAAATGAATTTAAGTCTCCAGGACCAGATGAACTGCATCCAAGGATATTAAAAGAACTAGCAAATGTAATCTCAGAGCCACTGGCAATAATTTTTGAGAACTCTTAGAGAACAGGCGAAGTCCCAGCACTCTGGAGGGGGGCAAACATTGGCCCCCATATACCAAAAAAAAAGGGGGGGGGAAGAGGCTCCCAACAACTATCCTTCAGTTAGTCTGACATCAATTCCAGGAAAGTTTTTAGAGCAGATCTTTAAACAGAGAGTCTGTGAACATTTATTATTATTATTGTTGTTGTTGTTGTTGTTGTTGTTATTACCCCATCCCTCTGTAGAACAATCGAGGCGGCTTACAGCATTAAAATCCCAAATAAATTACAATACAATATAAACAAGCCAAAATCCCAAACCTACCCACCCCTTAGTCAACATGGGTTTCTCAAAAACAAATCATGCCAGACTAATCTGATCAATTTTTTCGATAAAATGACCAGCTTAGTAGGTGAAGGGAATGCTCTAGACATAACATATCTTGATTTCAGTAAGGCTTTTGACAAGGTTCTCCATGATATCCTTGCAAATAAGATAGTAAAGTGTAGGCTACACAATACAACTGTTAGGTGGATTAGTAATTGGTTGACTGACCAAACCCAAAGGCTCCTCTTCATCCTGGAGAGAAGTGACCAGTGGGGTGTCACAGAGTTCTGTCCTGGACCCAGTGCTATTCAACATCTTTATCAATAACTTGGATGAAAGAATAGGAGGCATGCTTCTCAAATTTGCAGATGACACCAAATTAGGAGGAATAGCAAATACCCCAGATGACAGAATGAAAAATTCAAAATGACCTTAATAGATTAGAAAGCTGGGCCAAAGCTAACAAAATGAATTTCAACACAGAGAAATGTAAGGTACTGCACTTAGGCCCAAAAATAATAATAATGAAATGTGTAGATATAAGATGGGGAAAACCTGGCTTAATGAGACTACGTGTGAAAGGGATCTAGGAGTCCCAGTAGACCACAAGTTGAACATGAGTCAACACTGTGATGCAGCAGCTAAAAAGGCCAATGCGATTTTAGGCTGCATCAATAGAAGTATAGTATCTATATCAAAGGAAGTAATAGAGCCACTGTATTCTGCCTTGGTCAAGCCTCACCTGGAATACTGTGTCTAGTTCTAGGCAGCACAATTCAAAAAGGATGTTGAAAAACTGGAGCGTGTCCAGAGGAGAATGACTAAAATAGTGAAGGATCTGGAAACCATGCCCTATGAGGGACAACTTAGGGAACTGGGTATGTTTAGCCAGGAGAAGAGATGGTTAAGAGGGGATATGATAGCCCTCTTTAAATATTTGAAGGGATGTCATATTGAGGCGGGTGCTAGCTTGTTTTCTGCTGCTCCAGAAAACAAGACCCAGAACAATGAATGCAAGCTACAAGAAAAGAGATTCCACCTCAGTGTTGGAAGGAACTTCCTGACAGTGAGAGCTGTTCGAGAGTGGAACACACTCCCTCGGAGTGTGGTGGAGTCTCCTTCTTTGGAGGTCTTTAAACAGAGGTTGGATGGCCATCCATCAGGGATGGTTTGATTTTGAGTTCCTGCATGGCAGAATTGTTGGTGTGTGGATGATGAGTGTTGTAGTGATGCCCTTTGGCACCCAGCAGAGTCTTCAGGACAAGCTGGCTGCTGTGATCCACAGCCACTGTGTAGATTTGCCATCAACTGGCTCAGCTTCCCTTCTCCAGCATCCTGTCTTCCTCAGTCAAGAAGACACATTGTAAAGTCCAAAAGCATAGCTTTATTAATGCATATAAAAAGTAAAAATAAGATAACTAAGTAAAATCCATTGTGATGAACTTGTCCAGTTCAGCCATACAAGATTACATCTTTAACAATCCCAAAAGCATTAGGATCCAACTTGTTGCAGTTAAAACCACTGCATCCACACACGCTCACATGCTCACATCTTGAACAATAAACAATTCTTAGACAAAGGATTTTCTAAGCCCATCCCATACTCCACCTTCTAGGTGTTAACTTTATGTTAATTGGATAATGACAGTATGATGTATGTTAACCCAGCCTCTTGTTGTCCATCATCCACCACGTGAGTAACTTTCCCAAGCCTAACGATGTTTACGTATTTGATATCTCTTTGTTATCCATAACAAAGTCTGGTTCCATTAGTTCTATCACTGGGAAAGTACATTGTTGATGTCTCTGTTACCACCTGGCGTTGATTTACCCTGTTTCTCTAAATATTGTTTGTGCCTTGTCCAGAAACTGTTCTCAAGTGGAAAATTACAGACACACACAAATCTTTACATTTCACCTTTGACTATATATCCCATTCATATCCTAACAATCCCCTCCTGAAATGTATAGATGTGTGAGATCACTATTATTGTTGTTGTTGTTATTGAAACTGTCTTAACACAATATTTGATTTTATATACTTAAAGTGACATCTCAATCTGTTATAACAATTGTTAATGTTGTTCTATCTTTAGAACCTTTGTTAATATATCTATATAGTTGTGGTTTGGCCTTGAACCCTTAGGCAAACAATTTCATTTTTAACTAGCTCTCTTTAACATTTTATCATAAAACTCCAATCCATTTTGATCTATATCTTAACATTTTTGTTATTGTCATGAAAAAATATATGTCTGTAAATCTCTATATGTCACAACTGACAGTTTACAATTTAGGTCTTATAACAACTGTTTAATCTATTTTATCTTATTTAATGTTATATATTTTGTTTTATCAGCACTTAAAACTCTAGCAACACTTATAACTATATATCTTTATTTTTAATCTATCAAACTATTAAGCTTGTCTATATTTAAACAACAATCTTTAAACTGACTATCATATCACATAACTTTAAAGCAAATGAACTATCTATGAAACACTCTTATTTTAATGTGGTTATTTTAAATCACAAGCCTCTATTTTTTTTTAAAAAAAAACTTATCAAATGTTCTATTGTTGTCTAATCTATTATTTAAAACAAAACAATTTTTCATAAAACACCTATAACAACACAGTTATAATCTATTCTTTGTCAACTATAAACATCAAACCTTTTATAAAGCTTTTTTATGTATTTGGATATTTAAAACCCCTTATAACTTTATTTTAAACAAAACCTTTTGACTTTAAACCTGTCACCACCTCTGCACTTTGCACATCACACTTTTTTAATCCTTTTATGTTGACTCACTAAACCATATGCAGTCTAGCAACTTTAAAAATAAAATCTCAAAAATCAAAACCACATCTCTCTAGACAACTTTTTTCATTTTTTTAAAATCTCCTGAATCTAAACAACCAAAAACTGTCATCTCTTTGTGTTAACACATCAGCATTTAAACAAGCAATCTCAAAACCAAAATGTTGGACTTACTAGCCCCTCCTTATTGTTAAAAGCTTATTTTAGTCACAAGCTCTCAGCCTTAAACTAAATGTTTTTATCTTTTGTTGACCAAATCCTTTTGTTATTAACCTAGCTTTGTATTTTTATTTGCCATCCGGCATCTTTTATTTTGTATATCCATTCACCTTGTGATTTTTGTTTTTAGGTCTACCAACCACATTTTAAACACCTCTTTGTCAATTTTAAACACTTAAACTTCTTGCTGCATTGCAGTGTATCATTTTCCCTCTCTCAACAGGAAAAAACCTTTTAAAATTTTTAAAACCTCTGAAACTCCTTGACACTGTCTTAAACTCCTTAAAACTCTCTTTGAAACTCTCCGGCTCACCAGCCACTTATGTATAAACTCTTGTCCTTTGTATAATAAACTTGTGTGTTGATTTTACTCTCTATTAATTTTCCTTGACATAACATGTATCATTTCTGGACTTGTGTGTTTTTTGATTTTTTGTCATTCTACCTTTTGATGATCTTTTCTGTATTGTCTGAATTAAAGTGTTTTCCTCACTTTCAGAGGATTAATGTTTGTCTGTCTTTTGTGTGTTGTGTGCCCCTCCATTTTTTTGACACTTGGATCTTTAACTGTCTTATTTTCAGTAAAATCTCTTTGTTTGAATGTATCTTTTTTCAACTTAAAAACATAAAGTTGGAAGAAACCATAAGGGCATCCAGTCCAATCTCCTGCCATGCAGGAACTCTCAGTCAAAACTTGAATTATTTTTTTCACAATTGTTATTTTTTAAAACATTAAAACTTTTCCCACCATCAAGGTGAAATCTTTAACTGTTTTTTTCTTTTGTATAACATATATATACCATCTATAACACTTTGGTTTAATTTTTCCTTTTAAAACATGTTGGCACATATATCTTTGTATATTATCTAAAACCTGTCAGATACTTTAAATTTAGTGGATCCCCACATAACATATGTAATGATGTTAAAAATTTTTCTTTTTCAGCCAGTTTCTCAAACTGTGAGACAAGAATTCTCTTTTTCCCCCAGTCTGCGAGCAAAGACCCTTTGTAATCAATTTTTTTTAAATATATATTTATCCATTGTTAAAAACTTTTAATTGTATCACATCTCTGTCTTAAAACTCTGACATATAAAAACTCTGGAAAATCTATCCATAATCACTAAGAAAATAATTGTTGTCACTCAGTAACACACATTTGTCTCTTTTGTTTAACAGCAACCTCAACAGGTCATTTTTGCAATTTACTTGTTCCGGTTTTGTCACAGGAAAAACCTTGATTTTTTTACTCTGTGGCAAACCAAACATCTCCCAAATCATTTGTATAATAAAACATTTTTTTTCATACTTTATTAAATAAAACTATCAAATACAGCTGATCACAAGCATTATCCTACTATCCTCTACCTCTCGAACAGCACAGAACAGCACAAAAACAATACAAATTATCACAGAACTTACAATACATTACAACAGCACCATACTATACATAACATTTACAAACACATATATATATATACAACAGTACAAACAGTAGCTAACTTTCCTGAGAAAAACAGTGAAATCAAAAGTTCAATATCTTCTCTAAACAAAAACCTACTTATAGCTTTCCCCTATTTTTTTCCTGTGCTTTTACTTCTTGCTTTTTAGTATTGTTTCCATAACTGTATTCTAAATTTAACATAACATTGTATCTATGATTGCCTTTAATTAAATTTTTTAACTTAAAGTTTTTTAGCTTAAAGACATACCTGTGTCCATGTGTTGTTTCCTATTATAAAGATAGTTATCCATTTCTCAGATGTTCTATCACTCCTTATAACCCATTCTAATAAATCTTTTCAAAATTTTTCCTTGTGTATTAATATCTCTGTTACTAGATATATTATAACTAAGAAATTGAAACACTCCACTTTTTTCCACAGTATTTATACAATAATTTCCATTTGGTGTTTATCTCATTCTTATCTTTACCTTCTAACATTTCATCTTTTTTATCAAATTCCGCGATTTTCATCAATCTGTATAACCAGTTATCTATTGTAGGTACTTCTTCTCGTTTCCATTTACTAGCAAGTAATATCCTTGCTACCATGATCATGTACAATAGAAGCTTCTTTATGCTCTTTCTCTCCTGACTCTTTTCTCTTGAATCATATTAAGTAAATATAATTGTGGAGTACATTCAAATGTTGTGTTCAGTATTTCACATATTGTCTCATGTATAGCTGTCCAAAAATTCCGGACTTTTACACATTTCCACCACATATGTATCCATGTTCCTTGTTCTTTATGGCATTTCCAACATATATGACTGTTGTTTTTATACATTTTAGCAACCCTAACCGGTGTAAGATACCACCTCGTTTCCATTTTAAAGTAATTTTCTCGAAACATTTGGTTAGGTGTAAATTTATAAGTTGCTAATCTTGCTTTAGTCCAACATTCTAGCGGAATTACTTTGTCTATGTCTTTAGCCCATGATAGCATATGATCTTTTACCTGGTCTTCTTCCACTTTTCTGGCGAGTAATATGCTATATAATTTAGATATTATTCTTGGGTTATCCGATAACAAAATGTTGTCAATTTCATTTTTTATTAAGTAGATCCCATATTGTTTTGTATCATTTTTAAATATACCTTGGATTTGATAGAATTGAAACCAAGTGAAACCGGGGTCTCTATATTGGATCTCATTAAGCGTTATTAATTCATAAGATCCCGTGGTTTTATTCATAATCAAAATCTCACCATATTTCACCCAGTTTTCCGTATATCTAAATCTGCCCAATAGCGCCTCTTGTGGGGATAACCAGCCCGGTAAACCTCTGTAGAATTTTAATTTTACCTTTTCCCATATTTTTAATAAAGCCCTCCTTATTATGTGGTGGTCAAAGTCTTTATGTACTTTATTTTTATCGTACCATAGGTACGCATGCCATCCAAATCTTAAATCGTGTCCTTCCAAATCAAGTAATCTCTTATTCTTTATCAGTATCCAGTCCTGAATCCATACCAGTGTGCAAGCCTGATAATATAGTTCCAGGTCAGGTAAGTTGCAACCCCCATTGTTTTTAGTATCTATCAAGATCTTCCATTTAACTCGAGGCTTCTTCCCTTCCCAGATAAATCTCTTTAACTCTTTATTCCACATAGAGAAAGGCTTATTATTATATATAATTGGTAAGTTGGTAAACAGGTACATGAATTTCGGAAGTACCAGCATTTTTATTGCTGCAATTCTACCAAATAAGGAGAGTTTCATCCTGGACCATCTTACCAACTCTTTTTTGATCTCCTTCCATATTTTCCCATAATTTAGGTCAAACAGCTCGGTATTTCTATTCGATATGTTAATACCTAAATATTTTGCTTTTTTTACAATTTTACAACGTGATTTTTCTGCCAATAATTCCTCCTTTATGGTTGATGTATTTTTAGTAATAATTACAGATTTATCCTTATTTAATTTGAAGCCAGTAAGTTTACCAAATTCTTCCAAAATCATTATTGTCCTTTCTATTCCATTTAAAGGATCATCCAAAAAGATTATTATATCATCTGCATACGCTTTTATTTTGAATTCTGATCCTTTAATTTTAGGCCCTTTAACATTAGTATCCAATCTTATTTTATTGTTTAAGAGTTCTATAACTATTATAAAAAGCAAAGGGGACATGGGGCAGCTTTGTCTTACTCCACGTTCTATGACAAATTCTTTTGTTTTTTTACCATTAATTACCAGCCTTGCTTTTTGTTCTGAGTATATGCTTTTTATCCAATTAATAAATTTATCCCTGAAATTTAATTTCTCCATGATCATAATCATTGTATTCCATCTTACAGAGTCAAAAGCTTTTTGAGCATCTAATAACCACATTGCTAACTTTTTCTCATTATTACGTTCATAATATTCTAGAATATCAATAACTGTTCTTACATTTTGTCTTATTTGTCTTTGGGGTAAAAACCCCGCTTGGTCCTCATGTATCTTATGTTTTAACACATGTTTCAGTCGAACAGCAAGTATACTTGTAAAAATCTTGTAGTCGATATTCATAAGTGAAATTGGCCGAAAGTTTTCTACTCTTAGCTTATCCTTGCCTTCTTTTGGTAGCATAACCACGTCTGCAAATTTCCATGATTCTGGAATTCCATTTTTATTTATGTCATTGATTGTGAGCCTTAAAGGCTCAACTAGTTCATTTACCAATTTTGAATAATATTCTGGAATAAACCCATCTGGGCCGGGTGATTTTTTTTTGCTTTAATTCCTTAATTGAGTCTACAATTTCTTTGGTTGAGAAATCCCTATTCAAAAAATCTTTTTCATCCTCGGTGAGCCTCATGTAGTCCAAATCTGTCAGGAAATTCTCAAGAATCTCGTCATCCCTACAATTTATGGTTCCATTTTATATAGTTTAGAGAAAAATTGAAGAAATTTCTTCTGTATGTCTTGTTGGGATGTAATTATACTGTCGTCATCTACTATTTCCAAAATAGTATTGATTCTACATCTCATATTTAGTTTATTTCCTAACCATTTTCTGGTTTTGTTATCCAATTCAAATTTTTCACCATTTCTTTTAAGTGATTTCTGTTCTAACTCCTTCCTTAGGATAACATCCATTTTCATTTTCCAATATTCAAATCTTTTCAGCCCTAGTGTGGAGTTTGGGTCTTTTAGTAGTTCCTCTTCTGTTTCCTTTATTCTTTGCTCTATTTCATTAAGTTCTTTGTCTTTTAATATCTTATTCTCCTTAGCTTTTTTCAAGAAGATACCTCTAATGACGGCCTTATGGGCATCCCATATTATTTTAGGTCGAATATTTTCTGTATTATTTTCCAAAAAATAATGTTGGATATTATTTTTAACGTATTCCAATACCTTGTCATCATTTAGAAGTTCTGCATTAAGTCTCCAAGTGAATTGATTTATACCCCAGCTTATTGTCATTGTTTGTGCCTTGTCCAGAAACTGTTCTCAAGTGGAAAATTACAGACACACACACATCTTTACATTTCACCTTTGACTATATATCCCATTCATATCCTAACAAGAATGAGGTTGGACTGGATGGCCCTGTGGTCTCTTCCAACTCTATGATTCTATGATTCTATGATCCCCTTCACAAAAAGGGAGACACATGTGACTGTAGTAACTATAGAACCATAGCACTGATCTCCCACGCAAGCAAAGTTATGCTCAAAAGTCTGCAACATCGACTCCAACCATACATGGAAAGAGAGATCCCAGAGGTCCAAGCAGGGTTCAGAAAAAGGAAGAGACACAAAGGACCACATTGCAAACATACAATGGCTAATGGAGCGCACCAGAGAATTCCAAAAGAAAATCAACATGTGCTTTATAGACTATAGCAAAGCCTTTGACTACATAGATCATGAAAAGCTATGAAATGCCCTTAAAGAAATGGGAGTGTTAACACATCTGATAGTCCTGATGAGGAATCTGTACTCAGGACAAGAGGCTACTCTCAGGACAGAACATGGAGAAACAGAATGATTCCCAATTGGCAAGGGAGTCACACAAGGCTGTATCCTTTCACCTATCTGTTCAACTTGTATGCAGTACATATTATAAGGAAAGCAGGCTTGGAAACAAAAGAAGGTGGAGTGAAAATAGGAGGACAGAATATCAACAATCTAAGATATGCAGATGACACCATAGTACTAGCAGAATACTTCTCAGACCAGGAACACTTACTAAGGAAGATCAAGGAAGAAAGTGCTAAGGCAGGCTTAATGTTGAACATAAAGAGAACAAAAATAATGACCACCGAGGAGCTTCACAAGTTCAACCTAGAAAATGAAGAAATAGAAATAGTAAAAGAATTCCCATACCTGGGATCAAGCATTGATAGAAATGGGGACTGCAGTCAGGAAATCAGAAGAAGACAAAGAATGGGGAGGGTGGCTATGAAAGAACTAGAAAAGATTCTAAAATGCAAAGATATACAACTCAACACAAAAGTTAGAATCATACAAGCCATCGTATTCCCTATTACCATGTATGGATGTGAGAGCTGGACAGTTAACAAAGATGATAGGAAGAAAATCAATTCATTTGAGATGTGGTGCTGGAGAAGAGTGCTAAGGATCCCATGGACAGCCAAGAGGACAAGTGGGTCCAAGAGTAGATCAAGCCTAGAAGCCAAGATGACAAGATTTAGGGCTGATGGAGACCGGCATTTGGGGTGGCACAGAGCAAAGCAAAGCAGCTTCATTTATATACCGCTTCATACCACGCTATGGAGCATCTAAGCGGTTTACAACTGTAAGCTCATTGCCCCCTAACAGTTGGGTACTCATTTTAGCGACCTCGGAAGGATGCAGGCCTGAGTCTAGCCTGAGCCTTGGCTAGTATTGAACTCACAACCTTGTGGTCTGTGAGTGAGTGGCTGCAGTACAGGCATTTAACTACTGTGCCACCAGGGCAGATCGGGGTTGCGGCAACCTCATGACATGGCTCTGATCCTTCCTTTTGCCACCCCTAAAAGAGTGGCAAAATGCTGCTCCTTTTAGGGGTGGCAAAAGTCCACCCTAAGAGCCGGTGTCACGGCTCTTCCATGCCCTTTTGGCGCAGTGTGTCTGTGCGCTGTCTGGAAGGGTGTCCTGATGCTGCGTGCCATGTGTACAGCCGTGCAGCATCTGGACAGCGTCAAGTGGCCGGGGTGCAGCTTCCCCACCCCAACTCTACCCCCAGGCTGGTCCTTTGGGCCGGTCTGCAATGGCCCTTAGACTGTCCTACTTTGGACACATCATGAGAAGAGAGGACTCTTTGGAAAAGACAATAATGCTGGGGAAGGTGGAGGGAAGTAGGAAGAGAGGAAGGCCACATGCCAGATGGATGGACTCTGTTAAGGAGGTCATGGGTATTAAGGGGTTGCAGGAATTTAGCATAGCAGTGGAGGACAGAGGGTCTTGGAGATGTCTCATCCATAGGGCCACCATAAGTCGAGATCGACTCGAGGGCAGTTAACAAGAAACAACAAAAGGTTTTCTTTGCAAGATTTATTTAAAGGAGGTTTGCCATTGCCTTCTGCTCACACATAGAGCATGTAGTTTGCTCAAGACCACCCAGTGGGTTTTCATGGCAGTGATTCGAACCCTGGTATCCAGAAACCTGGCCTAACACTTAATCACACTGGTTCTAGTGTATTATAACTAGTTTAACTGTTTAAAAAAGTCAATAAAAACTGCATTCGGTTGAAATAGCCATTCAGAAGATAAGCCGAGAATCTTATATTTTGATATACTGCTTCTGTAAGCAAATTGCCTTTTAAAAAAATAGAGATGGTTCAGATATATGAACCATCCCCTCCTGTTCAATGTGAAGTGTGAATTCAGGCATAGGTTGATTACCTATGCCAAGAGTCGGCAACATTTTTTTACCTGGGGCCAGTCCCTTCTGGTGGTCCCTTCCGGCGGGCTGGGGGGGAAATGGCAGCACACTCACGCTCGCATGCACATGCGCACCCTGCCGCGACCGCTGTGACCGCTGCCGCTGCCTCTGCGCATGTCATGGCCACCATTTTGGGAAACAAAATGGCAGCCATGACTCATTTGCGCATGTGCCGTACTTCTGTGCAAATGAGTCATGGCCGCCATTTTGTTTTCCAAAATGGCAGCCACGACATGCGCAGAGGCAGCAGCTGCCATTTTATTTCCCAAAAATGGTGGCTGCGTGGCTGCCAAAACACGCGACGGAGGTGGTGGGTGGCGGCGGAGGTGGTGGGGTTGGCGGGGGCCGGTAAGCGGCGGTCCACGGGCCGGAACCGGCCTACAGGCCATAGGTTGCCGACCCCTGACCTATGCCTTCCAAGGGAGTATTTACTCTAATTCTCTGTGTTGCTTATTTGTAAGCACCAAGTGGCTGAGATCAGTTCAGGCCACTAGCCAGTCTATTTTGCTGAAATCACTTTAGAATAATACAAGGATGAGATAATGCTCTGAAATAAACACCTGCAGGCTTGTTTTGAAACTGAACAGCAACTCCAGATGGATGAAATCTTGGCATTTAAATCATTCCCCAATGATCTATGAGATCATCAAACCAAAATTGAGATCTGGGATATAGTTTTCTCAGATCTGAGATGTATTTTTATTTTTCACAACTCTAAGATATGTTCATTAGCTAATCCAGCCTACAATAACAATGAGATTAAATATGAAAGAAACTTTTTATTAGTAATAGCTAGAGATTTGTTGTAAATAAGACAATTGATGGTACAACCTCAAATATCTTTACATTCTTGTCTAGATGGTTGAGTTTCCTTTAATGGATTTATTGAGTCTTAAACTGATCTCACCAACACTCTCAGAGGCAGAAGTTTTAAGGAAAGGGCACTCTATGCCTTTGGTACCTGCATGACCTGCATTCAACAGATTCAGTTTCCCCAGCTGAGATTGAATTTCTGTTTGTCACTTTCAATTTTTAGTTATATGTATATCTTTCCTTCAGTAAGGGGCTATGCAGACAGGCAAAAAGGGGTGCTTTGAGGGTGACTTGTAGGCGTGGCCTTTAGACGACGCATGCCTCAAAGTCTCCAGGAAAGCACCCTCTAGCCGTCGTATGCTAAGAAATGCCGCTCAAAAAAGGAGCTGCTTTTTTCTGCTCCTTTGGTGAAGATGCACACCTTCACATGTGTGTATGTATGAAGCAACACTAATGCACCAGAAAATGGCCATATAAATGCACTGTTGCACGTGTGGTGGAAATTGACTCGGTGATCCAGAGCATGCACCCTACGATGCAAGCTTTAATTTAAAGCATCCTATGCTTCCAGGTGTGGATGCACTGACACAGGTGTGCTTGAATATTAGAACCCTAACCCTAACCCTTATTGTAACCCTACACATGCACCCTAGCAACTGTCCTCTGACAATTAAATGGATTCTGTTGGATGTAAACTTGCTGTCAGCATGCACAGCAGTTTGCATGAAAGAGGCTTTTGTGACCTCTTCTGTGCAGCTGTGCAGGTGTGCATAAGACCTGCACACCACTTCCTGGCATGCTTGGGGAGGGGGCTCCTGGAGTAATGTTTGTCTGTGTGTCCTGTTGACCATGTCCCTTGCATGACCACCAGCTGCATGTATCAAGTCTGTCCACACAAACCTCCCTTGTATGTATCTCTCCCCTCCCCACTGATCTGTGTGGGACATGTTTTGTGGAGGATGATGGAGTGTTTTTTCAGTTGACAAACCTTCACCCCAAGGGTGGCACAACCAGACAGTGGCACCTGTCTACTGCACCCACTCATTGGGGGGAAGCGGAGGTCAGCGAATCCTTGCATGATATGTGGGTGTATGACAGATCCTGTGCAGGTGCACAGGGATGCTGAACCTCAGTCACCTTTGTACACAGTGACAGACTGTATACCACCCTATAACAGTTCCTGTGCAGGTGCACAAGGATGTTTCCTGCACAGATGCGCAGGTGTGGAGAGATTGTCCTGCGCATGTGTGCATGCATTTGAGAAAAAAAAAATTAAAGCAGCTGCTGCTGGCCCATGCAGTTACTTCATCTCCCTTTGCGGCATCTTTGGGGCTGGCGGTACAGTTGCTGGGGCTTCAATACAGCCTTGGAAAAGCTGCATTGACCCCCCCCCCCCCAGTGTGGTTACTCCATTCCCATTTAGGGCAACCTCAGGGCAGGCAGTGCGGTTGCTGCAGCTTAGGAAAAAGGCAATTTCAGGTCACCTTTTCCTGCCCGTCTGCATAGCCCCAAAGTTTATCTTTCCTCCTCCCCACTTTATCCTTCATAACTAAGTAAATAAATGCATTGATACAAAATAATATCTTCACAATACTATTAAGAAAATCTGGTAGAGAGTGACTACCTTAAAGCCATCTACTGAGTTGAATGGTTCTTTGTGCACTTGAACATTTATCTCCAAAATTCCAGCCCAGCATTCTGATCACTACTATGTAGAACTACCAGCTTTGCTATTGCAGATGTTACAGGTGAGATATGAAGGTAGCAAACCATGCCAGGGCCAGGTTTGATGGAGTGCCATTGAAGGCCTCTCTTTTATGTGAAGTTGTGTGTAGACTCCTTGATGGCTGAGTTATTGCTTTGTAGCATGGCAAGTGGCTGACTACGGGCCTTTGCAGACTGCCAGAAAAGTGCACATTAAATTGAGGCACTGCCCTGGCTCAGTGCTAGGGAATCATGGGAACTGTAATTTATTGTGGCACCAGAGCTCTCTGACAGAGAAGGCTCAATGTCCCAGAAAAAAATGCAATTCCCATGACTCCCTAGCACTGAGCCAGGGCAGTGCCTCAATTTAATGTGCAGTCTGCAAAGGCCCTACCTTTCTTTTTCTTTATACTGTAAAGAAGGGTAAAGTTCCTCTGAGTGCTAGCTTCCTGGTATTCATCATCTTGTTTTTCCCACAATACAGTTTATCTGCCAACCTGGAGTACTATGGGAAAAATACAATGCCAGCCTTCTGGGGTTGTTCTGTCCCTGAGTCTGAGGAGTCAGTGCCAAAACCTTGAGAACTGGGCATGACTTTTGTGATGTTATGGAGATGGACCCTATTTGGCTCATAAATGAAGTGTTAACACCAAGAGCACAGAGCATGTCATTTAAAAATAAACAAACAAAAACAAAACAAAACAAAACACCAAGGCTTATAAAATAGAAGTATATGCACATATGATAAAAAGCATCACTGTTTTCAGATAGATAGAAGAAGGACCATGTCCTGAGATTTGGGATGCCCACAATAATTAGCTGAACTGGAGCTGCCAGAGCTCAGTCTTCCTGAAGAAAAAGAAGGGCACCATCACCAGTATCACCACTATTGCTTCAGCTCCATTAAGTCACAGAGATCCAGAGAATGCCACATGGTGTACCACTCCTACATGGGGAGATCAGTTTATGGGTCTGATTCTAACTAGCACTGGAATTATGTAATCATTAATCTGTCTTGAAATGCTTTCTGGGAATGTTAGTCTAAATTCAATCAGAGTTTACTTCCTCTCCAGCCTCCACATGGGAAAAGCTTGTTGTTGTGGCTAGCTATTAAGATAAGCAGTCTGAACAGTTTACTTCAAACAAAAAAGGACCTTAAAAATCTGTTTAAAGTCCTTTAATGTTAAAATGCTCTTTAAAATAGAGCAAATACTTAGCAAGGGGGAGGGAGAACATGCTCTCCCAATTCTAAAGGAGTCTTTCAGCATTTTTTCTCCATGTTTAAAACTTCAGTTTATGATAAAATTTAACTGGGGTTTAAAACTTACATTCCTCTTCCCTGACTTTTTCATTATTTACTTACAAGCTTTAACTCTGCAGAAACCAGATCCCAAGGAAGACTTTCTTCTCCATCAGTTAGGAAGTTTAATCTGAAGTTTTAATTCTTCAGATTTTTAAAAAGCTACATGTCTAATTTAAACTGATAAATGACAGCCATATGTGGTAGGACTCCCTGCTTGCAGTCTCCTATGCTGCTTCATATCTTGTTGAGACTTCTCTCCACTAGATCTTAGAGACATATGTGAACATCCTCCAAGTCTCCAACATCATGGGGACAATTCTGGTTAGTCCAAAACATCACTGGAGCAACCAAAACTACAAATAACGAGTTTTGCCATTTTTGCTTCAACACTATCTCCTGTGGCACACCCAACACAAAGCCATGCCAACTGGAAGTCCCAGTCTCTGATTTTTAAATATTTATTTTATTTGTCTTATTTTATTATGGGGTCTCCATTAAATAGTCATTACAGACATTACATACAGTAACTATGATTTGATAGGAACTGCTGAAATTGCTTGTTTAAATTAATTATCTTGAATCATCTACTTAAGGTGCAGTTAGCATGTTTTTAGGGTGAGGATGGGGAAGCCTTTTGAGCCAAATGTTGCACAGGTTCCCATTTTGTCAATGTCTGTTCTATAACATTTTCCCTGTCTGACTGGTGATATTTCTCCAGGTCTGCATGAGAATCTACACATATTTTCATGTATTTTTCTGTGTAGAAACATTTTTTTACCACATTTTAAGGTGTATGTATTTTTGTGCACCTATTTGAAATGTACAATTTGTATTCAGGCACTGGTCAACATCCAGAATTAAACTTTGATATCCAGTGTGATCAGATTTGGGATGTTCTTCCCAATCATAGACTCGGAGTTGGAAAGATCCCTATGGGCCATCAGGTCCAACCGCTGCTCAATGCAGGATCTCCAGCTAAAGCATCCCCAGAAGTAGCTGTCCAGCCTCTTTTTGAAGATGTCCAGAGAAGGAGACCCCAACACTTCTCTAGGCAATCAGTACCATTGCCAAAGCACTCTTGTTGTGAAGACGTTCTTTCTAATATATAATCAAAATCTATCCTCTTGTAACTTAAAAGTATTAGAGCTAGTTCTTCAGTGTAGCAAGCCTACATTCTTCTCTCTGTGGCAGCCCTTCAGAGTGTAATCATGTCACCCCTCATTTTTTCCTTCACCAAGTTGACCATACCCAACTCCTTCAACCTTTCCTCATATGTTTTGTTCTCCATACCTCTTATCATCCTTGTTCAATTCAATCTTTATTTACAGTCAATAGACCCATCAAGTAAGTTATGTTTTATAACTTAAAACATATAAAAGGAAAGATTACATATAACATAAAACCAATATAAAATAGAAAGGTTTCATTAAAATGCAGAAAGTTAAGAATAAAATTAAGTTGTCAGGTTGAATTACAACATTGGGTATCGTCTCCTATTGCCTAATCTGGGTAAATGGGCATTGCTATGCATCAGCTCAATTTCAAGATCATTTATGTAAAAGTTAAACAGAGTTGGTGCAAGATACAACCCTGCTTCACCCCTTTGGACATAGGAATGGTATCAGAGAGAAGCCCATGGGCACCCATTCTTACTCTTGATTGACTGTTGTTGTAAAGAGTTTTGATAAAGGCAAGGAGTCTAATATCAGTAATAATAGACTCTAATTTAGCCCACAATTTAAGCCTGGGGATAGAGTCAAAAGCAACCTTTAAATCCATAAAAGCTGTATACAGTTTGCCAAATTAATGGTTTTGAATATTTTGCCTCAAGGTGAGCTAGAACCATACAATGGCTGCTCAAGGAGTGATTATCCCTAAAGGCTGCTTGAGCATCAGAGATAATGTTGTTTTGATTTAAGAAAAGGGTTAATCTGGAGGAAAGATATCTGGCATACAGTTTTCCCATTATGGCTAGTTAGCAAAGCTCACCAGAGAAGAGGTAGAGAGCAAAGGAGTAGTCTGGCCTGTTTTCCCTCTAACTACAGCAAGGCATGTTTATTGCTTGCAGAGGGGAAGGGGCCACAGACAAGTGGTTTGAAAAAGAGCAGTCACTCCATGGCAAAGGAGAAAAGAGTCTTATAAATGCAATTGCCTTGTTTGACATATCCAATGGCCAAGAGGTGGGAATGGAGTTAGGCGTCACCTGGAACCCCATGTCACAGTTCAAGAAAGATATCGGCAAGCTGGAATGCATTCACACAAGGTCAACAAAGATGATAAAAGGGCTGGAAAGCATGTCCCATGAGAAAAACCTTAGGAGGTGAATATGTTTGAGAAGATTGAGATTGAGTGATATTATAGCCATATTTAAATATCCAAAGAGATACCATATGAAAATTGAAGCAAAGTTGTTGTTTTTCCTTCACCATACCCAACTCCTTCAACCTTTCCTCATATGTTTTGTTTTCCATACCTCTTATCATCCTTGTTGCTTTTCTCCTAACTCACTCCAATTTGTCTATATTCATTTTAAAATAAGGTGCCTGGAACTGAACAGAGTACTCCAGATGAGGCCTGACCAGCGCAGAATATAGTGGGACTATTACTTGCCTTTACTTGGAAACTATGCTTCTATTAATTCAGACTAAGATAGAATTTGCCTTCTTTGCTGCAATATCACACTGCTGGCTCATGTTCAATTTATAATCAACAATAATCCCAAGGTCATTTTCAGATGTAATACTCCATCTGTTGTTTGTTTGTTTGTTTGTTTTTTTATGGCCTAAATGCATTTTGATTGAATTTCATTTTATTAACTTCAGCCCAATTTTTTCAAACAAGGTTTTTTGAATTTTGGTCCTGTCATCAAATGTGCTTGCTGTCTCTCCAAGTTTTGCATCCTCAAGAATTTGATAAGGAATTTCTCCACCCCATAATCTAAATCATTGATTAAAAAAAATTGTTGGCCCCAGAATAGAAACCTGCAGCATTCAAGACTTCCTTCCAGTTTGAAGCACACCCACTAATGAGACCCCTCTGAGCACAGTTTTCCAACCAATTATGGATCAATCTGATGATGTTTTAATTTGATCAGTTGCTGATCAAAATATCATGGGGAACCTTATCAAATGTTTTGCCAAAATCCAGATAAATTACATCCACAGCATTCCCACAATTACTAAACTAGCAACCAAATCAAGAAATATACAAGGCTTGTTTGGCAGGATTTGTCCCATGCTGTCTCCTACTAATCACTGCATTGCTCTACTAATCACTGTATGATCCCCACATAAATCACTACTAATCACTCCCCTCCATTTCAACTGCCATTGCCCTGGCCTCAGGGGGAGAGAAGAGGCAAGCCCAGCTTAACCATACCTATCCTGAGACAGATGAAGAGCCCTCCCTTTTTTCCAACTCCCACTATCTTAGCCTTGCAGGGGGAGAAGAACTGGCAGTGTCTGCTGAACATGATCCTCTTCCCCACTGCCATTCCCTTCTCTTTTTGTATCATGTCATTTTTAGATTGTAAGCCTGGGGGCAGGGAACTTAATTAACAGTTTGTAAGCCACTCTGAAAGCCAATGTGGCAGAAGAGCAGGGTATAAATACACTATGTGAAATTAAAAATGAAACTGTCATCAAGATACTTGCAAACAGACCTCTGTATAATTTGTTCTAATTTTTTCCCCTGGTATTGAGATCAGGCTGGCTGGCCTGTAGGTCTTTGGATCTCCTTTTTTGCCTCTTTTGAAGAGAGGAACAATATGTCCTTGTCTCCAATCCTTTGGCACTTCAGCTGTTCTCTTTGGGCCTTTGCAGACTGCCAGAAATAATGCACATTAAATTGAGGCACTGCCCTGGCTCAGTGCTAGGGAATCATGGGAACTGTAATTTATTGTGGCACTAGAGCTCTCTGACAGAGAAGGCTCAAAGTCCCAGAAAAAAATACAATTCCCATGACTCCCTAGCACTGATCCAGGGCAGTGCCTCAATTTATTGTGCACTATTTCTGGCAGTCTGCAAAGGCCCTTTGTTGTTCTTAACTGCCCTTGTGTCAATTTCAACCCATGGTGAATAGCATCTGTTCCTGTTCCAGGGGGAAAAGCTGAAGCAAAATAGGTATTAAGCAGTTCTACATTTTTTCCTTTTTAATTCTCTTGCTTCAAAAATTATTGAAAACCCTTACTTCCCCCCTTTTAAAAATATTTTTTATTTTAAAAGATTTGTGAAACATAGTAGAAGCATAGAAACAATGTAAATAAAGAAATATCAATAAATGTATCATTGGATTTATATACAGAGTAATATTAGGTTATCCGTTTAAAATTGTAGACATTTTGAAAGGAGTTTGGGAAAGAGATTTATTTAACAAGCGAAGACATATAATTATGAATAGAAGAAGTTAAGAGAACAAGAACATCAGGCTAAGGACGTTATCACACAGGGCAAATCTGCTGGTTAATCCACACAGAAACTGGATTTGTGCCTCATATTTTCACACGACGTTGCACAGAAACTGGACAGAAAGTGGACAGAAACTGGTGTTAACCGAGATCTTTTGAAATTCGGTTGTTTTGAGGAAATGCAAATGCGAAATTAAGTTAATTTCGCATTTACTGTAATGTGAAAAGTAAATGCTCATTTGGAAGCATTTCCCCTTATTTTCCCATGGTTCCGCGGGGTTTCCCATGGGTCATCGAGACAGTGTCTCCTTATTACGTTTACTTCCGGTTTTGCTTGGGCAACAAACCTGCCGGTCAGACATGAGCCTCTCTGCTTTGTCTTTCTAAATATATCTGTCTTTTACTAGAGATATCGGGCCGTGGTTGATGTGGGGTTTGTGAAGAAACACAATTGGGGCCAAAACACGCGGCCAAAGCAATGATGAAATGGGGAAAAGGAAGTGACGAAAGCAACATCCGCGAGGGCTTTTCTCACTTGTGTGTGAACGTTAAATGCGCTTACTGTAATTTCACATTTAAGGTAATTACGTGTGAAAGCCATTTGCGGAATCAAGCTTTATTTTCGGTTTATTTTCCGGATTTCTCATTTCCACTTTATTATCGCTTTGTGGCCCACGTGTGATAACGTCCTAAGAGAGCAACAGATGAAATTAACAGAGCAATGTTATAGGACACCTCAATTATCACTTTTTAACAAAAACTTATAAGTAAAGTAAACTTATCAGGCACTGTGGTGGGCTCAAGGGTTTTTACATGCATATGTGGTGGGATGTCCTTTTGTTCAAAAATTTGGGAGCAAAGTTATGTGAGATTCACAAAATAATAGGCAAGGATACACGTTTGAGCAAAGAGAATTGTGTAACAAGAAATTTGAATAACAAGGGAATTAACAATAATGAAGAAAAAGTTAAGTACATATTAAAAGCAGCACAAACTGTAATAATATTAATATGGAAAAAGAGTAGAAATTGGAACATGAACAAAGTAGACAAGTATTTGGCAGATAACTTGCTGTTCGATATTTTCAGGGATAGAAGATTAAAATATAACAGAAAATAGAGGGAAGGAACTTGGCATTTGGGTTGATAAATTTTGCTTCAGAAAGTTAAAGGGAATAATAAATACTATAATAATAAATTTTATTTTTATCCTGCCCCTCTGCGTAATGCAACCAGGGCAGCTTGCAACATTAAAATATACATTTCATATCCCACAATCCCACCCACCCCTATGGGAATATGGAGTACAATGAAGTTAACAATGTAATTAAGTCCATATTTGATATATTGAATGGAGGTTTTTGAAAGTAAACAGAGTATTGATTCTAATCTATGTTAAGCCATTGGGGGAGAGAGCGTGGGTTATGTGCAACACTGCTTGTATTTATTAAAACAATTCAATAACAAACAAGCAACTGGATGTAAATGATACCAGCTAGCTTTCAAAGGGCTATTTCTGAGTCTAATTCTGTTATTGTTTTAGGTTTGCCATTAATTTTTTTTTTAAATCTCATATTTGATTTTTTTTAATTTTTTATTTATTTATTTTTTTACCCAGCCTAGGAATTGTTTACATTTGTCTGGATGTTGGAAGAGTGGGTTTATAAGGAAAGGACAAACTGGGGACAGATCTGGTGACATTTGTTCTATTAAAATGAATGTGTGTAGCCAGGGATTTTTAGTTTCATTGATTTATTTTGTTGTGGATTTCTTGAAAAATAACTTGTTCCATTTGTGTAACATCATGTAATTCCATTGACACTCAATGTCATCAGGATTTCTTCTAAGGAGGTGGGATGTCTGGCTTAATTGGAAGGCAGTAAAGTATAGTCAGGTACCACTAAATTTCCTTTTTTAGAAGAAAGGTGTCTAATTGACTTTCTGAATCTGGATTTTTGTTTGATTGAAAAGGAATGGTTTTTAGAACTGGGACAGATTGTTTAGGCTGTTCCAAAAAATTTAAAATGTTGTCCATGAAAAGATTCATGTTAGCTCAAGGTTCAATTGCTATTGAGAACAGAAGGGATGATAGAGGAGAACCTTGTTTGGTACCTCTCTGCAGTTTAAGGGTGGGTGAATCAATCCTATTAACTTTCACAAGCAACTTTTATAAAGTTGTCACAGAAATTCATTTGTCTTAGCAAAAAGATATTTCCAGTTCATCCTATCAAAAGCTTTTAAAGTACCAAGAAATAAGAGTACAGTTGGAGTCTTTAGTTGAGAAGAGTGGTATACTACATTTAGAATTCGGCAGATAGCATCTGACAATCTCCGATTAGGAATAAAGCCAGCTTGATCTGAGTTGAGGTATCCTGTTATGAATCCATTAATTTTGTTTGCAAGGATGGAACTTAGGAGTTTTGCGTCTTGATTAATTAATGCAATCAGTCTGAAAGCTGTTGTTAAGGGGTGAGTTTCATTTGTTTTGGGAAACAGGATAATCCTTAAGCCATGATTGTGGGCATGAGCCTTGAGATAGCCTTGATTCACCCACCATTAAACTGCAGAGAGGCACCAGACAAGGTTGTCCTCTATTACCCCTTCTGTTCACATTCATTAAACAGGTCTAGGAGGTGTGGGCCTACTTTATCTCAACACAGTTTATAGAACTCTCCAGTATAGCCATCTATTCCAGTAGCTTTCCCCTGTGACTCTGATATTTTCTTTGTATTGAGAGACTTGATAAAAGAGTGAGTTTTGTCTGGTGCTGGTGATTCTGTGGAATACAGTGAAGAGGAAAAGTTTCTATTCTTTGACTATGTGTTATGGTTTTAGATTTAACTGCTGTGTTCATTCTGTTTTCTTGGGGGGGGGGGGTGAACAGAGGTCCAGCTGGCCAATGAGGAGGCAGCTGAGAGCCAGCCAATGGGAGTTCAGCTGGGAGTAGTATTAAAGCCTAGGCTGACAGTGAGAGAGAAGAAGAAGTTTTGGGCCAGAGGGTGTGTTGGGAAAGTTAAGCTAGTGAGAGGGCTGGGTTTAAAGTGTTCCTGAGGGAACTGAATTTTAGGGAGATAGAGTTTAGAAAGGGTAAACTCTGAACACATACAGAGCTCTGGAAGAGAGACAGTTACTGTGGTGTTCTCTCCAGTTAGATATTATTAGCCAGAGGGGCTGAGGTACTGTGATTGAATTTGTAACAGATGTTATAGGTCTGTAACTCAGGGCCTCAGCAGACGACTAAAAGAGTTGTCTGCGAGACCTGGAAGAGGAGGAGCCACCGCACGAGCGGCGCTCCTTCCTCTTCCTGAGGTCGCCCTGGGAGCTGCTGGCCCTCCGCACGGCCGGCACTTTTGGGGCAACCTCCTGCTGCAGCGACTGCACGCGCTGCGGTGGAAAAGGCAGGGAAAGTGCACCCTACGCATTTAGGGCGCACTTTCCCTGTCTTGTGGAAGGAGCGCTGATTTTGCGCTCCTTCCAGGGACACCGCAGGAGCGCCGCGGTCCAGCTGCCGAGGTCCCATGGCGCTCCGGACCAGGGTGTCCCCGACGCCCTGGTCTGCATCCCCCCTTAGAAAGAGTATAATAGCAAGTCCTGAAATAAGTTACCTTTATTGCATGTTGATGTAAAATAAACTTTTCTTTTTATTATTCCAACATCACTTGGCCTCTGTTTTAGTCACAAAACATGCTAGCAATATTTTGTTATTCTGGAGGTGGGACTACATACAAAAGGCAGTGTGAATCCCGGACACTTTATTAGGTGGCAGAAGTGGGGATAACAAGTTCCCAAAGTACAGCTAGCTAGAAAGAAAGTGTAAAAGTAGGAAGGTGGCAGTATTTCTTTGTATTGAGAGACTTGATAAAAGAGTGAGTTTTGTCTGGTGCTGGTGATTCTGTGGAATACAGTGAAGAGTAAAAGTTTCTGAATTCTTTGACTATGTGTTATGGTTTTAGATTTAACTCCTGTGTTCATTCTGTTTTCTGGGGGTGTGTGGTGTTAGCCAATCTGGCTAGTAATTTTGAGTTCTTGTTATTATTTTTAATGAAAGTATGCTTGTGTAATGTAGATGGGTTTGTATTTTATGTAACTCTAATTCTTCAATTTCTGATTTGTTTTTGCAACAAAGATTTAAGTGTTTTCCGGATTTGATTTTTCTTATAGGTGCTAGATAAATGTGCTATTTCTTTTAATAGTTCTAACCTTTTTGCCTCTCTAATTTTTTGTTTATTTGTTTTCATTCCTCTTGAATAAATATACCTCTGAGGACTGCTTTCAGTGTGTCCCATAAAAGGGCTTCTGAAGTGTCACAGGTTTGATTTTCTACATAAACCCTCTTAATCATGTCCTTGATTAGTTCTTAAATGGCTTATTCAGGAGAAGTGCTGGGCTGAATTTCCAATTTTGGAGATGTGGGAGCTCTCCTCTAATAGCCAGTCTAGTATTATTGGGGAATAGTCTTAGTAAAGGATCAATTCTATTATGGAACCTATGACCTTCTCTGTAGTATGGGCATGAGCAAGAATATGGGTTGGGACCTTTTCATCCTGAATCCGACATATTTACCCAGAGTTTTAAAAAGGTTTATCTTTGGTTTACAGTCTCTAGAATCCACCACAGCCAACATGGCCAGTGCCCTTATTGGCTGAGGCAATATGGGATTAATACCCTGAAAAAGTAACTTCTGCAGGTTCTGCTTGAACTATTGTACTATGTACTAGCTGTTTTGGTAAACTGTCCTACTGACCCTAGAGTCATCTGCAGTTTCTTTGCTTGAAAAGTGTGCTGAGGAGACTCTGTGCTGTTTTTAAAGTTCAGCCCAACACCTTGACTAGTTTGTCAGAAGTATTTTGAAGCAGTGGTCCATGTGCATGTGTTTTAAACAACTCTAGCTTTCTAATTCAGGTTCATCCATTCATGAACTAACAAGTAATAATGGGAAGTTATTGGGTTCCTTGCTAATTTGACCTTACTTGAACCAGCCTTATGGCATCTGACAGGACTGAGCCCTTGGTGGATGTGAGTTCATTTCACACTGTCATTTTGATTGCCAAATTATAACTCCATGCTAAGTTAAAAACCTGAGTCAGGGTATAAATTTTTACACTAAGGAATCAATATGGCTGCCTTTGGTTATCTACAGAGCTGCAACAAGCTGTCACAGCACATAATCTCTGTTACTTAAAAAAAAAAAAGATATCTCCAAAGTGAGGTGACATTGAATGAACCATAGGAATGTAATTCACAACAAATACAGCCTGTTATAAAAGGGAAGCAGCTAGAAGCCCAAGGTGGAAAGATTACATCAGGGTAGGCAACCTTTCCCCTTTAAGGGCTGAGGGACTTCAGCTCCCAGAAGCTTCAGCCATGTTGGCCAATAGTACCATGTTGGCCAATAGCTCCTGGGATTCTGGGAGCTGAAGTCCCTCGGCCCTTAAAGGGGAAAGGTTGCCTACCCCTACCTCTGATTGGATTTGGCAGGGACAGTCCCAATTTATCCTCTACCATCCCACTTTCTGGTGGCTTTTAAAAGTTTCACTCTTTCTCCTCAGATTTCTTTATCTGATGCAAGCTGAGTCCAAAATTCAAAAAGTAGTTTGCACTCAGTTAACTTAGGAAGGGGAGAAGAGAGGGTTGGAATGTTGCTCTTCCCAGTAAGCTCAGGTCAGAGCAAACTGCTGCAGCTTCTGCCAGATTGTGTGTTTCTCTCATTAATAGCTTTGGCATCTTGAACACACTCTGATATTCTTTGGTCACATGTGTCCTGGTCTTCATCTGTGAAATGTTGGAGAGTATGACTTTGGACAAGAATTCATGACACATGATTGTTGTGAAATGATTTCAGGGGGAATTGCAATCTGATAATGATGTCAATATAGGCAGGCTTGCTTTTGCAGATAAGTGACTTATAATAATCATTAGCAGTGTTAGAAGAGTATGAGTAAATAAGGATAAACTCTAGTTAGGCAATATGAATTCTAGGTAAACAATTTAAAAAATGAAGCCATACAATGTAATGCAACAGACTATTGTTTTAGCAGAAAATGCCCTTTTCAAAGAAGAGTTTTCTCAGTTGGCACTGGCTGGCATCCTATGCTGCCAACATTCTAGCCAGTGCACTCACAATTCCAGACTGGTAACAATATTTGAAATTTGCTCTCTCTCTCTCTCTTTTCCTTTACCATGCTTTGCTAGAACCTCCTCTAGCCCACAAACTCCATTCCTCCCCACAATTAAGGAGAAATCACTTGTCTTTGCTCAGATCTCCCCATTACTCCTGACATCTGTGGGTTTTTTTCTCTGTGCCATTATTTTCTCAATTTTTCTGTTCCCACTATTTGACCATCACCCGTTACCAAAATCCATTTTGCTTCCTTCCACTTCTCCTCAATCCTTTTGCTCTTTTGGTCAAGGAAATGTTTTGCAAAGTTTAATCTCTTACAACAGTTTAGCCCCACTAGAAGCAGTCCACAACAACTTCATATTCCTAATTAGACTCCCATCTTTTTACATATTCCTCCCACATTTAATTGGTTTATTGCCTATCCCTTTTATACTGTATTTAACCTTTATAATACAGTAAGTTCAGTTATTTATTTTACTGCAGTTGGAGTCTCAGCTTCTTTCTTTGAATAGTCACACAACATTTGGGCACAAGTTACGATCCCATAAACCTGAGTTTATGAAAGAATCATAGAACAGAATTGTAGAGTTGGAAGGGAAACTAAAGGCCTAAGCAGACTGCCAGAAATAGTGCACATTAAATTGAGGCACTGCCCTGGCTCAGTGCTAGGGAATCATGAGAACTGTATTTTTTTTCTGAGACATTGAGCCTTCTCTGTCAGAGAGCTCTGGTGCCACAATAAATTACAGTTCCCATAATTCCCTAGCACTGAGCCAGGGCAGTGCCTCAATTTAATGTGCACTATTTCTGGCAGTCTGCTTAGGCCCTAAGTCCAACCCTCTGCTCAGTGCAGGAACTCTAGTCAGAGCATCTCCAGCAGATAGCTGTATGTGGGGTGCAATTGAAGTTTCCCAGGGTGTTAACCCTTTTAATGGGAAACAAAATACGCAAATATGAAAGTTAAACTTGTTAGCATCTAGCTTTCATTAGCAGAACAACAGAAGTGTGAGCCCAACTAAATTATTCTTAATATGCTTTCCTAAAGAATAAAGACTAACTCAAAACAGCAACAACAAACATGCAGTTTATAGTTTAAAAAACAACAATGGTTTTAATATATATATTTACATTTTTAAAAAATCCTAATCTATCTGATGATATTTCAGGTAAAGAGAGGAAATCTCACCATCTTTAAGATAGCAGGAAGATGGGACAGCAACTGACTGCTTGAAGAATCTTGGGAGAGAACTGTTAAACTGCCTCCAAGAGTAACAGGAGCCACATGTCATAGAATGATAGAGGGAGAGGGAAGTCCTTGTCTAACTAAAGAGAGAAAAGAATGCAATGCATAATTTTTCCAACAATCCCCTTTTCATTCTCTTGGACCAATGTCCTTTGTGTAGTCTGTGGAAACAATCTTTCGGCAGAGGTTTAGTGAGGATGTCTGCAATCATTACTTCAGTGTTGCAATATTCTAGCTGGACAAGTCCATTCTGACATATCTCTTGCACTTTATGAAATGCAATGTCAATGTTCTTCTTGAGTGGCCTTTCACTCTGAGGAATCTTGATGCAGCTTTGATTATCTTGCATCAGGTTTGGGTTCTGTTATCCCAAAGTCCAGGACCAAGTTTTGTTTGCAAAATAACAGTCCCTTTTCCTTGTGCAAAAACTTCTTGACCATTAGCAAGATAGCTAGGAAAAGTTACATTTGCATCAAAATCAACAAACCAATTTTTGCTGTTAAAATAATGTGCACTTGCTCCACTTTCAATAAAAACTTGGTTTTTATATTTATCTCCAGCAATTTGAAATAATTTTTGTTGAATCAAACCAATATCACCATGACTGGAAGATTTTTGTTTAGGATTAAAAGCTTCTTGCTTAAAGTTGCTTTTGCTTTTAGTATTCAGTCCATGACTTTGCAGCTTTTGCAGCTCAGCTCTTAGCTTTGACTTGTTAACATTGCTTCTATTTGATTTAGGAGAAAAGAAAGTCTTTTTCAAATCCTCTGCAGCAAATTGAGCTAATCTTACGTTGGTTTTTTTTTTATTATAGGGGTCTTCCATCAAGTTCTGCCTATTTAGAAATCCAACAATTTGAGCAATAGTATCTTGTAAAGAAACATCTCCTTTAACTTGTGAAGCATTAATTATTGGAGAGTAGTATTTTGGAAGTTTTGCATATTCTGGAAAAGATTCTCCAGATGCTGTAACTCCAAATAAAGTTGTCATAAAACCATTAATATGCTGATTTAGAAACTGAGGATGATGCAACTTTGTGTTAACAAGTTTGATCATGAGAGCTATTTAATTAGAAATACTTGTAGAATCAAACACTTTCTTTAGTTTGTTCCATATTTGTTTTGCATCAGTTAAACCTTGAATATGGTATGCAATGCTGGGATCTATAGACAAACAAATATAAGATGCTGTTTTCTTTACATTCTCATCAAAATATTGTTGATGTTTTCCTGCTTCTGTGGGTCTCTGCCCATTTATTCTTTTAAACAGTCTCATTGTAGTCAAGTACATTTGCATTTTCCATGACCATGTTTTATCATTTGTTCCAGTTAATACTTCAGTGATCATTGTGAGATTAGGATTAGCAGAAGCCATTCTCTATTATTAGAGTAGTTTAAAATCTTTCTTGTATTCAATATTTTCAAGAGAAGTAGTTTAGTAGTTTAGAACAAAATAGACTGGTGGGTTGGGCCCATAACCCAAAAATGTGGGGTGCAATTTAAGTTTCCCAGGGTGTTAACCCTTTTAAAGGGAAACAAATATATGCAAATATGAAAGTCAAGCTTGTTAGAGATTAGAGAGCTGTTAAATTGCCCCCCAAGAGTGATAGGAGCCACATGTTTATCTAGAATGAGAGAGAGAGAGGAAAGTCCTTATCTAACTAAAGAGGGAAAAGAGAATGCAATGCATAATTCTATGAATATTGTCTAGCCTCTTTTTGAAGATTTCCAGAGAAAAAGACCCCACCAACTAACTAGGTAATTTGTTCCATTGCCAAAGTCTTGTTACCACCAAGAGGTTCCTTCTAATGTTCAAGGAAAATCTGCCCTCCTTTAACCTAAAGCCACTACACCTGATCCTACCCTCTGGGACAGCAGTGAACAAATAATAATAATAATAATAATAATAATAATAATAATATTTAATATCCTGCCTATTGGAAAACCAATCCAGGCGGTTTACAAATTAAAATCAAATACAAACCCCACAACAATCCCTCCCCCCCTTAAAACAGTATTAAATCACAACAGCTTAAAAACAATACAACAATTAAAACTTAATTATACAACACAATAGACACTCCACTATGGCTTGTAGCAGTGTTCCTGTCCATCCAAGATGGGGCCACGTAAGGAACAGTGCAGGTTAAGGCCGGGAAGAATTAATATGGAAAGGCCTGCCAGAAGAGATCCGTCTTGACAGCTTTTTTAAAGCTGTCTAGCGATGTTAACTGACGGATCTTGTCCGGCAGGCCGTTCCAGAGTTTGGGGGTGACAACAGAGAAAGCCCTCTGAGAGGTCGCCGCAAGCCGCGATTTTTGGGGTTTCAGCAGGTTCCTCCCAGAGGACTGGAGAGCGCGGGGAGGATTGTATGGAAGGAGGCGGTCCCTGAGATAACTTGGACCGAAGCCATTTAGGGCTTTAAAGGTGATAACCAACACCTTGTGCTGGGCCTGGAAGCTGATTGGCAGTCAGTGGAGGGACCTCAGAACCGGAGTAATGTGGTCCCTCCTAGATGTTCCCAACACTAACCTGGCTGCCATATTTTGTACCAGCTGTAATTTCCGAGCCAAGCACAGGAGTAGCCCCATGTAGTGTGTGTTACAGAAGTCAAAGCGTGAGGTTACCAGCACGTGCACAACAGTCTCGAGATCCCTTACTTCCAGAAAAGGGCACAGCTGGCGTATCAGCCGAAGCTGATAACAGATGCTCCTGACCGTCACATTTACCTGATTTGTCATCAGGAGCGACGAGTCAAGGAGCACTCCCAGACTGCAAACACAGTCATTGGAGGAGAGCATGACCCCATCCAGGACTGGAGGTTGCAACCCAATTCTTGGTTTCGGGGCCGCTATCATGAGCACCTCTGTCTTGTTCAGATTCAGTTTCAATCTGTTTTTCCACATCCAACCCATTACTGCTCGCAGTCATTCATTGAGAGAAGAGATGCCATTAGAATACGAGGCCGATGAACAAGACACGGAGAAATAGATTTGGGTGTCATCAGCGTACTGATAACACCCAGCACCATAACTCCATATAATCTCACCCAGCAGCTTCATATAGATGTTAAATAAGATTGGGGACAAAATAGCTCCCTGAGGGACCCCACAAGTGAGCACCCTCTTACTGGAGCTACTGTCCCCAAGCAGCACCCTCTGGGACCTGCCTGAGAGGAAGTACCAGAACCACTGCAATGCAGTGCCCCCGATACCTAACCCCCTCAGGCGGCCCAAGAGGATGCCGTGATCTATCGTATCAAAAGCCACTGAGAGGTCTAAGAGCACCAACAGGGTCACACTACCCCTGTCGATGCTCAGACGCAGATCGTCGGTCAAGGCAACCATGGCAGTCTCAACTCCAAAGCCTGTCCTGAAGCCAGTTTGAAATGGGTCTAGATAATCAGTTTCATCCAAGACAGCTTGGAGCTGAAGGGCAACCACCCTCTTGATCACCGTGCTCAAAAATGGCAGCAATGACACCGGCCTGTAATTACTCATATCCAGTAATACCCCAGTGTCCAGGGACAGCCTGCAGAGACCATAAGTCAAACGGGTGGCGTAATACCCCAGGAGGGGTCCTTTGGGAAGGTTTGTCCAGGGACAGCCTGCAGAGACCATAAGTCGAAGGGGTGGCGTAATACCCCAGGGGGGGTCCTTTGGGAAAGTTTTTTCAGAAGCGGCTTAACAGCTGCTTCCTTCAAATAAGATGGAACATGTCCTTCCCTGAAGGATGCATTAATGATATCCGTGAGGAATCTCCTCAATGCATCCCCCCCTGGACGGCCAGCCATGATGGGCAAGGGTCGAGAGGGCAAGTCGTCTTCCTCACCTTACCAAGCCACTTGTCCACATCCTCGATACTCACAGATTAGAGCTGATCCAGTATAACTACATCGGCGGAGTCGCTGGACACTTCGCCTATAGACTCTGTTTCAATGGTAGCATCTAAGTCAGCTCTTATCTGAGCGATTTTATCTGCAAAGAAGTTGTTAAAAGCATCACAGCAGGTCGTCGTCGGGTTAAGTAAGGGATTTGGCGCTGGGAGCACCTGCGTCATCTCGGTCACCATCTTAAACAGCTCTGCTGGACGAGACTCTGCAGACGCAATACTTGCAGAGGAGAAAGCTCTCTTCGCTGCACGCCCTGCCTTCCAATAGGAACAAAGAAAGTTCCTATGGCGAGTTCTGTCAGATAAGAGTCGAGTCTTTCACCACCTGCGCTCTAGTCGTTGTCCAACCCGCTTCATCCTCTTAAGCTCTGGCATATACCAAGGCCTCCGATTTGAAGCGGGATGGCAAGGACGCTTGGGAGCGATCGTGTCGATAGCCCTGGTAAGATCGGTGTTCCAGGTATTTACCAGAGCTTCGACAGGCATTCCCAACCATTAAATCCTCTAAGGCTCTCTGGAAACCAATGGGCTCCATTAGCCTTTGAGGGCAGACCATTCTAATGGGTCCACTACCCCTGGCGGGGCAGATATTGGCTCTCAGTTCCATCTTAACCAGGATCCATCCATGACAATGCGGAAGTACTTACAACCTCCGCCCACGGATATTCCTGTTCTGTACTGAAGACCGCATCGAGTGTATGACCTGCACAATGTGTGGGCCCGTTGACCAATTGGGATAGGCCCATGTTTGTCATGGTCTCCATGAACTCCCGAGCCACACCTGTTAAACTGGTCTCGAGTGGGATGTTGAAGTCCCCCAGAACTAAGAGTCTGTGGGTCTCCAACAACAGCTCAGAGACCAGCTGTGTCAGCTCAGCCAGGGAGTCTGCTAGGCAACGGGTTGGTCGGTAGACTAGCAAAATCCCCAAACTATCCCTGGTCTTCAGGCTAAGGTACATACACTCAAAATGGACCGTGTTCCAGACAGGTATCCTGGTCAAGGTCAGGCTGTTCTTGTGAACTAGAGCCACTCCGCCCCCCCCCCGCCCACTTCCCCTCACCTCCTCACTGACAGAGTACCCAGCTGGGAGGGCCTGCCCCCAGGTGACTGCGCTGTCTCTCCCAGCCAGGTCTCTGTAAAGCAGGCCAGGTCAGCGGCCTCATCCAGGAGAAGATACTGGATGATGTGAGTCTTATTTTTAACCGACCTGGCATTGCAGAGGAACAGGGTGAGGTTCTGTGGAATGGCTGGTCTGCTCTCCAAGGCATTCTGGGAAGCAGAGGGAACTGAAGGCAGGATAGCTTTCAGACAGCAGCCTCCTCTTCTTTTGTAACATATGTTCCCTCTGTTGTGACCATACCTTCTGTTCCCCTGCGCAACTCCGATAGCCGCACCCACCTCATTCCCAGCCTCAGGGGGGCAATAGAACTCCAGACCACTAGGGGCTAGGATGACTAAAGCATAGGATTATTCAATAGTCCCCTGGTCAGGAGCAAAGGGCCAGTGCAAGTGTGTCTAGAGTAGAGAGCGATGCTAAGGCAACGTCCACCTCCTGGCCTTTGCTCTCACTGCCATCAATGCCACGGTCCTGGGCTGATGTTCTGGCTTATAAGTCCTCTGGACCAGGAGTGGAGGGCAGCCGCAGGTGAGTCAGGAGCCGGGGGCGATGGTAAGGGTGCACTGAGGCAATGCCCACCTCCCGGCCTTGCTCTCGCTGCCGCCGATGCCATGCCCCTGGGCTGGTGTTCCGGCATATAAGTCCTCTGGTCCAGGAGCGGAGGGCTGCCTCGAGTGAGTCTAGAGGCCGGGGATGATGTCTCGGGAGGAAGAGGATGAGTCTCCAAGTCTCACCTTGGCTTCTTCCCAGCCCCGGTGCACTGGTGTTGCTGCGCTGCCTCGGGAGAAGGGGGGTGAGTCTCCAAGTCTCACCTGGGCTTCTTCCCAGCCCCGGTGCGCTGGTGTTGCAGCGCTGCTGCCGGGAGAAGGGCGAGTTTTAAAGACTCCCTGAGCTTCTTCCCAGCCCTGGTGCGCTGGTGTTGCTGCACTGCCTTGGGAGAAGGAGGGTGAGTCTCCAAGTCTCAGCTGGGCTTCTTCCCAGCCCCGGTGCGCTGGTGTTGCTGCGCTGCTCTTTCCTCTCTGTGACAGTTCTTTAGATATTTAAAGAGTACAATGAGGTTATCCCTCAGTTTTCTTTTCACCAGGCTGAACACGCCCAACTCCTTCAACCATTCCTTGCTTATTTTGTTCTCCATGCCTCTTATCATCCCTGTTGCTCTTCACTTTATCTGTATCGATCTTAAAATGAGGTACTGAGAACTTAACACATTACTCCAGATGAGGCCTAGCTAACATAGGGGCAAAACAGATGGCCCATTTGTGACAGCTTCCTGACAGCTTGAGGGCTTGTCGTTTAGATGATGTATGTTCTGAAGCCACTGGGAAAACACTGGGAAGCTACCTGCCTGACGACACAGGGGGCAAATTTTTGGTGCTCCTGTGGCAGAGCATTTAGATGCCACACACTGCCGGAGTGCTGAAAAGCTGCAGTGGCAGCAGAAAAGCCATCATTTTGCTGATGCAAAAAGGAGAGGCTTTCTGTCACTTCTTTTTGTGCTGGCAAAATGGCAGAGTGGGACTGTAGCATGTGGTTGCCGCAGCCCCAATCCTGTATCAGCTGGAGCAGCTTGACGCCACCCCTTTGACTTATGGTCTCTGCAGGCTGTCCCAAAGGAGGCAGAGTTGGGGCAGGGCAGCTGCACGCTGGCTGCCCCAGCCCCATGCCAACACCGTCCTGATGCCATGCGCCTTCCAGTGCAGCATTCAAATCAAAAAGGGCACTGAAGAGCCATGCACCAGTTCTTAGGGCGGCCTTTTGCTTCCCCTAAATGGAGCAGCATTTTGCCACTCTTTTCAAAAGGGAGGATCAGGGCCATGGCATGGGATTGCTTCCCGGGGCGGCCCAGAGCTGCCCGTCTGCATTCCCCCTTAGTAAAACTATTACCAGTGAGAGTCATCATGGTGTAGTGTGGTTTCAGCATTAGACTACAACTCTGAAGACCATGGTTTAATTCCCACTTGGTCATGGAAACCACTGGCTGACCTTGGGCAAGTCACATCCTCTTAGCCCCAGAGAGAGGCAATGGCAAACCTCTTCAGAACAAATCTTGCCATAAAACCCATTATAGGTTTGCCCTAGGGAGACAATAAGGTGGAAAGGACTTCTATGCACATAGCAACAATTACTTCCCGGAATAGCATTTAGCTGGGAGATGAGTTTTTAGAATTGCTCCACTGATTCTGTGTATGTGTATGTTTACCTTTTTTATTATTTCTTAACTAAGTGGCATTTTTTAATTTGAATGCAATTTAATCCTATTTTAAGAGGATGGGAGGGTGGGATTATGGGACGGGGGAATGATTTTTAACTGTGTTTTGTTTCTTAATCTTGTTGTACCCCGCCCTGATTGCCACGCAGAGGGGCGGGTTATAAATAAAAATTATTATTATTATTATATTACTTCTATTAATGCAAGCTAAAATATAATTTGCCTTCTTTGGGGATGGACATTCTTGGAAAATTATATAATGAGTCTGGAACTCCTCTCCCACAGGTTTAAAAGGTAAAGGTAGTCCCTTGACATGAATATCTAGTCGTAACCTAGTGTAGGGGGCGGTGCTCATCTCCATTAATAAGCCAAAGAGCCAGTGTTGTCCAAGGACTGTGCTGGTGGTCATGTGGCCAGCATGATTACACCAAACGTTGTTACCTTCCCACCAAATTGGTACCTATCTATTACTTGCATTTGCATGTTTTAAACTGTTAGGTTGGCCGAAGATGGGACTAGCAACAGGAGCTCACTGCATCATGCAGCACTTGGGCCTTGAATAACAGGAACAAGATTGCTTCTGATATCAGATTTGCAACAGTCACACAACCAGCTATGTTGTCACCCCAATAATGGCCACCCCAATAGGCCATTACTTCCTCCCTTCCATAATTACACACACATACACACATGTGTGGTGCTCAGAATTCTGACCACGGCCAACTCATACTGTGCTAGAGGGGTATTCTCCCCTCTCTTTGCCTCATTTGGCTACAGTATTTTCAATTCTTGCTTTTCATCTTAGGGAATCTAGAGATGGAAGGGAAAAACTCTCAGGAACTGCCAGGTTTTGTTCCCTTACAAGCCAATTTTATTTTGGAAATCAATCTGACATTTTCTTCATCCCAAAGTATTTCCTGGGAGCTTCTGGCACTGCTCCTGTTGTGTGCTTTCAAATAATTTCTGACTTATGGAGACCCCAAGGTGATCCAATCACTGAGATTTCTTGACAGAAGTTGTTCAGAGGGGGTCTGCCCTTGCCTTCCTCTAAGGCTGAGAGTGTGTGTCTTTCCCAAGGCCACCCCGTGGCTTATCAGAAACTTGTTATTCCCAGGTCAGTTTAAATCAGGGGTAGGCAACCTTTCCCCTTTAAGGGCCGAGGGACTTCAGCTCCCAGAAGCCTCAGCCATGTTGGCCAATAGTCCCATGTTGGCCAATAGCTCCTGGGATTCTGGGAGCTGAAGTCCCTCGGCCCTTAAAGGGGAAAGGTTGCCTACCCCTGGTTTAAATGAACCCAGTACCTTCTGAAATGAAATGTTTCAGCTACTTGTCTTGAGTGTTTCCGCTGGCTCAGAAATAGTAAAGATGGTCTCCAAATAAGCACAGGTATTGTTTCTAGGAGACAGGTTCAACAGAGATCAAGCAAGAGAAAGAGAAATGTCAGCCCTAAAGCAAAATGATCCTAATACGTAAATAGTTTAATATTGCTAAAGCACTTTACCACTTTGACTATGATCATAGAATTATAGAGTTGGAAAAGACCACAAGGGCCATCCAATCCAACCCCCTGCCATGCAGGAACTCAAAATCAAAGCATCCCCCGACAGATGGCCATCCAGCCTCTGTTTATAGTCCTCCAAAGAAGGAGACTCCACCACACTCCAAGGGATTATGTTCCACTGTTGAACAGCTCTCACTCTCAGGAAGTTCCTCCTAATGCTGAGGTGGAATCTCTTTTCCTGTAGCTTGCATCTGTTGTTCCAGATCCTACTCTCTGGAGCAGCAGAAAACAAGCTTGCTCCCTCCTTAATATGACATCCCTTCAAATACTTATACAGGGCTATCATATCCCCTCTTAACTGTCTCTTCTCTAGGTTAAACATACCCAGTTTCCTAAGTCGTTCCTCATAGGGCATGGTTTCCAGACCCTTCATCATTTTAGTCGTCCTCCTCTGGACAGTTTTTCAACATCCTTTTTGAATTGTGGTGCCCAGAACTGGACACATTATTCTAGGTGGGGCCTGACCAAAGCAGAATACAGTGGCACTATTACTTCCCTTGATCTAGATACTATACTACTACTAATGCAGCCTAAAATTGCATTGACCTTTTTAGCTGCAGCATCACACTGTTGACTCATGTTCAACTTGTGGTCTACTAGGACTCCTAGATCCCTTTCACACATAGTCTCATTAAGCCAGGTGTCCCCCATCTTATATCTATATATTTCATTTTTTTGCCCTAAGTGCAGTACCTTACATTTCTGTGTTGAAGTTAATTTTGTTAGCTTTGGCCCAGCTTTCTAATCTGTTAAGATCATTTTGAATTTTCATCCTGTCCTCTGGGGTATTAGCTATTCCTCTTGATGCCTGAATATTAAAAAAAGGGCCCAGTAGACATTTGAGGGGGGGGGGGGAAATCAGTTTCTGAAGTGTTGCAGGGGACTGGATATGGTATGTGATCAGTTAGGGAGGGGTGAATGGAAGGGACAGAATATTTCAAAAGACTAGATGCAAACCTGTGAAGATGCAGGGCCAACCAAAACAAAATGGTTTGGAAATTCTTGATACTTTGAGGTAGCCCAGCTGCCAGGCAAGTGAGGAATTTGTTTGGTCTTAAATTTTTGGCAGAGTATGACTTCCAACAAATATCAAGATAATTGATATTTCCTATTCTTTTCTGAATGTGTGGTCATTTGTTCCAGGAAGGAAGGAAGCTGAGCAGGAGGACAAAGAGGACCATCAGAAAGACAGGGGAGAGAGGAAGAAGGTGACCAGCCATCTCTGCCCTCCCCCAACCACAGAGAAAGAGGTGAAGAAACTAAAGGAGGGAAGGGGTGGGGATGGGGATGGACTGAAGGAGGGAGGACACAAGAGAAGGTAAGGTGGGAAACCTAAGGAGGCATACGGGGATGGGTAGGAAAGCAAACAAACAACAGGAGGAATAATATAGGGAAACAAAATAGCTACTGGGCAGCAGCAGTAGTGGTGGGTGTCACTGACAGGAGTGAATTGTAGTGACAACATAGCTAACATTGGTTGGCACTGCACACAAGGAGGTTTAGGTGGCCCTCCTTGTGTAACCCCATCACCTAGTAAACCCTGTGATGAGACACCCCAATTGAGACACAGACAGGATCAGAGCATTAACAGAAAGGGAAGGAGGGAGAAATAAAGGGATATCACATTTGCAAGATTAGCCAAGGGCACAAGAAGGATGCCAAGACAAATAGCAGACACCTTTAGGAAGGCAAATTGCATCCAAAGCAGCATTACACATAAAATAGGGGCATGGAATGTGAGGGGCATAAGCCAAGGGAAATTGGACATCGAAAAAATTAGAAATGGAATGCATGAACCGGGGGTGAGTTAAAATGGACAGGAATGGCCACTTTGAATCAAACAACCACACAGTGTTCTACTCATGCAATAAAAAGACAAGAATAACAGGGTAGCTTTCATACTAAGAAAAGATGTGGCAAAAGCAGTCAGAGGATAGAATGCAAAATCAGACCGAATCATTTCAGTAAGGTTCCATGGTAAACCTATGAATATTGCCATAATCCAAGTATATGCACCAAACACAGACGCAGAACAGGAAGAAATTGATAGATTCTATGAAAGAGTACAGGAAGAAATTGACAGCACACTAAGACAAAATGGCAAGCTAATCATTGGAGATTGGAATGCAAAAGTTGGAAGCAAAGAAGGATTAAAAATAGTGGGCAGATTTAGATTAGGCAAAAGAAATGAAATAGGTGAGTGTCTGATAGATTTTTGTGAAGCCAACAACATATTCATTGCAAACACATTTTTCATACAACCAGAAAGAAGGCTATACACATGGACATCACCAGTTGGTCAACAATCGGAAGTAAAAGATGGCGAAACTCTATACTGGTAGCCAAGACTAGACCAGGAGCTGACTGTGGCACAGATCATGAATTACTCATTAAAAAAAATAAAACTAAGACTCAAGAAGAAAACAAAACCAGTGATTATAACAAAATATGATCTAAATTCTCAACAGAATTTACTGATAACATAAGAAACAGATTCACACAACTAAGCATAATAGACGGAGAACCAGAGGAACTATGGTCTGAAGCCAGGGACATAATAAAAGAAGAACGCAGACAGACACTTTCAATAAACAAAAAGAAAAAGAAAAAAATATGGATGACAGAAAAAAACACTACAAACAATAAAGAAAAGAAGAGAAGAAAAACAAAAGGGAGATAGGAACAAACTAAGAATTATGAATGCAACAGTATAACTGCTTGTGCAAAAAGATAAAGAAAATTACTACAATGACCAATGCAGAGAAATAGAAGACAACAACAAAAAGGGAAGAACAAGGGCTCTATTTCACAAGATCTGGGAAATCAAAGGAAAATTCAAACCAAGGACTGCGACAATCTATGACAATAAAAATAACATAATTCAAGATCAGGAAGGAATAAAAAGATGTTTGATGCAATGCACAGAAGAATTATACGAAAGAGATGAACAAATGAAGGACACATGAAATGAAAAGCCATATGAAGATGAAGCCCAAATTCTAAAAAGTGAGCTGGAACCTGCAAAACGAGAAATAGCAAAAAACAAATGACCAGGAACACATGATATTCCAAATGAACTGTTGCAATCCACACTGACAGAGTCAACTCTAGTGCTAACCAACATATGTCAACAGATATGAAAAACAAAATGATGGCCAACAGATTGGAAGCAATCAATATACATCCTCATCCACAAAATGGGAGACACAAGAGACTGCAGCAACTGTAGGGCCACAGCACTGATCTCCCATGCAGGCAAAATTATGCTCAAAATTCTGCAACATAGACTCCAATCATACATGGAGAGAAAAATCCCAAAGGTCCAAGTGAGATTCAGGAAAGGAAGAGGCACAAGGGACCACATTGCAAACATAAGAAGGCTAATGGAGTGCACCAGGGAATTCCAAATGAAAATCAGCATGTGCTTTATAGACTATAGCAAAGCCTTTGACTGCATAGATCATGAAAGGCTATGGAACACCCTTAAAGATATGTGAGTGCCAACACATCTGATAGTTCTGATGAGGAATCTGTACTCAGGACAAGAGGTTAGTGTCAGAACAGAACACGGAGAAACAGAATGATTCCCAATTGGCAAGGGAGTCAGACAAGGCTGCATCCTTTCACTCTATCTTTTCAACTTCTATACGGAACATATTATAAGAAAAACAGGCTTGGACACAGAAGAAAATAGGAGGAAGGAATATCAACAATCGAAGATATGCAGATGACACATAATACTAGCAGAAAACCACACAGACCTGGAACACCTACTAAGGAAGATCAAAGAAGAAAGTACTAAGGCAGGCTTAATGCTGAACAGAAAGAAAACAAAAATAATGACCACCATGGACCTTCACAAGTTCAACCTAGACAATGAAGAAATAGAAATACTAAAAGAATTTCCATACCTGGGATCAAACACTGATAGAAATGGGGACTGTAGTCAGGAAATCAGAAGAAGATTAAGAATGGGGAGGGTGGCTATGAAAGAATGAGAAAAGATTCTAAAATGCAAAGATATACAACTCAGCACAAAAGTTAGATTCATACAAGCCACTGTATTCCCTATTACCATGTATGGATGTGAGAGCTGGAAGAAGATCAATTCATTTGATATGTGGTGTTGGAGAAGAGTGCTGAGGACAGCCAAAAGGACAAACAAGTGGGTCCTAGAGCAGATCTAGCCAGAAACCTTGCTGGAAGCCAAGATGACCAAACTGAGACTGTCGTACTTCAGAGACATCATGTGAAGAGAGGACTCTTTGGAAAAAACAATAATGCTGGGGAAGGTAGAGGGAAGTAGGAAGAGAGAAAGGCCACATGCTAATGGATGGACTCTATTAAGGAGGTCATGGGTATGGGGTTGCAGGAATTAAGTAGAGCAGTGGAGGACAGAGGGCCTTGGAGATGTCTCATCCATATGGTCGCCTTGAGTTGAGATCAACTCGGGGGCAGTAAACAACAATTTTCCAGACTGATCTGGCCATGGTCTGGGATTGGTATGGAATGGGCAAGAACAAGTGTTACCGCACAGGAGAACACTACTAATGCCTTCAGGAGTCCCTCAAGCCATTACCCATCTGTGCTATAGCAGCCGATCTGTCCCTCAGTATTAGTGGGGGATCTATTCCAGACCTTCCACCCTGCAAATACCAAATTTCTCAAATATTCAAGTCCCATATCCAACTCATTGGGAATAATGGGACAAGTCCTCTTTCCCTTCCTTCCCTCCTTTCTTCCACAAGCTAGGAGAGACTGCAGCAGTTCCCCTTTGTCTCAGTTTACTGGGAAGGACAAGATTCCATCCTTTCCTGTCCTGCTTGCTGAATTAACTGGGTACAAACTAGTTGGCACATTCAGTTTGCAGCAACTGGAGAAAGCAGAGAACAAAGCAGAGGTGGAATGTGGGAGAAGCAGACATATCAGACATTCTAAAACCAAAAGAAAAAGTGGGATGACAGAGGTTTAACTGGGACTGTCCCTGCCAAACTGGGAGAGCAGAAGGGTATGCAGGCCTTCTTAAGCAAACTGGCTCCAAGCTATTTATGGTACCAGAGCTGATATCAAAGCCTAATAAGCTCAAGTAAAGAATGGCCAAAACCCAGATCTTGCCTGGGCTGTTCCATAGTTTGGCCCATGATGATGCACAATTTGTCAGTTTATGGGCCTTTGCAGACTGCCAGAAATAGTGTAAATTGAGTCCACTTTAAGGGTTAGGGTTAGGGAATCATGGGAACTGTATTTTATTGTGGAACCAGAGCTCTCTGACAGAGAAGGCTCAATGTCTCAGAAAAAACACACAATTCCCATGACTCCCTAGCACTAACTCTTAAAGTGGACTCAATTTGCACTATTTCTGGCAGTCTGCAAAGGCCCATAGTCAAGTATATATGGCAAATAAAGTAAGGCAGACTGGTGGTAATTTCACTAATTTGTATGAAGTTCTTGATTTAATAGGGCATTAAATCATTAGTTTCCACTTGAGAAGTTTGTCAAGCTAATATTTGCTAATGATGTAGTGTGCACAGAAGCATCCCCATAGTAGAAAATAAGCAATTAGAGTTTTTGCTGTTTTGGGTGCATGGCTTTAACAGCATGTGTCCTTTGAAGTCAAGTGATTTGAACTTTAATAGAGTGCAACTGAACACTTAAGATTTCCCAGTGAAAGATACTGTAAGTCAGGAAGCAGGAAGGAAAGGAGTAACTAGAATACATATCTTGACACCATGGCCAGCCTTACCATTATGCAGAGGGAGGCAACTGCCTCAGGCAGCAGGGTTGAAATGTATAAAATAAAACAAATTGTTAGGTATTTGATGTCATTACTACCAAAGATAAGGAGAGAGATCACAGTACAATGCACCTTGACATGGGTAGGAATGCAGGGATGCCATTTGGTATGCTGCTTCACAGCAAGATTTGTGGCACTGGCCCTAATATGTTATTTCATGCCAACCTAGAAAAGATACTCAAAGAGAAATCAGCAATCAGGCATAGCATCAATTGTGTCTGGGACCAGCTTGGGCTGAGAGCTCCCTTCCTTCCACCTGCCATTGTTCTTACATCCAGCTCTAGACTGACTAACAAACTGCCTTGCTGAACTACCTGCTGTACTACCTGCTGAGCCTGACAGCCAAAGAGTCTGTGCCTAATCTTGCTTTTCCTCCCATCCTCTCTCCCAATTTATTTTCCTTTTGCATTAAGATAATAAGACTACAGACACAAAATTTATTATTTTCAGATATCTGAAAACTGCTCTGGAAGCCTTTTTGTGTATGTGAAAACTGGGGTAAACATAAATAAATAAGACTTTCTCTATTGACTGAGGCATGTAAAACCTATTTATTAAAATAAATAAAATAAAATAAATGTATTTATTTAAATAATATTTATTTCTTAATTATTTTTTCTTTTATTAAATGAAACCCATTTTTTATTCAGTGGAAAGCAGTATGATAGATGAGATACCATCACTTGCCACTAAGTAGCTCACTTAGGAGCAACAGACTCTGATTCCAAATAGCAAACAGCAACTTCTTGCTCAGTAGTCGGATATTTCAATTTTGGAGGACTTTTTGCTCCTAACAAAATCAGAATTCTCCAACAACAGGGAGATTCCAACATAAATTTGCTGCTCTAGTACTTATCAGTACTATCAGTACTAACAGACAGGATAATCATTTCCTTTCCCACTATAGATATAAATCCAAAACACACTGCAGAAATAATCCTGTTCCCCCTCCTCCCCAACTGGAGATGTGCTTGAGCAGGAATCTGAGGGAAAGCAAAGCTGATCGAAAATATTCTAGGACATAGCAACCTGCAGAGCACTCAGCAAGCAAAATCTTTTGGGCAGCTGTTTTAAATCCAGAGTGCCAGAGAGCAGAAAGAAACCATTATTTTGTACTGAGAACCCCTTGACTATGGGGAGTTTTTCAAGCCAATCCTTTCCTAGTTTCATTTGAGGAGTAATCTATGTGGTAATTGTGCATGGATAGTTTGCCCTGTTACTTTGCTTCTCAGAATTAAGATGTTAATTGCAATGTTAGGGGGGAAGCAGACCAGGGCATCCAGGACGCCCTGGGATGGTGCGCTGCGGGACCACGGCAGCCGCACCGTGGCGCACCGGCGGCGGCCCTGAAAGGAGCGCTAAATCGGCGCTCCTTTCAGAAGTCAGGGAAAGTGTGCCCTAAACGCGTTGGGTGCACTTTCCCTGGCTTTTCTACCGCAGCGTGTGAGGACGCTGCAGTGGGAGGTTGCCCCCAGAGGGCCGGCAGCTCCGAGGGCAACCTCGGGAGGAGGAAGGGGCACCACTCGTGCGGCTGCCCCTCCTCTTCCTTGCCTCGGAGACGACTTTATTAGTCGTCTGCCGAGGCCCACAGTTTCAATGGCTTCCACTTCCCCATTGGCACTATTAACTCCACTACACTCTGAGGGAATGTGTTCCACTGTCAAACAGCCCTTACTGTCAGGAAGGTCCTCCTAATTTTGAGGTGGAATCTCTTTTTCTGGAGCTTGCATCCATTGTTCCGGGTCCTAGTCTCTGGAACAGCAGAAAACAAGCTTGTTCCCTCCTCAATATGACACCCCTTCAAATATTTAAGCACGGCTGTCATATCACCTCTTAACCTTCTCTTCTCCAGGCTAAACATCCCCAGCTCCCTAAGTCGTTCCTCATAAGGTTTGGTTTCCAGACCCTTCACCATTTTAGTTGCCCTCCTTTGGACACTCTCCAGTTTCTCCACATCCTTTTTGAATTGTGGTGCCCAGAACTGGACACAGTATTCCAGGTGAGACCTGACCAAAGCAGAATAGAGTAGCACTATTACTTCTCTTGATCTAGACACTATACTTCTACTGATGCAGCCTAAAATTGCATTGGCCTTTTTAGCTGCTGCATTGCACTGTTGACTCATGTTCAACTTATGGTCCACCTGAGTTCCTAGATCCCTTTCACAGGTAGTCTCATTCAGCCAGGTGTCCCCCATCGTATATCTGTACTTTTCGTTTTTTCGCCCTAAGTGCAGTACCTTACATTTTTCCGTGTTGAATTTCATTTTGTTAGCTTTGGCCCAGCTTTCTAGTCTGTTCGTCATTTTGAATTTTGATCCTGTCCTCTGGGGTATTAGCTACTTCTCCTAATTTGGTGTCGTCTGCAAATTTGATAACTATGCCCCCAATACCATCATCCAAGTCATTAATAAAGATATTGAATAGCACTGGGCCCAGGACAGAGCCCTGTGGCACTCCACTGGTCACTTCTTTCCAGGTTGAAAAGGAGCCATTGCTGAGCACCTTTTGGGTTCGGCCAGTCAACCAATTACAAATCCATGTAACAGTTACTTTATCTAGCCCACATTTTACCAGCTTGTTTGCAAGAATGTCATGGAGAACCTTGTCAAAGGCCTTACTGAAATCAAGATATACTATATCCACAGCATTCCCTTCATCTGCCAAACTGGTAATTTTATCAAAAAAAGAGATCAGATTTCTCTGGCATGACTTGTTTCTCTGAAACCCATGTTGACTTTTTGTGATTATGGAATTACCTACCAGAAATGATCTGCTTCAGAATCTTTCCTGGTATTGATGTCAGACTAAGTGGATGATAATTGTTGGGATCCTCTTTTTTTTCCCTTTTTGAAGATGGGGACGTTTGCCCTCCTCCAGTCTGCTGGGTCTTCTCCCGTTCTCAAGGAGTTCTCAAAGATTATTGCCAATGGTTCCAATATTACATTTGCCAGTTCTTTTAATACCCTTGGATGTAAATTGTCTGGTCCTGGAGACTTATATTCATTTAAATTAACCAGGCATTTCTGTACTATTTCTTTACTTATTCTGTGCTGAAATTCTCCTATTCTGTCCTCTGCTCCATTATCCTCAGGTTGAGCACCCTTTGCCTTTTCTGAGAAGACTGAAGCAAAGAAGGTGTTCAGTAATTCTGCCTTTTCTCTGTCCCCTGTTAACTTTTTGCCATCTTCTCCACACAGTTGCCCTACCATTTCCTTCTTCTTCCTTTTGCTGCAGACATATGCAAAAAATCCTCTTTTTATTGTTCTTAACCTCTCCAGCAAGTCTGAGTTCATTCTGCACTTTAGCTTTTCTGATTTTACCCCTACATGTGCTAACTATTCGTTTGAATTCCCCTTTGGTGATTACCCCATTTTCCATTTCTTATACATGTTCCATTTAAAACTTAGTTCAGTTGAAAGTTCCTTAGTCATCCATCCTGGTTTCTTGAGGCACCTCCCATTTTTCTTCCTCATTGGAACTGTTTGAAATTGTGCCTTCAGTATCTCCCTTTTGAGAAACTCCCATCCATCTTGAGCTCCCTTCTCTTTTAGTATTCCTGACCATGGGATCACCCCCAGTATTTCCCTAAGTTTACTAAAATCAGCTTTCCTAAAGTCTAGAATGCGTGTCTGACTATGCCTGGCTTCTCCTTTCCACTGTATAATAAACTCCAGGAGAACATGATCACTCCCACCTAAGGATCCAACAACTTGCACCCCTTTAACTAGTTCTTCCCTGTTAGTTAGGATGAGATCCAAAATAGCTGACTCCCTTGTTGCCTCTTCCACCTTTTGGACAATGAAATTGTCTTCAAGGCAAGTGAGGAATTTGCTAGACCTTGAGGTTTTTGCTGAGTTTGAATTCCAGCAAATATCAGGATAGTTGAAGTCACCCATCACTACTATATTTCTCCTTTCTGAGTATGTGGTAATCTGTTCTAGAAAGGCATCATCCAGTTTCTCTGCCTGAGTCAGGGGTCTGTAGTAGACTCAAACAATAACATCCGTGTTGTTTCCCTCCCCTTTAATTTTTATTCAGATGCTCTCCACCTGGCTTCCAGGACTGATGTCCTGGATTTTTTCACTGGTGTAAATATCCCTGACATATAATGCTATTCCTCCTCCTTTCCTGTTTGGTCTGTTTCTCTTGAAAAGGTTATACCCTTGTAATTCTACATTCCAATCATGAGACTCATCCCACCAGGTTTCTGTGATGCCTATTATATCATATTTGCTTTGTTGTGCTAGGAGTTCAAGTTCATTTTGCTTATTTCCCATGCTCTGTGCATTAGTGTAGACCAGGGGTAAGCAACCTTTCCCCTTTAAGGGCAGAGGGACTTCAGTTCCCAGAATCCCAGGAACTATTGGCCAACATGGGACTATTGGCCAACATGGCTGAGGCTTCTGAGAGCTGAAGTCCCTCAGCCCTTAAAGGGGAAAGGTTGTCTACCCCTGGTGTAGAGACATCTAAGACCATATGTCCCCTTTACTTGCTGCCTGTGCACATGTTTTTTTGCCCCCCACTCTTGGGTCCTTTCACTGTTTGCCTTGTTCCCTCTATGACAGATTTACTATTTTTTCCAGTCCTTTTGTCTTCCAGAACACTGTCTCCCTTCCCCACATAACTCAGTTTAAAGCCCTCCTGATCAAATTCTTGAGACTGTTGGCAAAAATGTTTCATTATCATCAAATTTATTACGGCAGACAGCCAGCACATTAAAAAACACAATATTCAAACATTCAACAGTATATGCATGTATATACATGCAATACAAAATTACAACATTAACCTTGAAATTATCCAAGAGATAAGTTGTGTATGTTTTCAACAGGGGAAACTGACACCTATCTCTTAAAACATTCCAAAAACATATGTTAGCATAATCAATCTATTTATACAGATTTGGATAATATATATTTAAATGATAAAACAAATATCATATAATCTATTTAGAACCATAAAATGTCAGAATCGATTAGTGCATTTGCTTTAAAAACTTTTTACGACTAATAATAGCAGCTGCAAAGAATTTAGCAGCTGTTTGAGTTATACACTCACTACAGTCTGCAAGAATATAATCAAGATAAAATTTCTCCTGTCTGCCCGGGAACTGAATAACAATTGGGGTTATATAAGAGGCGCGTATTTCTGCATACAAAGAGCAACAAAAAAGAACATGGCTGATAGTTTCGATTTCCTCTGAGCCACAAGGGCAGTATCTACAATGGTAGGGAATCTTTTTAAATCTACCTTCCAGGACTGAAGATGGAAGTATGTTAAATCTTGCTATCATAAAAGCCCTCCTGAATTTCGGGACATTCAGATACTCAAAGTATCTAGCATGTTCACCAGGCCTACCGGATTCCCCAATAGGGTACAAAGCCAATTGGCTAATATGGATTTGAAAATCAATGTCCCTAATATGCTGAGAGATGACAGATTTCGCTTTGTCATAACCTAGCACAGATATTAACGATACTGAGAGTCCAAGAGAAGAGAGTTTCAAGGTCAGAGATTGTCAAAAACATTTCTTCCAACTGGCGTGAGATGCAGCCCATCCCTTGCCAGAAGTCTGCCCTCATGGAACCGCAGCCCAAGATCTAAGAATCCAAATCGTTCTCAGCAACACCATCTGCAGAGCCAGTTGTTGACATCTGCTATTTTCCTCTCTCGTCCTGGACCATACCCTTCATCTGGCAGAAGAGACGAGATGACAATCTGTGCATCCATTTCTTTCAGTTTCTTACCCAGAGCCTCATAATCACTTCTGATGTTCTGAAGGCTGTGTCTTGCTGTGTCATTCGTTCCCACATGGACCAAAAGGAAGGGATATTGGTCAGTAGACTTGACCAGTCTTGTCAGCCTCTCTGTCATGTCTCAGATCTTTGCCCAGAGAGACAACACACCTCCCGAGACATCTTGTCAGGCCCACAAATCACTGCTTCTGTACCCCTCAGCAAGGAGTCCCCCACAACGACCACAAGCCTCCTCTGAAGCTTAGCAGCGACTGTTCCCTGTGGTGGAACTCCCAGAGTCCCCTGCTCTGTCCCTGAAGTCTGTTCATGCTGCTCTTCTTCATCCTCCTTGATAAGAGAAAGAGCTTCAAATCAATTCCGTAGCTGCAAGCTCCCAGAACAATCCCTGGTCTCCCTACTTCTGTGTGTGACATTTCTCCAGCTGTCTATCTTTTGTGTATATGAAGTAACCTTCTCTTCCCCAGTAATTTCTTCTGTGTGGTCCCCGTCCAAGATCGTTCGTTCCATTCTGTACAGGAAAACCTCTTGCTCCCTAATATGCTGAAGTGTAGCTACCCGTGCCTCTATCTGCTGTACTTTCTCCTCCAAGAGGGCTACCAACTTGCACTTGGGGCTTGTGAAATTCCCCACATCTGTAGGCAAGAAGACAAACATCCCACAAGTGTTGCAGGTGACGGCAGCTGTCCATACTGAGAAGTCTTAATTCAGGGGTAGGCAACCTTTTTGAGCCGGAGGCCAGGTTGCTGTCCCTCAGACAATTGGGGGGCCATAGCACCATAAATAAATAAATAAATAAGTAAATAAATAATTTTTTTTTAAAAAAAATTAAAAATTAAAAAATATGCATGCACACTCTCTCAGCCCCAGAAAAGCCATGGCAAAACCCCTGTGGAGATTTTGCCAAGAAAACCCCAAGAACAAGTAATAACAACAATAATTAATATCATCATGGCGGGCGGCGGCGGCGGGCCAGTCCAAAGGCCTTGGGGGGCCGCATCCGGCCCCCGGGCCTTAGGTTGCCTACTCCTGTCTTAATTAGTCCCTGAAACAGGACTATGGCCTTCCTCCTGAAAGAAAATCCCTCGCTAAACACCAGTGTTAAAGGCTCCTGATGACCTGAACTTTTCACCAATCACTGCTGGTGATAAAAAAAAAAAAACTCTGGGAGGAGTTATATAGAGATAGACTGCTAGCTCCACCCCCAGTGACTCACAAGTGTGACTCACAGAAGCTCCACCCCCTCAGCAACAACACATTCTCCCAAGAGTTTTTAAAAGTTCAACACTCACCCCCTTAAAATGGCTGCCCAGGAACTGCTCACCTCCTCCTTCTCTCTAGCAGGAACTGGCCTAGCACACCTTTCCTTTGTCCCTGGAGGTATCGCCAGTACTCCATCTTTTTCCTTCCACTGAGAAGCATGTTCTTCCTAGTATGCTGAGGAAACTTTCTTCAGAAGCATGTAAACGTTTTTCTACCTCATTTTCTTTGCAATATGAAGTTGGACCTGTGTATATGCAAACACATGACTTGTAAGTAAACTTCTTTATATTACTCCCATTAAGACTCTGTCTTAATTCTTATTGGGACAGACACATGAGTTTGGGAAAACAATAGGTGGACTAGTATCCTGCTCTCACAGATTCTGCTGAAGTAACTCTGCCAGTGAGATTAAAATCAATGTCTCCTATTTTGGGCTTTTTCACAAAAACCCAGAATTGTCTAACAGGTTATGGGTGCCCAGTCACTGTCAGCAGAGGAGAACAGTTTAAAACTAGATTGTTCGGGCTTTTGTTATTGTTGTTATTGTTATTATTATTTGTTGCAGTTTTTCCCACTAACTCCCTTTCTTTGATTAACACGTGTTTGCTACAGAGAATTTTAGGGTTGTTTTTTTTTTTGTTTTTTTGGGTTTTTTTTTTTTTTTTTTTTTTTTTTTTTTTTTTTTTTTGCTTTTGAGCTGCTGATGCTTTGATGCTAGGTTTTGATTTTTGAATTTTAAAATTTTTCATTAATTTTTGGTTTGCTTACCAAGCAACAATGTCACTGCAAACCTCCAAATTGAAGTTAACTCCACATAATTATTTAGAATAGAGGCAGAGGCTGGATGTTTTTCTGCTAGCACATGGAGTTTTCCATTGTCTAGAGACAGAAATGCCAACTGAAGCAAGAGAAAAATTTACTTGGATTAAAGAGGACGCAACAGCAAGACATATTATTCAAGAATCTCTTTCAAGTGATTTAATTAATTTAGTGTAGGACTGTGACACTGCAAAAGAGATGCATTTAAGACTTGAAGAGAGTTTTGGAAGAAATTGAACAAGACTGTGTGTTATTGTGAAAGAGCTGATGAATCTGAAACTGAATTCTAAGCAGAACTGTGAGTCTCACATTGCTAAAGTGAACAGCCCTTTTGAGACAATGACTTTGAGCCAATGGAGATGGCCCATTTGGGGTGGCAAAGAGCTGCCCCGGGGAGTGGTGGATCAGGGCTGCGGCAACCCCATGCCATGGCCCCAATTCTCCCTTTTGCCACCCCTAAAAGAGCAGCAAAATGCAGCTCCTTTTAGAGGCGGCAAAAGGCCACCTTAAGAGCTGGCGCCACAGCTCTTTCATGCCCTTTCAGCACAGCTTGTCTGCACATTGCACCAGAAGGGCATCCTGATGCTGCGCGCTATGCGTACGGCTGCACGGCATCAGGACGGCGTAAGGGTGAGGTTGGGGTTGGGGTGGCCAGTGTGCAGCTGCCTTGCCCCAACTCTATCCCCAGTCCAGCCCTTTGGGCCGGTCTGCAATGGCCCTTTGTGTGATTTTAAACTATCTTAGAATCTTAAAGTTGCTTTTCTTATGGGAACATTGGGGAAACCATTTGATTCATTTACAACTGTAGTCAGTACTCTTCCAGACATGACTTATAATCAGGCTTTGAGTAGACTAAAGAAGAATGTGTAGGTCAATCAGGATGTTCCTACTTCCCAAATGAAAACAATACTGGCTCAAATTACCTAGCAGCAAGCAGGGGCAGGAAAAAGGCCACTCCCACTAGCCAATCAATGTTACCTGCTATAGATGTAATAGAAAGGGGCATATCTCAGGGAATTGCACTTCCCCAAAAATTCTCCAGCCAATGGGAGCTGTACCCAAAAAGCTCAGGCTGCAAATTTTAAAAGAGAAAGGCAGCATGGCTCATCCAAAACAACTCAACAAAGAGTCTACATTCTTCTCCTGAAACCGCAGATTTTGGAGGCAAATGGAAATAAAGAGGATTAAGAAACATGGATTATAGACTCAGGTTGCACAAATCATTCTACAAATTATGAAGCCTATTTTGATGAAATTGATAGAAGTGTTATAGGGCAACCCCACCCTCCCCCACTATATCAAGGACTCAGCTCACTTCATAGGAAAAAAATCAACAACCTTGAACTAAAATCTGGAGACAAAAAAGACTAATCAGCTTTGATGTGGTCTCCCCATTCACCAAAGCCCCCATAATGGACACTATGGCACTCATCCAACAAATTTTTCCAGAAGACATCACACTCTTGTTCGAACATTGCTCCACCACAACCTACTTCCAGTGGGATAATGGATTCTACAAGCAGAGAGATGGGGTAGCCCTCTGATCCCCATGATAGCAAACTTTTACATGAAACACTTTGAAAGGCAAGCCCTGGAAACCACCAAAAAAGCCCACAACATGGTTCTGATATGTGGACAACACTTTCACCATTTGGGGACAGAGAGAAGATTTGACTGTGTTTTTGAACCATCTGAACAACATCTACCCAAACATCCATTCACAATGGAAAAAGAAAAGGAAGTAACATTGCCATTCTTGGATGTCTTGGTCATCCACAAATCAAACCACAGTATACAGAAAATCTACACACATTGACAGATACCTACACAAGAACTCCAATCATCACCCAGCACAAAAAAGAAGCACAATAAAAACACTAGTACACTGCACAAAAAGGATCCGTGAACCCCGCTACCTGGAAGAGGGACTGAAGCACCTAAACTGCACTCCATAGGCTAATTGTTACTCCAGCTCAGACAGCAGAAGAGTGGCCAAACCCAGGAAAAATCACAGGAGTGAAGAAAACCACCCAAAGGAAAGGTATTTTACCATACATCAAAGGAGTCACAGACAAAATATGGAAACTGATGAAGAAACACAACCTCCAAATGATCTACAGAACAACGAAGAAAATCCAGGAAATGCTGCGATCAGTGAAGGATAGGAGAGACCCTCTCACAGCTGCAGGAGTTTACTGCACACCATGCAGCTGTGGACAAGTCTACATAGGAACCACAAAACACAGTGTTCAAACATGAATCAAGGAGCACGAGAGACACTGCAGACTGGGCCAGCCTGAAAAATCAGCAATAGCACAACACGTTATAAACCAACCTGGGCATAAAATGCTATTTGAAAACACTAACATTCTGGACCTTGCCAACAACTATCAGGTCAGAATGCACAGGGAAGCCATTGCAATCCACAAACATCTGGACAATTTCAACAGGAAAGAAGAAATGCTGAAAGTAAACAAAGTTTGGCTACCAGTCCTCAAAAACACCAAAATCAGGACTCAGCAAATGCAAATGAACATCACCCAGGGTCAGGGGGTTTCCCAGCAGACAATGGACCATTAATTAAATAGACACTAATCCTCCTCGCATATCCTCCCACCCTGAGGCCTTGCCTCAACAGAACAATACACAGATTTACATGCTAATTCTCTCAACCAAGGGTCACACAGTATATATACCCTCACACCTCCATGCCACCATATTCTGAAGATGCCAGCCACAGATGCAGGCAAAACGTCAGGAATACATTCTTCTAGAACATGGCCTCACAGACTGCAAAACCCACAAAAACCTATGGATGCTAGCCATGCAAGCCTCTGCCTTTATGTTAGAGGGAATATTCAAACAGCTTCTGATCAGAATTTGCAAATTTCTGGTAAAGGCAAATTTAAATTGCTTTGTAAGGCACCTAACAATAGACCTCTACAGACCAGCCCAAAGGGCTGGCCTGGAGGCAGGGATGGGGAGGGGCAGCCACACGTCAGATGCCCTAACCCCATGTCAGCATTGTTCTGACGCCATGAGCCATTACACACAGCTTGCAGTGTCAGGACATCCTTCCGGTGCAGCATTTTGACGCGCTGCACCAGAAGGGGCGCTAAAGAACCACATGCCAGCTCTTAGGGCACCCTTTTGCCAGCCCTGAAAAGAGTGGCATTTTGCCGCTCTTTTCTGGGCCACCAAAAGGGAGGATCGGGGTGGCCCAGGGCTGCCCATTTGCATCCCCCCAATATAATCATGGAAAATACTGTCTATGTTGTCCCTGGCCTACATGGCACCATGCTCAGTGGGTCAACTTTAGATAAGAAAGGATATGAAATTACTTTTAAAGGAGGACAATGTACAGTTTCTAAAGACAATGTGACATATCTACAAGCTTTTGAATGTGATGGTATCTATGACTTAAATCTTTCAGCTCCACAAGTAAATATACTTCAAGGAAGCATGGATGAAGACAACCTTCAACTATGGCACAGACAATTTGTTTGTCTTGACATGAAAGCAATTCTTCAGCTACAGAACCAGAATTTGGCCACTGGAATCAAAGCAAAATTCAAAGACTGTGAAAACACAAACAGGTGCATAGTTTGTGTTGAACAAAAAGCAGTAAGTCCTTCATTTAGACCAAGTACTGAGCAAAGAAGCTGTCAAGTATTGGATCTTGTGCACACAGACATTTGTGGGTCTCTTAATGTGCCTTCACTTGGTGGAAACAAATATATATTAATTATTATGGATGATTTTTTCAAGGTATTGTGTCACCTCTCTTCTGAAGCAGAAGAGTCAGACTCAAGAGATGCTACAGAAGTACATCACCATGGTGACAACCAACTTCGAAAGGACACCCAAACCATCCAATCGGATTGTGGGAGTGAGTACATATCACACCACACCCAATCTTTCTTAGAGGAACATGGAATTCAGCATAGAAAAAGTGTCCTTTACACTCCTTGTCAGATTGGCTCTGCTGAACAAAAGCTAAGATCTCTCAAATCTCCCTAACAAATTTTGGGGTGAAGCTATTGTCACTGCAACATATCTCCAGAACAGATTGCCAACCAAGGGCACTACACACACACTATTTCAGCTGTGGCATGGCAGAGTACCAAACATGAAACATTAGAACTTTTGGCAGTCTTGCATATTCTTACATACCATCACAGAAGAGACACAAGTTAGATGCCAGATCAGAACAAACTATCCTCATAGGGTATGCACCTGGAACCAAAGGATACAAAGTGATGAACTTAAAGACTGCTGAAATAAGCATTAGACATGTAATTCATCTGCTGGTGAGATTAAACCAATCTCTCCTATTTTGGGTTTTGAAAACCCAGAATTTTCTAACAGGATCTTTGGCTTAGAAACAAAGATGAGCACCATCCCCCTACAATTGGTTATGACTAGATATTCATGTCAAGGGACTACCTTTACCTTTACCTTTTCATACCCTTGGGTGTAATTCATATGGTCCTGGAGATTCAGGACCTGTACAGACTGGCCAAAAGGGCCAGCCTGGGGTTGGAATTAGGACAGGGCAGCCACATGCCAGCCGCCCTGACTCTGCCCTGATGCTACCATCACACTGTATGCCCCACCACACAGTGCATGGCATCAGTGCACTCTGTTGGTGCAGCATGTAGACACACTGCACCAAAGGAGTGCAAAAGAGCTGTGATGGTGGCACTAAGGGTGGCTTTTTGCTGCTCCAAAAAAGAGCAGCATTCGCCAGATCTTTTTGGAATAATAATAATAATAATAATAAAATTTATGTGTATCCCGCCCTTTGGGAAACCCAATCAGGGTGGCTCACAACAATAAAATCATACATAATAAATCACAACATTCCTACCCCCCCTTAAAACAATATTAAATCAATAACAAATTAAAACACATTAAACAATTTAAAAACACATTACATATACCGTCTTGCAACAGCAACATTGGGCCATGGCAGTGTTTGCTCATTCCCTCTGTAGAAGAGCTATGGAAAGATCATTCGAAGGGAGGGAGTAGCCAAGGCTGGGATATTTAGTCTGGAAAGGCCTGCCGGAAGAGATCTGTCTTGACAGCTCTTTTAAAGCTATCTAGCGATGTTAATTGACGGATCTCATCCGGTAGGCCGTTCCAGAGTCTGGGGGCGACAACTGAAAAAGCCCTCTGGGAGGTTGCCGAAAGCCTGGACTTTTGAGTCTGCAGCAAATTCCTCCCAGAGGACCGGAGAGCACAGGGAGGATTGTATGGGAGAAGGCGGTCCCTGAGATAGTTTGGACCCAAGCCATTTAGGGCTTTAAAGGTAATAACCAACACCTTGTACTGGGCCCGGAAGCTGATAGGCAGACAGTGGAGGGACCTCAGAACTGGAGTAATGTGGTCCCTCCTGGATGTTCCCGAGACAAGTCTGGCTGCCATATTTTGCACCAGCTGTAATTTCCGAACCAAGCACAAGGGTAGCCCCATGTAGAGCGCATTACAGAAATCAAGGCGTGAGGTTACCAGCAAGTGCACAACAGTCCCAAGATCCCTTACTTCCAGAAAAGGGCACAGCTGGCGTATCAGCCAAAGCTGATAACAGGCGCTCCTGACTGTCGCATTTACCTGATTTATCATCAGGAGCGACGAGTCAAGGAGCACCCCCAGACTGCGAACACAGTCACTGGAGGAGAGTGTGATCCAGGACTGGAGGTTGCAGCCCGATTCTTGGTTTCAGGGCCGCTACCGTGAGCACCTCCGTCTTGTCCGGATTCAGTTTCAATCTGTTTTTCCTCATCCAGCCCATTACCGCCTGAAGACATTCATTGAGAGAGGAGATGCCATTAGAATTCGAGGCCGATGAACGAGACATGGAGAAATAGATTTGGGTGTCATCAGCATACTGATAACATCCAGCACCATAACTTCGTATAATCTCACCCAGCGGCTTCATATAGATGTTAAACAACATCGGGGACAAAATAGCCCCCTGAGGAACCCCACAAGTGAGCTCCCTCTTGCTAGAGCTACTGTCCCCGAGCAGCACCCTCTGGGACCTACCTGAGAGGAAGGACCGGAACCACTGAAGAGCAGTGCCCCCGATACCTAACCCTCTCAGGTGGTCCAAGAGGATGCCATGGTCTATTGTGTCAAAAGCCGCTGAGAGTTCTAGGAGCACCAACAGGGTCACACTACCCCTGTCGATGCTCAGATGCAGATCGTTGGTCAAGGCAACCATGGCAGTCTCTTGGAGTGGCAAAAAGCTGGACTGGGACTGCAGCGTGTGGTTGCTGTGGCCCCAATCCGGTGCTCCCAGGGGCCCCTCAAATTCATTTGGATTAACCAGGTATTCCTGTACAACCTCTTTACTTAGAGCCTTTACAGACTGCCAGAAATAGTGCATCTTGAGGCCACTTTAACTGTCCTGGCTCAGTGCTAGGGAATCATGGGAATTGTATTTTTTTCTGGGACATTGAGCCTTCTCTGCTAGAGAGCTCTGGTGCCACAATAAACTACAGTTCCCATGATTTCTTAGCACTGAGCCAGGACAGTGGCTTCAATCTGCACTATTTCTGGCAGTCTGTAAAGGCCGTATTCTGTTCTGCATTTCCCCTATTGTGTCCTCTGCTCCATTTCCCTCAGGTTGATCATCATTTTCCTTTTTTGAGAAGACTGAGGCAAAGAAGGTGTGGAATAGTTCTGCCTTTTCTGTATCCCCTGTTAGCATTTCTCCATCTTCTCCACACAGTGGCCCTACCATTTACATCTTCTTTTTGTTATGGACATAATCAAAAAAGCCCTTTTTATTGTTCTTAACCTCTCTAGCAAGCCTGAGTTTATTCTGTGTTTTTGCTTTTCTGACTTCACATGCTATTTCTTTGAATTCCTCTTTGGTGATTTCCTAGTTTTTCTATTTCTTTCTATGGGATGTATTTTGTACTTTTGCACTCTTGTACTTTTTATCTTAAATGTTTTGCATACTTTTAAAGCTTTTGTCATGGCCTTTGGTTAACACAATAAATGATGATGATGATTATGATGATGATGATGATGATGATGATAATTTTAGGTTCTAACTGAGACATTGGGCAATAATTAACCTGGACTGCTGGACTGTTTAACAATCTGAAACGGCCTAACAATGAAAACATGACCTTAGATGAAATGATTTATGAATGACACCCATCTGCTGTTCCCCCACCATGTATTGCTTATTCATTATAGGTAAACATTTTAAGTAAATAAGTATCTGCCAAAAGAAAATGGGAAAAAATTGAAAAAACTGAATTACACTAGTTCTGAATGAAAGTGGGAGAGAAACTCTTCAAGAAACCTAGAGCTGGCTGAAGATTCCTTATTCCACGAGGAATGAGAACAGCTGCACTTCATTTGGTGTCAATTCTGATTCTACTGAGCTTTAACTTTCCTTTGGATGTCTTCCCTTTGAAATCCAGCACAATGGAATGTTTTTAGTTAACTACCTCATGGTAGAAGATCCATTTGGCACGACAAGAGAATTATGATGAGACTTAAGGGACTATCAAAGCAGATTTCTGCGTCCCAAACATCCACACTGTAAAAAAGCAAAAGCAGAGAATAGAAAGCATTAGGAGAGCTAAGGGTTTGGTGTGGGGGGAAGATACCTTCTGATTCTTTCACTGGAACAAACTTTACAATTTGTTTGTATTCAGTATGGGGCTAAGCAGACTGCGCAAAGCGCCGTCTTCAGAGCAAGGAAGGGGAGAGGCAGCCACACGCTGGGCGCCCCAACCCCTTCCCCAAGACGTCCTCGGAGCAGCTGGCCCTCCTCCTAGACATGTTGACACATGGCCGGCGCTCCGAGGATGCCCTCCTGCTGCAGCGTCTGCACGCACTGCAGCGGAAGAGTCACTGAAGGTGCGTTGGCAGCCTTTTGTGGTGCACCTTCGGCGATTTGTGGAAGGAGCGCTATTTTAGCGCTCCTTCCAGGGGAGGCGAAGCTACGCCGCAGGGCCAAGAAATGGGGATGCCTCGGCCCCAATCCGCAGCTTCCTGGGGTGGTCCCGTGCCACCCGTCTGCTTCCCCCCTATGGCAGTCTTGTGGTTTAGAGGCAATTGCATTACATTTTGGATAAGCCCTGGCTTTTTGGGAAGCCTTCTCAAATAGGAAGTGACTAATCACATCCTGGTTGAGGTAAAGGTCTCTCCTGGGCCTAAGACTGGACAGAGAGGTCCCAAAAGATGACAAAATAAATTGGACCCTTTAGGGAAGAACAAGAGATCTATTTCACAATAGATTTGTACTGAATGTGTCTGGAATACATCAACAAGAGATAACAGTGAGGACATAAAAGATATTACAGAATAATAACATACAATATATTATAGAAGAATAACAATAATAAACTGTTAATAAATTTCCCTTGTTTGGAATTTGAAATTTGATTTGACTATAAAAGAATACACTTTGTTGATGTTTGGAACTCTTCTATAAAGTGGACACAATTTTTTAAGAATAGATAGAGAAAATAGAGATAAGAATTAAAAATTAGCCACATTATTTTAAAGACTATGTAAATGGATACATGTATTAATTTCATTGATTTTTTTTATTTGTTGATTAAGCAGGATTTGTGAATTGTTGATTAAGCTTGTTTTGATTAAGCTTAGCAAAAAGATTGAAAAAAGCACTATTATCCTGGGTACATGAAGATCAAACAGTCTTCCTTTCAGGGAGACATTTAAAAAAACAATATTAGAACAGTAGTGAACATCTTAGAATTCTATGAAATCCATAAAGAACACAAATTAGGAATGATATTTTTAGAACTAGAAAAGGTGTTCGATAAAGCTAACCGAGACTTTATGAAAATAGTGATTGAGGAATGCAGAATAAGAGGAAGAGTTATGAATTGGATCCACAATATATATAAAAATCAAAACACACAAATAATTATAAATGGAGAAAAAACAAAAAGTTGTATTATAAATAAGGGAATGCATCAGGGATGCCCACTGTCCCTCTTGCTTTTTATTATGGTGTTGGAAATTTTAAATAAGAAAATAAGAAATGATAAGTTAATACAAGGACTGGAAATACACAAATATATCTATAAGTCCATGCCTTCACAGATGATTTAGTAGTGTGTTTTTTTGAGAACTCAACAAAGAATATTATAAGATTGGCAGAAATACTATAACAATTTGGCATTCTAGCAGGATTCAAAGTCAATAAAAGTATATGGTAATATACCAATAAAAGTGGTATATTAACTAAAAATCTCTCTTAAAAAGATAGAAATAATAATCACAAAAAAGATCTTGGAGTTATATAAGAATAACTACATCATAACTTGGAATTGCATTAAGAGAGATTTGGAAAAATGGGATAAACAACAGCTGTCCCTAATGGGTAGAATTACCACAATACAAATGGACATACTACCTAGAATGTTATACATATTCCAGACAATACCTATTTTAATAAACAAACAATCATTCAAAATCTGGAGGAAAGACTTATCCAATTTCATATGGTAGGGAAAGAAGCTGAGAATAAAAATATCAGCACTGCAAGATCAAAAGGAAAAGGGTGGGCCAGGGCTTCCAAATCTAGAAATATATAATAATGTGTTTGCTCTATTGTGGATAAAAGAATGGATAATGTTAGAAAACCAAAAATTACTAGAAATAGAAAGTATTAAAATGAAACTTTGATGGCATGCATATCTATACTATGATAAAGTCAAAACAAATAAAGAATTTAACACACATTGTACAAGGAAAGCACTATTTACAGTCTGGAATAAATACAAAAGACACCTTTATATCAAAATCCCAAAATGGACATCCACACAGGAAGCATTCCACAAAAAAAGAAGCCCTATCCAAAGGAATATGGATTAAATATGAAGACATACTGATAAAAACAGATGAAGGACACAACATCAAAACTAGGGAAGAAGGAGATGAGAAATGAATTGGCTCAAATATTGGCAAATCCAAGAAGATTTCAAAAAAGATATGGCAGCACAAACGAAATGAAAGATTTTGATAAAATAATAAAGGAAGGAAAAAAAACAACTGATAAAGAAAATGTACAAACTTCTATTAGAGATAGAGTCAAGAATAATATGACTAAGTAGATGCAGAATATCAGAAATGAAATACCCCTAACAAGCTGGGAGAATGTGTGGGGAAACAACTTGAAATTTATGAAATGTAACTGATTAAAAGAAAACTATTTTAAAGTTTTTTTTTTATAGATGGTATATGACTCCAACCAGATTAGCAAAGATTAAAAAAAACACAATAAGAATAGTTAGAATGCAAGGATAAGATGGGTACCCTATACTATATGTGATGGCAATGCAAAAATGTAAAAAAAAAAATCTGGGAAAATATACATAAAATTATAAAAGAAACATTACAGAAGAATATTCCATTAAAACCTGAATTGTTCCTATATCTAGATTTTTTTTAGATTATTATTATTATTATTATTAATCACTAATGGAAAGAGCTGTAAGAAGAAATTCTATAACTAGTTTTTTTTTTCTTTTAGTCACAAATGAAAGAGGTTGAAAAAGGAATTCTATATATAGATTTTTTATATATAAAACACAAATGGAAAAGGCTGAAAGAGGAAATTTTACATCTAGATTTTTTTTAAATTCACAACAGGAAGGGGCTAAAAGAAGGAATTCTATATCTAGATTTTAAAAAATTAAACTAGCCTCAATTTCTTTTATCCTCTTCTCCTCCCTTTATATATTTGTTTTGTACATGTTCTTATTCAAAATTTATCTTTGTTTTTATATGATTTTAAGACTCAGAGGGTCCTTACTTCCCCAAACTACAACTCCCACAATGCCTTTAACCCCCCTCTCCTTCTATATTTCTGGTCTTAAAGGGAAAGAGACCCAACACTTTAAGGAAACCCTTTAACCCAGGGGTCGGCAACTTCTTCTTACCTGGGGCCGGTCCGCTGGTCTCCAGGTCTTCCGCGGGCTGAGGGGGGGGCAATGGCACCGTGCGTGCTTGCATGCACACGGAAGTACTGCCCATGCGCATGCACGCTCGCTCGTGCATGTGCAGTACTTCCAGCATACTGCACATGCGTGAGCGAATCACAGCCGCCATTTTGTTTTCCAAAATGGCGGCCATGACTCATTTGCACATGCGCTGGAGTACTGTGCATGCGCAAATGAGTCATGGCTGCCATTTTGGAAAACAAAATAACGGCGGCAGCGGCGGCGGCAGGACCAGCCTGGACTGTACATTGCCGACCCCTGCTTTAACCCTTCCCACCAATCAAGAATCACTGTTCCACCTGGTTTCTTCTCTGCCAGAGCTCCCTTCAACCCCCAACACAAAAGCCAAACCCCTATCTAAAATCCTTCCAACAGCTTACCTCTGTAGCTCCCTGTCTCCACTGCCACAGATTATTCACTCTAGTAGGGGAAAGAAGCCAGCTCCGTTTTCTCCTCTTCTCCTCTCCAGGCTTTGCTCTCACTCATTCCTTCTCTCACTCCTCTCCAGCCCTTCCCCCACCTCCACCATGCCACTGGGTTCTCCACTCCAACCAACTCTCTTACAAGAAATCCTCATGGATGCACATATCTTTTTGAGATCTTACCAACTCTCCTCTTCTCACGACCCCCACAATTGGACTCTGGCTGCCGTGTTTTCGGTCACTCTTCTCTCTTCAAGCCAGTTCACCGCCACCCCTGGCTCCCAGCCAGTGCCAGCTCCCTCTGGCTGGTCTCCACACCTCTCCAGCCTCTGTAAACTCCACAAATAAATCCACAAGCCAAGCTGGGTGGGGGGAACCACTCTTCTCTCCCTCTTCTGGCAATGGCAACAAAAATTTCTTGATCAAACCATTGGCACTTCTTCTCTTGGGATTTCCTCCCCTTTATCTTCAAGTATTTATAATTTACTGTTCCTTGTTCTGGGGGAACTTTCTTCTCCAAAGCACCAAAGTTTTTAACTGTAATACTTCCAGCTGCAAGAAAGTCTTTTTACTGTAATATTTGGGTTCCCCCCCTTTTTTTCTTTCCAACTGAGAAACAAAAACAAAACACAGAACAGGCATTGTATTTAAGAATTCAAAAATATATGTGCATCCATGAGGATTTCTTGTAAGAGATTTATAGAGGAATCAGTTATTTATCTTTACTCACAATCAGAAGAGTCACATTTAATTAAAATAGGGGTAGGCAACCTTTCCCCTTTAAGGGCCGAGGGACTTCAGCTCCCAGAAGCCTCAGCCATGTTGGCCAATAGTCCCATGTTGGCCAATGGCTCCTGGGATTCTGGGAGCTGAAGTCCCTCGGCCCTTAAAGGGGAAAGGTTGCCTACCCCTGAATTAAAATATAGATGAAACAGAAATGCTGAAGTCAGCTGCCTCCTCAGTCTCCTCTGCTGTTCCCTAATGTCTTGCCTCTGGATCCACTTCCATCCAGGGTTCCGACTCCAGGAACACAGAAATAGACCCACAAATCAGATGCTAGGGTCCTCCGTACCTGGGGCTCCCTTTCTGGCCAGTTGTTTCTTTCTCCTTTGCCCAAAATACCTCAGTGATCAGGATGCCCCCCCTGCTGTCACAATGGGGCTTCTCAATTGGACACCATTACCAATTCCTTCTTTTAGCCCTTTTTATTTGTGATTAAATAAAAAAATCTAGATATAGAATTCCTTCTTTCAACCTCCTCCATTTGTGACTAAGGAAAAAAAAATCTAGAAATAGAATCCCTTCTTACAGCTCTCTCTATTTGTGATTAATAATAATAATAATAATAATCTAGATATAGAATTCCTTCTTTCATTTGTGAGTAAAAAATAATAATAAATCAATAATAAAAAAATCAAGATATAGAATTCCTGCTTTCAATCCTTCCGTTTGTGACTAAAGGGGGGAAAATCTAGACATAGAATCCCTCTTTACAGCTTTTTCCATTTGTGATTAATAATAATTAAAAATTAAAATTAAAATTAAAAAAAATCTCTTCTTCTGTACTAGTAATAGAACTTTTTAAAAATGTCAATGAGTTTGAGAAGCCAAACAACCAAAAGTTCCTCAAACAAATCTAAAACCCAACTACAATATGTGAGAAGACCTTCTCTAGAACAACAAAATAGTGAACCTTCTAACCAAATTTTATTAGATGAAATCAGGAAATTAAGGACAGAATTAAGACAGGAAATGAACGATTTTAAGGTGAAAGTTCGACAAGAGATAAGATCAGAATTGAAAGAAATAAACCAAACTGTGGAGAAATTAACAAAGAAAATGTCCCTTGTAAATCAAAAAATTAAAAGGTTGGAAGATAAAGTGGAAGTAGAAGAATTCCACAATTTAAAAGAAAGAAAGGAAGAATAACTAGATTAAAAAGCAATGTGGGATCAAAAACTGAGAGAGAAATGTATTAAAATTTGAGGTTTACAGGAAACCAAAGAAGAAGATTTGATGGATATATTTAAAACAAATTTGGCTCATTTTTTAGAAAAAGAGAAAAAGTTTTTTGAATTAGAAATAGATAGAATCTTTCACCTTAATTCTAGAATAGCAAAAAAAGAAAGACCTTCCACGAGATATAGTAATATATTTCGTTAGAAAACAGACAAGGGATGAGGTGCTGAGATTGCATAATGAATCCCCACTAACTATAGGAGGACAGGAGCTTCAGATTTTCAAAGATGTTCCAGATAGACATCTCCGAAAGAGGAAAGATTATGACTTCTTGATAATTGCATTAAGAGAACAGGACATAACATATAGCTGGAATCAACCAGAAGGTCTATCCTTTTGGTTTAACAAGAAAAGAGTCATAATTAAATCGGTGGAAGAAGCAAAAAAATTTGGGAATTTATGGGAAAAAAGAAGAAAAATGAAAGATGGGGGGAAAAGAAAGGCAAGAAGAAAGTTTACAGATTTGAAAAGAGGAATGGAAAAGAAAACAAAGATTAGATAAGATAAAAAAACAGAGTGTATTAGATCAGGAAGAAATAGAAAACCCTAGAACATCAATGCTAGAAGAAACTAGATATTTGAAAAACAGACAAGAAGAGGAAATTAAAGAAGAAATTGAGGAGGAAGAAGATGAAGATTAAGATTATGAAGAATTAGAGTGGGAGCCCGAGAGGTATAAATCAAAAGAGAAATAAGTAGGAATAGTAATACATAGCTACATAAATGTCAAAACAAATTACATTTCTGACTTGGAATATAAAAGGCATCAATTCACCACAAAAAAGAAAAAAAGATATTTCATCATTTAAAGAAAAAAAATGGGGCGTGGTATGCCTCCAGGAAACACACATTAAAGAAAAAGATAAAAAATTACCTAAAAAATACCAAACTAGGTAAAGAATTTGTTTCAGCTTCAAAAAAAAAAAAAAAAAAAAAAAAAAAAAAAAAAAAAAAAAAAAGAGAGAGAGAGAGAGGAAAAAAAAGAGGTGTAGCCATATATGTAAATTCCAAAATAGAAACAAAGGAAATATGGAATGATCCAAATGACAGATATATTATCATTGAATTAAATTGTGCATTAGGAAAAATATTGGTGATAGGGGTATATACACCAATAGATAGAAATAATAAATTCTATAAAGAGTTACTAAACCAAGTAGAAGATTTAAATTATGAGTCTATAATTGCTATGAGGAACTGGAATGGGGTTTTAAACCCCAAATTAGATAGATGTTTAACAACAACAACAACAACAACAAAATCAAAGAAAATCAGGGTAAACTACCAGAATTTTTTTTCTTGTTGTTAGATAGATTAGGATTAAATGATGCATGGAGAGAGAAATATAGTGGAAATAAAGAATTTACCTTTTTTTCAAAGCCTCATAAGTCTTGGGCGAGACTCGACATGTTCTTCATCTCATCACAATTGATAAAATTGATTAAAAAAATAGAGATACACCCTATGATTTGGACTGATCACAATTTAATATCATTGATAATTGCCAAAGATTAAAAAAATCATATAGATGGCAACTAAATGAATCCCTTTTATGAAGCAAGGGTATAGTTGAGGAGGCCAAAAAGCAATTAAACTTTTTTTTTTTTTTTGCAGAAAATCTGAATAAAGAGACAGCTACTCCTATAGTTTGGGATGCTGCAAAATCTTACATAAGAGGATTTTTCATCCAAAAGAATTTTGAATAAAAAAAGAAAAAACATTAGAAACTTTAAAAAATAGAGGAAGAAATACAAAAAAAGAAAAAATATTTGAAAGACAAGCCGAATGATAAAGAAAAACAAAAAGAAATAAAAAGTCTTCAGAAACAAATTTCTATAATAACTATGGAGGAATGGGGGGGGGGGAAAGAGATTTATTAAACAACAAAATTTTGAGCATGCAAATAAACCTGGGAAATTATTAGTGTATAAATTAAGAAAAGAAAGAGAAAAAATGTATTAACCAGTTAAAACAAGACGACAAAATAATTACTAAACAAAACACAATACAAGATATTTTTTAAAAACTTTTCCAAACTCGCAGGAGAGAAAGGAATAAAAACAGAAAATATGGATAAATATTTAGAAACCCAGATAATTAATAAGATAACAGAACAAGAAAAAATAGCTTTAAACAAAAATGTAACAATAGGAGAGATTAATAACACTATTAATAGACGTAGTCCAGGAAAAACACCAGGCATGAATGGATTAACTGCCAAAATTTATAAAGTGTTCAAGGATCAGATAATAAATCCCTTACAAATGGTATTTAATGGCATATTAAATGATGAATTCCCCGGATCATGGACTATGGCTAATGTAATATTAATCCTAAAAGAAAATAAAGATCACCTTGACCCAAAATATTATAGGCCAATCTCCCTATTGAATAGTGACTACAAACTATTTGCAAGTGTAATGGCAGATAGACTAAAGAAAATCTTGTCTAATTGGATACACGAGGATCAGACAGGATTCCTTCCAAATTGAATTATGAAAGATAATATAAGAAACCTTCTTAATTTGATCAAATCTCATACAAAAAAAATAGATTAAAAAAATCGCACTACTTTTTATTGACGCTGAAAAAGCGTTTGATAAAGTTAATTGGAAGTTTATGTTTAAAATATTGGAGAAAATTAATATGGGAGAAAATTTTATAAAATGGATTCATAGAATCATAGAATCATAGAGTTGTGGCACCCCACTGGTCACTTCTTTCCAGGTTGAAAAGAAGCCATTGTTGAGCACCGTTTGGGTTCGGTCAGTCAACCAATTACAAATCCATGTAACAGTTACTTTGTCTAGCCCACATTTTACCAGCTTGTTTGCAAGAATGTCATGGGGAACCTTGTCAAAGGCCTTACTGAAATCAAGATATATCTACAGCATTCCCTTCATCTACCAAGCTGGTAATTTTATCAAAAAAAGAGATCAGATTTGTCTGGCATGACTTGTTTCTCTGAAACCCATGTTGACTTTTTGTGATTATGGAATTACCTTCCAGGTGTTCACAGACTCTCTGTTTAATGATCTGCTCCAGAATCTTTCCCGGTATTGATGTCAGACTAACTGGACGATAATTGTTGGGATCCTCTTCCCCCCCCCCCCTTTTTGAAGATGGGGACAACGTTTGCCCTCCTCCAGTCTGCTGGGACTTCTCCTGTTCTCCAGGAGTTCTCAAAGATTATTGCCAATGGTTCCAATATTACATTTGCCAGTTCTTTTAATACCCTTGGATGTAATTCATCTGGTCCTGGAGACTTATATTCCTTTACATTAACCAGGTATTCCTGTACTATCTCTTTACTTATTCTATGCTGAAATTCTCCTATTCTGTCCTCTGCTCTATTATCCTCAGGTTGAGCACCCTTTGCCTTTTCTGAGAAGACTGAAGCAAAGAAGGTGTTGAGTAATTCTGCCTTTTCTCTGTCCTCTATTAACTTTTTGCCATCTTCTCCCAACAGTGGCCCTACCATTTCCTTCTTCTTCCTTTTGCTGCAGACATACCCAAAAAAGCCCTTTTTATTATTCTTAGCCTCTCTAGCAAGCCTGAGTTCATTCTGCGCTTTAGCTTTTCTGACTTTAACCCTACACGTGCTAGCTATTTGTTTGAATTCCTCTTTGGTGATTTCCCAATTTTTCCATTTCTTATACATGTTCCATTTAAAACTTAATTTAGTTGCAAGTTCCTTAGTCATCCATCCTGGTTTCTTGAGGCACCTCCCATTTTTCTTCCTCATTGGAACTGTTTGAAATTGTGCCTTCAGTATCTCCCTTTTGAGAAACTCCCATCCATCTTGAACTCCCTTCTCTTTTAATATTCCTGACCACACAATCACCCCCAGTATTTCCCTAAGTTTATCAAAATCAGCTCTCCTAAAGTCTAGAATGCGTGTCTGACTATGCCTGGCTTCTCCTTTCCACTGTATAATAACCTCCAGGAGAACGTGATTACTCCGACCTAAAGATCCAACCACTTGCACCCCATTAACTAGTTCTTCCCTGTTAGTTAGGATCAGATCCAAAATAGCTGACTCCCTTGTTGCCTCTTCCACCTTTTGGACAATGAAATTGTCTTCGAGGCAAGTGAGGAATTTGCTAGACCTTGAGGATTTTGCTGAGTTTGAATTCCAGCAAATATCAGGATAGTTGAAGTCACCCATCACTACTATATTTCTCCTTTTTGAGTGTGTAGTCATCTGTTCTAGAAAGGCATCATCCAATTCCTCTGCCTGAGTCAGGGGTCTGTAGTAGACTCCCACATAACATCCCTGTTGTTTCCCTCCCCTTTAATTTTTATCCAGATTCTCTCCACCTGGCTTCCATGACTGATGTCCTGGATTTCTTCACTGGTGTAAATATCCCTGACATATAATGCTATTCCTCCTCCTTTCTTGTTTGGCCTGTTTCTCTTGAAAAGGTTATACCCCTGCATTTCTACATTCCAATCATGAGACTCATCCCACCAGGTTCCAGTGATGCCTATTATATCATATTTGCTTTGTTGTGCTAGGAGTTCAAGTTCATCTTCCTTATTTCCCATGCTCTGTGCATTAGTGTACAGACATCCAAGACCATACGTCTCCTTTACTTGCTGCCTGTGCATGTTTTTTTGCCTCCCACTGTTGGGTCCCTGTACTGTTTGCCTTGTTTCCTCTATGACAGTTTGACTATTGTTTCCAGTCCTTTTGTCTTCCAGGATGCTGTCTCCCTTCCCCACATAACTCAGTTTAAAGCCCTCCTGATCAAATTCTTGAGAATGTTGGCAAAAACGTTTCTTCCAACTGGCGTGAGATGCAACCCATCCCTTGCCTGGAGTCCGCCCTCATGGAACCGCAGCCCATGATCTAAGAATCCAAATCGTTCTCGACAACACCATCTGCGGAGCCAATTGTTGACATCTGCTATTTTCCTCTCTCTTCCTGGACCATGCCCTTCAAGTGGCAGAAGAGACGAGATGACAATCTGTGCCTCCATTTCTTTCAGCTTCTTACCTAGAGCCTCGTAATCCCTTTTGATGTTCTGAAGGCTGTGTCTTGCTGTGTCATTCGTTCCCACATCGACCAAAACTAAGGGGTATTGGTCAGTAGGCTTGACCAGTCTTTTCAGCCTCTCTGTCACATCTCGGATCTTTGCCCCAGGGAGACAACACACCTCCCAAGACATCTTGTCAGGCCCACAAATCACTGCTTCTGTCCCCCTCAGCAAAGAGTCCCCCACCACGACCACACGCCTCCTCCGAGGTTTAGCAGCGACTGTTCCCTGTGGTGGAACTCCCAGGGTCCCCTGCTCTGTCCCTGAAGTCTGTCCATGCAGCTCTTCCTTGTCCTGCTTGATAAGGGAAAGAGCTTCAAATGCAACTCAACAAAGCCCCACACACTGAGTAACAGTCACCCTGTCCCCAAGTGTTTTTAAAAAGAATTTAAAAACTCACCCACTCAAAATGGCTGCCTGGAAACTGCTTTCTTCCTCTTTCCTAGCAGGAACTGGCCTAGAAAGTTTCCTTTACCTTCTCTTTTCCTGGCAGAAACTGCCTGCAAAGCCTCCTTCTCTTTCTCCTTTCTTCAGAAACTGGCCTGGAGAACCTCCTCCTCCTCCTTCCCCTGTTGTGGCCAAACTGACCTGAAACTGGCCTCTGGCAGCAGTTGTATAGTGCTAACTGGCTAGCCCACTCCCTATTGACTCGCAAATGTGACTCAACAAAGCCCCACCCACTGAGTAACAGTCACCCTGTCCCCAAGTGTTTTTAAAAAGAATTTAAAAACTCACCCACTCAAAATGGCTGCCTGGAAACTGCTTTCTTCCTCTTTCCTAGCAGGAACTGGCCTAGAAAGTTTCCTTTACCTTCTCTTTTCTCCCTTTCCTTCTGAATCCTCTTCTTCTTGTATCTTTTGGTTTGACTCCAGTTCCTGCTCTACCTTTTGAAGATCTTCTTTTGTTTTCTTCTCATTGTTCTTTCCTAATGTTTTCCAGAATTCTTTGGCTTTGTTGATTGATGTAATGTAAATTCTTCTTTGTTTGTAATTAAAGGAAATTCCTTCTGGTAGTTTCCATCTATACTGGATGTTCTGGGTTTTTTTTTGGGGGGGGGGTTGTTTGTTTTTTTAGTTGATTTGTGAGGAACTTATAATCTCGTTTTCTCAGTTGTGTCGACGAGATGTCCTTAAATATTAGAATTTCCTGTTCATGTCACTTTCCTGATAGCTTTCAAGTGGGTTGGGGAAAACATTGTGTGAAAACCATTTGCGCAATTGCACCTAATATGCTGGATAACCATGGATTCTGACATGTTTAAACTTCCATTTTCCCTGTGTGATAAACTCTATAGACTGGACACGGATCTGGCAGATCACCCATTCCCAGGGTAAGTAGCTGTTACGTCAGGGCACTATAACCCTTGTTTTGCCACAGAGTTTCCTGGAAACCTCTGGAAAGCCTCAGCTGTTTACACACACACACCAGCATTCCTACCTTGCCATGCATTGCTCCAACTGAGAAGCCCCCTGTCACAAAGCCTGATGAGGAGATGGGGCACCTGGCCACATGGGTGCAGCAACACCATGTTTCCATGCCAGACATGGCAACAGGAGCTTCTCAGTCAGAGCAATGGTGTGGCAGGGTAAGGAACAACTGTCTGTTCCATGTTGGTATGAGAATGGGTATGTAAACACCCACCCATCCCTGCATCAATCCAGAGACCAACCAGGATACCACAGCCTCAGCCTATTTTACGAATCAAGATAGGAGAGGAGTGGCCTTGGGGTTAGCTGGATTTACAATTACTCTTTCTAAATGATAATTCATGCATTTATGTGGGAATAAGTTTTTGTTGTTTAGAGCAGTGCTTCAACTGAGACCAGATCTGCCTTCTTGACCCTGTGTATCTGGGTGCATTGTGTTACTGGTGGTGGTGGGTTTCAGTTAAAGGTAAAAGGTAAAGGTATTCCCTGGGGGTGGTGCTCATCTCTGTTACTAAGCCAAAGACCCAGTGTTGTCAGAGACTACTCTGTGATCATGTGGCTAGCATGATTGCACAGAACGCTGATTACCTTCCCACCTAGAAGTGGTACCTGTTTATTTACTTGCATTTGCATGCTTTTGAACTGCTAGGCTGGCAGAAGCTGGGACTAGTGATGGGAGCTCACCCCATCAGGCAGCACCCGGGCCTCAAACTACCAACCTGCTGATCCTGCAGTCAACAGAGTCAGTGTCTTTGAGCCACTGCATCCTGGGTTTTCAGTTAGGAAAAGGAAAATTAGTTAAACAGACTTTTTTCAGTGCTCCTGTCCTCAGCATTACATGTACACCACACATATAGACTCCTCCCCATTGCAATCTAGCTGCTTTTAACAAAACTGTCTGGAGATGCAGTCATTGGTCTTCTGAAATCAAATGCAGTTTTAGCCCAATTCAAACTCAGCCTTCAGCCTACAGAGAAGCAAGTCAGCATAATGGTTAGGGTGCTGAACTGGGACTTAGAACTTGGACTTGGAAGAACCAGGTCCAAGTGCTGAGTGATCAATTAAATTCACTAGTTAACCTTGGGCAAGTCACTTTTTCTCTCAGCCTGATTTACTTTATAGGGTGATTGTTGTAAGATAAACAGTGAGGAAGGGAATGGGAGTCTGCCTCTCCCAGTACTCAATAAACAGCCCCTAGATTTAACAGAACAGTGCTTTATTGAAGGATTGAAAGACTAGAACCTACTAAGAATGCATTTCAGACAGATCTGAGTTCAAATCCCAAAGTACAGATACATATACAGTATTACAGCTCCAACCCCATAGTCATAGAATCATAGAATCATAGAGTTGGAAGAGACCAAAAGGACCATCCAGTCCAACCCCCTACCATGCAGGAATTCTCAATCAAAGCATATCCTACAAACGGCCATCCAGCCTCTGTTTAAAGACCTCCTAAGAAGGAGACTCCACCACTCTCCAAGGGAGAGTGTTCCATTGTTGAACAGCCCTTACTGTCAGGAAGTAACTCCTGTTGTTGAAGTGGAATCTCTTTTCCTGTAGCTTGCACCCATTGCTCTGGGTCCTCCAGGTCCAAATCAAAAGCCGTTACAATTGGTTTATTTCCACCCAAAAGTTCCCACCCAAACATTCTCCCAAAACAATATTGTTTATCACAGGTTTCTGAACATCCAGACTTTCCCACCAGATCGCTTTCCCTATCTCTGGCAGCTAACAACATTGAAATACCTTCAGACTATACACAACTCTGTTCTTCCCAGCCTGGCTGTACCTGGTTTTAACAAACAGTGAAATGGATTTTATTTTCACACAGAAAGTTAAATTTCCAGCCTTGAATTCCCAACAAGAGATCAGTACAAAGTAACATTTGATTTTCTTAATACATTTAACAACATCCCCTTCAGTTAAACATATAGGTCAATGTTGGCAAACCTTTTAGGGGCCGAGTGCCCAAACTAAAAGGCCTTCTAGCACCAGGTGTTACCTGATGCTAGGGGTGGGACTTCTAGGATGAGATTTCTCCCCACCCCCCACCCCCTGGTCCTTCAGCTGCCTCTCCAGAGACAACTGAAGTCCTGGGGGTGAGGGGGGAAGAAGAGGAACAGGTGCACACTGAAGGCAAGGAAGGGTTGGGAAGGAGGAGGAACAGGTGCATGCCTTTTCCTCCTCCTCCCTGCCCTCCGCATGCCATGCCGGGGGAAATGGCTTCGTGTGCCATCTCTGGCACCCATGCGATAGGTTTGCCATCATGGATATAGGTGCTTTCTAATACATTTAAATCCTAGTCAATATATTCATAAAACTCAATTTCTAGTAATATAATAATTTAACTGATCTTAATGTCTTTATCCTTAACTCTGGATTGTTAACTCTATATTCCACCCATCTTGAAACAATGTAACTCCCCAACACATCATTATTACTTTAACCCATTATAGGCACTTAGGGAATTATTTGCTTAGATATCTAAAACCTTCAAATATTAAAACTTTAATAACAATCAAACCAAACTAAGCTTATAACAGTATCAAACATAACAGACTTAACCACATCTTAATCTAACCATATAACAGTAAAAGAACCTTATAACTATATAATTCAATAACACATAACATATGATCTATGCATATAACATCTAACATACAACTTTATAACCTTATAGCTGCCTCCTACTGTCAAATGGAAGGGTTCATCCTGTTTCTGTGTAAAGCAAACCTATAAATACGTCTTTATTTATAGTCTCTTATGTTCACTCTATATGATTCTTTAGCATTCTGTTTTAACTCATAGATCTCAATCTTCCTCCTCCCCTCCACCAATATATTAATCATCCAATGATGTCAGTGCTTTAGCCTATAAGTGTTTAAGCCCCAAGAAGTAGTTTTCTACATACAGATATAAATTACGTACAGATACCAAAAAGAACCTCAAAATCCCTACCCTCCCCTTCCTCATCTTTTGGGTGACTCATTTTCTGATTGCCTGGTCTATTTTAAGCTTTATCTCCCAGATGAATCTTTTCCAGGGTCAGTTGCTTAGCAGCCACCTCTTGACTCCTGATTAGTTTAAGAGCATAATGCTCACTCCCTGGGAGATTACCTGCATGACCTATTGAATGACTGCTGCTTGGGGGGGTGATGGGGTACTTTTCACGTGCCTCTTGTGATGAAGGTTCTTTGTTTTTGTTTTAAGCAGAATGTTTTTTGCAGAAGGAACACAGCCAAGGAAAGACCAGGACTATTTATCTGCAGATAGTGCTTCAATGAGGTGGCTGGGCACTTCCACTGCTATATGAAAGTGCTGGAAAATTTCCTTTTTTAGACTACATAGAATCATAGAATCATAGAGTTGGAAGAGACCACAAGGGCCATGCAGTCCAACCCCCTGCCATGCAGGAACTCAAAATCAAACCATCCCCGACAGATGGCCCTCCAGACTTTGTTTAAAGACCTCCAAAGAAGGAGACTCCACTACCCTCTGAGGGAGTGTGTCCCACTCTTGAACAGCTCTCACTCTCAGGAAGTTCTTTTTAATGTTGAGGTGGAATCTCTTGCATCTGTTGTTCCAGGTCCTGTTCTCTGGAGCAGCAGAAAACAAGCTAGCTCCCTCCTCAATATGACATCCTTTTAAATATTTAAACAGGGCTGCCATATCACCTCTTAACCATCTCTTCTTCAGGCTAAACACATCCAATTCCCAAAGTCATTCCTCATATGGCATGGTTTTCAGACCCTTCACCATTTTAGTTGCCCTCCTCTGGACACACTCCAGTTTTTAACATCCTTTCTGAATTGTGGTGCCCAGAACTGGACACAGCAATCCAGGTGGGGCCTGACCAAAGCAGAATACAGTGGCAATATAATAATAATAATAATAATAATAATCATTTATATACCACCTGGTGGCGAGCCAATCTAGGCAGTTTACAAGCTAAAACACAGAGCTAAAATTACATAGGATAATAGCAAATTCCCCCCCCCCCCTTAAAAATCAAATATTACTTGATCTAGATCAGAGGTAGGCAACCTTTCCCCTTTAAGGGCTGAGGGACTTCAGCTCCCAGAATCCCAATTGGGACTATTGGCCAACATGGCTGAGGCTTCTGGGAGCTGAAGTCCCTCGGCCCTTAAAGGGGAAAGGTTGCCTACCCCCGATCTAGACACTATACTTCTATTGATGCAGCTTAAAATCGCATTGGCCTTTTTAGCTGCCACATCGCACTGTTGACTCATGTTCAACTTGTGTCTATAGTCTCATTAAGCCAGGTCTATAGTCTCATTATATCTATGCATTTCATCCAATCCAGTTTCTTGAGACACCTCCCATTTTTCCTTCTCATTGAAACAGTCTGAGATTCTGTCTTCAGTATCTCCCTTTTGAGAAACTCCCATCCATCCTGAATCCCCATAGCTGATCCCCTTGTTGCCTCTTCCACCTTTTGGACAATGAAATTGTCTTTGAGGCAAGTCTCCTAGACTTCCCTGGCCAGCAGGGCTCCACTGGCTGGAGAATTCCATAAGATGTAGTCCAAAAAGGAACTTTCCAAAGCTCTGCAATATCAAATTGTAGGTTTCATAATTCATTCTGAATATCACTGGAGATTATTTTAATCTAACTAGAATTCCCCATTAGAGAGATCTATTTTGTCCCTGCCTTTTGGGTCTTTCACTGTAGCACTACCTCTCCTTTTGTTCAGAATGACCTCTGGAGACATGACTGTACCACTCAGCTTTACCTTAGCTAGGATGAAATTAATCTAGATTTCAATGGTTTATTATTGTTATGTGCTTCAAGTAGTATCTGCCTGATGGTAGTCCTCTCACAGGGTTTTCTTGGCAAGATTTGTTCAGATGGAATTTGATTTTGCCTTCCTCTGAGACTGACATTTATAGGGTTGTTGTTAATGTGGTTCTGAAAGAAATACCATTCAAAAATTATGAGCCGAGAATTTATTCTGAATCCCACAAATGAACAGAGATACCAACATTCCTCAGCATTGGCTACATCAGCTAGAGGATAATGGGGCTTGCAGTCCAACAACAGCTGGAGGGCCATATGTTATGATACAGTAACACAATGGTTCAAAAGTTACTTAAAATGAGTCCCATTTGTCTTTTTTAAAAAAGGAAAAGCTTCATATTGTATGGGACATCTGTATCCCCAATTGAGTTCAAGGAGGAATCCATGGGCTTGGCCTAATACACCTGCAATCATGCTGGCCACATGACCACAGAGTAGTCTCTGGCAATGCTGGCTCTTTGGCTGCACTGCCCCCTATGGTTGGACACAACTTGGTAACCTTGTGAACCAGGAATGCCTTTACCTTTTAATCTTGTAAGGTAGGCCTTAAACTCTGATACTAACTTCCAAAAAACCACAATATAAACTTAAAGTTGCATCAAGGATGGGAACCAAGATCATTCCACCTAAAGTCCAACATGCTACCACTGGATTGCATTTTCTATGTGTTAGCTCATCCAAATAAGATGGGGATTGCAAGATGCATTGGAGAAACATGGGGAGAAAGAAAAGAATTAGAGCTTGAAAAAGTTTTTGACTATAGCTCCCATAATCCCCTGTCCAGCTATGGGAGCTGTAGTCCAAAAAAAGGCAATGTTTCCAAGGTATGGATCAATACAACTGTATGAGCATTTGTAGTCTCTTCAGTGAGCTGGCTGTGGACTAGAATCACACCACCGTATGTGTGTGTGTGTGTGTGTGTGTATTCTGAGCTATACAGAATGCTTCTTCAACAGACCATTTTGGGTGGATTATAGCACAAAAGGAGCTTCACTGGAAAGCTGATCCCAACTTGTCTTCACTGTATCCTCCTCATAAACTATACCAAGATACTTTCCTCCTCCTCTGTGTGACATTTTCTGTTTTCAGTTTCACCAATTAGAATCCAAACATTTGTAAAAACACACAATTTCAACATCTCTTTGCCAATATGTATGTACTTTTGTTTTTTGTTTGTTAACTGCCTTCGCATCAATCTCGACCTATGGCGATCCTATGGATGAAACATCTCCAGCCCTCCCCCCCTCCCCAGGTCCTCTACTGTCCTGCCCAGCTCCTGCAAATTCATATTCATGGTTGCTTTAATAAAGTCCATCCATCTAGCATGTGGGCTTCCTGTGCCTTTATTTATTATGATCTAAGATATCCCAAAAAGCACCAAGTGAGCTAGACCCACGCAAGAGACAGACTCAGTTGTACCCCTGTTGTTTAACTGCTCATCTAAATACTGAATCAATAAAGCAATAAAAACATCCAGAACATTGAATTTCTATTGGAGGTTCCCACCCCATGAGTTCATTTGCAAATGAGCCATCTAAAAATTTTCATGTCTGGGTGAGCAAGTGGCAAATTTCTTGGCTCATAAGTAGAAATTTAAAGGGGTCAAGAAAACAAAACTTTGTATGTTTAGTGAACTGCAACAAATGATCGCCAGAAACCCTGCATGTTTATGTATGTATATGTTAGAATATAGATGGGTTATACAGTCAAAGGTGAAATGTAGAGATGTGTGTGTGGAATTTTCCTCATGAGAACAACATCTAGAGAAACAAAATGAATCTAACACCAGATGGCCAAGAAGTCATAAACATTAACTTTCCCAAAGGTACAACTCATAGACACAGATTTTGTTATGAGAAAAACAAGATAACAATACATCAACATCATTAGGTCTTGGGAAAGGAGTAACATGGGAGATGATGGACAGCAAGAGGCTGGGTTAATACACATCATACACCATAATACACATGTATATGTTCACACTCTCCCTGAGGCAACCATAGCACATGTTTGCATGTTGTCATACAGCATGCAAACATGTGTTATGAAATCAGCCCATTACTTAGTAGTGGAGCAGAGTTGCAGGTGTGTCTGGCAGGGAGGAGGGCTTGAAAAGAAAGCAGACATTATGACTTCCAGTCATCATGGCGTTGAGTGCGGCTGTGTAACTTGGAGTGAGGGGATCACAACCAGTCCAGCAATTGATTGCCTAGGGGGTCATTTGTACTCCTGGAAGGTGGGAAACCCAGCTTGAGAAAGCGTAGGCCTGTGTAGCTCCAGAGGCCCAGACCAAACATCAGCGTTTGGAGATTGAAGGGGTCAAGGAGTAGAACACAATCATTTGTGGACATTGGAACATTGTCCAAGAGGCTTGCTTTAGCCTTTAGGGGGGAGGGGATCAATGAAAAAAAAGGGGGGTTGGTGTTGCATGAAGCCCACAGATCACACTTCTCCCAACTGTGTGCCAGGGCCTGATTTGGTAAGAATTTGCTATAGGGCAAAACCCAACCCTGAAGCCCTTTTGTACCTGCTAAGATCTGGTCTCGTATTACTGAAAGCAGGAATAGATACTGAAAAGCATGTGTTGTGGGCCAACAATTATTCTCATGCTGAAACCACCATTTCCAACAGCTTCTGATTAGGCAACTACTTATTGCGAAAGGGCTCATCCCGGCACTACCCAGTGATCATCCAGTGCTTTTTCCAAAAAGTATTTGTTGGCTTATCAGTGAACGTGTTTCTTGCATGTAGAACTCTCTATGACATAAAAGGGCTCTGTCCTGGGCCCAGTGCTATTCAATATCTTTATTAATGACTTGGATGATGGTATTGGGGGCATAGTTATCAAATTTGCAGACGACACCAAATTAGGAGGAGTAGCTAATACCCCAGAGGACAGGATCAAAATTCAAAATGACTTGAACAGACTAGAAAGCTGGGCCAAAGCTAACAAAATGAAATTCAACACAGAGAAATGTAAGGTACTGCACTTAGGGCGGAAAAACGAAAAGTACAGATATACGATGGGGGACACTTGGTTGAATGAGACTACGTGTGAAAGGGATCTAGGAATCCAGGTGGACCACAAGTTGAACATGAGTCAACAGTGTGATGCAGCAGCTAAAATACCATGTGGCCCAATTGTGGTTTGGTTTACGGATGACCAGGACATCCAAGAATGGCAATGTTCCTTCCTTTTCTTTTTCCTTTGTGAATTGGATGTTTGGATGGATGTTGTTCAGATGGTTCAAATGCAAATGAACTTTACCCAGGGTCAAGGGATTTCCCAGTAGATAATAATAATAATAATAATAATAATAATAATAATAATAGTTTTTATTTGATACCCCGCCCCTCTGAGCGCAATCGGGGCGGCTTACATCATAAAATCACAACAATAAGTAAGAACAATTCCCTCCCCCTCCCCCCCTTAAAAAGTTATTAAACCAATTTCAAATTAAAATAAAAATAAAAGATAAATTCCTCCATACAACACAAAACAATACCTACGGAGGAATAAGTACTGGCGGTGCATAACCACTGGTTCCTGTGAAAACCTGGTCACAGAGATGGGAGAGTCTCGGGGGAGATTCTGGAGCCGGAGCTGGTAAACTTAATTAGTCCGGGAAGGCCTGCCGGAAGAGATCCGTCTTGACAGCTTTCTTAAAGCTGTCAAGTGATGGCAGTTGACGGATCTCCTCCGGCAGGCCATTCCACAGTTTGGGGGCAACTATCGAAAATGCCCTCTGGGAGGTCGTCACCAGCCTCGTTTTTCGAGGCTGCAACAGGTTCCTCCCAGAGGATCGGAGGGTACGGGAAGGATTATATGGGAGGAGGCGGTCCTTGAGATAGTCTGGACCCAAGCCATTTAGGGCTTTAAAGGTAATGACCAACACCTTGTACTGGGTTCGGAAGCTGATAGGCAGCCAGTGGAGGGACTTCAAAACCGGAGTAATATGGTCCCTCCGAGATGTTCCTGAAACAAGTCTGGCTGCCATATTCTGTACCAGCTGTAATTTCCAAACCAAGGACAAGGGTAGCCCCATGTAGAGTGCATTACAGAAGTCAAGGCGTGAGGTTAAGGCGTGAGGTTAAGATAATGGACCATTCAATTCAAAAAGGATGTGGAGAAACTGGAGAGTGTCCAAAGGAGGGGAACTAAAATGCTGAAGGGTCTGGAAACCAAGCCCTATGAGGAACGACTTAGGGAGCTGGGGATGTTTAGTCTGGAGAAGAGAAGGTTGAGAGGTGATATGATAGCTGTGTTTAAATATTTGAAGGGATGTCATATTGAGGAGGGAACAAGCTTGTTTTCTGCTGCTCCAGAGACTAGGACCTGGAACAATGGATGTAAGCTGCAGGAAAAGAGATTCCACCTCAACATTAGGAGGAACTTCCTGACAGTAAGGGCGGTTCGAGAGTGGAACACACTCCCTCGGAGAGTAGTGGAGTCTCCTTCCTTGGAGGTCTTTAAGCAGAGGCTGGATGGCCATCTGTCGGGGATGCTTTGATTGGGAGTTTCTGCACGGCAGGGGGTTGGACTGGATGGCCCTTGTGGTCTCTTCCAACTCTATGATTCTATGATTCTATGATTCTATGAAAAACACACTATGCAGGGGACCAGCTTTGCCACAATACATAGTATACTAATGTTATATATGTTAAAGTTTGGTGATCCTGTGATCAAAGATGAATTTGTGTATCATGGGAGACTCTAAATTACATACATATGTATGTGTGTGAGAAATCTAAAACAAACAGCACTTTTTAAAGTTTATTCTGGCTCCCAGAAGTATACAGTTAGTCACTTAAAATGTATTTATTACAGTGATTAATAAACAGACCTTTGGTACAGATATTAGCAAAAATGTTTCAATTACCTAGAGCTCACTATTATTTTGCTAATATATTTATAAAGGTTTTTTTGTGTGTAAAGAAAGGCAGATAGTGTATGCATATGTATATATTATTCTAATATATTTGTCTGTCATACTACACAAGTCCATGTGACGAACCACTCCTGCCACCTTGACTATTTCTCTCTTTTAGAATTTTATGTGACTGGCTTCATAGCCCTCGTCACCTCCCGGCCCAATAACTATTAATAACACTCTGGTAACGTTTGTTCACAATTCTCACACAGAGGCCAAAATAGGTTTTATTGTGTTTCAAACATACAGTCACGCTTCTTGGTTTTCAAACTTGTTAATAATATTTCCTGGTTACAGTTTCAAATGTATTGTAGCTAATTCAAATACAATCCTTCAGCTGTTTTTATGTTTACAATCTAACCACACAGACACTCTCTACACTAGAGCTCTGTTGAACCAAAAAGGAGTTCTTTTTTCTTTCTTTTGACTCTTGTCTTTGTACAATTTAGGGCCTTTGCGGACTGCCAGAAATAGTGCAAACTGAGTCCGCTTTAACTGCCCTGACTCAGTGCTAGGGAACCATGGGAACTGTAGTTTATTGTGGCACCAGAGCTCTCTGACAGAGAAGGCTCAATGTCTCAGAAAAAAAAAAATACAATTCCCATGATTCCCTAGCACGGAGCCAGGGCAGTTAAAGTGGACTCAATTTGCACTATTTCTAGCAGTCTGCAAAGACCCTTAGTTCCCTCAGGAACAATTCACAGCCTCTGACTTAAGGTACTGCCTCACTGTACCTCTGTCTAAGTCAGATCCAACTGACATTCTCAAAGGTTCCGAGCCTTCTGTTCCACAGTTCCTAACTGCCTAACTCCCTCACTGCCTGAGCTATTTATCTCCTTCCAGCTGCTCTCTCATTGGCTGATTCCAGCTGTCTCAGAATTGGTCTTCACAGCTCCCTGCTGTCTTGCTGTTCATCACAGACCTCCCCCCTTTAATATGTTTATGGACACATTTAACCCCTTGGTTAAGTGGGTTCATAAACCTCTTATAAGCAAGCATACTTACCTGTAACCTCTATTATGGACAACCTTTTGCATATATGTTGCATTTACATACATATAAACCATTGTCTGTTAACTAAAATTACATTAAAATCACTTTTTATAACATCACACTGCACTGAAAATTAGAATCTTAACTCTATAACTATCACAGTTACATAATTTATACAGTTATGCATTTGCTTTTTTAGTTTGCTTCATTCACTCTAGAAAGACCATCCTTTACTATATTTTCCTTATCTTTCACATATTGGATGGAGTAATCAAAATCCTGTAATAACAAATTCCATCTCAATAATTTGCTGTTAGTTCCCTTGGTGTGGTTTAACCAACACAAGGGTGAATGGTTGGTTTTAATAATGAACTTTCTTCCCCATAAGTATGGCTTGAGCTTATTTACAGCCCATATTATGGCCATACATTCTTTTTTGATGGTTGCCAGGTGTCTTTCCCTAGGAAGTAGTTTTTTACTTAGATATAAAATCGGATGTATCTGACCCTTATCATTTTCTTGACTTAGCACGGCTCCAAGTCCAACATTGGAAGCATCTGTGGTGACTGTAAAAGTCTTGTTGTAATCTGGAGCCATTAAAACAGGTGCTGTAGTCATAAGCTGTTTTAACTCTTTGAAAGCAACTTCACACTTCTCTGACCATATAACTTTAGTAGGCTTGTCCTTTTTTGTTAACTCAGACAAAGGGCTTGCAATACTACTAAAATTGGGAATAAATTTCCAATAATATCCCACTAATCCCAGAAATGATCTTACTTTTTTTTAGATGAATGCCTTGGCCAGTTATCTATGACTTCTATCTTGGAAGTTTCCACTTCCCACCAAATATCCTAAATACTGACTTTCCGTTTTCCCTAGGTGACACTTGGAGATTTTAATGGTCACTCCACTTCTTTTAAGCCTTTTCAGTACTTCAACTAAGTGGTATAAGTGTCCGTCCCACGAATTACTAAAAATACCGATGTCATCAATATAGGCCACAACACAATGTTTTAACCCTGCTAACATACTGTCTACAAATCTTTGAAATGTGGATGGAGTATTCTTTAGACCAAAGGGCAATACCATAAATTCATACAGATCCCTATGTGTCCTATTTTCCTCTACATTTTCAAAATCCCACTGAGGAATAATAATGTCTTCATAATTCCTCTGCTTAACCACATACAATACCATATGTTCTCGCCTAATATAAGGCTTGTACATGTTTACATGTACCAATTTAAATCCCACATCTTCTCCCAAGTCCACTACATAATTTATATCATTGATCTTCTCAGTAACTTGGACTGGACCTGTCCAAGCATATTGTAGTTTATTTCCTTATATTGGTCTCAGGATCAGCACTTCGTTTCCAGGCATAAACTCTCGAGGTCGGGCTCTTTTGTCGTACCAAGTCTTTTGATGGGTTTGAGCCACCTTCAGATTTCCCCCAGCAACTCTCAAAGCTTGTTTTAGTGAGTTCATCAAGTTTAGGACATAGGAGACCACATCTTCTGGTTCTGTTTCTTCCAGAGATTCCCATTCCTGGCGAACTCTGGGCCTTTGCCCAGACTGCCAGAAATAGTGCAAATTGAGTCCACTTTAAGGGTTAGGGTTAGGGTTAGGGAATCATGGGAATTTTTTTTTTCTGAGACATTGAGCATTCTCTGTCAGAGAGCTCTGGTGCCACAATAAAATACAGTTCCCATGATTCCCTAACCCTAACCCTAACCCTTAAAGTGGACTCAATTTGCACTATTTCTGGCAGTCTGCAAAGGCCCTATGTCTAATGGTCCTTTTACGTGGCATCCAAACAATAGCTCAAAGGGACTGAATCCTAGACTCTCTTGTGGCACCTCTCTATACAACCAATCTTGAAGGACTTTAAATCTGTGTGGGTGATTCGCACTCAGCTCCACATCTCCGTCTTCCTCAGATAAGGCAAACAAAGGCTTTAAACTTTCATCCCTCTGTTGCTCTTGACCAAAATCTACTTGGTTTTCAACTTGAATCTCCTCACAACCCTCTCTATCTTCCACCTCAGAACAACCAATTTCCTCACAAGTGACATCAGATCTGTTTGGGTTTTCATGGATGAGGTGATCTTGTTTCTCAATGTATTTCTGGTGTTGCTGTCTCGTTACCACTAAAGCAAATCGAAGGTGTCTGTCTAAATCATTCCCAATTAGACATGGGACAGGGATGTCATCCCAGAGGGCAAACTTCCACTGTAATTGGTGTCCTCTAAAAGAAATGTTTATTTTTGCTACCAGGGTTATAAATGGAGGACCTCCTAAACCTTTTAGAGTTAGGGTTTCTCCTGGGCAAATGTCTTGTTTATTTACTAGGTGTGGTTTAATTATACACACTTCCGATCCAGAGTCACGGAAACCCCAAAACCAAGTATCAAATATCTGAATTAGTTCTGAATGTTCTTTATCACCAGACTCCCCAGGAACAGGCTTTATAAACAAGCACAGTCTGGCAGTGTCAGTGGCTTTACTGGCTGCTGTTTCCATAGCAACCTCAGCTTCTCTGCTAGGCCTGTTGCTACATTGTTTAACTGACTGGTTAGCTACGGTTACACAATATGCTGGCTTTAGAGATGGTTTAAATTCTTCTGGTACATGTTTGGACAATCAGATCTTAAATGTCCTATCTCCCTGCATTGACAACAAGACCGTTGTTTGGTTTGGATTGACTTTCTGTCAACCTTCTCTCTTTCTTTCTTTCCTCAGGGTCACACTCTATCAACCCAAAAAATTTTCTTTCAAATTCTGGCATTTTTCTTTGTTGACAAGGTTTGTAAAAAATTTTCTCACCATTTTTGGGCTTGTCAGTTTTTAGAGTCCTTTTTGTCTCTCCACTGAAACCCTTCTTTGGCTTTTGACATTCCCCTATCATCTCCTCTAATCAACACCAACTCAACAACCATTTTAGCAGCTTCTGCTACTGTTTTGGCTTTCTTATCCTGAACCAGCCATTTATATTCTTGGGGTATTATATTATAGAATTGTTCCAAGCCGATTAAACTTTGTAACTCTTCCTTGGATGTTACCTTATAACCTTCTATCCAGCTTTTTAAATCTAGCCTACATGCTAGTTAGAAAAAGTCTCCTCAGGCCGTTTCTTTATCTTTCTAAATTCTTTCCTGTGATGTTCCGGAGTTAAGCCAAATCTTTGTTTTACCATTTCTTTAAATAACTCATAGTTTTGAGCTTCCCCAGCCCTCATTTCAGCATACATTTCTGTCAATCCCCCACAAATTTGGGATCTTATATAACTCATTCTGTCTTCTTCTTTTATTCTTAACTCTTCACAAGTCCTTTCAAAATTAGTAAAGAAAGAATCAATATTATCTCCTTTGTATACCTGGGAAACCTCTTCATATCAATGTGAGGTAATCTGTTTAACTCAGTCCCCATCAGAGTTTGAGGTATTCCCTGATCTAAACTTCATTTTCAAATCTGGCTAATTCCATTTCTTTTGAAAGCCTCTCATTTTCAAGTCTGGCTAGTTCCATTCTTTCTTTAATTTTCCAAATCTCTACATTTTCTGGCGGTTCAGAAAGGGTAGGATCCAGACTAGCCACCATTTCTTCACCAACTTCACATTCTTCCACCATTTCAGCCACAGTCAGTACTTTTACTTTCTTGAGAGGCATCTCTATAGTATTTCCCTACTATTACCCATGACTTTTACCTCAGGAAATACTCTTTAATGGTCACTGCCTTGACCAAATTTTAAAGCCAATATTTGGTTCTTAAAGTAAAGCAGAGATTCCTTACGTTACTCTAGCTTGTACCTCAGGAATCACTGAGAGTTTTTGATGGTTTTTACCCCTAATCTCTTACTGATACCTTAATGCATTTACCTCAGAGACTAGGTAACTCTCCAAATGGTCAGTGCCCAAGTAATCTCCTACAATTAATCCTGGACAAATACCTCAGAGCTTACTTTACTGACTTTGGCTTTTCTAGTATGTTTCGACTTTAGGTATTTTCTCCAACCTGGAGTGGTTTTATTCACTGCTACTTTATTTGTGTTTCCACACACAGTCCCCTACCAGTACCTCATCAAATTACCTCAGGGACTGGCCAAAATATTCCTCTAATGTGGTCAGTTTCCGAGTAGTCTCTTAACATTTACCTTTTCACCGTTACCTCAGAGACTTCTCCCCTGACACTTGAATCTTTTACTTTAAAATAATTCTCTGAACTTTTTCTCTCCCATTCAGAATATATCTGGGCTTCTGGTTCCTTGAACTCAGACCCCTTACAAACACCCTTTGGTTTCTTAGACTTTCAACTTCTAAGGCTAAACTACCTGTAGACACTGGATCCCTTTGGATCCCCCCAACTCTGCCACCCAAATAATTATGTGACAAACCACTCCTGCCACCTTGACTATTTCTCTCTTTTAGAATTTTATGTGACTGGCTTCATAGTCCTTGTCACCTCCCAGCCCAATACCTATTAACACACTGGTAACATTTGTTCAAAATTCTCACACAGAGGCCAAAATAGGATTTTATAAAATATAAGATGGTTTTATTGTGTTTCAAACATACAGTCACACTTCTTGGTTTTCAAATTTGTTAATAATATTTCCTGGTTACAGTTTCAAGTGGATTGTAGCTAATTCAAATACAATCCTTCAGCTGTTTTTATGTTTACAATCTAAACACACAGACACTCTCTACACTAGAGCTCTGTTGAACCAAAAAGGAGTTCTTTTTTCTTTCTTTTGACTCTTATCTTTGTACAACTTAGGGCCTCAGCAGACAGCTTATTGAGCCATCTTGGAGCGGCGCTCCTTCCTCTTCCTGAGGTCACCCTGGGAGCTGCCGGCCCTCCGCACGGCCGGCGCTTCCAGGGCAACCTCCCGCCACAGCGACCGGATGCGCTACGGCGGAAGAGTCAGGGAAAGTGCGCCCGCCGCTTTTAGGGCGCACTTTCCCTGACATCTAAAAGGAGCACCAATTTGGAGCTCCTTTTAGGGACGCCGCAGGAGCGCCACGGTGCAGAGGCTCCGCTCCGCCGGCACTCCGTCCCGCGGCATCCCCGACGCCATCATCTGCTTCCCCCCTTAGTTCCCTCAGGAACAATTCACAGCCTCTGACAATTCACAGTACTGCCTCACTGTACCTCTGTCTAAGTCAGATCCAACTGACACTCTTAAAGGTTCCAAGCCTTCTGTTCCACGGTTCCTAACTGCCTAACTCCCTAACTGACTATATCCCTCACCACCTGAGCTATTTATTTCCTTCCAGTCACTCTCTCATTGGCTGATTCCAGCTGTCACAGGATTGCTCAGCTGTCTTCTGGTCTTCACTGCTCCCTGCTGTCTTTCTGTTCATCCCAGTCCACATGGTTGATCACAGAGGGCCGTTGCAGACTGGCCCAAAGGGCCAGCCTGAGGGTAGAGTTGGAGTGGGGCAGCTGCACACCAGTCGCCTCAACCCTACCCCGACAGCGTCCTGTAAGCATGGTGTCAGGATGCCCTTCCAGTGCAGCGTTTAAACACACTGCACTGAAAGGGCGCTGAAGAGCTGTAGCGCCAGCTTTTAGAGCAGCCTTTTACCATCCCTAACCCTGTGTGAGGTTGCTGTGGCCCTGATCCGCTGCCTCCGGAGCGGCTCTGTGCCATCCCAAATGGCCAGTCTGCATCAGCTCAGAGTCACCAATCTTAGCATGTTCTAGTGGGCCCAAAACAAAGACAACAGTAACGTTGTTTGGTACTTGTTTCATAAACTATTTCGGATGCCACCCAAACAACCCCTTTTTATTTTTGTACATTTTGTTCTAGAACTATTTTTTTAAAATCAGGCTTGCTATTTAAACTTAGGGTGACACCTAACTTTAAGGGCAAATTACTGGGTTTTGTCCATTTTGTATGGAATGTTGTATGAAAAAACATAAGAAGAAATTGAAATTGAAAGATTCTATACTGGCCTCCAGAATCAAGAAATGAAGCAGGAAACCGATTGATGGAATTCTGCAAGACCAATAATTTGTTCATTGCAAACACATTTTTCAAGCAACCCAAGAAGTGATAAATGGACATCACCTAATAGACAATATAGAAATCAACAGACTACATAACTAGAAACAAAAGATGGAGAAGCTATATTCTATCTGCAAAAACAAGACAAGGAGTAGAATGCAGCTCAGAGAATGAACTACTAGTAGCAAAAGTTAGAGTAAAGCTAAAGAAGAACACAAAACCAACCATCATGCTGAAATACAATCTAAATAACATCCCCGTAGAATTTAAAGAAAATGTGAAAAACAGATTTGCACTATTAATCCGAATTGATCGAGAACCAGAGGGACTCTGGACTGAGGTCATACACTATCAGGGAAGAATGCAAAAGACCACTATCTGAAGTCAAAAAGAAAGAAGCATCAATGGATCATAGATGAAACTCTTCAAGAAGTTAAGGAAAAGCAAGAAGCAACAGGTGACAGAAACAGAATCAGGACCCTCAATGCAACTGTTCAATGATTTGTGTGCAGGGACAAGGAGAATTAGTATAACAATCAATGTGCAGAAATAGAAGATGACAACAAAAAAGGAACTGGATCCACAGGATCTGATAAATCAAAGGGAAATTTACATTAAGATTAGAAATGCTTTATAACCAGTAAGAAAACATATTACACGGGGGGGGGGGGGGGGGGGAGCCAGTCAAATGGCTGGATAGGACTGTTCTAAATCACCGGGTGCTTGGAAATGAAGAAGTGTAGTAAAATCAGACTCCCAAAAGACTCCGGAGGTGGATCCATGAAAATAAAGATATAAGGACTGTGTTGAGGTAAAAGGGACTTTATCTTTTGAAGAGGTAACCTCAAAAATCCTTGTTTCCGATCTGAATGTGAAACTTGGAGCGAAGCTGGCAGCCATTACAGATGTATGAGATATCCAAGAGGCTTTACCAGTGGAGCGAAATAATGAGTTAACATAAAGGATTTTTTCTCAAGCATGGGAGTAACTAAGTCATCAATTGTAGAAGGATTTTATCTAAAAATGTGTTAATGAGGAGTTAAGAGAAGCTGTGTGCTGAAATAAATGGAGGAAAATCAGAGGGAGAGGCGAGAAGGACAGATTTAATGTGGAAAGGAAAAAAACAGAAGGAGAGAAATTGTGGCAAAGACAAAATAAAGACAAAGCTAATTCATCAGATAAATCTTTTGGAAGGCTAACACGATTAGAGAAAAGACACACTCCTTACAGGAATCCAAAATGATGAAAAGCCTCCAAAAAGCAGCCCCTCTTCCACAACTCCCACAACCTCCACAGGTCCTACAGGATTCAAAAACTTCCATAGCCATTCTGACTTCCAATGGGGCACGAAGGGAAGGAGGAAGAACAGAAACCAAGGGGAAACAGATGGATTGTGAGGAAATGATGAAAAGACTCACAAAAGTTATAAAGGAGGAAGATGGTAAAAAATTCTTAGAACTTAATCAAATGTTGGAGAGATAGAGAGAGAGAGAAAATATAAAAAAGGAGAGGGAGAAAGAGAGGGAAGATCTGATAAAGAAAGAGAAGTTGTGACAAACAAATTGCAACAACAAATGGAACTTGAAAGGAAAGTTTGGATGAAAAATTCATGAGTATGCAAAAAAATTCCACAAAATTCAAGAGGATGTTCAAATACTAAAATTGGACAACAAATCACATACAGCTATTCAAGAAACACACGAGAGGAAAATTCAGGGAAATTAAAATAAGCTTACCAAGATGGACAGGAGACTTGTATATTTGCAGGATTATCAGAGAAGATCAAATTTTATTGTCAAAAATATACCAGAATCTGGGAAGAGAGATAGGAGAATTGATTTGAAAATGGAGATATTAAGATAGTTACAACAAATCTCCCCAACCCTAAACTGTACTGAAGCTGACGATGTTCATCGTATTGCATCAGGGATGAATAGAATAACACCACGAGATGTGATAATGAGAGTTGTTCACTATAACAAGAAAGAGGAACTGATGAATACGATGAGGAAAAATCCAGAGAAATTAAATTCTGGAGAAGTAAAACTGGAAATATATAATGATTACTGTCTACAAACAAGGCTTTGGAGGACATCAATGAAGCTATGTACTATTTTATTGTTGAAGGCCGGGATTTATTATACCGGGGCATCCTGTGTTTTTAAAATTTCAATGGGCAGGAAGAAGATACAGGATTGAATCTGTGGAACAAGGATTGCAGTTGTTAAAAGAATTGGGGATATATAAGGAAACAGTGAAAACAGTTGGAGGATCCATAGAAACATCTGGAAGAGCAGGAGCAAGAGAAGGTGGGGAAATATCTGGAGGAGCTGGGGAAAGAACTGTGACTGGGGAGACTGGAGGAGAAGAAATATTGGGACCAATTGGTGGAGTTAGAGTCCCATAGATGAAAGATAGAATTACTATAATCAAATTAGAAAGCTAAGTTTATTGTTTTTATGAGCACTTGGGGAGAGGGCAAATTTGGGCCTTTTGGATGTCTTCATCACCCCTTCCCACATGAGCAGCCTTGGGGCTGGGCCTAGGGCAAAATGCCCTAGTGGATGGGAGTGGGGAGGTAAATGGGGAGGATAGGAGAAGGGATATGGGAATGGGATACACCAGTTGGAGCCATTAGAAATAGAATTGAACTATGTGATGTCAAGTAAACTGAAAATTTCAACTTTAAACACAAAATGCCTGGGTTCAGTGGTCAAATGAAGGAGAATCAAAGCATTGTTGAAGAAGGACGCAGCAGATGTTATATTTCTTCAAGAGCAGGAGGGTATAAATGAATTGAAACTGAATTGGGCAAGGATTTATGAGAAAGCATATGGAAATTCCAAATCAAGAGGTGCAGCAATAATAATTGCAAAAAAAATATGTAACTTTATAATAAACAATGTGTTAAGAGGTGATGATGGAAGATATATAATAATACAAGGGGAATTAGGGGAGGACAAATATGTATTGGCAAATATGTATGCTCCAAATGAAAAGCAGGAAGAATATTATGAGAAAGTATTAAAGAAAAATATACAAAAACAATATGTGGTCCTTGCAGGTGATTTTAATATGCAGATGGACAAGATAAAAGATAAATCTAACCCATCAGTAAAGGACAGATGTAGTAATATAACAAATTTAAATAAAATAATGAATAAAAGGGAATTGAAAGATGTATGGAGATTGGTAAAGGGTGTGTGTGAAAGAAAATTATATATATTATTCTGTGGTACACGAGACATATACAAGAATAGATTACATCTTTATATCAAAAAATATGTTAAACAAAATCTTGAATACTGAAATAGGGAATATAAGGGTATCAGACCATGCCTTGGTTAATGTAGAAATTGTTGTAAAGAAGGATTATGAACAAGTAAAAAGGTGGAAGTTAAATACTAAGATATTTAATTATAAGGAAATTGTAGAAAAAAATTGGAAAGGAATGACAAGAAACATGGGAAATAAACAATAAAGATGTGTCAAAAGGGTTATTATGGGATACTATGGAGGCAGTTACAAGAGGAATCTGTATAAAGAAAACATACAATCTTAAAAAAAGACAAGAAGAAAGGAAAAAGAAATTAGAAGTTGATATAGAGGTATTGGGAAATAAATATATAGTAAATAAAGCTAAACAGTCATATGAAGAATTGAGGGCAAAAAGAGAACACCTGGATAAAATAGAGATAGATGAAATACAAGAAAATTTGATTTATTTAAGAAGAGAATTTTTAAATATAGTAATAAAAACTCAAAAATACTGGCTAGATCCACTCAAAAGATGAAAATGGATAAAGAAATGTTTAAGGATGAGTGGAAGAAAATGATAGATTACTGGAATAGTGGGAAGGATGTTTGTTTTATAATTGATATGAATTAATAGGGTAAATGAATAGGTAGAGCTGTGATAATGAAGTTCGATTAAAAGGATGGAAATAATGAGTATTATATTTATATTAGAGAGAGAAGAGGGGTGTCAAAATATGAGGTGTGACATTAGAATTGTATTGATAGGAGTAATTGGAGTACAGAACTGCGGTGAAATAGATATATCGGACAATGTTAAACTTGGAAGTTTTGTTTTGTTTTTTTTTGTTTTTTTTGTTGTTTTCTTGGTTTTTTTTATTATTATTATTTGTTTTTATGTTGTGTTGTCAATGTGTGTTGTTAATGTTGTTATGTCTGTAAGATTTTTTTGTGTGTTGATCAATTTTAATAAATAAAGTTAAAAAAAAAAGATGAAAATGGAAAATATGAAAAATATGGTTAGAGACAAATCTGGTAAAATATGTAGAATGATGTAAAAAAAATTAAAATCTTTGAAAATTTTTATAAGGAATTATACCAAGCTGGCGATAATTCTGTGGAAAAAATAGAGAAGTATGTGGAAGAAAACTGAGAAATAAAAATAAAGGAAGAAGATAAAGAATTACTGGAACAACCAATTAAGAAGGTAGAGATAGAGGAAGTAATTTTAAAAACTGAAAAATGGGAAAGCTCCAGGAATGGATGGATTGGGACCAGAATATTATAAAGTTTTTGAAAAGATGTTAATCCCCAAATTGCTATAATTATATAATGGTATAATAAATGGGGAGAAAATACTGGTATCATGGCACCAATCATTAGTAATTTTATTACAAAAGGTAGATAAAGATTTAACTGATCCAAGATCATATTGACCAATATCATTAATAAACCAAGATGCAAATATCTTATCAGCTATTATGACAAATAGAATGAATAAATGTATGTATAAACATATAGGAAAGGATCAATGTGGATTTGTGAAAGGAAGACAAATGTCAAGCCTAGTAGGAAGAGTATTGGATAAAATACATGCAATAAGGGGGAAAAAAAAGAGCAGGGATCATGACATTGGATATATTTAAAGCAATTGATTGTGTGGAATGACCAACATTAAAAATAATAATGAAAATATTTGGAGTGGGGGATAAAGTAAGGGGATTAATAGAGCAACTATATTCCAATAATTCACTAATAGTAATGGTAAATGATGGGGTAACAAACAAAATAAAGGTGACAAGAGGTACTAGACAAGGACCGCTCTGAGACAGTCATTAAGAGGAGAGACGCCATCTGAAGTCCGAGCCAATGATCTGGTCATGGAGAGGTATATCTGGGTGTCATCAGCGTACTGATGGCACCATGCTCCATGCCTCCGAATGATCTCACCAGGCGGTTTCATATAGATGTTAAATAGCATCGGGGACAGGATGGCACCCTGAGGAACGCCACAATTAAGCTCGCTTTTTTAAGAGCAACTGTCCCCGAGCCTCACCCTCTGGGACAGGGGTAGGCAACCTTTCCCCTTTAAGGGCCGAGGGACTTCAGCTTCCAGAAGCCTCAGCCATGTTGGCCAATAGTCCCATGTTGGCCAATAGCTCCTGGGATTCTGGGAGCTGAAGTCCCTCGGCCCTTAAAGGGGAAAGGTTGCCTACCCCTGCTCTAGGATCTGCCCGAGAGGAAGGAACGGAACCACTGTAAGGGAGTGTCTTCGATTCCTAACTCTCTCAGGCGATCCAAGAGGATGGAGTGGTCTATTGTATCAAAAGCCACTGAGAGATTCAAGAGCACCAGCAGGGTCACACTACCCCTGTCGATGCCCAAGCGGAGGTCATCGGTCAGAGCAACCATGGCAGTCTCCACTCCATATCCTGTCTTGAAGCTGGTTTGAAATGGATCGAGATAATCGGTTTCATCCAAGACTGCCTGGAGTTGGGAAGCAACTGCCCTCTCGATCACCTTGCTTAAAAAAGGAAGTAAGGAGACTGGTCTATAATTGTTTCTATCCAGGGGGTCCTAATGGCTGCCTCCTTCAAACATGATGGTACAATACCCTCCCTGAAGGACGCATTGATTGTATCCCGTAGGAATAGTCTCAACGCATCCCCCCCCCCGAACGGCCAGCCAAGATGGACATGAATTGAGTGGGCGAGTTGTCTTCCTTATTTTTCCAAGAAGCTTGTCCACGTCATCGGTACTCACAGATTGAAACTGATCCAGTAAATTGCCATCAACGGAGTTGCTGGACACCTTGTCTACGGATTCTGTCAAAACAATGGCGTCCAAGTCGGCTCTTATCCAAGAGATTTTATCTACAAAGTAGGTATTAAATGCGTCACAACAGGCTGTCATTGGGTTAAGTAGGGGGCTTGGCGCCGGAGAGACCTTTGTCAATTCCCCCACCACTCTAAACAGCTCTGCTGGACAGTACTCTGCAGACGCAATGCGTGCAGTGCAGAAGGATCTCTGCGCTGCACACAAAGCCTCCCAATAGGAATCAAGATTCCTCCTATGGCGAGTTCTGTCGGATGGGAGCTGAGTCTTCTGCCATTCGCGCTCTAGTCGTTGTCCAGCTCGCTTCATCCTTCTAAGTTCCTCTGTGTACCAGGGCTTACGATTGGAAGCAGGCTGGAAAAGACGCTTGGGAGCGATTGTGTTGATGGCCCTGGTAAGATCGGTGTTCCAAGTATTCACCAAGGCTTTGACAGAATCATCGGTGTTACCAACCATTAAACCCTCTAAGGCCTTCTGGAAACCAATGGGTTCCATATGCCTTCGAGGGCGGACCATTCTCATCCAGAGGATTCTTATTCTTTTCCAATCCTCTTTTCTTTCTGTTATTGATTTTCCATTTACAACATGTGTAAGGATGTCCATTTCGCACAGTTCATATAATTTTATTAACCAGTCTTCTATATCTAAATCTGAGGCTGATTTTCATTTTTTAGCTATAATTAATCTAGCTGCTGTTATCATGTTTAGTAATATTTTCCAGTTTTTGGTTTCTGTTGCCCCATCTAGGCTACTAAGGATGTTTATAGATATATTTCTGGTTTCATAGGAAAATTAATATTTAATGCTTGTATAATTAATTGATGTACTCTTTTCCAAAAATTTTGAATTGCTTTACACTGCCACCACATGTGAAATAGTGTCCCTTTACTTTGTTTACATCTCCAACATATTCCGGATGACTTCTTAGTCATTTTTGCAATCTTTTTTGGAGTTAAATATCATCTTAAGTAGATTTTATAGTAGTTTTCCTTTAGAATATTACTGTTTGAAAACTTTAGATATTTTGACCATACTTTTTCCCAGTCATCTAAGTGGATGGTATTACCTATGTTTTGTGACCATGTAATCATCTGTGGTTTAATCAATTATTGTTCCATATCTAATTTTAATAAAACTTGGTAAATTTTTGCGAATGTTTTTTCCTTATTGGGTTGGAGTATTTCATCAAATTCACCTGATTTTTCGAATCCAATCATTTTTTGATCTTTTTAAAACCTTTCTGATAGTTGTCTAAAGGGAAACCAGTTAAAGTTACTCCCTTTTTTGAAAGTTCTTCTCTTGATTTTATATACCAATTACCCCTTTATTCTCTATTATATCGTAGCCATCCTTTTTCACATTATCTCTCTTTTAATGAACGCTTTGTGAGGGGATACCCAAAGAGGTATTGTTTGATACAATTTGTTTCTGTACTTTAGCCAGGTTTGTAAAAGGGGTTTTCTTATGTAGTGGCCTTTAAATTCTTTATGTATCTTATCTTTGTCATACCAGAGATATGCATGGAGGCCAAATAGAGCATTAAATCCTTCTAGATTTTATATTTCGAAGTTTAATCCAGTCCAGTATTCAATTTAAACAACTTGCTTGGAAATACAATTTAAGATTGGGGAGTCCTAATCCTCCTCTTTATTTAACATCATACATAATTTTCCATTTTATTCTTGGCCTCCTTCCACTCCAGATAAACTTTGACAATTCTTTATTACAGTCTTTAAAGGGTATTTCATTTGTTATTAACAGAATGTTTTGGACATAGTATAACATTTTAGGTAGGATTGTCATTTTTATTGCTGCCACTTTTCCCAATAGTGAAAGACTTAGGTTGCTCCATTTTTTAAAATTACTTTTTATTTTATTCCAAATTCTTTGATAATTGTTACTAAATAAATCTGAATTCTTCTTAGTTAAATTTATTCCCAGGTATTTTACCATCTTTTGTATTTTGTATTTTGCTATATTTTCTAACACTTCTTTTTTATCTATATTTTTAGTTATTATCGCTGTCTTGTCTCTATTTATTTTAAATCCTGACCATTTTCCAAATTCTTTTAAAGTCTGATTTAATTTTTCTATACTTTGTATTGGGTATTCCAAAAATAAAACTATGTCATCAACGAAGGCCTTGACCTTATATGCTTGTCCTTTTATTGATGGGCTTTTTATTTATTTGTCATCTTTAATCTTCCTTAGGAAGATTTCTACTACTACTAAAAAAGCAGGGATGATAGGGGGCATCCCTGTCTTGTTCCTTTAGTTATTTTAAATTCAGAAGTCTTTTCTCCATTAATAATGATTCTAGCCATTTGTTCATTGTAAATTGTCTTTATCCAGTTTACAAATTTTGTCCTATCCTCATTTTTTCTAACACTGCAAACATAAATTCCCAATTGACATTATCAAATGCATTTTCAGCATCCAAGAGGATCATAGCCAAAAAACCCCACCTGGTTTTCTTGGATCTATTCTTTTAAAATCTTTTTAAATCTTTCTGCCAGGATTGATACAAATATTTTATAATCTAAATTTAGTAAAGAAATTGCTCTATAATTCTTAATTTCTAGATTATCTTTATCTTCTTTTGGAATCATTGTTATTAATGCTTCCCCCAGTGACTTGGGTTTTGTGTTTATGTCTAAATTGGACATGACTCTATGTAAAGTTAATAATAGATCATCTTCTAATAATTTGTAATAACAAGCTGTGAAGCCATCTGGGCCAGGAGCTTTTCCTATTTTCTTTTTTAATGGCTTCAATTACTTCCATAATTGAAATTTGAGCTTCTAGTTCTGTTTTTGATCAGCTGTAATCTGTGGGATTTTTTTCCATCTCTAGATATTTCATTATTTCTTCCCTTTATTCTTTTGTCATTTTTTTCTCCTAAATAGTTCTGAATAAAAGTTAAAGAACATATGTTTAATTTTGTTTTGATTAGTTATAACGTCTCCTTTCCCTTTTATATTTAAGATCAATTTTTTTACTGTTCTTTTTGCAATTTATAAACTAATCATTTTCCAGGTCGGTTTGAATGTTCAATTATTTTTGTCTAGCAAATTTTAGTTTTTTCTCAATTTCTAGTGATAGTTCTATATCTAATTGTTTTTGAAGCATTTTAGTTCCTGCTTTATCTTTATATCACTGGGTAGACTTTCAAGTCTTTTTCTTTCTTGCTGATTACTTCTAGGAGTTTTATATCTTTTTCCTTCCTTATCTTCCTTTTCTCTATTTCTTTCTGGATAAAAAATCCTCTCATGAATGCTTTAGAAGATTCCAACACTGTTTCTATTGTGTCTTTATCTAAGTTTTCATTAAAGAAATTTCTCAGGGCTTTTTTGGCATCTAGAACCATAGTGTCCTCTAGAAGTAATTTTTCTTTAAGTCTCCAATTATATTCAAATTTTCTGTTAGCAAAGAGTAGTATTACAGGGTTATGGTCAAAAATAGTTTTTGTAAGTATTTCTACTTTTGTAATTCTCTTATTTAGTGTTTTAGAAGCAAAAATCATATTGAGTCTTGACCATGATTTATGTCTGTTTGAGTAGAATGTATGGTCTTTCTCTTTTGGGTGTCTTAGGGCCTCGGCAGATGACTAATAGGGTCATCTCCGAGGCAGGGAAGAGGAGGGGCAGCCGCACGAGCGGCGCCCCTTCCTCCTCCTGAGGTTGCCCTCGGAGCTGCCGGCCCTCCACACGGCCGGGGCTCCAAGGGCAACCTCCCGCCGCAGCGTCCGCACACGCTGCGGCGGAAAAGTCAGGGAAAGTGCGGCCGACGTGTTTAGGGCACACTTTCCCTGACTTCTGAAAGGAGCGCTGATTTAGCTCTCCTTTCAGAGGCGCCGACGGTGCGCTGTGGTGTGGCTGCGTCACTCCGGCGGCGCACCATCCCGTGGTGCCCCCGCCGCTATCATCTGCTTCCCCCCTTACTCTCCATATGTCTCCTAAAATACAATTTTCTATAAGGTAAAAAAAAATTTGGGTAATTTTCCTTGTTTGTTTTTAGTACTAGAGTTTCTATCTAGTTTGGGGTCTATTACCCCATTCCAATATCCTAGAAGCATTAGGTTATCAAATTCTTGTTCAAAATTTGCTCTTGAAGTTTCTTTAAAAATTTACAATGGTTTTCTAAAGGGGCTTATATTCCCACCACTAATATATTAATCTCCTGCATTTTAACACATATTCCTAGTATATGTCCCTCTTTATCTTTAAAAAGTTCTGTTACTTGGAATTTTTTATTTATGTAGATTGCTATTCCTTTTCCCCCCTCATTACTGGAGATAAACACATTACCCAATTTAGGTTTTTCTAAAAAATTGATCTCTGTTTCTGATGTGCGTCTCCTGTAAACAAATTATATCTAACTTTTGTTTCTCTAGTTCAGGGTAGGCAACTTTTTCCTACCTGGGGCCGGTCCGCTGGTCCCAAGGTCTTCCACAGGCCAAGGGGGGGGAATGGCGCTGTGCGCACATGCGCAGTACTTCTGGTGTACTGCGCATGCGTGAGTGGTCGCGGCCGCCATTTTATTTTCCAAAATGGAACCGCAACTCATTTGCGCATGCACTGGAGTACTGCACATGCACAAACGAGTCGTGGCCGCCATTTTGTTTTCCAAAATGGCAGCCACTTGTTTGTGCATGCGCAGTACTTTGGCGCATGCGCAAACGAGTTGCAGTGACATTTTGGAAAACAAAATGGCGGCTGCAACTCGTGCGGCAGTGGCGGCGTGTGGTGCGCAGCGGCGGCAGCAGCAGGACCAGGCTGGGGCTGGTCCAAAGGTCTCGGGGGGGCAGATCCAGCCCCCGGGCCATAGGTTGCCAACCCCTGCTCTAGACAGTGGAAGATTTTTCTCCTTTTATGAATTGAGTTTAGTACTTTTATGTTCCATGTGAGGACTTTTTCACTCATTTAGGTACTTGGTTCTACTTTTACCAGAAGGTCAAAAATCAAATTTTAGGTTTGTTTTCTCTTATATAGCTTCGTAATCTCTATCAAGTCTTCCTCCTGGTCTGAAATTTCCTCTTCTTTCTCTTTCTCTTTATCTTTTAACTCTGTCCATTTTCTTCTCCTTCCTCTCTTTCCTCTCTTTGTTTGACAGCTTCATATATTTTTTCTCTCCCTGTTATGGGTTTCTCCCTTCTTTCTTTTTTCTCATTGGAGTCTATTTGTCTTTGTTCTTCTTTATCCCTTTCTGGTGTAGATGATTCCAGTTCTCTTCCTAATCTTAACATAAAATCTTTTGCTTTGGGAATTGAGTTCAGAATGTATCTTTGTTGGTGGAAAGACAATGAAATCCCTTCTAATTTTTCCCATTTGTATGGAATTCCTTTCTTTCTTAAAGTTTGGGTTATAAATTGATATTCTTTCCTTTTATTCAAAATTTGTTGAGGGATGTCTCTGAAAATTCTTACTTCTCCTTCTATTGTTAAAATAGTTTTTTGATTCTGTTGAAGAATAATTTCTTTCACTCTCTCACAAACCAGGTAGACAATGATGTCATGTGGTAACTTCTTTTCATGAGCAGTCCTAGAGCTGATCCTAAAGATTTTATCAATTTCAAGATCTAGGTCAGGGGTAGGCAACCTTTCCCCTTTAAGGGCCGAGGGACTTCAGCTCCCAGAATCCCAGGAGCTATTGGCCAACATGGGACTATTGGACAACATGGCTGAAGCTTCTGGGAGCTGAAGTCCCTCGGCCCTTAAAAGGGAAAGGTTGCCTACCCCTGATCTAGGTGTTCTGGAATCCATCCAATAAACTTTGCTAGAGCTGGGATTATTTTGTTATAATCTTTCATTCTGTATTAATTTTGTTATTCTTTCATCTCATTAAGGCCTCTTATTTTATACATTTTGTATGACTTTTAATTTCTTTTAAGGTGTTCATTAAACTTCCTTTTTCCACTGCTTGTTCCAATTTCTTTGTTCTGTTTTCTAATCCACTTGGGTTTTTTTGTAAATCTTGAATTGACGTTTTAATTTGAGTAATATCCATTGTTACCTGGTCTAATTTTTGATTAATGGTTTCTAAATCTTTCCTTATCTCCACCTTGATTTTTTCTTTCATCTCTTTTATTTCTCTATTAATTTCAAGTCTCGTGTGTTTCAATTCTTCTAGTAATGCCATATTGGAATCTGTAAATTTGGTTTGTTGGTCTGAAGAATTTCTCCTCTGTGGCAGTTGGGCAATACTTCTTCCTGCTGCCATTTCTTCAATCTTTGTGCTTAAAGGTATTTAGATATAGACGTAAGATCTTAATATATCTCCCTATATCTAGGGATTTATGTTTTTATTTCTGAAGTTATTTTTGGATTAACTTCCAAGCTCCACTCACAGTCTTTAAAGTCTATCATTTTTTTATTTTAAAGTTTTTAGATCTCAAAAAGGTATTTTCATTTCCTTTCTTTTTCCACAACTTTTTATCAGTTTGGGCATGCCATTTTATTTATTTATTATAAGCTCGTATCCACAACTGAGTCTAGGTGTTTTAGATCTCCCATAGACGCCTATTCCGCCACTTGGCAATTCAGTCACACAAGGCTGTCTTTCTAGTTGCCGAGTTAAAAGGAAAGTCCTTAAAGGTTGTAGAAGTATTTATTCAATTTGAAAAACCTCCAGTGTTTTCTTATGTTTGTATATGAATTAAGCTTTTAGTCTCTTAAGTTAGAAAGGTGGTGGCGTTACTTAGACCCCATAGGGAGCAGTTTAGTGGTAGAAACTCAGTCTGTAGCCCCCTCAGCAACTCCTGCAGTCCTGTTTAGCTCTTCTTCTAACTTCTTTTCATGATGCTAATTGCTGGTAACTGGCCTTAGCAGAGCCTCTCCAGACCCCTTTTACAGAGGAGGAGGGGGTGTTGTCATGGCCAGAGTGGTTTAGGCTGTTCTTTTTATTTTGAAAATGTGTAGTGGAGATACCCTAGAGAGAATACCCTAGCAGGGCTGATACAAGACTAGAGACACCAAATTTGGATTTTGGCCACTATGCATGTAACATTTATTAAGACATACAACATAAAGTATCAAGAGAGCTCTTTCATTCAAACCATACTCATGCACACAAAGTGGCACCCCACCGAAGATGTTGATCAGACAGTCTTCCTGGAGGCCATGGGAGTCCTGTTACCAGATCAGGAACACACTGCTAATTAGGAAAATCTCATCTTTTAAGGTCTTTGCATAGTATTGGGCAAACTCCACCCTTTTGGCTTCTGTCCACACACTTTCAAACCAACCCTTTCTGGTTCTTTTCCATTGATGTAGAAAACACTCCAAGTCTTATCAGTCTCAGCCCAAACATCTGAATGACCTGCTCTTCCATGGATAACACAGGCATCTGCATCTCTTGTCCTTGCTTAGGGACAACACCAACATCAGCAGTTTTAAAAATCCTCGCTCCACTTGCCAGGAACTCTCCCATATCATGCATTGCGATTCTCCATCTTCTTTTCACTATTCAGTCCATTCGTGCCACTAAAACAAGATCCATTCATTCCTCACAGTGTCTTGGTACCCTTCTAAGATCTTCTGCGGGGGGGTGCCTTGCCGCTAAATCCTGCGGTCACTTGCACCAGCTTCTTGCAAGCCCGACCAGACTCTTTGCTTTCATCACCAGGAGTGATAAAATGATATTTGATGCCAGTGAGGCTACAGAATATTGATAAGAATAACTCGAGAAATTGCTGGAGAGGTTGTCAAGAAGTAGGGTCATATATGCATATGTGGTGGCATATATAAGAAAATGGAAAATTACCTCCACTGGAGGAATTGAGATTCTGGCTCCAATCTGGAAGGGGGGCACTGAGATGGGGTATAAAATATATTTTGGGTCTCTACAGATGGTGCTTTGCGCCATCTTGAAGGCAGGGAAGGGGAGGGGCAGATATACACCGGGCACCCCAACCCCTCCCCGAGGACGTCATGATGGCACACGCCATTGCGCACGACGTGCGCTGTCAAGATATCCTTCTGGCACAGCGTCTTGATGTGCTACGCAGGAAGAGGCACAGAAGAGCCGTGTGGTGGCTCTTGATATGTCCCTTCTGCCGGCTCTGAAAGGAGCAGCATTTTAGCAATCCTTTCAGGGCCGGCAAAAGGGAAGATTGGGGCCAAGACGTGGGGCAGCTTCGGCCCCAATCCTCTGCTTCCCAGGGTGGCCCACGGCTGCCCGGCTGCATCCCCACTTAGTCAAGTTGTAAAAGAATGCAGAATATATATAAGCAAGCAAAGCAAGCAGCTTCATTTATATACCGCTTCATACCACTCTATGGGGTGTCTAAGTGGTTTACAACTATAAGCTCATTGCCCCCCAACAGTTGGGTACACATTTTAGCGACCTCGGAAGGATGCAGGCCTGAGTCTAGCCTGAGCCCTGGCTAGTACTGAACTTGCAACCTTGTGGTCTATGGTGAGTGGCTGCGGTACAGGCATTAAACCACTGCTCCACCAGGGCTCCTATATATATGGAATTATGTATTGTAAAGAAATATATGTATGAATTTTAGTTCCAATAAAAATTTAAAAAATAAATTTAAAAAGATAAAAAAGAAATCATATTACACAACCATGCAGAAATGAAAAGATATGGAAGAACAATATCAAAGAAATGAATTATGACAGATTCATTTGAAGAAGAGCCATTTGAAGATGAGCCTAAAGTTCTAGAAAGCAAAGTGGAAGCTGTACTCAGAGCACCTGGGAGAAACAAATCACCATGAACCGATGGCATACCGACAGAGCTGCTTCAATATGAAGAGACAGAATCTACTCTAGTTCTAACTAAAATGTGTCAAGAAATATGGAAAACAAAACAATGGTCCAGATATTGGAAATGCTCGCTATATATTCAGTCCCCAAGAAAGGAGACACCAAGGATTGCAGTGATCACAGGACCACTGCATTAATTTTCCATGCAAGCAAAATGCTGCTCAAAATTCTATAAATAAGAGTTTTACTCTATATGGAACATGAAATGCCAGATGTCCAAGCTGGGTTCAGGAGAGGAAGAGGCACTAGGAACTATATGTTGGATAATAGAATGCACCAAATAATTTCAAAAGAAAATCAGCCTGTGCTTTACAGATTATAACAAAACCTTGGATTGTCTAGAATAGATCATGAAAAAGTATGGATTGCTTTTAAAGAAATAGGTGTATCACAACATTTGCTTCTTCTGATGCATAACTTGCACTCAGGAGAAGAGGCTACTGTGAGGGAGAAACAGAATGGATTCCAATTGGCAGGGGAGTCAGGCAACACTGCATCTTACTACCTTATCTGTTTAACTTGCACACTGAACATATATGTAAAGCAGGACTAAACTCAGAGGAACGAGGTATGAAAACTGGAGGAACCTCAACAATTTAAGATATGCAGATGACACCATACTACCAACATAAAATAGCAAAGACTTGGAATGATTACTGAAAAAATTAAAAGAAGAGAGTGCACACACATATTTACAGATGAACATTAAAAAACAAAAGTAATGACCACAGATGATTTATATAACTTAAAAGCAGATGATTAAAACATTGAAATAGTTCAAGATTTTCCCTACCTTGGCTCATTCATTCATTAGAATGGAGATTGCAGTCAAGAAATCAGAAGATGACTAGAATTTGGAAGGATAGCTATAAAAGAACTAAACAAGATCCTGAAGTGTAAAGATGCATCACTGAATTCTGAATTTAGGATAGTTCATGCCATTGTATTTCCCATTTATATTTATGAATGTGAAAGCTGGGCATAGTAGTAGGTGAACAGTTAAAAAATCAACTCATTTGAGATGTGGTGCCAGAGAAGAATTTTGCTGATACTGTGGACTGCTAAAAAGACAAATAAATGGGTCCTAGGCCTGAAACAGATGGGCAGGAAAAAGTGGCTTCTGGATGCTTCGGGGGCAGGTCTGCAGATGCTGCATGCCCCCTAAGTGGCTGGAAACTGTGCACACAGAAGCACACAGAAAGCGCTGCAACCCAGAAGAGCTGGCACAAAAAGGAGCAGCGAAAAGCCACTCCTACTGGTGGCCCAGGTTGGGCACCATGGTAGCGGCCCAGGTCAAGCCCAGGTTCATGTGGTTGCTGGGGTCCCAGGCTGATTGGGGGCTGATTGGGGCTGGAGCAGCCAGTCTGCATGACCCCCTAAAGCAAATCTATCCTGAATTCTCCCTAGAAGCCATGATAACTAAACTAAAGCTGTTGTACTTTGGCCATTAATCCATAGTAAGGTATAAGAAAACAGGAAAGGAGGAAGACCACATTCCAGATGGACAGACTCAATCAAGGGAGCCACGGCTCTGAATCTCCAAAACCTGAGCAGGGCAGAGGTTGGAGTATTCTCATTCATAGAGTCACAATAAGTTGAAGTCAACTTGACAACAGTTAACAACTCACATTTTAATTTCATTGAAATAAAAAGTGAAATATTCTACATTAGCATTAGCAATAGCAGGGGTTTGCAACTGTGTGTGTGTGCCTCCAGTTGACCCCATTCATTTCAAAAAATACTTACCTGGTATTTGTTGGTGGTCTCCCATCCAAGTGCTAACCAGGGCTAACCCTATTCAGTTTCCAAGATTAGCCAACATCTTGGGGTTTTAGGGTATTTAGGTATTTGATAGGGTTGTCAAAAATTGGGAACAAGGCACACAAGTTACAGCTTTACTGCCTATATTTTATATATGTGAGGAAATGTAGCCATCTGCTGGTGAAATGTAGGAACTGAATTAGAAAGAGTTGCAAGCTATTTCCAGTTGTGCTTATCACTTATCAGAGGTCATTTTCCTTTGGGTCCCCAGTGTGTGATTAATCAATGTTAGAGCCAAATCAGATGTGATAGTATTCAGGCAAGAGAGAATAATTAATACATCACTGTTCACTATAGCACAGTAGTTCTTCACTTCTGGGGGGAGTCATGAACCCTGTGAGGATCTAATGAAAACGTTGGACACCTCCCCAGGAAAAAAAAATATAAGCAAATACATACAAGCTTTTACATACAGTTTATTCAATTGAATTGGAAATCTGATGACCTTCACATAGAATAGTGTGGAATGAAAAACATACATAAATGAAAAACTTACATGAAAAAGACACAAATGCACTAAACAATAAAACATATTTATCAAAAAGGCATAAAACACACTGTGGTAGTTTTCATTGCAATAACTATACAATTCATTGTGACAGGAAAAATTTAAAGAAACAGGAAGGATATCAAAGGGGGATAAAATCCAGCTCATGAATTTTCTGACACCCATCCAAAACCCCCAGGGTAAGAACCTGCAGGTTAAGAACTCCTGATATAGAGAAAAGTGAAAATTAATGAGCTTATTTGACATAAGCTTTCATGAGCTCCATCCACTTTCATTAGATGCAGCAGGCTGGAGATCATGAAGTCAAAAAACTTCCTGACAGTAACAGACGTTCAATAGTGGGACACACTCCCTCAAGGGGTGCTGGAGTCTCCTTCTTTAGAGGCTGTTAAACAAAGGCTGTATGGCCATCTGTTGGGGGTGCTTTGATTGAGTGTTCCTGCATGGCAGGGGGTTGGACTGGATGGCCTTTGAGGTCTCTTCTAACTCTCTATGATTCTATGATTCTTAGAAATGTGGAGTGGAAGTTAATCAAGCTCAGAATTAATCCTTTCAATCCAAATTGCAACAGCAGTTGACACTAAAAATTTTTGGGGGGGATGGGGTAGCTCCAGAGGACAGAATCAGAATTCAAAATGATCTTAACAGATCAGAAAGCTGGGACATAACCAACTACATGAATTTCAACAGGGAAAAATGTATGGTACTATTCTTGGGCAGTAAAAATTAAATGCACAGCTATAGGATGGGTGATACCTGGCTTGACAGGAATGCATGCAAAAGGGATCTAGGAGTCTTAGTATCCCACCAGCTAAACATGAGTGGACAGTGTTGTGTGGCAGCTAGAAAAGCCAATGTGATTCTAGGCTGCATCAATAGGAGTATATTGTCTAGAACAAGGGAAATAATAGTACCACTCTATTCTGCTTTGATAAGTCCTCACCTGGATTATTGTGTCCAATTCTGGACACCATCATTCAAGAAAGACACGGACAAGCTGGAATGTGTACAGAGGAAGGCAACCAAAATGGTGAAAGGTCTGGAAACCATGAGAAGCGGCCCAGGGAGCTGGGTATGTTTAGCCTCGGGAAGAGAAAGTTAAGAACTGACATGATAACCATGTTTAAATATTTGAAATGATGTCATATGGAACAAGGAGCAAGTCTATTTTCTGCTGTTCCAGAGATTAGGACAAGGAGTAATAGATTCAAACTACAGGAAAAGAGAATCCACATAAACATTAGAAACAACTCCCTGACAGTGAGACCTGTTTGACAGTGGAATATGCTGCCTTGGAGTGTGGTGAGTCTCTTTCTTTGGAGGTTTTTAAGCAGAGTCTGGATTTCTCGGGAGTGCTTTGTGAGTTCCTGCATGACAGGAGGCTGGACTGCATGGCCCTTGAGGTCTTTTACAACTCTATGATTCTATTCTATTCTATCCTGTTCTATATGTAAAAACATCTCTCAAATGAGACAATACTGTATACACAATTTCAGAAATAAAAACATAAGAAATAGCAATTGGTCTGTATGAAGACAATTAAGCTCTTTTCACTCCAGACAGCAGTTGTTGTTAACTGCCTTTGAGTCAAGCCCGACTCATGGTGACCTCATGGATGAGGCAACTCCAAGACCTATTCTCCGTTGCCCTGCTCAGGTCCTGCAGACTCAATCCTGTGACTTCCCTGGTTAAGTCTATCCATCTGGTGTGCAGTCTACCTCTCTTCTGCCTTCTCCCTTCCCTACCATTATTGTCTTTTCTAACGAGTCATGCCTTCGCATGATGCAGCCAAAGTACGACAGCCTCAGCTTTGTCATCCTGGCTTACAGTGAGAGTTCAGACTTAGGACATTATCACACGGGGGAAATCTGCTGGTTAATCCACACAAATCCCAAACAGAAACTGGATTTGTGCCTCACGATTTCACGTCGCACAGAAACTGGACAGAAACTGATGTTATCTGAGATCTTTTGAAATTCGGTAGTTTTGAGGAAATGCATTTGCAAAATTACAGTAATTTCACATTTACCGTAATGTGAAAAGCAAATGCGCATTTGGGAGCATTTCCCTGCTTTTCCCATGGTTCCACGGCGAACATTCCTCTATCTGCGCATGTGCAAGAAGATCATTTCTAGTTCATTTACGGGCTTTTCTCACTTGTGTGTGAACGTTAAATGCGCTTACTGTAATTTCGCAATTAAGGTAATTACGTGTGAAAGCCATTTGCGGAATCAAGGTTTATTTTCGGTTTATTTTTGGAATGCCTCATTTCCACTTTATTATCACTTTCTGGCCCACATGTGATAACGTCCAACTGTTCTAGGACCTATTTGTCTTTTTGGCTGTCCATGGTATCCTCAGCACTCTTCTCCAGCAGTATATTTCAAATGACTTGGTTTTCTTCCTGTCTGCTTTCTTCACTGTCCAGCTCTCATGTGGTGATGGGGAATACAATGGTTTGGACAATTCTAACTTTAGTGTTCAATTGTATATCTTTGTACTTTAAGATCTTATCTAGTTCTTTCATAGCTGCAATTGACTAATTAAAGGTTCGTTCAGAAAGTGACTAATTAAAGGGGCAAAATCTGTTAAAACAAAGTTTCAAGTTGGAAATGGCTGGTCTAGCTATGATTGTCTGTAGTCTGGTTACCTTCATATCAGGAACCTCCTGTACATAGAGGCTATTTCTTGAAGGTGTTTTTTTAAATGTAGTTCTTTTAGACACAATTTTGAGGTTGGTAATAGCCCAGGTCAAAGTACTAGCTGTTTGTTATGGTTAAGGCTTTAAATTGGCAGTTCTCACTGTTTGCACTTCCTGATGTTTTAGGCTTCAGCTCCAAGAATTCATGCCTGGGGTTCAGGGATTTGAAGTCCAATACATTTGGAGGACCAAAGAGTCTGAATTATTGCTTTAAATGGATTTGGACCTGGTATCTGAAGGACTTCTTACTTTCCCATGAACGTGGCTGCTACAGTATTCAATAGAGGTGTAATTACAAGATTGTGTTCAAAGAGTCTCTGGTGTTCTTTGAGACAATGATCAGGGACATTGTTTTTATATTTTCTCTGCAAAGATTTTTGACTCAAATTATGCAAATTGTTGTCAAGGAAACATGTCTCTGCTAGCCTGTACATTCTCATGTGCTTAGTATCTAGACACTATTATTACCATGGTGACCATCAGAAAAACATATAGGCTGTGCAATACAAAAGGCAGGCAAACCATCTGGGCTTATGAATCACATGACTAGAAATATGGCATCCTGCTGCATAGCTGTATCTATTTTTAAACAGGGCACATTATTAGGGTAGGCTATCTGCTCTACATTACAGAGTGCAGCTCTCTATTTGAATGGCTATCAAAGGGGAGTCTTCAGTTTGAAGACATCATCTATTTCAGTTGTGGCTAATTCCAGCTGTTGTTGGATTGTGCCTCTCACCATATATCACCACTAGGTATTCTGTCTAAGGGTGATTATTGTTGTAGTCCAACCACATTTGAAATCCAGTTTAGAGATTAACAACCTTAGTAGTAAAAGAAAGCCTTAATGAGCCTATCTGTCATTGTCACCTGTTAAACAATAAGAAAATCACCATCTCACATGGTGATGTGTATTATATTCCTATTCAAATTACAGTAACAAATTCTTAATGTGCATCTAGATATATGCATCAGCATTTGCACATTCTGTGTAAATCTGTTTCCTCCTTTTTGGCAAGCGGTACATTGGAAATTGTACAAATCCTTGGCATAGACACAATTAAGATTGCATTTCTCACTGTGTTTAACTAAGGGTCGCTAGAGCTTGGAAAGTAATGTATTGCAAGTAAATTACTTTCAGGTCTAGTTGTTGTTGTTATGTGCCTTCAAGTTGTTTCCGACTTTTTGGTGACTCTAAGGCAGTACTTCTCAATTATTTTCTGTCATGCCCCCCCTAGGAAGAAGAAAACATTTCGCGCCCCCTGCGCAACTGTAAATAGTATCTGTACAGTATTTGCCAAGGTCAAACGAGTCCCCCTTTACGGAGCCTCGCGCGCCCCACTATTTGAGAAGTACTGCTCTAAGGTAACCCTATCACAGGGTTTTCTGCAGCTGAGTGTGTGTGACTCACCCAAGATCACCCAGTAAGTTTCCATGGCTAAGCAGGGAATCAATACCTGATTTCCAGAGTCATAGTCCACCACTCAAACCACTATATCACTCTGGCTCTCTGGGGTCTAATTAGGAGAGAAAATATTGTTTTTAAAATGTAGCATATGATGGTAACATCATTTTCAAGTAACATTTATTTGTTACTACTAAAACACTGCTTTTGGGTGTATTGTTAGGGAGAGGGAGAATTTTTTTATTTTTGAAGAAGTTTTTTAAAAGTAATATAATAGTAAAACATTAGTAGCATGTTACTTGTTTAATATCACAAATGCATTACTTCTAAAAACTAATAAAACAATATATATATTTTAAAAAGAACATATTGGCCTCTAGGAGTTGTTTACAAGTATGTGTGCATACGGCTCAAATACACAAAAGTAGGAAAGATAGGGAGTGGGAGGCAGTGCTCTCCACAAGCCCAGAAATAGGTGTCTCAAGAATGCTGAACACAGAAAGCAAACTATCCTGCACCAGCAAAACTGGCTTGTTTTACCTTTATTATTCTGACATCCTGTCACAAAACATGAAAAAGCTGGGTTATGCTGCAGAAGGGGAAGGCAGTGGTGATTTTTTGAGAGTGCACATTCCACATGGCCAGAGACACCCTGTTTGACATAGCATACACAGGAGCATTAGCGTCACTACGGTTGGTGTCAGCCAGTGCTATTACTCATTCTGTCACTTCCATGGACTTCTTCCTGTACCAGACCATACAGAATCATTAGTAAATAACAATATCATATGCATTTATATTTGTAAATAACAATAGCATATGCACAACCTAAAAGTGTTTAGATTTACATAGTTTCATGTGGTTAAAGTTAAAATTTGGTAAGAAAACAACAGAATTCAAAGTATAAACATTAAGAACTACATCAAAATTATGTTCATTTTAATATTAAACTTTATTGAACAGTTCTGACCATCAGGAACTTCTATCTGAGATTTAGGTAGAATCTCTTTTCCTGTAGTTTGAACCAATTACTCCTTTACCTAGTCTCTGGGGCCATGGAAAACAAGCCTGTTCCCTCTTAGATATGACATCCCTTCAAATATTTAAACATGACTATAATGTCCCCCTCTTAACGTTATTTTCATCAGGTTAAACATTCCCAGCTCCCTAAGCTGATCCTCATAGGGCATGGCTTCCAGATCTTTTACCAATTTGGTCACCCTCTTCTGGACACATTACAGCTTATCAATATCCTTCTTGAATTGAGGTTCCTAGAAGTGGACACAGCATTCCAGGTGAAGCCTGACCAAGGCAGAATACAGTGTGCTATTATTTCCCTTGATCTAGACACTATACTCCTGTTGATGCAACCAAGAATCACATTGGCTTTCTTGGCTGCTGCATCACACTGCTGACATGTTCACCTTCTGGTCTAATAAGATTCCTAGATCTCTTTTACATAAACTATTGTCTAGCCAGGTATCTCCCATACTATATCTGTGCATTTCATTTTTTTCTGCCTAGGTATAGGACCTTGCTTGCATTTCTTCCTCTTGTAATTTATCTTGTTAGCTTTAGCCCAGTCCTCTAATCTGTCAAAGTTATTTTGAATTTTAATCCTGTCATCTGGGGAATTAGCAACCCCTCATAATTTGGTATCATCTGCAAATTTAATCAGCATGTTCTCCATCCCTTCATCCAAATAACTGATAAAGATGTTGAACAGCACAGGGCACTCCACTAGTCACCTCTCACCAGGATGAAGAGAAGCCATGGCTGAGTACCCTTTTGGGTTCAGTCAGCCAGCCAATCATAAATTCACCTAACAGTAGCACTTAATAGCTTCTTTGCAAGAATATTATGGGGAACCTTGTCAAAAGCTTTAATTAAATCAAGATGCTACGTCCACAGCATTCCCTTCATCTATCAAGCCTGTAACTCTATCAGTAAAAGAGATCAGATTATTCTGGCATGACTTGTTTTTGAGAAACCCATGTTGACTCTTAGTGATGATAGTTTTCTAAGTAATTACAAACCGTCTGTTTAATGATCTGCTCTAGAATCTTTGCAAGGTGTATTTTGCAAAACAAGTAAATCAGAATTCATTTTTTAAAAGTTCAATGAAACTCACTGTCCCCAGAAAAATACTTAGGGAGTTGCGTATGTTTAGCCTGGAGAAGAGATGCTTAAGAGATGACACGATAGCCCTGTATAAGTATTTGAAGGGGTATCATATTGAGGATGGAGGAAGCTTTTTTTCTACTTCTCCAGAAAATAGGACCCACAACAATAGATGGAAGCTACAGGAAAAGAGATGTCACCTCAACATTAGGAGGAACTTCCTGACAGTAAGAGCTGTTTGACAGTGGAACACACTCCCTCAGAGTGTGGTGGAGTCTCCTTTGGAGGTTTTTTAACAGAGGCTGGACGGCCATCTGCCAGGGATGCTTTGATTGTGAGTTCCTGCATGGCAGGGAGGTTGGACTGGATAGCCTTTGTGGTTTCTTCCAACTCTATGATTCTAAATCCTCAGGGAATGTGCAGAACTCGGTAGGTTCAGCACAGGGAATGGGTGCTGCCAAGTCTTGAAGAAAATGGTGGTGGTGGACTCCTTGCTGAGAAGTAGTAGTTTGCAGGCCTGACAAGATGTCTCGATAGGTGTGTTGTCTCCCTGGGGCAAAAATAAGTGACATAAGAGAGGATGACAAGACTTTTCAAGCCTACTGACCTTTACTCCTTTCTTTTGGTCCATATGGGTACCAATGACACTGCAGAGCACAGCCTTCAGAATATCAAAGGATTATGAGGCTCTGGGTGGAAAGGTGAAAGAGCTGGATACACAGGTTGTCTTCATCTCTTCTTCCAGTTGAAGAGCATGGTCCAGGAAGGGAGAGGAAAATAGCAGAGGTGAAAAACTGGCTCCACAGATGGAGCCACCAAGAACGATTTAGATTTTTGGACCACGGCCTGTGGTTTCAGGAGGGAGGCCTGAAGGGAGGGACATCTGACAAGGGATGGGTTGCACCTCACACCAGTTAGCAGAAATGTTTTTGCCAACAGTCTTAAAAATTTGATCAGGAGGGCTTTAAACTGGGTTATGTGGGGGAGGGAAACAGGATTCTGGGGAGAGAAGAGCCATCATTGCCTAGTCCCAGCAGCTGATGAGGCAGCCTCCCTCCATTCCCATGGGAGCTCCCATTGAGGTTGTGTGGGGCGAGGGGAGGTATGGCGGTAAGAAAGTGGATTTGTGTAAGAACGGAAGGAGAGATCGATGCATAATATCTATCTCTCCTTCCTTCCACTCTCCTAACCAAAGAGGCCTGAGGGTCAGCCCAGTCGTACCACTAACCCTGTCTCTGCTCCTGTGCAACACCAGGTCCATAAAAAATAAGACCCACATCATTTGCGATCTTATGCAGGATAAAAACTGCGACCTGGCGTGCATTACTGAGACCTGGCTTGGGCCTGAGGGTGAGGCAGTGTGGGCCCAGGCCCTCCCTGCCGGGTACTCAGTTAAGGACCAAATCAGGTTAGGTGGGTGGGGGGGGGGCGGTATTGCTTTGGTCCATAAAAACACCCTTTCCTTAACCAGGAACCCAGTCCGGAAAACAGACTACATCGAGTGTATGTACCTGACCCTGAAGGCCAGAGACAGTCTGGGGATTTTGTTGGTTTACCGGCCACCTCGTGCGCTAACAGACTCCCTAGTCGAGCTGACACAGCTGGTCTCGGAACTGCTGTTGGAGTCCCCTAGGCTCCTTGTCCTGGGGGACCTCAACATCCCTTTCGAGGCCAGTGATACTCCAATAGGTGCAGCTCGGGAGTTCATTACTACCATGACAGCCATGGGCCTGTCTCAATTAGTCTCAGGGCCGATGCATTGCGCTGGTAATACTCTCGATGTGATCTTCTGTACAGACATGGAGGCTCCGTGGATAGAGATTTCTAACATCTCTCCCTTGTCATGGACGGATCACTTCCTGGTTGAGGCTCGAATCAAGGCTTCTACCTTATGCCCCCCCGAGGGTGGCAGACCTATCAGGATGGTCCACCCTCGAAGGCTGATGGAACCCAAAAGATTCCAAGAAGCCCTAGAGGGGTATACGGCTGGCTCTGACGGCGATTCTGTTGATGCCCTGACTAACATCTGGGATACTAACCTTTCCAGGGCTATACACAGCATCGTTCCCAAGCGTCCTTTCCGGCCTGCTTTCAATAAACAACCCTGGTATATGGAAGACCTCAGGGAACAGAAGCGGGCTGTGCAACGACTAGAGCGTAACTGGCGGAAACATCAGCGCTTGTCCGACAGGACACTCCTTCGCTCTCTTTTAAGAGCCTATGGAGTGGCAATAGATGCAGCAAAGAATTCGTTCTTTGCTGCACGTATTGCGTCCGCGGAGTCGCGTCCTGCAGAGCTGTTCAGGGTTGTGAGGGAGCTAACTCAGCTCCCCCCCTCCCTGAGCCCTATTTTGGAACCATCTAAGGCCTGCTGTGACTAATTTAACAACTTCTTTGCGGATAAAATCTCTCGGATAAGGGCTGATCTCGATGCCAGTATTCCTACAGGTCCTAGAGAGGTGTCCGAAGCATCCGTGGCCCCTGTTATACTGGATCATTTTGAGTTTGTCAGTACCGAGGAAGTAGACAAGATCCTTCGAAGTGTTAGGAAGACGACATGCTCCCTTGATCCCTGTCCCTCATGGTTGGCAGCTCAGGGGGGAAATGCGATGTTAACATTGTTGCACCGTATCGTTAATACATCTCTAAGAGAGGGTCAGTTTCCATCCAAATTAAAATTAGCAGTGGTTAAACCCCTGCTTAAAAAGCCCTCCTTAGACCCCCTGACTCACAATAATTATCGGCCCATATCGCTGCTACCTTTTTTGGGGAAGATGATCGAGAGAGCAGTTGCTTTCCAGCTTCAATCGATCTTGGATGACACCGATTTTCTGGACCCATTTCAAACCGGCTTCTGGGCGGGCTATGGAGTTGAGACTGCCATGGTCACCTTAGTTGATGACCTCCGTCTGAGCATGGACAGGGGAAGCGTGTCCCTGTTAGTGCTCTTGGACATCTCAGCGGCTTTCGATACCATCGACCATGGTATCCTTCTGGACCGCCTGAGGGAGCTGGGTATTGGGGGCACTGCTCTACAGTGGTTCCGGTCCTACCTCTCGGGCAGGTTCCAGATGGTGGAGCTGGGGGACTGTCGCTCCGATAAGAGGGCCCTTACATCTGGTGTCAGGGAGTGATTTTGTCCCCTATGCTTTTCAACATTTACATGAAACCGCTGGGAGAGATCATCCGGAGACACGGGGCGTGGTGTTATCAGTACGCTGATGACACCCAAATAGTCTTCTCTATGTCTCCGACTGATGCAGTAACTAAGGATGGCATCTCTCCTCTTGTTGCCTGCTTGGAGTCGGTAATGGGCTGGATGAGGGAGAACAAACTCAGTGTGAATCCAGGAAAAACGGAAGTACTGGTGATAGGTTCCCCAGTTCCAGGTGACGAGATTTGTCGTCCGGTCCTGAATGGAGTCACACTCCCCTTGAAGGACTCGGTGCGCAGCTTGGGAGTACTCCTTGATTCGTCACTCCAACTGACATCCCAGGTGGATGCGGCGGTCAGGAGTGCTTGTTATCAGCTTCGGCTGATACGCCAGTTGCGTCCCTACCTGAACCGTAAGGACCTTGAAACTGTTGTACATGCTTTGGTAACCTCTCGATTGGATTTCTGCAATGCGCTCTACATGGGCAACCCTTGTACCAAACCCAGAAGCTGCAATTGGTGCAGAATATGGCAGCTAGATTGGTCGCTGGTAGTTCCAGGTCGGACCATATAACACCTATCCTAAAAGACCTTCACTGGCTGCCTATTCGCTTCCGAGCTCAATACAAGGTGTTGGTTTTGACCTATAAAGCCCTAAATGGCTTGGGCCCAGGGTACTTAGAGGACCGCCTCTCCCCACATAATCCGCCCCGCACACTCCGATCATCTGGGACTAATCTGCTAGAGGTCCCCAAGTCTCACTTTGTGGGGACCTCTCAGAGGGCTTTTTCCATCATCGCCCCTTCCTTCTGGAATAAGCTTCCTGCAGAGCTTCGCTCCTCTGCATCACTAGTCTCTTTTAAGAAAAATCTAAAAACGTATCTATTTCAGTTGGCATTTCCACCTTAAGTAATGTTATTTTTTTTCTTTCTCTGCCCCATGTGTTTTCTTGTTGACCCCGAACTGTTTGTAACTTTTCCCCCCCACTTCTTGCCTCTGATATTTGTGATTTGTCTGATTCCTGTTCCTTTTCCCTGCACCAATGTTTTTAACCTTTATATTGTAGCAATTTAAACTTTTTTATTGTTTTAACTCTTTGTAAGCCGCTTTGATCATATCCATGGAAAGGCGGGGTAAAAATAAAATTTATTATTATCATTATTATTATTATTATTATTCTGGAGGGCAGGAGTTCATCAAGGGCTGGAGATATAGCCCAAATATTATACAGAGAACAAGGCAAAAAGCACAAGAACCCAACACTGGGAGGGAAAAAAACTTTACATAGGCAGCTAGGGGGGATGGTGGAAGATGGAAGAAGGAAATGGTAGGTCCACTGCATGCTTCCAGGGAACAGAGAAAAGGCAAAACTACTAAACACCTTCTTTGCCTCAGTCTTCTCAAAAAAGGAAAAGGGTGCTCAACTTGAGGAAAATGGAGCAGAGGATGCAGTAGGGAAAATACAAAGGATAAGTAAATAGGTAGTAAAGAACTACCTGGTTAACCTAAATGAAATCAAGATCTCCAGGGCCAAATGAAGTACATTCAAGGATATTAAAAGAACTGGGGAAATAATCTCAGAGCCACTGAAAATAATATTAGGGAATTCTTAGAGAACAAGACAAGTCCCAGCAGACTGGAGGAGGGAAAATCTTGTACTCATCTTCAAAAAAAAAAAAAAAAAAAAGGGGGGGGGGGAGGGACCCAAACTATTACCACCAGGTTAGACTCCCATCAATACTAGGAAAGATTCTAGAGCAGATAATTAAACAGAGGGTCTGTGAACATTTAGAAGGGAATGCCATAATCACAAAAAGTCAGCATGGGTTTCAGAGAAACAAGTCATGCCCCCGGCGGCAGAGGGACTCTGGGCCGTCCTTGGCCCCAACGCCTGGCTTGCCGGCACGGAGGAGGAGGAGAGCGGAACCACCTGGGCCTATTAAGGCCCCACCGAGCCTTATCCCCCCCCCAGCGGCAGCGGCAGAGGGACTCTGGGCCGTCCTTGGCCCCAACGCCTGGCTTGCCGGTGCGGAGGAGGAGGAGGGCAGAACCACCTGGGCCTATTAAGGCCCCACCGAGCCTTATCCTCCCCCCCATGGCAGGTTGGATGGCCTTGAGGAACCATCTCCCTCCTACATTCTTTTTGCCATTTATGCAGCTGCTGCTCAAATTAAAGACTGGAGTCAGCTGGGTACTCATCTCTCCCTCTGCATGTTGGAGCTGACCATAATCTGGGAGCGGACATTCAGGTGGTGTGGGGGAGGGGAAGGTATAGCGGCAACAGGGCCAACAGATGTTACAAAAGAAGGGGGGATCGATGTTTGATATCTATCCCTCCTTCAGTTGGCTCTGTTTACCAGGATAACTTGGAGAGCATTCCATCCATTCCACTAACCCTCAACCTGCTGCTTTGCAATGCCAAGTCGGTCAAGAATAAGACCCACATCATCCACGACCTTTTGGTGGATGAGGTGGCCGACCTGGCATGTTTCACTGAGACCTGGCTGGGGGATGCCAGCTCCACGACTTGGGCGCAGGCTCTCCCAGCTGGGTACTCAGTTAGTGAGCAGGTGAGGGAAAGTGGGCGGGGTGGTAGTGGTATAGCCTTGGTCTATAGGAACACCTTAACCGTGATCAGAAAGCCTATCCGGAAAACGACGCACATCGAGTGTATGTACCTTAGCCTGAAGACCAGGGATAGTTTGGGGATTCTGCTGGTATACCGGCCACCCCGTTGCTTAACAGATTCCCTAACCGAGCTGACCGCACTGGTTTCTGAGTTGCTGCTGGAATCGCCCAGACTCTTGGTTCTGGGCGATTTCAACATTCCACTCGAAACCAGTTTACAAGATCTAACTGGCGCGGCTCGGGAGTTCATGGATACCATGACTAACATGGGCCTATCCCAGTTGGTCAATGGGTCCACGCATTGTGCTGGTCATACCCTCAATGCGGTATTTAGTACGGAGCAGGAATATCCGTGGGCGGAGGTCAAAAACACCTCCGCACTGTCATGGACGGATCATTTTCTGATCAGGGTAGAACTACAGGCTACTATCCACCCTCCCGGGGGTGGCAGACCCATTAGAACGGTCCGCCCTCGAAGGCTAATGGAACCAATTGTTTTCCAGAAAGCCTTAGAGGGTTTAATGGCTGGTAACGCCGGTGATTCTGTCAAAGCCTTGGTGGACACTTGGAACACCGATCTCACCAAGGGTATTGACACAATCGCTCCCAAGCGTCCTTTCCAGCCCGCTTCGAATCGTAAGCCCTGGTATACCGAGGAGCTTAGGAGGATGAAGCAAGCTGGACAACGACTAGAGTGCGAATGGCGAAAAACTCGTCTCTTATCCGACAGAACTCGCCTTAGGAAGCATCTTGATTCCTATAGGGAGGCTCTGCATGCAGCACGGAAATCCTTCTGTTCTGCACGCATTGCGTCTGCAGAGTCCCACCTGGCAGAGCTGTTTAGGGTGGTGGGGGAGTTGACAAAGGTTCCTCCTGCGCCAAACCCCCTACTTAACCCAGCTACAGCCTGCTGTGAGGCTTTTAACATTCATTTTGCAGATAAAATCTCTCGTATAAGAGCCGACTTGGGCGCCATTGTTTTAGCAGAATCCGTAGACGAGGCATCCAGGAACTCCGTTGATGGCATTTTACTGGATCAACTACAATCTGTGAGTACCGATGACGTGGACAAGCTTCTTGGAAGTGTGAGAAAGACGATTTGCCCCCTCGATCCTTGTCCATCTTGGCTGGTCGTCCGGGGAGGGGGACGCATTGAAGGTGTTCCTCCGGGACACAATCAACGCGTCATTCAGGGAAGGCAAGGTACCATCTTGTTTAAAGGAGGTGGCGGTTAGGCCACTCCTGAAAAAAACCTTCCTTGGATCCCGTGAACAGAAACAACTACAGACCAGTCTCCTTGCTCCCTTTTTTGAGCAAGGTGATCGAGAGGCCAGTTGCTTCCCAACTCCAAGCAGTCTTGGATGAAACCGATTATCTCGACCCATTTCAAACTGGCTTCAGGACAGGATATGGAATGGAGACTGACATGGTTGCTCTGACCAATGACCTCCGCCTGAGTATCGACAGGGGTAGTGTGACCTTGTTGGTGCTCTTGGATCTCTCAGCAGCCTTTGATACTATAGATCATGCCATCTTCTTAGATTGCCTGAGAGAGTTGGGAATTGGAGGCACTGCTCTGCAGTGGATCCGTTCCTTCCTCTCGGGCAAATCTCAGAGGGTGAGGCTCGGGGACAGTTGCTCATCCAAAATCGAGCTTAATTGTGGCGTCCGCCAGGGCGCCATCCTGTCCCCAATGTTGTTTAATATCTATATGAAGCCGCTGGGGGAGATCATTCGGAGGCATGGAGCTCGATGTCTTCAGTACGCTGATGACACCCAGATATATCTCTCCATGACCAGATCATTGTCTCAGACTTCAGATGGCGTCTCTCCTCTTAATGACTGTCTCAGAGCGGTAATGGGTTGGATGAGGAAAAACAGATTGAAGTTGAATCCCGACAAAACGGAGGTACTCACAGTTACAGGCCCGAAACCAGATCTGGGAATACAGTCTCCAGTCCTGGATGGAGTCACACTCTCCTCTAAGGACTGTGTTCGCAGTTTGGGGGTACTCCTTGATTCGTCACTTCACATGACTAGTCAGGTGAATGCGGCGGTCAGGAGTGCCTGTTATCAGCTTCGGCTGATATGCCAACTGCGCTCTTATCTGGACATGAGGGACTTGGAAACTGTGGTACATGCCCTGGTAACCTCACGTCTGGATTACTGCAATGCACTCTACATGGGGCTACCCTTGTGCCTAACCCGGAAACTTAACTGGTACAGAATATGGCAGCCAGGCTAATTATAGGAACATCAAGGAGGGAGCACATAACACCAGTGCTAAAGTCCCTCCACTGGCTGCCGATTAGTTTCCGGGCACAGTACAAGGTGTTTGTTTTAACCTTTAAAGCCCTACATGGCTTGGGTCCATCTTATCTTAGGGACCGCCTTTCCCCATATGATCCTCCCCGCGCCCTTCGGTCCTCTGGGAGGAATCTGCTACAGCCAAAAAAACCTAGGCTGTCCCAGACTTCTCAGAGGGCCTTTTCTGTAACTGCCCCCAGCTTTGGAATGGCCTGCCGGATGAGATCCGTCTAATCACCACTCTTGCTGCTTTTAAGAAAGCAGTAAAGACGGATCTCTTCCGGCAGGCCTTCCTGGAATAACTGTCAGCCTAGGGATGGGTCCCTGACTTGTAATCTGACTCCTTATATTATTTGTCGTTAATGTTTTTAATATTGTATTTTAATTGGTCATCTGTTTAATCCTGTTTTAAGGGGATGGGAGGGTAGGACTATGGGATGATGGAATGTTTTTAACTCTGTTGTATTTTAATACTGTTGTACCCCGCCCCGATTGCCATGCAGAGTGGCGGGCTATAAATAAAAATTTATTATTATTATTATTATTATTATTATTATTATTATTATTAAACTAATCTGATCTCTTTTTAAATATATAAAATTACCATCTTGGTATATGAAGGGAATGCTGTGGATAGTGCATATCTTGATTTCAGTAAGGCCTTTGACAAGGTCTTCATGACATTCTTGCAAACAAGCTAGTAAAATGTGGGTTAGACAATGCAACTGTTAAATGGATTTTTAATTGGTTGACTGGCCAAACCCAAAGGGTGCTCAGCAATGGCTCCTCTTCATCTTAGAGAGAAGTGACCAGTGGGGTGCCATAGGGTTCTGTCCTGGGCCTGGTGATATTTAACATCTTTATCAGTGACTTGGACAAAAGACTAGAGAGCATGCTTATCAAGTTTGTAGATGACATCAAATTAGGAGGAGTAGCTAATACCCCAGGGGACAAGATCAAAGTTCCAAATGATCTTAATAGATTAGAAAGCTGGGCCAAAACTAGCAAAATGAATTTCAGCACAGAGAAATGTAAGGTAGTGCACTTAGGGCAAAAAAATGAAATGCATCGATATAGGACGGGGGACACCTGGCTTAAAGAGACTATGTGTGAAAGGGATCTAGGAGTCCTTGTAGAGTACAAGTTGAACAAGAGTCAACAGTGTGATGTGGTAATTTAAAAAGCCAATGTAATTCTAGGCTTCATCAATAGAAGTACAATGTCTAGATCGAGGGAAGTAATACTACCACTAGTAGAGAAGCAAAGTAACAGTGAGATAGAAATAAAACCAGAACCATGAATGCAACTGTGCAATGACTAGTGTGAAAAGATAAAGACAATGTCAGAATATAGATGGGCTATGCAGTCAAATGTGAAATGTAGAGATGTGTGTGTCTGTAATTTTCCACTTGAGAACAGCTTCTAGGCAAAGCACAAACAACTCAGTCCAGATGGCCAGAGAGACATAACAATAGAAGATCCTAGCTGGGAAAGCAGCCTTGTTTACATAATAATAACAATAATAAAAGCTAGTATGGGAAAGTAGATCATGTGGTGGATGATGAACAACAAGAGGCTGGGTTAACAAACATCACATACAGAACATCCAATCAACTTGAAGGGTAACACCCAAAAGGTGGAGAGGGGCTGGACTGAGAAACTCTGCGTTTGGCATTAATATTTTTATTTGCTTCCTTTGGATCGCACTTCTTCTTCACTTTACTTCTCTCAATGGATCTATAATATGTTTATATTGCTTTACAATGTAGCCTTAAGATATGGAAACATGGATCTGTAGTTTTATTTTTGTTTAGCCACATCAGCAAGATGTGATCCTATAGTGGACTGTATTTTACTCTGCTTGTTGTTGTTATTTTTTCAACAATAACAATAAAAGCTCAACTTTTAGAAGCTTGGTTTTTTGTTCCCTGGTTCTGCTGGATCTACAAGCACGCTACTCCACTAAAACCTAACAATGGGTTATGGTGACCCAGGGAGATTTTGTTTTGTTTTTTTTCTCCTGTGAGAGCTGGATTTATGGCCTCGCAGACACGTCTTCAGCAGCGCGGAAGGGGAGCAGAGATGAGCTGTCCTCCACATATTCCAAGCTTGGTCTTTTGAAACTTGAGCTGTGAGTAATGCTTTGCTTTTATGCATGATTTAAAAGAGCTGTCTGGCCGGCAGGCTGAATGTGCAGGCTTTCAAAGGAACGGTGTTCTTGCTTGAGCATTTAAAGAGACAGTGTTCTTTGAAATAGCTGGAGTGTGGCAAGCTACTTTAAGACTCTTTGTGTCACAAGTGAAATTAATCATGGATGTCACTAAATTTCCGAAGTTGACGGATCAAAATTACGTTTCTTGGTGTGTCTATGGGAAAGCTTTATTGATCCAGGAGAATCTTTGGCAGGCGATTGACCCAGGCCTTTCTCCGGCACCCACTCCAGCTGAGACAGAAAGAAATGAGAGAGAGCTACCCTCCACCTCATTCTTTCTGAAGCCCAATTAAACCATGTAAGGGGCATATCTGTGGCAAAGGACATATGGAATATCCTGAAGGACATCCACCAGTCTGCTTCAGCGCTAGCCAAAATGATGTGATATAAGCTGCTGTATGGCCAGAAAATGGATATGGGTCAGTCTCCCAAACATCATCTGGAGGTGATGAGGGACTTATTTGCCCAAGTGCAAATGAGAGGCGTGGAAATTTCACCAAATCAACAGGCATACATCCTATTGGGTTCCCTCTCAGCTAGTTTTGATAATATTTTGCATGGTCTGCAAGGTGTGCCTGAAGCACAACTTACTTTGGAGCTTGTGGCTTCTAGAGTCATGGAGGAAAGCCAACACCAAAGGTTTGAAGCTGAGCAACGTAAGCAGGCGTCTGCAGCTTCAAAGTCTTCAAATGCTACAGAGGGAGCATCCAGGGAGATGCAGACGGAAAAGGCAGCTGTTTCCAAAGGAAAGATTTGCTATTACTGCAAGAAGGCAGGTCATCTAAGGAAAGACTGCAGGAAGCTGGCAGCAGACAACAAGAAGAGGAATCAACAACAACAACATCCCTTTGGGGGAAACAAAGGAACTGCAGCTGTTACTCAAGGCTGTCACAGTGTGACTCAACATGTAGTTAGTCAAGTTAGGATCCTTGATTCCGGTGCCACCGCAAATATGATAAATAATCCTGAGCTACTCAGAAACAAGAAGCCCTCCACAGTGAGTCTGTTGCTCTAGCTGATGGGGCAGCAAGAGAAATCCACGAAATGGGAACTGTCTACATTCCTGGGTTTGGTAAAACTTTTGATAATGTTTTGTGTGAGCCTAAACTACAAAACTGTTTAGTTAGTGTGTCTGCTTTGACCACATAAGGGTATACACTGCAATTTGTGGGGGATGAATGTTTAATTTCCAAAGATGGGGAAGTGTGTGCAAAAGCTGTAAAGAAAGACAAAATGTAGTACATGGTAGAGGCAGAATGTGCAGTTGTACAAAATGAGCCTTTGCATTCAAACTGTATTCATTATTTTCACAGAATAATGGGTCATGTTGGTTTTAAAAGTCTTGTGAAGCTGGAGGAAATTTGTCCAGATTTTAAAATATCACCCTGTTCAAATCACCTGGAGTGCTCGGTTTGCAGCCAGATAAAGCTGAAAGCTTATCCTGTGGCAAAGCAAAGCAAATTTACAGCCAAATGTCCGTTTGAGGCTGTGCATTGTGATATTTCTGATCCCATGGTTGCGACACTAGGGGGCAGCAAATATTTCATGGTGATTGTGGATCGCTTCACCAGGTTTTCTTATGTGAAGCTTCTGAAAGAGAAGGGTGAAGCAGGAGAAAGATTTAAAGAATGGGTGAACATGGTTGAAATGGAATTTGACTACAAAGTGGGGTCTTTGATCACAGACCGGGGAGGCAAAGTCTTGTCTCACAATTTGGGAAATTGGTTAAGAAAGAAGGGAATTAGACACTACACTACTAACCCTAGGACTCCTCAGGAGGATGGGCTTGCGGAATGATGAATAGCCATCTTAAAACAGATAAAAGATTGCATGATGTTAGATGCAAATGCTCCTGAGAACCTCAGGGGGAGGCGATTCTTACAGCTAACTTTCTGGCAAACCGCACTTGGAACTCAGCTGTAAAGAACACTCCTTATCACATGCTTTACAAAAGAGCACCTAATTTGAAATACCTTAGAGTGTTTGGGCAATGTGCAAATGTTTATGTGCCAGCTGCTTTCAGAAGGAAGAATCAGCCCAAGTGGAGAAGGTTGATGTTTGTGGGTTATTCAGGGAATAGCTATAGGTTTCACCTTGGAGGTAGAGAGATATTACTTTCGAGAAGCGCAAATTTTGAGAAACATTCGGGTTGGGAAAAGGTGCACTCCAACAAAGAAGTTTTTCTGAGATTGGGGGAGTTAGAAACACCTGCCAGAAATGGAGGGGTGGTAAAACAGGAGTCAGCTTCTTCAGACAGTGAAGCAAGCTCATCAGATAAAACAACACAGACCCGACCAGCAACACTCAGGATGACTGAAACCAAGAGACACAGAGATAGGGAGCCTCACTCAAGTTCTGACACTGAGGATGAGGAAGGTAGAACAAAAGTTTTCATCCCAAGACGCACCCAAAGAGTGAGAAAAGCTCCAGATCATTTTGTAGTGCAGGAAGCTAGGGCTTGCACAGTTGTGGTTGATGAACCTGAAAGTTACAAAGAGGTGCAAAATTGTCCTAATGAGGAAAGGTTGAAATGGGAGTCTGCAATGGAGCAGGAGTTCAGGTCTTTGACAGATAAAGAAGTGTTTGAAATTGTTGATAGGCCTACAAATCACAAGGTGATTGGCTGCAAATGGGTGAACAAAAGGAAAATGATGCCTGATGGTAGTCAGAGATACAAAGCTAGGTTGGTGGCAAAGGGATTTGCACAGCTGAGATTTGAAAATTTTGACAAAACATTTTCTCCAACAGCAAAGCCTGAGAGCCTGAGATTGGTCTTGGCTTTAGCAGAAAGGAGGGGTCAGTTGGTGCAGCATTTTGATTTTGAGACAGCATACTTGAATGCTTGTCTTGAGGAAACTGTGTTCATGGAACAGCCTTTGGGGTTTCAGCAAGACAGTGACAGAAAGGTGTACAAGTTGAAAAAGGCTTTGTATGGTTTGAAACAGAGTGCTAGGAGTTGGAATCTTTGCATTCATGAGGAGCTTGTGAAGCTTGGTTACAAACGCAGCATTGCTGATGTGTGTGTTTACACAAAGGGAGATGTGACATTGGTGATTTATGTTGATGACTTATGTGTGGCAGCTAAGTCTAAACAGGAGATTCAGGCAGTGAGGAAGGAATTGTCAAAGAAGTTTGTTGTGAAAGATCTAGGTCCTCTCAGATCCTATCTTGGAATTGAAGTGCAATGGACTGAGGATGGCAGTTGTTTATTGAGTCAACAGAAAAAGACTCCACTAAAACCTAACAGACAACTACTACAATAATCAACGCAAAGAAATAGAAGACAACAACAAAAATGGAAGAATAAGAGACCTCTTCTACAAAATCTGGGAACTCAAAGGGAAGTTCAAACCAAGGGTCGGGATGGTCTGCAAAAATAAAAAGAACATTCTACAAAACCAGGAAAAAATAAAACGCTGTTGGATTCAATACACAGAAGTGTTTTATAAAAGAAATGAAAAAACAAATGACATGTGGGAAGAACCACATGAAGATGAACTCCAAATTCTAAAAAGCAAGGTGGAAGCAGCAATAAAAGAAATAGAAAAAAAATAAATAAATCATAGGAATGGATGATATACCAATTGAATTATTACAGTCCACACAGCCAGAATCAACTATTGTTGCCCCTCCGTTCTCGTGGACTTGAAATCTGTGGATTTGTATATTTATGGAGGGGCGACCTCTGATTAAATCAATGGGGTGTGCACCCGCAGGGATGTACCCCATTCATACTTATGGGGCTTGAATATTGGCAAGTCTCCATTTCACGTACCATTTTTCTCTGCAAAAACAGAGAGCCAACTGTATAGTGTTAATATATGTCAACAAATATAGAAAACAAAATGGTGGCTAACAGACTGATAACGATCAATATACATCCCCATTCACAAAAAAAGGAGACACAAAAGACTGTAGCAACTATAGAACCATAGCATTAATTTCCCATGCAAGCAAAATTATGCTCAAAATTCTGCAACACAGACTCCAACCATATATGGAGAGAGAAATTCCAGGTACAAGCAGGTTTAGAAGAGGAAAAGGTACTAGGGACCACATTGGAAACATATGATGGCTAACAGAGTGCACCAAAGAATTCCAAAAGATCAGCATGTGCTTTACAGACTATAGCAAAGCATTTGACTGCATAGATCACAAAAACTATGGTTGACTCTTAAGGACATGGGAGTGCCACTACATCAGATGGTCCTTATGAGAAATTGGCACTTAGGACAAGAGGCTACTGTTAGAACATAATATGGAGAAACAGAATAGTTCCCAATTGGCCAAGTGGTCAGGCAAGGCTGAATTCTATTGCATTACCTGTTCAATCTGTATGCAGAAAATATCAGACGATGGCACCGAAGGAGGACTCAGGCACAAATTTCTGCTAGCTGCAACCTCTGCAGTGATGGTCCTTGTGGGGACAGGAATGAAAGCAGCCAGTCCATTATCTCCTTAATAAGAAAGATAATCAGGAGGGTTCATCAGGGGGTCCAGCTGATAGCCATGGTTTGAACACAGTTTGCTACACCCAGTTGCAAAATCATGGGACGGAAGGACCCAAAGAACCCATGCCTTCCAGTTTGCTGCATTTGCTAGTAAGGTGAAGGGTACTTTAACAAAGTACTTGAACAAATAATAGGAACAATTAACAGAAAACAGAAGGAGTAATATTAATATTTGCCTGACTTACAAACTGTCATCTTAGTGAGGCTTACGAGGCTCCTGAGGTTAGGGAGGGGAGTCTGGTGTGGTTGATGAGATCAGCTGGAGTTGTCATTTCCCGAAAGGGCAGAAAGAAAGGAGAGAAAAGCAAAGAGAGTCACAAAGAAGCTGTAAAATGTCACAAAAAAGACCATAAATGTGATGTTTGAACCATAAAACCAGAAGAAGAGCAGTGAAAAGACTGTAATAGATGGTAAAAAAGTGTGGAAAACGCTGGAGACACCCAGTATTTGCAGAGGAAGCCCAGTGTTCGTAGAGAAAGGACTTAAAGAATTAAAAATAAAAGATTAAAAAATTTAAGGAAAAAAGGAATGAGACTAAAAAGTAAGGTGTCAATTACAGAAAGACCATAGAGACCTCAAAGATGGAAAGAGTCTACGACTTAGTGGAGTTTATAAGGAATAAATTTAATGAGAAGGACGTTTTGAATGGAGAGAGAGTACAGAAAATAAAGATATTATAAGAACATTAGAGAGGAGATAAAATTGTTGAAGGAGGGAAATTGAGAAGAGAGGGAGAAGAAATTTGAGAAGAAGCGTTGAAGAATAAAGTGGAACATAGGACTGTAATTAAATAGAATAGAAGCGCAGAAGTAGATAATAAAAGGGAAAAGACTGTTATCAATTGAATTTTGATGGAAACAAGAGACACACAAAGGAGAAGAGAAAGGAATAAGATAAGTGTATGGTAAATTTGATTATTTGTTGTTATGGAAGGAAGTTTTTTATGGGTGAGATAACAGAATTATTTTCTCTTGATTGAGAAGTAATTAAATTCTCAATTTGTCTGTTCTGGGATTAAAATGTTCAGTGTCTGATAAGGTTTGTATTAATTCAGATGTTTGAGCTGTGTTATTTTGGAAACTACTGAAATAAATCATTATATTTATTTCAGTTTGTAATTATTTTCTTAAATGAACTGTGGAGGTAATAATAAATTTAAAAATTGACTGTTTATTGGAGCAAGAAATATATGCATAAATATATTTGTTAAAATTATTTTTCCTAAACTCTTAAGGAATATATATATATATATATAGTCATTTTTTGTAATTGATTTTATATAATGATTATATACAATGATTGGATTAAGTCAATTAACTAGAACAATGTATTGAAAGAATTGAAGTAAAAATAACAAAGGCTGAAATAAGTTGCATAGGAGTATCTTGTTAAAAGTAAGGTGAAAGGAAATAGGTGGAAAAGTGAAAGGGTGGAAAATACTTGTTATATTCCTTTTTGAGGGGGTTTGAAGCTTAATACTGTAATACTATTCTTATTATATAAATTTGTTGACTAGATTGAGAAGCTGGGGGAAATGGCTTCTACAAAAAAAAGGTCTGATACAAACACAATTGCCAACTCAAAGAAGGAGGGTCGACAGAAGACTCACTGAAAGTTTGATTTATTTTGAGCAGCCCTGGTGGCGCAGTGGTTAAATGCCTATACTGCAGCTACTCACTCATAGACCACAAGGTTGCGAGTTCAATACCAGCCAGGGCTGAGGCTCGACTCAGGCCTGCATCCTTCCGAGGTCGCTAAAATGAGTACCCAGCTTGTTGGGGGGCAATCAGCTCACAATTGTAAACCGCTTAGACATCCCATAGCACGATATGAAGCGGTATATAAATGAAGCTGCTTTTGCTTTGCAATGGAGTAGACTAATGAACTTAGATATAAAGAAAAATGTATAAAAATAAGAGGACTTTCGGAAAGACCAAATGAAGATCTTACAGCTAGAATAATACCACACTTGGTGAGCTTTACTGGATTCTCAAAAGATGGACTGGACTTCAAAATTGCTAAAAATTTTAGAGTAAACTCAACAAAGACAAAGGATAGGAAGATCCCACGTGATGTGGTAATATGCTTTGTTAGAACAAAAATAAGAGATTTGGTTATTCAGAAGAATTATGGAACAAAATTTGTAATTGAGGATAATGAAATTAAAATTTTTAAAGATATACCTCCACAAATAATGATGGAAAGTCAAAAATATAAGAACTTGACACAATTATTAAAGAATCTGAAAATCAACTTTAAATGGGATAGGATTGAAGGGCTCTCCTTCTCCTATAAACAAAGAAGATTTAGGATTGAAGAGAAATGGAACAAAAACTCAAAGAAGATTTTAGAGGGAAAGAAGAAGAAAGAACAGAAAAAAGTAGTAAGGGAATGGAGATCTAAAAGATATAAAGAAAAAAGGAAAGGGGAGGAGAAGAGTAATTCAGAAGATATGGAAGGGGAAGAGAACCTTGAGGAAGAATCTCTCACTAAAGATTTAGAGGAAGGGAATTCAAAATTAGAATTGGAAGGGAACAATGAAGATGAAGGTGAAAAAGAGGTACAAAGTAATCAAGACATAAGTGATTCAGAAAGAAGAGAGCATAAGAAAATGTAGAGTTTTATCTAAAGAAAGAAAGAGAAAGGAATAATATATCTGCACAAAAGTAAATAAAGAAACAATGAAAAAACAAAACAAAACAAAGGGGAGGAAGAGGTGGCATCATCAAAAAATAAATAAAGGTTGTGAAGATAGTGTGAGAAACTACAAAAATAGCCTTGAAAATAACATCTTGGAAAGTTAAAGGCATCAATTCAAGGTATAAGAGAAGTATTGTGTTCCATCAATTGGAAAAGTTTAAAAGCAACATTTTTTGCATTCAAGAGATGAAGATAAGGAAAAAAGAAATAAAATACATTAGAAACTCTAAATTGGGTTACTCTTACACTTCTGCAGTATTTAATAAGAAAGGGGTATCCGTATATGTGAACAAAAAATATCAATCTAAAGAATTTTTTTTGCAATGAAGATGGAACATAGGGGTAGAAGTGAAACTTAAAAATTTAATAATACTTGTGGTGAGGATTTATGCACCACTAGAAAATAGAGACAAATACTTTACTATGACAGATAATGAATTAAAAAATTTAGACTACATCAACATAATTTTATTAGGAGACTTTAATGATGTACCAGAACCTAACGATAGAATATCTAATGTGGGGAAAAAGTTATGGATACATCAAGGGAAGCTACCCAGATCCTTTTTTAATATGATGGATGACTTTGAAATGGTGGATGTGTGGAGACATAAATATAAAGGGACAAAGGGTTTTACATTTTTTTTCCGGAATCACACAATTCTTTTTCTAGAATTGATTTATTTGTAGTTATTAAACCTTTAGTTCCAATGATACATTAAATGGATATATTAACAAAATACACATCTGACCATAATTCAATTACAATAGAAATGTTAGAAAAAAAGAGAGAATACTCATGGAAACTACATTATGATGTATTTAAGGATGAAGATAATATAAAGAAAAGAAAAGAAACTTTAAAGCAGGGGTAGGCAACCTTTTTGAGCCGGGGGCCGGGTTGCTGTCCCTCTAGACAATTGGGGGGCCCGAAGCACCAAAAATAAATAAAAAAATAAAGAAAAATAAAAATAAAAAATATATATTTTTTAAAAATTTTTAAAAATATGCATGCACACTCTCTCAGCCCCAGAAAAGCCATGGCAAAACCCCTGTGGAGATTTTGCCAAGAAAACCCCAAGAACAAGTAATAAGAACAATAATCAATATCATCATGGTGGTGGCGGCAGCGGCAGGACCGGCCTGGGGCTGGTCCAAAGGCCTCGGGGGGGCGCATCCAGCCCCCGGGCCTTAGGTTGCCTACTCCTGCTCTAAAGTGTTACTTTAAGAAAAACAGGACTGAAGGAATACAGAACAAAATTATATGGGATGCAAGTAAGGCAGTAATCAGGGGTATATTCGTTAAGTTACAATCAGAGCAAAGAAGAAGGGGAATGAAAAAGAAAATAAAATCAGGGAAGAATTAAAAAGTAAAGAGGAAGAATGGAAAAGGAAAAGAGATAAAAAACTGAAATGTGAAATTGATAATTTACAATAACAGTTAAGATTATTGGCAATTAAAGAGATAGAAAGTAAATTAAAAATTATTAAGCAAAATCATTTTGAAAACCCCAAGATTAAGGAATATTATGAAGATATTTATAGAAATGTATCAAATCTGGAAAGTGATAGAGATAAAATAATAAGATATCTGAAGGAACAGAAGATTGTCTAAATCAACCTATTACTATTAAAGAAATATCAGAAGTAATTGGAAGGATGAAGTTAAGGAAAGTACTAGGCCCTGATGGTCTACTGGCAATCTATTATAAAAAGATGGAAGAGGTGTTAGTTAAGCCGTTGAAAGATATGATGAATAGTTTTTTGTGGGTTTTTCAGGCTGTGTGGCCATGTTCTAGAAGAGTTTCTTTCTGACATTTCGCCAGCATCTGTGGCTAGCATCTTCAGAGAAAAAAAGCATCTGTGGCTAGCATCTTTTTTCTCTGAAGATGCTAGCCACAGATGCTGGTGAAACGTCAGAAAGAAACTCTTCTAGAACATGGCCACACAGCCCGAAAAACCTACAAAAAACTATGGATGCCAGCCATGAAAGCCTGCAACTTCACGATATGATCAATGATAGTCACAAACAAGTAATACCGGAATCTTGGAAGGAAGCCTTCATATCTTTAATTTCGAAAGAAAATAGAGATATGATTTGAAAAACTGTAGACCAATATCCTTAATAAATACGGATAAGATCTTTACTACAATCATAGCAACAAGGATGAAAAAAAAAACTTAAATCAATAATTCACGAAGATCAGAATGGGTTCATACCAAACAGACAGTTTAAGAATAACGTAAGACTTCCGGTTGGGGAGGGCACTGGTTTAGACAGAGTGAAAGTGGGCTCTGTTCTAAACTTTCCAACTTTACGCAGTTTTTTAGAAATGCAACCATAAATTACTTTTCTAGGTATAGAAATGTCAGAAATACCCAAGAAGGTCAGTTGCCTGTTTCAGTTTCTTTTTCAGTTTTTGTGAGAACAAGAAGAAGAAAAAAGAAGAAAAGAAGCAGACAAGACAGAGGAGACTGGGGTGAAACTCCTGCGTAGTTGGAATAGCGTTTGCTTAGTAGTTGGAATAGCGTAGTTGGAATAGCCCACCAACCTCTAAAATAAATATTTGACAAGCAGAGGCAAAGCTGAATTAAGCTGAATGAGATATTTTGAAATTGCTGTATAATCCAAATCAGAAAACTCCAACATAGAATCCCTTTGGGGTCAAACATCATTTGGCGTTTTATTTCAAAGTTTGAAACTTTGGAGAAAGGATAGAATTCCTGTATTAAAAGTGCTAAGAGGATGGGAAGAGCTGTGGAGGTTTAAAGGAAAGCTACACTAACAAGTACTGACTGGGAGTTCTTTTAATGAACGAACACGAAAATAATTGCTATACAATATAAAACAGATTAAAATTAATAAACAATAAACAGACTCGCGAAGGAAGCAAGTCATTGGAAGGAAGCGGAGCTGTTGGGAGGACAGAGAACAGAGGACAGAGAGGAGACCCATTGAGACTTGAAGCTACCTGAACGACTCCGGCGTAAAAAAGCAGAGCAAGCATCGTATTGAAGAGGCAGATCCACTGGGCGAAGAGTGAGGAGATTCGCCCAGCCTGAGCGATTCAGGGTGAGCAAGCTGATTGAGGTCTGTGCCAGTCAGAGAGTGATATTGCTGCAGAGAGGAGGCAGAGAAGTCCTATAGGGGCTGCTATGGCTATGTGGGAGACTCCAGTGTAAAGACGAAAAGGAAGTACCATGTCATCTACAGGAGCCACCTGAAAAGAGTAGAATAACAGGAAACTTAATTTTAAAAGTACAAAGAAAGCTCTGTCTATCTGCAGAGGCTGCAGAGGCTCTAGCTGGAAGAATAGGTTCTTTAACCAAGAAGGTGATGTAAAGAGGACTGGTTTAGTATATGTATTTAGGAAAATTTAAGAACGTTTGATAATAGGGCCAGTTAACCTTTGATAATAGGGCCAGTTAATAAGTAATATAATATAAAGAGAAAGGGAAAATGTATTTATACTAGGGGAAAAATAATATTAATACTGCTTACTAAAGTCTAATAGGTTAAGTGCCAACTGTATGAACTCAGTTTTCTTTTTCTTTTTCTCTTGTTCCTCAAAACTCTAAAACTGATTGTGAGTAATAGGATTTCCTAAAATTCATATTGCATAAGCGTATTCTCTTGCATAAATAATTAGTTAAAATAGTGAGATAGACTTTATGGATATTATTTAGTTTATAGTAAGATATATATCTTTTGATTTTTTCCCCCATGTTCAACTATATTGTGAAACTGAAAGAGTAGTGGAGAGGGGACTTTAATTTTATTTTTTTTTAAAATTGTCATATAATATATAATATAGTCTATGGGACGAAATCAAGGATATTGAACATTTTGTTACGTAATAAGCAGATCTCCCTAAAAAAATACTTATACCTTAAATAATACCTAGCAAAATTTATATATGTCAGTAGGCAGCTTACTGTGTTATTTAAGAATATTAAGGGCTATTTAAGAATATCAAGGGTTGACAACTATATACTCAGCACAAATTCTCATTTGTTCTCTGTTAATACAATCAGAGGTCTTCCATGTTTAGAATACATATAAAGTGTGTAAGATATATCTTTCTTTAATTTGGATATCAACTATCAGATTTAGATTTATCTAGAAATATTTTCAACAATAGTACTTAACTGTAATTATAGGAAAAAGGAAGAAAGGGTAATAAGTTAGCTCTAAAGGTGGAAATATTTGATATCTGTCCAAGAAAGAAAAGCTAAAAATAAGAAAAATAGTCAAACCAATTGTAACTAGTGGATGGCAGCAATCACAAGATCACAAGCCGCCAAAATGCAAGCTCCGTCAATGTCACAACAAACGAGAAGACCATCCCTTGAGACAAACAAAATGTTAGAATCAAATATGCTGATTTTGGAAGAAATCAAGAAAATAAGATCAGAAATGAAAAAAGATAAAGCAGAACTGAAACATGATCTGAAAGATACACGAGAAGAACTGAAAAAAGACATAAAAGCTGAAGTAAGGGAAGTAGTAAATGTGGTAGAGAAACTGACTGAGGAGCTAGCTCAAGCAAAACTGAAGATAAACCAACTGGAAAAAAGAAACGAGCAACTACAAACCTAACTCCACCAAATAAAAAAATCTCAAATAAAAGAAACAGAAGAAAGACTAAAGACCGAACAGAAAACCAGAGAAAGATGTTTAAAGATCAGAGGACTGAGTGAACAACAAGATGAGAATTTATTTGAAAGGCTAATACCACCATTAGCAGATTGGAAAGAGATGGGGAGAATTTTTTTTTTTTGAGATAGACAAAATGTTCCGAATTAATTCTTGGGTGGCCAAACAGAAAAAAGCCCCTAGAGACATAGTGATATACTTTGTAAGGACCCATGTCAGAGATCAACTGTTAAAAATCAACTTGAACAAGAAATTAGTAATCGAACGATCAGATATTCAGATTTTTAAAGATTTGCCCTCGGAGACTTTGAAAAAGAGGAAAGAGTATAATCAATTGATAAGGATTCTAAGGGAAAGGAACATTAACTACAGATGGGAATACCCAGAAGGGGTATCATTCAGTTATGAACAAAGAAGATACAAGGTTAATTCTACTACAAAAATGAAAGAAATGATAAAAACTCTTAAAAAAGAGGCCCAAAAAGATAAAGACAGCTCTGAAGAAGATTTTACGAGAGAGGAGGAATCACTTACAACACAAAGGACGAAAAAAACGGATGAAGTGAAAACATCTACTTATACCAAAGTGAAAGTAAGGAAAAAGCAACCAAGAAGGAAAGAGCTACAAGAAGAGGAAAGTCCACGAAGACCAGCTAGTAGAAGAAAAGAGAGAACAGACCTAGACAAAGGAGACTTAGAAGAGCTACCATCTGAAGAAGAGGAAGAGGAAGAAGATTAATAGGAAGATGTTCAACAATACACATATAATTACATGGAATGTTAAAGGATTAAACTCTCCTCAAAAGAGGATTTTTTTTATTATTTGGGAAAACTAAAAGCCGAAATAATGTCTCCAAGAGACACGTATAAGTAATAAAGATGTTAGACTACCGAAAAATTATAAAATGGGTTCTCTATTTGTCTCTTCTTCTGAGAAACGTAAAAAAGGGGTGGTTATATATATTAAAGACACTATCGAAGCAAAAGAAATATTTGCTGATAAGAATGGCCACTTTGTTGCTGTTGAAATTATCTGGGAGAATACACCTATTTTACTTATAGGTGTATATGGACCCCTAGAAAATAAGTGCAAATTCTTTGATAAACTTTCAGCTAGAATTACGGAATACTCCTATGAAAATATTATAATGATGGGAGATTGGAATGGGGTCATAGACCCCATAATTGACAAAAAGACTAAAAGTAAAAAAAAAGGCAAATCAAGTAAAATTACGAAAATCCTTTTTCAATATGACAGAAACGCTAGCTGTGGAGGATGCTTGGCGGTATAAAAATGGCCAACTAAAAGATTTTACTTTTTTTTCTACCCCCCACGATTCTTGGTCCAGATTAGACATGTTTTTAATCTCGGACTCAGTAAAAACCAAAGTAGACGATATTAAAATATCGAAAGCCCTGTTGGATCATTGTCCTGTGAAGATGTCTCTAAAAAAAAGAAAGAGAGATCTCTGCTGGAAGCTTGATGAAACATTACTCAGAGATGAAAAAGCGATACAAAAGGCGAAAGAAACTCTAAAAACTTTTTTTGAAGACAATATGAAGGAAGAGATGGATATAAATACAATATGGGAAACCAGTAAAGCCTACATGAGGGGCTTTTTCATCAAACAATGCTTTGAAAAGAGGGAAAGAAGAGATTGTAAACTAAACGAAATTCAGAAACAAATAAAAAAGATAGAGGACCAATTAAAAGAAAACCCCGGAAATAAAAAACTGAAAGCACAGATGAAGATATTACAAAAACAGATATCCTTGATGCTTACAGAAGACATAGAGAAAAAGCTAAAATTTATAAGACAGAAGCAATTTGAATATGCAAACAAACCCGGAAGATGGTTGTCAACAAGACTGAAAGAGGAAAAAAAGAAAAGACTAATAACAAAGATTAAAGATAAAGAGAACATATATACAAAGCAAAAAGAGATAGTTAGTTCCATCTACGAGTACTTTAGTAAAAATTATAAAGCTGAAACAATTTCAGAAAAAGATCAAAGGAATTATTTAAAAAAACAAAATATTCAAGGCTTGAAATTAGAAGATATAAAGGATTTAAATAAGGAAATAATGAGTACAGAAATAAGCGAGCTAATAAAGGAATTAAAGATGTCAAAATCACCTGGACCTGATGGTCTTAGTGCGATATATTATAAAAGTCTAAGTGATATATTAATACCCAAATTACAACGGATAATGAACAAGGTGAGAGAAGGCAAGATTCCTGACTCATGGAAAGCAGCTAATGTAGCGTTAATCTTGAAAGATGGTAAGGATCCTACAGAGGTTGGAAGCTATCGTCCAATATCGCTACTAAATGTAGATTATAAGATTTTTGCTACTATCTTAGCCAAAAGAATAAAGAAAACGCTCAATGAATGGATCCATCCAGATCAGAGAGGTTTCTTGCCTGGCAGATATATCAAGGACAACACTAAAAATCTGATAGATGTGATAGAATTTTTCCAAAGAAAACCAGACAAACAAATTGCTCTGATCTTCCTCAATGCGGAGAAAGCATTCGATAACATAAGATGGGACTTTATGTTAAACACCTTGGAAAGTCTAATTGGAGATGGAGTATATCTTAAATGGGTAAACGCAATTTATAAAGATCAAAGAGCCCAAATAGTGGTGAATGGTGAAAGAACTAAACAGTGCAAAATATATAAAGGAACATGTCAGGGATGCCCCCTCTCACCTCTTTTATTTATTACAACCTTGGAAATATTGTGTAATGCGATTAGAAAATATAAAAAGATACTGGGAGTCAAAATAAAAGGAGATGAGACAAAATTAAGGGCCTACGCGGATGATATGGCTCTTTATCTAGTTGACCCATCAGAAAATATAGAACATCTATTAAAAATAATAAAAGAATATGGAGGTTACTCGGGATTTAAAATAAATAAGGATAAAACGAAAGTATTGACAATGAATACGACACAAAAGGAAAATGATTCATTTAATATACGATCCAGTTTTAGAATAGTAAAGACCGAAAGATATTTAGGAGTTACATTTTCCACAAAAAACCCTGACCTTTTCAAAAACAACTATGAAACAACATGGAAAAATATAAGTAAGAAACTGTCGAAATGGAATAATCTTCATATCTCTTTCCTGGGACGAATTTCTTTAGTAAAAATGTACATTTTGGCTAAAATTATGGGTTTTTTTTTCCAAACGATTCCTATTATTATAAACGACATCCCATTCAAAAAATGGCAGATAGATATAAACAAATTTTTATGGGCTGGAAGAAAACCTAGGGTCAAGCTAAAAATTTTACAAGACTCTGTTGAAAGAGGTGGATTAGGTCTACCAAAGTTAAAATTATACTACCATGCTTATGTTCTGGACTGGCTAAAGGAATGGATTAGACTTTCTGACAGGAGATTACTAAATTTGGAAGGTGCAGACAATGTGTTTGGACTTCATGCTTACCTATATTTTGATAAAATAAAGACAAATAAAGACTTTTTAAATCACTATATTAGAAAATCCTTATGGAGAGTTGGGAATAAATACAAATTAAGGATAAATAGAGAAATTCCATTGAATGCATCTCCGAATGAGGCCTTTCATAGAAACGATGAAATGGCTGAAAACAGATGGGTAACGTATGAAGACCTATTAATAAAGGAAAACAGAAAATGGAGAATGTTAACTATTGATGAACTTAAAGCAAAAGGGATAAAAAGTAACTGATTTTTACATAGACAACTTTATGAAAGATTCATAGCTGATCAAAAAATATATGAAATTACACCTCCAATCAGTCCAATAGAACAGATTCTAAGATCTTACTCCAATGTGAGATGGAGGATGAGCAAGTAAAGGACTGCATGATATGGTGGGCGCAAGACTTAGGTACACCAATATATATGGAAGAGTGGGAAAAAATATGGAAATCTGAAATAAAGTACACACTTAATTACAACATGAAAGAAAGCTTCTACAAACTTCAATACAGATGGTATCTTTTTTTCTTTTCTTTTCACTTATTCCTATTTTTTCTCTTTCTTATTTTATTCTTTTATCTTTTATCTTTTTTTTCTTTTTCTTTTTTTCCCCTCCCTCGTTTTTGCTCGTTTTCTTTTCGATGCTTTTATGTTCTGCTTAGCTTCTTTAAGTTGTTTACTTATTGCTGAAACACTGTTCTATGTCTTTTTATTGATGTTTTTTAAAGACTTTAATAAAAAATTTTAAAAATTAAAAAAATATAGATGGTATCTTACTCTGGTAAAAATGGCAAAATTTAAAGGTGATAACAGGAACAAATGTTGGAAATGTTGGAAATGTCAGAAATACAAAGGTACATTCTTCCATATGTGGTGGCGATGCCCGGTGGCAAAAAAAATACTGGGAGACAATCCATAATGAAGTCCAAGATATCCTCCAAATTGGAGTTGAAAAAGACCCAAAATTATACCTGTTAGGTATAATGAATGACACAATAGAAAAGAAATATGGTAAAGCACTTTTTTACATATTGACAGCAGCGAGAATTACATACGCTTCCACCTGGAAGGATAATAAGCCGCCAGACAATACAATGGCTTTGGAGACTCTTAGATCTCATAGAAATGGACAAATTAACACAACAGCTCAAAAATAAACCTGATGTCAAATTTAAAACAGATTGGACAACTATAATAGAAAAGATATATAAGAAGATACAAAATTGGATAAAAATAGAAAATATGTTGGTACTGCATTTTATTATATTACATTTTACTTTACCTCACTTTCCTAATAAGAAGGGGGGGGGAAATGAACACAGAGAACTAACAGCGAATACTAATATTATTTACTCTTTATCTGCACATACATATATAAGATACTATATAGATATTCTTATTATATGATATTGTGTGTATATAAATGTTTATAACAAAGGGTCAAAAAAACCCCTTGAATTTATTAATTTATCATGGAAACGGAAAGGCATATTAGCACGACAAATATCTTGGATATAGGCAAGAAGAAGTTATTTTCTCTGATGGCGTCTCTCCTCTCAATGACTGTCTTAGAGCGGTAATGGATTGGATGAGGAAAAACAAATTGAAGTTGAATCCAGACAAAACGGAGGTGCTCACGGTTACAGGTCCGAATCCGGGTTCGGGATTACAGCCCCCAGTCCTGGATGGAGTCACACTCTCCTCCAAGTACCATGTGCGCAGTCTGGGGGTACTCCTTGACTCGTCGCTTCAAATGACCAATCAGGTGAGTGCCTCAGTCAGGAGTGCCTGTTATCAGCTTCGGCTGATACGCCAGCTGCGCCCATACCTGGACAGGAAAGACCTGGAAACTGTGGTGCACGCGCTGGTAACCTCACGGCTAGATTACTGCAATGCACTCTACATGGGGCTACCCTTGTGCCTAACTCGGAAACTTCAGCTGGTTCAAAATATGGCAGCCAGATTAATCACCGGAACATCCAGGAGGGAGCACATATCTCCAGTGCTTAAATCCCTCCACTGGCTGCCAATTAGTTTCCGGGCGCAGTACAAGGTGTTGGTTTTGACCTATAAAGCCCTACATGGCTTGGGTCCATCCTATCTCAGGGACCGCCTCTTCCCGTATGATCCCCTCCGTGCCCTCCGTTCAACGGGGAAGAATCTGCTTCAACAGCCAAAGGTAAACCTTAGGCAGACTTCCCAGAGGGCATTTTCTGTTACTGCCCCTAAACTGTGGAATGGCCTGCCGGAGCAGATCCGTCTTAGTACATCTCTGGCTGCTTTCAAGAAAGCAGTCAAGACGGACCTCTTCCGGCAGGCCTTCCCAGAATAACCTTCTCGCAAGGATAATACATGTGGATCTATTTTGCCCTCATCCCCCCTCTGAGTGGCCATTTTGTTACATGCAGTTGCTATTGTTGTTATCTTACTTAGTTATATGTTTGATTTTAAATTTAATTAGTTTAATTCTATTTTAAGGGGTGTGGGTTGTGGGTGGGGGGTTGTAGGAATTAGGAATGTTTTAATTGCTGTATCTTAACTTGCTGTAAGCCGCCCCGATTGCTTTGCAGAGGGGCGGGTTATAAATAAATTATTATTATTATTATTATTAAGAGTGGGAAGGGAGCGTGTGAGGGAGGAGAGCATGCGTGCGAGAGAGCCACAGCCACAACCACGAAGACAGAGGTTGGTTCGGGGGGGGAGCTGCCATTGCTATTGGCTCCCTTGTTGTTGTGTGGCTTCGTCGTTTCAAGACTTACCGTTATGGCGACCCTATCCTGGGGTTTTCTTGGCAAAATTTCTATTATTAATTGTTGATGATGATGATTTTGTTGTTTTCTTGGGGTTTTCTTGGCAAAATTTCTATTATTAATTGTTGTTGTTCATGATGATGATGATGATTTGTTGTTGTTTTCTTGGGGTTTTCCTGGCAAAATTTCTATTATTAATTGAAATTATTATTAATTTGTATGGATTCAAACCCTGCACTCCAGAGCTGTTCAAACCACTACACCGGCTCTCATTTTATTTCAATATGCCTCCTGTTTATCGACTCCTCAAAAGTCTGTCCTGATGTCATTTTGGAAAAGATTTGAGGTAACCTGGGTTAGTGGTTTGAGTGCTGGACTATGACTCTGGCGACCAGGGTTCAATTCCCAGTTCGGCCATGAGACCACTGGGTGACCTTGGGCAAGTCACACTCTCTCCGCCTCAGAGGAAGAGAACAGCAAATCACACCCTGCTGATAGGCAGTGTTCTCCTCGCCGCAGAAACAATCCTGTTCGACACCACTTTTTAATTACCGCCGCTCTGTGTGTGGAAGTCTGTTAGTACTCTTCCCCCCCAAACAATCAAACAAACAAACCATCCATAATATATATATACACACACACACACACACACACACACAGAGTGGTTTTTTCGGGCTGAGGCCGTGTTCTAGAATAATTTATTATTATTATTATTATTATTATTATTTTAAAAAAAACTATATTCCGACCCTCTAATGGTCTGAGGGAGAGTGAACCAGCCCCCTGTTCAAAAAGTTTGAGGACCCCTGTGTTAGGGACATCTTCAAAAAGCTACCTACTGGGCATGCTCTGGCTGGAATTCCTGTGGAGTGCTTTGAACCAGGGCTTTGTATATTACTCAAGACGACATCCAATTCAAGGCTGTAGCATTTTTAGATATAGAAACTTTATGCTGTTGCTCTTTATCAACTGAAACTTTTTCTCATTTTCTTTTAGTATTCGTTACCAGCTACCAGAAGGGGGAAAAAGCTATATTATATCCTTGAGGAGAGGACCCCGAGATAGAGCTCTGCACATGCCAAGGGGTGTCCTTCTGGGGGGAGGCATAATTTTGAATATACGTTTGGTAATTATCCTTAGCAACTACCAATATTTTCTCTTCATTCTCAAAAAAGCATAACCTACTAAGGCCACTTGAGAGATGAACAAGTGGGAAAAGTATCTTAGAGGGCATTCTGTACATGTGCAGAGAGCCAGCATGGCGTAGTGCTTTGAGTGTTGGACTATGACTCTGGAGAGCAGGATTCGATTCCTGCTCAGCCATGAAACCCACTGAGTGACCTTGGGAAAGTCACATCCTTTCAGACTCGGGGCAAGGCAATGGCAATGGCAAACCTCCTCTGAATAAATCTTGCCAAGAAAACCCCATGATACGTTCACTTTAGGATTACTATAAGCCAGAAATGATTTGAAAGCCTAAAATACATACATACAGAGCAAGAAGCAGCCTGCTTGAGGTTGCGGAAGTGTGTACTAACAAGCACAAGGAGGGGTTAAAGATGTGTCCTGAAGCTGCACTCTGCATATGCCTACAGAATGCCAGTTTAAGGCACCATAAATTGGACACAGTATTTAAAAAAAATCTCTCCTGGTAGTAACTGCCCATGTTTTCTTCTACTTTTCTTTCCCAGGCCCCAAAAGAATGCAAAACAAATCCTGAAACAACCAGGAAAGTGGGATGGTTTGAGAACAGTGCCATAAGGCAGGTCACATGCCCACCCAGATATCTTGCTCAAGGTGTCATAATCCTGCCCCCAACTTTTAACATAATTTTGGCATTAACAGCAACCACGGTCTTTGCTTTTGCCTTATCGATCATGCAGCAAAAGGAGGTAATAGAAAACAAAAACACAGCTTTGAGATGAGTATGTGTGCAAAAGTTACCTGTGGGTGCACACACCTAGAGAAACCCAGTCCCACCATTATAAATGCAGTAGTATTGGGCAATCTCCTTAGCAACAACATCCCAGCTCAAACGAGGAATGTTTTGCAAATCTGACTCGATTTAGCAATAGCAGCAACCATGTTTTCTCTCCTGTGCTTTCTCCCTCCGTTTTGAGGGAGAGAACCACCAGAAAACCACAAATAATACCATCCAGTGGCGTCATTAGGTGGCTGTGGACTGCACCAGGTGACCCCGCTGCTCCTCAAAAACCTACCTTTTGGCAGAAAAGGGCTGTGCCATTCACCTGCTTCCTTTTAAAATGATGGGGCCAAGCTCAGTGGGAGGAAAAAGGAGAGGCCCCAGATTTTTTTAAAATTAAAATTTCAAAATTGATTTTTAAAAAAATCTTAATTTTTTCTTTAAAAACAATACATTTTAACCAAATCTTCTCTATGTATATGTGAATACATTTAGGGTGTGCGTATGACATTGTAATTTGAAGGTACAATTTTAATTTTGCTAGTTGTTTATGTCACAGCTATCAGCATTACATTCAGTGGTATATGGGAATTATGATTGTTGAGTAACATTAATGCAAAAAAGCATGACTAAGGATTCTGTATAGTGTGAAACGGGAGGAAGAGGAGGTTAAGGGGGGGTATGACACCATGAGGTGACCCCAACCCTAGGGACGCCACTGCTACCCTCTACTGTCGCATGAACGGGGAGGGTGAAGTGAGGGCGAAAGTGCTCCGAGGCGGCACTCTGCACATGTCCAGAGACAACACCCCACTCGAGGTATGCCCACACAGCTGAACAATGACTTTCGAGCGCCAGCGCCCAATGCGGCCAACACCCCACCCGGGAACTTCTGCTCTGACACTTCCCGAGAAGAAAGGCCGGCCCCGAGGCGTCCGCGAGCGAGAGATTGGCCGAGGCTTTCGCTGCGCACTCGGCCTCAGCCGCGGCCCTCCCATGATGCTCCGCGGCGGTAGGCGGTCGCCTCCGCCCCTTTGGCCTGCCTTCCCGGCATGCTGTGCGGCCTACCTCAGCCTGACTGGAATCAGCCCCTGGCCCACCGCCAGGAGGAGCCGGAGCAGCGCCAGGCGGGGCCTCCGCTGTCGTCGTCGCCGTCACCCCGACCCTCCCTTCCGTGTGAGGCAGCCGGAGCAGTGCCTGAGGAGACGCCTGGCCTCCACGGCCCAGTTTCCGTAGCCGCTGCGGGGCCACCGTTACTGTTATTCTTCTCCCTATTACTATTACTCTCAACCTTCCTCCTCCTCCTCCTCCTCCTCTCCCCCTGTCCCCGCCTCCGCCCCCCGCCTGGCGTCCCCGGCCGGCCATGCCGTCTCGGGCAAGGTAATGAGCCGCAGAGCCCCGGGGTCTCGACTGAGCGGCGCTTCCTCCACCGGCCCCAGGCAGCACTATCACCCGCGGAGCTGGAATGACTGGCAACCCAGGTGGGCACACGGGGGAGAGGAGAGGGAGAGGGAGGCGGCGGCGGCGGTGGCGGCCAGGGTGAGGCCTAGGGGCTGGCTGGCTGGCTGGCTGGCTGGCAGGCAGCGGGGGCGGGATTGACTCCCTTGAGCCCGGGGAGAAAAAGAAGAAGAAAGAGGAGGAGGAGGGGACGAGGAAGGAGGGGAACCGGACGCCCCTGGCGGGAGGCGCTCCCTCGGCAGCAGCGGGCATTGCTCCCTTCCGTCGGTGCCTGGCGCTGGGGCCTAGTGGCAGCAGAGGCGCCCGGAGCTGGCGTGGCCTGAGGCTGAGGCTGAGGCGGCGGCGGGGGCACCCCGAGGCCCTTCCGCGCTCCTCGCTTGCGGCCTCCGGGGGGAGGCAAGTGCTGGGACTGCCGCTACCGCCGCCCTCGTTGCTCTTGTGGCCGCCCTGGTCTCTGAGGCCTCGCGAGGGGGCGGGTATGTGAGCGCTGGGCTTGAGGTGCGTGACTGGGAGAGGGTTCTCTCTACCTGGGGAGGCCTCCTTCCCTTCTTTGTGAGTCCCCCTCCTCCTTTTTATGAAACCCTCTCTCTTCTCTCATCGGCCCCGCAAAGAGTCGCCCCTCGCAGATGGATTGGTTTCAGGAGTGGCGCAAATTGGCTTTCACTCTCCTGGGTGTGACAAGCGCCGCCGCAGGCAGGGAGTCCATTCCTCTTGCCTCTTCTTCCTTCCCAGGTGGTTGAGAGAAATGGGGGTTGAGGAAGAAGTAGTGTGGGGTGAGTCTTCGAAATATGTGGTTAGTACAAGAGAGAGAAACGTGTGAGAGACGTTACAGGAATTGGGGGCGTGGTGAGGAGTCTCCTGATAAGAGGGTGAACTAGATGGTCTCCCAGCATACAGTGGTCCTTCCACATTCGCTGGGGTTAGGGGTAAAAGACCCCTGTGAATGTGGAAAAATCGCAAATAAAAAAAATGGTTCTTTTTACCTAAGAGAATGCCTCTCTAGGAATCTCCAGGTCCTCCAGTGCAACTCTGTGGTCAGCATCTGCCAGAAGTTGATCATAGAATTACGCTGGAGGAGCTACAAATGCCTAGGGAAGTGTTTTCTTTAGGAACTTCTAGGTTCTCCAGCACAACACTATGGTCAACGTCTAGCAGATTTGCCATGGAGAACCTAGAGATTCTTAGAGAGAACACATTAAAACCACAAATAATCAAATCCGCAGAAGTCAAAGCCGCAAATGTAGAGGAATAACTATTATTATTTTGATAGGATGAAAAATCTGTGTGTGTGTGTACGACAATTTTGGATAGTACTTAATGCCTATCATAAACTACATAGATTTTAGCATTAGAGATGTTCTTTACAGTGTCACAAGATTCTTTCTTGTTGCAACAGGGAAATGTGTGAAATGTTTGTATATGCTGCTGACTGTCACCAAATGTAAATACCTCCTCCTTTCCTCTTCTTAATGCCTGTTTGTAAATTCATTCCTATTTCTTGGGATTTTTGTATTCGTTTTCTTTGTATGTTTTCATCCACTGGAGTAAGATTTTTGAACAGTAACATTGTTTCTAGCTGGTAACTTGTTAATACTTTTCTGGAAGGAAGAAAGTAATGGATGGTTTATTTGAAGTTGGATCTGTGGCTATAGATTCATTAAGTCAACTTCATTACAGTCGAGTCTCCATAGCCTTGGATTCTTCATCCACAGATTTAGCCATCCATGACTTGAAAATATTCCATACATACACAATTCCCAAAAGCAAACCTTGATTTTGTCATTTTATATAAGGGATACCATTTTACTGAGCTGTATAATAGGACTGAGTATCCATAGATTTTTGTGTCCATGGGAGGTCGTGGAACCAAATCCCAGCAGATACTGTATTTGTAAAATTTTTGCCAGTTAATAGAAAAATGGATATTTGAAGTTGTAAACCAGGGGTAGGCAACCTTTCCCCTTTAAGGGCCGAGGGAGTTCAGCTCCCAGAATCCCAGGAGCTATTGGCCAACATGGGACTATTGGCCAACATGGCTGAGGCTTCTGGGAGCTGAAGTCCCTTGGCCCTTAAAGGGGAAAGGTTGCCTACCCCTGTTGTAAACCTTTAAATGTGTTGCTTAAGATTTAATTCTATGAATTATTTAAGCCTCAATGTATTTCTTTGTTTGGTAAGACTCACTTCACCTCAGATTTAATGGGCTTTCTTTCCTGAAAACAATTGTAGCCAAGTTGTGGCTTTATACATGACAGAGGAAGCTAGCTTTGGGGTTTTCCAGTATAGTATAAGGTGCACTCACACTTCATGACAAGCCATGGTTTGTGTTAACCATGTTTTGCTGATTAGTGGGAAATGACCAAATTCTGGCTTTTCTTCCTGTGTTTTGTGTGTGTTTCTGCTCTTTTCCTTTTGGCAGCGCCTGTTTGAGGGTGGGCAAATGGGTAATGAGTAAACAGAGTTTATGACCTAGAGCTGATAAGCCTTCAATAAACCATGAGTTTGAATTGTGGTTTGTGAAGGTTAACAAATCATGGCAGAGGCAAGTTTTCATAGCATAACAAGGCACAACATATGTACTGACAATATAATCATTGTGTCCATGCCAGTGTGCATAGCACCATAGTTGTAAAGAACAGAGTTTCTGGATATGAAAACGTTCTACAATTGTAGGAATTTGTATCTGTATACAGTTGCCCCTCCCAATTCTTGGGGATCCATTCCGGACACTCACTAATATTGGAGCCTCATTGGAAATAATGGTGCCCGGGGGGGGGGGTTGTACACAGGCACACATGGTCATTTTAGATACTGCAGTTGTCCCTCCCCGCGAAGAGCAAGACCACGGACCTCAAGTCTGCGAATGGGGAATGACAACTGTATAGTGCAATGATATGAAGCTGCTCTTAAAACCAGCATTATAGCTGCTAAACCATAATAGGCTCAGTTTTATTAGTTTGAAAGGCAACTTTGTTAAAGAAGGTGGTGTTAAAAACCTTTTGAATAATAGAAGGTATCTCACTTATTCCTGTAAATTAATGATGAAATATTGTATCAATATTATTTGTTTATTTATTGCAGTTATATCTTGCCTTTTCCCCAAAATGTGATCCCAGGCAGCTTACAATAGTTGAAAAAATAGTAACAGCTAAAACGTTTTTGTTGTATGCCTTATGGTGACCCTAAGGTGAATCTATCATGAGATTTTCTTGGAAAGATTTGTTCAGAAGAGGTTTGCCATTGCCTTCTCTTGAGACTGAGAGCATGTGACTTGCCCAAGGACAGCCAGTGGGTTTCATGGCCAAGTTGGGAATCGAACCCTGCTCTCCAGATTTGTAGTTCAGCATTCAAATCACTTTGCCATGTTGGCTCAAAACATCGATTACAAAAGTTATAAGAGAATTAAATGACAGTATTACTAAAAACATGGTTAAAAACACATAAAAATATGACTCCATCAGCATAATTTGGAAAGCAGCTGATGATCAGTTATATGATTCTAAACGAAAAGCAAATGCTTATACAAACTTAAGTCATCAGTACTTGAGAACCAGCTTTATCCTTCAGATACATAGATAATATTGGTAAAAAAACTCACAGTTCACTTTGAAAGTTTTACAAAACATGTCTTTCCTTTTAATAAATGTGGTACAAGCTGCTACCAAGCCTATTGCATTGTCCCTAAAACAACACACCGTTTAGTTGTGCAGATTTGAGTGCATGAAAAGGAAGGGCTATAGCTCAGTGATGAAGGGACTATTTTGTGTTTAGGAACTCTTTATCAATGACTTGGATGAAAGAATAGGCAGCATGCTTCTCAAATTTGCAGATGACACCAAATTAGGAGAAATAGCTAATACCCCAGAAGACAGGATGAAAATTCAAACTGACCTTAATAGATTGGAAAGCTGGGCCAAAGCTAGCAAAATGAATTTCAGCATGGAGGAATGTAAGGAACGACTTAGGGAACTGGGTATATTTAGCCTGGAGAAGAGACGGTTAAGAGATGATATGATAGCCCTGTTTAAATATTTGAAGGCACGTCATAATAATAATAATAATAATAATAATAATAATAATAATAATAATAATAATGTTTTATTTATAGCCCGCCCCTCTGCGCGACAATCGGGGCGGGTTACAACATTTAAAACAGAACAAGTTAAAACGTTCCCTCCTTCCATAATCCGCCCTCCCAACCCCTTAAAACAAGATTAAAAAAAATTAAAACAGAAGAATGGAGTTAAAATTATATTGAGGAGGGAGCTAGCTTGTTTTCTGCTGTTCGAGAGAACAGGACCCAGAACAATGGATGCAAGCTACAGGAAGAGAGATTCCACCTGAACATTAGGAGGAACTTCCTGACAGTGAGAGCTGTTCGAAAGTGGAATACACTCCCTGGGAGTGTGGTGGCATCTCCTCCTTTGGAGGTCTTTAAACAGAGGCTGGATGGCCATCTGTCGGTGATGCTTTGATTTTGAGTTCCTGCATGGCAGGAAGTTGGACTGGATGGCCGTTGTAGTCTCTTCCAACTCTGTAATTCTAAGTCCTAAGTTCAGTTTCCAGCATCTCTACACGGGGGTTGGAGAAGCTCCTTTTTTGGCCCTGAACTGCTTCTCATAAATATCAGAGAACTAATTGAATTAATGGTTTCATTTGCTGTAAAGCAGCTTCTGATATATTGGAGAATATATTGGCAAACAGCTCATCTGATATGACTTTTCCTCTTATACCTGTTTTGCTGTTTCAAGTTGGTTAGGTTCTTCAGTTTCCTTTTGCTTCTGAAACAATACTTTGCATGTTTCATTTGTAATATACGATGTCTGTTAAAGCTCTTCTAAACTGACAGGATATGTTGTAAGTTGAGTTGACACTGAATAACATACTGCCAAGTTGACAAATTAAGCTAGGTGCTGCAAAAAGTAAAATGGGGGGAGGTTTTTAATCTAATGGATTTCAGCATGTGTTTAGAATTTGGAACAGTGTTAAATAATTATTTTTTTCTCTTCTGAAATTCATGTTTATTAAATGAATGGATGTACTGCAGGATTGATATGTTATGATCTGTTTATTTCATAGAATACTAGAGTTGGAAGATACCACAGGTGCCATCAAGTCCAATCCCATTCTGCCATGCAGGAATACACAATCAAAGCACCCTTGATAGATAGCTATCCAGCCTCTGTTTAAAAACCTCCAAAGAAGGAGACTCCACCACACTCCAAGGGAGTGTGTTCCACTGTCGAATAGCTCTTACTGTCAGGAAAATTCTTCCTAATGTTTAGGTGGAATCTCTTTCCTCATTTCCTTCTTTGTTTGTATTGATTTCTGAAAAGAGGATTTCATGAAGCTTGCAGAGCTTATGGCCTCATATGTCTGATTTGATTTACCTGCTTTGGGATCTGGAATAAAAATAAGTATGATAAATTTAAAAAATATAGTTTTCATTTTGCTTTATTTAGTTTTGGTGGAGGCTCACAACTACATTTCTTTGTTATACAGTCACTAGTTGAAAATTTTCAGGCTTCTGCACACCTAAATGCATAAAAGTTTTGCTGTCAGCAATATTATTTGTGGATATGTGTTACTAAAATAAGAATTAGAATTGGAAAAAGACTCTTAAATTAGGGCCAGCGCAGATGAGCAGGAAAAAGGTGCCTCAATCCTGGGTTTTCTGAAGGCGGGCTGAACGCCCATGGGCTGTCTGTACCACACAGCATCAAGCTGCACTGCGTGGTTATTATTATTATTTTTTGTGACCTCACCACCAATCATATGCATCAGACAAACACATAGCCTGCGATTTCCAATTAACTCCCTCTTTCCCCCCCAGAAGCCATTCCATTGGACTCCCACCCATATGATTGGTCACACAGTTGCATGTGTAATGTATTATAAGTACAGATGCCATTCATATATCATATTAGAACTTTCTAACTGGAGTAATCTCTTATCTATTAGGTATGCCATTGGTACTTGTTTAGGCAACTGTTTAGGCAGCAGAAAGATTTCTGATGGATTTTAAGTTAAATAAATATAGAATTAGCAAAAACAGAATTGGAAAATATTAGAGTCTGAAAATAAAACCATGTTATCTAAACTGTATAAATATCTTCTGAAGATTGATATGGAAAAGGATTTGATTGGAGAAAATATTCCCAAAACATTGGACACCGATTAGCGCTAGCACAATGGGAATAACATGGTGTGAAAGGTTAAAATTTACTGAAAGTCAAGACAGCAAGAAAAATTATTATAAGATACTTTATTGATGATACCGAACCCTGATAAACTTTCTAAAATGGATAAGGCTTAGAAAAGAATTGTTAGAAGTGTCTAAATGGAAAAGTATGAGGGGGTATCGTAAAGTAATAATTATCACCTTTTAAAAAATTTGACAGAAATTTGTTTTGATTTGTAGTTGTTAATGTATCTCTACGTAGTTACCACCCAGATTTACACATTTTCCCCAGTGTTTCTTGACCCTCTGAATACTGTTATTGTAGAAGTCTGCAGATTGCGCCTTAAACCACTCTTCACTTCATGAATGACATCAGGTAAAGAGATTCCACCTCAACATTAGGAGGCACCTCTTGACAGTTAGAGCTGCTCGACAATGGAACACACTTCCTCAGAGTGTGGTGGAGTCTCCTTCTTTGGAGGTCTTTAAACAGAGGCTGGATGGCCATCTGTTGGGGATGCTTTGATTTTGAGTTCCTGCATGGCAGGGTTGGACTGGATGGCCCTTGTGGTCTCTTCCAACTCTATGGTTTTGTGATCTGTGTTTTTCTTTCATTTTCTTGTCAAATCGGTGACCCCACAACAGATTTTTCATTTTTGGGAAAAGAAAAAGTCACTTGGTGATGAAGTGAACATTTCATCAATATACCATAATAACTTCTGGGTGATAATTATTACTTTACAATGCCCCCTCGTACTTCTCCATCTTACACTTTAGTCACTTCTGGCACAACTTGTAACAAAAATAAAGGACACAATGAGCTGATTTTTTCAACATCCTGCACTTAAGGACGAATGATGACACTGGCAAATTTTCATCAGTATGCCATAATAATGTCCAGGTGATAATTATTATTTTATGATACCCCCCCTCATACTCTTTACAATATGTGGTGGTGGTGTCCTAAAGCTAAAAAATATTGTGTTCAGATTCTCAAATTAATAGAAATAATCCTTCAAGTTAACATTGAATTAAAACTAGATTTTTTTTTTTGTAATAATGATGTAGAAAAAATGTGGAAGGGTCCTGTTCCACTTAATTGCAGTGGCAAGAATGATATATGCTCAATATTGGAAAGAGGAAAAGAAACCTACAGCAGAATATTGGCTAATGAAGATGCATGATATTGCTGAGATGGACAGATTGGCAAAACTGATAATTGATGGGAATTTGAAAAAAAAATTAAGAAGGACTGAGAATATGTGAATTTATATTGCTACTGAGCACTAGCAATTAAAGGTTTTAAAGAGAAGTTATTGTGAAATAAGAATCAGCGACACACTAGAAATAAATTGAAATTTAGTTCTAAATCGTAGAAATATCTTAGAATACAGTTGCCCCTCTCAAGTCATGGGGGATCCATTCCGAACTCCCCTGTGAAAATGGCGGCTCGCTAATATTCAAGCCCCATTTAAACTAATGGTGCACACACCTGTGGCACGTGCATATGGCTGCGCACAGGTGCATGCATCCATTTAAGATATAATTATTGTCCCTCGCCACGAAGAGTGAGACCGCGGACCTCAAGTCTGCGAATGTGGAGGGACAACTGTATTAAGAGACAGACAGTTGTAGAGGGTTATAACCAAATTCAGTAGGAAAGGAAGTAGATATGTATGAATTTTAGATAATGTGGTGTAGTGTTATTTAATGTTGAGGATAATTTATAATTATGATAATGGGTGATTATAAATTCATGATACTGATGGAAGACTTGAGGAATGGGTGGATTTAAGAATGGTTGGGTATGTAAGAAAAAAGTTGAAGCAAGTGAGTAAAGAGTAAAGATGTGAATGAGGTGTAAGAGAAATGGGATAGTTGAAAAGGAGATGAAAATAATGAGTATAAAGAGGAGATGAAGGTGACAAGAGGTTATGAAAGAAGGATTGAGAAGGGAATTTGTATGAAGGAACGAGACTAGTTTTAGGACAGGAAAATGGTAACAGGTTTGGATTTGAGCTAGATAGACAGTATAGCCATGTATGTACGCAGTGTGGCATAGTAGTTTGAATGTTGGACTACGACCAGGGTTTGATGCTCAGCTCAGCCATGAAACCCACTGCATGACCTCAGGGGAAGGCAATGGTAAACCTCTGAACAAATTTTGCCAAGAAAACTCCATGAAAGTTTTGCCTTAGGGTCACCATAAGTCAGAAACTACAGGCACACAACAAATAACAAATACATTTTGTATTTGTATATTAACTGTATGATGATGGAGTATATTAACTGTATGATGATGTAGAGTTTGTTATATATTTTTTGTTTTTCTTTCATTTTTCTTTTTTCCATTTTATATGTGCTTAAATGTTTAATAAATACTGTATTTTCCAGCATATAAGACGACCCCCAACTTTTCCAGTTAAAATATAGAGTTTGGGATATACTCACCATATAAGACTACCCCTCTTCCAACGCACACCAAATAAAAATATTTTAAAAACTCCATCAGATTTGATTTCAATATGATAATTTTAATTCAAATGCTTATGACATGCAGGTACTGTCACTTATTAGCACAACAAACTACAGCTCCCATGTTCCCTAGCATTTATTTCTGCAGTGTGTTTTGGACCTTACTTTTTTAAAAATAGTCCAGATTTAAATGCTGCTTTAAAAATTATTTCCGTCTCCCAGCTATGAAATGGTTGGGGGGAAATGATAAAGTGTTGGGCGGGAAGGACTGCCAGTATACTACTAGGTGATGCCTTCTGGGGTATGTACAATTTGCGGCCAAGTAAGTGACCCTAGGCAGTCACACACTCTCAGCCTCAGAGGATGGTAATGGCAACCCCCATTTGAAGAAACATGCCAAGAAAACCCCTTGATAAGGTTAAAAGTCACCATTTTGACCATTAAAACATCCTCCATTTTGAGCATGGCTAAGAAGCATGGATTTACATTGATATTAGTGTTTTTAGCTTTCTCTAGATTTTTTTCTTGTATGTCCTACATTTTTTGTAGTGACTTGTCCTCCTTTGCATTGAAGACATTTGGTTACCCTGTCTGAGTATTGGCGTATGACTCTGGAGACCAGGATTCGAATCCTGGCTCAGCCATGGAATCCCCCTGGGTGACCTTGGGCAAGTCACATTCAGCCTCAGGAGAAGGCAATGGCAAACTCCCCTCTGAAGAAATCTTGCCAAGCAAACACCATGACAGGGTTGCTGTAAGTCGAAAATGGCTCAAAGGCATACAACAACAACAATCTTAGTAGTCACACACTCTCAGCTTCAGAGGGTGGCAAAGGCAAACCCTGTCTGAAAAAACATATAGGCAAGAAATGATAGGTTCATGATAGGTTTGCCTTAGGGTCATCATCAGTTGGAAACGACTTGAAGGCACACAACAACAACAGTCTTGAAAGTCACACTCTCTCAGCCTCAGGGGAAAGCAATGGCAAACCCATTCTGAACAAACCTTGCCAAGGAAACCCCAGGATAGGTTTGTCTTTGAGTTGCCAAAAGTCAGAAACGACTTGAAGGCACATAATAACAACAGTCTTGGAAGTCACACTCTCTCAGCCTCAGGGGAAAGCAATGGCAAACCCTTTCTGAACAAACCTTGCCAAGGGAACCCTCCTTCTCTCCCAGGCTTCCCCCCCCTTTCCCTCCTCCTTCTCTCCCAGGCTTTTTTACCCACCTCACATGTGTCCTCCTGGTCCTCCTCCTTCTCTCCCCGGCTTTCTGCCCCCCAACCTTTCCTCCTGGTCCTCCTCCTTTTCTTCCAGGTTTTTCCCCCCGCCTCACACGTGGGAGTGGTGGTATCGTTAGGGTGTGTGATTTGGGAATGTTTTAATTGCTTACTGTTTTTATAAGGTTGTACGCTGCCCCGATTGCTGAGCAGAGGGGCGGGTTAAAAATAAAACAACTACTTCTTATTCTTCTTCTTATTATTATTATTACGTGTCCTCCTGGTCCTCCTTCTTCTTTCCCTGGCTACTTCCTGCCTCACACCTCTATCTTCCTTGTCCTCCTCCTATTATACCCAGCATATAAGACGACCCCCAACTTTAACCTCAGATTTTCCTGGTTAAAAAGTCGTCATACTCCGGAAAATATGGTACATTTTATAATTTTTTTCCCCAAACTGTGGATAGTGAATCCGTGGATCAGGAATCCATGGATCCAGAGGGCTAGTTGTACTTTCATGGCACACGTGTAGTGCCAGAGATTTTGTGCTGTAATTGAAGTTTAGAAATATTGCTGAAATTCAGAAGTTTGCAACTTTTATTTGTTTATAACAAACATTCTAGAAGTCAAAAGTGTTGGTTGTTAAGTTGTAACAAGGGTATTACAAGAATTGGCAAATGTAACCTCAGAGCCATTGACAATACTCTTTGAGAACGCCTGGAGAACAGGAGAAGTCTCAGCAGGCTGGAGGAAGGCAAACATCTTCAAAAGGGAAAAAAGGATCCCAAACAATTATCGCCCAGTTAGACTGACATCAATACCAAGAGAGAGTCTAGAGCAGTTCATTAAACAGAGAGGCTGTGAACATTTAGAAAGGAATGCTAAATCACAAAAAGTCCACATGGGTTTCTCAAAAACAAGTCATGCCAGACTAATCTGATCTCTTTTTTAATAGAAGATTATGAGCCAGGTAGATGAAGGGAATGCTGTAGATATAGCATATCTTGATTTCAGTAAGACGATATCCTTGCAAATTAGCTAGTAAAATGTGGGTTAGGCAGTGCAACTGTTAGGTGGATTTGTAACTGGTTGACCAGCCGAACACAAAGGGTGCTCAGCAATGGCTCCTCTTTAATCTGGAGAGAAGTGACCAGTGAGGTGCCACAGGGTTCTGCCTTGGGCCCAGTGCTATTCAACATCTTTATCAATAATGTGGACAAAAGACTAGAGGGCATGCTTATCAAATTTGCAGATGACACCAAATTAGGAGGAATAGCTAATACCCCATAGGACAGGATGAAAATTCAAAATGATCTTAATAGATTAGAAAGCTGGGCCAAAGCTAACAAAATTAACGTCAACATAAATAAATGTAAGGTACTGCACTTAGGGCAAAAAAAAAAAAAAAAAATGAAATGCATAGATATAAGATGGGGGACACCTGGCTTAATGAGACTACATGTGAAAGGGATGTAGGAGTCCTAGTAGACCACAAGTTGAACATGAGTCAGCAGTGTGATGTGGCAGCTAAAAAGGCCAATGAGATTCTAGGCTGCATTAATAGAAGTATAGTGTTTAGATCAAGGGAAGTAATAGTACCACTGTATTCTGCTTTGGTGAGGCCTCACCTGGAATACTGTGTCCAGTTCTGGGCACCACAATTCAAAAAAGATGTTGAGAAACTGGCGAGTGTCCAGAGGAGGGCAACTAAAATGGTGAAGGGTCTGGAAACCATGTCCTATGAGGAATGACTTAGGGAGCTGGGTATGTTTAGCCTAGAGAAGAGACGGTTAAGAGGTAATATAATAGCCCTGTATAAGTATTTGAAGGGATGTTATATCGAGCATGGAGCAGGCTTGTTTTCTCTGTTCCAGAGAATAGGACACGGAGCAATGGATGAAAGGAAAAGTGATTCCACCTAAACATTAGGAAGAACTTTCCTTACAGTAAGAGCTGTTCGACAGTGGAACACACTCCCTCAGAATGTGGTGGAGTGTCCTTTGGAGGTTTTTAAACAGATACTGGATGGCCATCTGTTGGGGATGCTTTGATTTTGAGTTTCTGCTCGTCAGGGGGTTGGATTGGATAGCCCTTGAGGTCTCTTTTAACTCTATAGTCCTCTGTCTGTATCCTTTATTGTGCTCTTATTGTATTATGTTTTGCCCCTGCAAGAATAGTTGGAATTCAAATGAGCTACTGTAGTAGAGTAGGAAATGTGACCTTCCACATGTTAGCCAGTGATGAAGGATGTAGATAGTTGTAGTCCCTTACCACTGTTGTTCTGCTTAAGTCTGATAGGGTTGTTTTCCAGTACCATTTGACAAGCCAAACCTTCCCCATGATTGCTATAATGAAATTGACTTGTGAGTTTGGTTGAAGTGAGTTACGTTGTTTTTGAAAAATGCACTTAAACCTTCCTTCACTTTTTTTAAATATCAGGTGTTAATAAACACAAGGAAGTTGATCAGTGTATTGGATCCTTCTTAGTAATTTGGGAGTTCTTTTGCTTTATTAAAACTTAGGCCTGAAGAGAGCCTCTCTCCTAAATGAGAACATTGCATACTAAGAATATGTTTTGTAGAGGAATGAAAGGACATAGATACATGAGGAACTAAGTAATCCCTATTGTTAGAACGTTTTAGCGTTACTTGTTAGTCATGTCTATTATTCTTCTATTCCATGTAAGGGGAAGTGTGTAAACCTCATGTTTTTTCACATGTACTTGGTTCAGTCCTTTTAACAGTGGTGGCAGCAGAGCCGCAGTCTTTTTAATGAAACAAGATTACCTGGATCCAATACCATCTGGCTTCAGGCATGGTTATGGAACATAAACAGCCTTGATTGCCTTGGTGGATGGCCTATGCTGGAAACTGGGCAGGTGGAGGGCTTTCCTGTTGTTTCTGCTGGACATCTTGGTGACATTTGAAATGTTTGGCTGATGTATCTTTTGGAATGTTTGGCTGATATGGGACTTGAGGGCATGGTTCTTCAGTAGTTCTGGTTCTTTTTGTTTGAAGATGATTGTTGTTCAGCTTACTACCCAAAGGGCTCAATACAGTCCCTTATATTTTTCAACATCAACATCAAGCCACTTGGGGAAGATGTCTAGAGTTTTGAGGTTGAGTATCATTAATATGATGATAGCCAGCTGTATTTCTCTTAAAACTGATGCTAAGGAGGCTGTGGAAACTTTTAAGTGTTATCTGGATGCAGTGGGTGGTTACATCGAGGCTAAATCCAGACAAGACAGACAATATGTTAGTCAGTGGGAAAGCTAACCTGAAGTTGAGACTACAACTTGTTTTCAACTCATAACTTGAGGCTACTTCTGGATGTGTCACTGCCCCAGAAGGGAAGGTAGCTTCTATGGTGAGAAGTGTCCCAGCTTCGGTTAGTGCTCTAGCTGTACTCTTTCCTAGGGAGGGTGGTTCTAGCCACAGTGGTTCATTTGCATTAGTTACAACCATTTAGACTACTGTAACACGCTCAGTGTGGAGCTGCCCTTGAAGAGTGCTCAGCTAAACTGTTGACAGGTATAAGCTTAAAAGACTATATAACAAGAGTCCTACAAGAACATCACTGGCTTCCAGTTTGCTTCTAAACTCAATGTGTAAGGCACTGATTTTGACTTACAAAGTCTGAATGGGGCCTGAACATTTGAAAGACTGCCTCCTCTCATATGAACCTGCCTAAAATACTCAGTAGAGGCCCTTTTGTGTTTTCCACCATGCCGTGGTGCTGTGACAGAGCTTTCTCCATAGCAGCAACTCAGCTGTGGAACTCTGTTCCAAGGGAAGTCAGGCTGGCTGCATTCCTTCTTAGTTTCCTGAGATGAGATTAGATTGTTATTTCACTCCTACTGATTCATCTCATCAAACTATGAATGTTTAAAAATGCCCCCCTTTGGGCGGTATATGCATGAATTATTCTCTCAGCAACAATCATATTAACAGTAATAAAATAATAATACCAATAAATTATTATATTGATTATGAAACTATTGCTATTGTGCTGTATTGCTATTGTGAATCTATTTTGCATAGTCATGATTCAAGTGTTATGTTGATTTTAACTAGAATAGTATTAAGAAGCTATCTAGCAGAGCAAAGCAAAGCAGCTTCATTTATATACCGCTTCATACCGCACTGTGGGGCGTCTAAGCGGTTTACAACTGTAAGCTCATTGCCCCCCAACAGTTGGGTACTCATTTTAGCGACCTCGGAAGGATGCAGGCCTGAGTCTAGCCTGAGCCCTGGCTAATATTGAACTCGCAACCTTGTGGTCTGTGAGTGAGTAGCTGCAATACCGGCATTTAACCACTGCGCCACCAGGCCTCCTTAGAATGTAATGTCTTTCTCAGAAACCAGGATACAGTGAATATGTAACTGTAATTTCTTATAGGCAAGTCCAAAAAGCAAACAAACTCTTGCAATTGTTTCTGCATGAAATTTTTCATTTCTCAGCTGTTGCTTCATACAGACCATAGAGCTCTTCGTGAAACTTGCCCTATCAGTTAAAAAAATAAAATAATAATAACCAGAAAAGCTACTGATGCTTGCTAGTTTATGTGGTATGTGTATATTTGTGTTGACATCAATGTAGGCATATGGCAATATGTGCACTACCTTCATAGTAATAGACTTGTAGATTGTGAAAGGGTGGGTGATGCACATATATTTAGAGAAGCTATTATGCAGATAGCTGTGTTTAAAGCCCTTTGATACAGTAGGATTTGATGCATATATCTTTTTCTGAATTTATCTTTCATAGAGATTGCTATTCTGAGGTTGCTGTTCTTTTAATTTGTTTGTCCAGGTCCATGAAAGGATTGCATTACACAAAGGAAATGATACTGGTATAGGCATTGGAAGAAATGATACTGGTATAGGCATTGGAAGAATCTCAAGAGTTGAGATCGAGTCAGTAATGTGATATGGCAGCTAAGAAAACCAGTGCAATTCTAAGCTGCATCAACAGGAGTTCAATGTCTAGATCGAGGGAAGTTATAGTACAACTCTGTTCAGACCTCATGTGGAATATTGTGTCCAGTTCTGGGCACCACAATTCAAGAATGATATGATTTGAGTTGGAGAGGGTCCAGAGGAGGGTGACCAAAATGGTGAAAGGTCTGGAAACGATGTCCTATGAAGAGTGGCTTAGGGAGCTCAGTATGCTTAGTCTGGGGAAGAGAAAGTTAAAGAGTGACATGATAGCCATGTTTAAATATTTGAGGGGATGTCATATTGAGGATGGCACTAGCTTTTTTTCTTCTGCTGCAGAGATTATGACTCGGAGCAATGGAATGAAGTGACAGGAAAAGAGATGCCACCTAAACATTAAGACATGCTAAAGAATTTCTGTCCTCTCTCCATCTGCTACATTTGAGTGTCCTTTAGAACTGTTAACTTCTGCTGTGCGTGTCTTGATCACACCAGTATAGAGGTTCTTGGGCCACTCCTAGTGTATGTCTACATGGGCCATTAAAACCAGTTCCCCCCTCCCTCACATTGCTCTGTATTCACAATGCAGGGTCAAAGACTGTGGACTGTTTTCATGTGGTAAAGGCAGTTTAACAGTGAATCTGGGCCATCCCTCCCTTAATCTGCTTTTTAAAAACTCACATTTTGCTCCAGATTTCCTCAGAAAATATGGAACACTCTACAGCAATGCCAAATGGCTGTTTAAGATGTGTCCTGCTGTGCTACCCAGTGGCAGTGGTGGCAAAAGTCACTCCCTTTGGAGTTACAGTGGGGTGCCCTGCCATGTGATTGATGCTGGGTTCCTTGTTTTCAACCTTGGAGGGAGTTACTTGTGCTGGCAGCAGCAGGCGACACAGCAAGACGTGTGTAAACAGCTGCCTGTCATTGCTCCGGGGTGCCCAGGTAATTGGGGGGGGGGGCGGATTTGAGGCAGCTTTGGGGCCAGAATACACGGGGCTGCTCCCGGAATATTCTGGCCAGTGTAGACCCACCCCAATTTAAAATGATGTATCAGTGATAGAGAAGGTTGTAGAAACATTAGGCTGTGATTGTACCAGCCAGCAGGAAAAGTTACTACTTATCACTAAAGTTACTACAAAGTAAGAATTAAAAAGGAAGCATTACAAGGTTCTTAGTCAAGCTGTGCTGTACCTTTACGGGTGGAAAATCCTAGATGCTTGGTCATCTTGACACCTGAGAATTGCAAAAACATAGCTTTGTCTCTGAATTGCTGAGTCCTCAGCCTAATTGATACCTGTCATTGTTCAGTCATGGTTATATCATGCAGCCACCTGTCCTATGTGATACAAATGTTGCAGCCCCAGGCATTGTGTGACACAGATGGAATAATGTACAATTGAAAAAAAGTGGCTTTACACATTTGAAAAACTTCCCTGTCATTATTCAAAGGCTATTGCCTAATTATTCCAAGTTTGCATCCTGTATTTATTGGGAACAATAAGGGCCAAATTTGAATTCTTGAGTAAAACAGCTGAAACATTTTTCCTCTTGCAGAACTGACAATTCATCAACAGACCAAGAGAATTTAAAATACACTGCACCCCGAGATAGGAGTAGTTCTTCATCCTATGGATTACAACCTTCAAATTCAACTGTGGTATCTCGGCATAGACATGATGATATCAGAGTCCCCACTGACATACAGAATGAAGAAAAAGGTACATATCTATCTTCCTATGTAAAAAATGAATGCTGGGTTTGGAAAACAAATAGATTCATAATTGAGATTTTGTGGTGATCTGAATATTAGATAAAAAGCAGTTAAGATAACTTACTGGATCAGCTTCTGCAGCTATAGCAATGCATTTTATTGATTTTTGCCTGATGAAAGTAATAAGCTTGTATTATGTTTAACTGAATAATCAGATTAATAACTAGTAATCTCTTCTTTTGAATGAAAGACAAGTTAATTTACTAAGTAAGTCTTAGTAAATGTGGAAGATCTTGTTAGATTGTGTAAACACTTCTATTTAAAAAAGTTTTCTTTATAGTGGCCCGTTTATTGGTAGCCATATTTCTAATTTCTGGATAGAAAAGATGATCAACTAAAGTGGTGAAAAATATTTGCGGCAACCAGAATTGTCCAAATTTATTAGTAGGTAATCATCCAAAGTGTAAACATTCTCATCTTTGGGTGAAAAGAGACAAGCAGAAGACAGACCAGTCCTTGGCTGTACTAGGACAATTACAGTTATACTGTATTTCTTTTGTGTTCTTATTGTTTTGTGGTTTGATAATATTTTTATAATAGACTCTAAGAAAGGTCTGTAATATAGGAAATTGAGATGTAGTAAACAGATTCAAGCAAATCAATTTCAGGTTGAGTTCTGATTCAAGTCTTTGATAAAATACTAATTTGTTGGGTTACAGTTTACATGGGACACTACTCTGAACTAGTTGTCTGGGCACAAGAAGCACTGGGAAATTTTCCACAGAACCAGACTTCTTATCTGCAGTTGATTGAAAAGGACACCAGGTTTCTCAGGCTTGTTGTCCTGTATATGTGAATGCTTTCATTAGGCTTAAATAAGGAATCTAAAAGGAAAAAGAGGCTGGGTTCTGTGCCTATTGGGTTGAGTTTGTGTTTCTTTTTGCCTAGGTAGTTGGGAGTTATTCTAAGCCCATTTTTCAGTTATATTTCATCACCCCATCCCTTCAGGCATAGAAGTTGTCTCAGAACTTTGGTGGTTGTGTAAACAGCAACCATAGGACTGGCCTATTAATTCCTGTAGGGACCCTTTATATTATCCAAAGACTGTAACTACATTACAGAACTAAACCAGTTCCCTGTTGAAGGGAGATGGGTACTCCACTGACAGTATAACATACAATGGATTCCTTTCTGCAAATCTCATAACTTTTTTTGCATTAATTATCACAGGCTCAAGTCAAGAGTGGGCTGAAATATTATGCCCATGTAAACTGGATTATCTTACCTTTGGTTCATGTGGTGAGAAAGGGCACAGCTTTGTTCTGTCATGTTGTATATGCCTGCTTGGCAACAAATATGGAAATAATAAATTTGGGCTTATCTGCCCATTTTCTGTCTCCTTTTTTGCAGGGACAGGTGTCAGAATCCACTCTTGTTTTGTTCTGTTTTGGTCGAGGGAACTGGTTTATTTCTGTAATGTAGTTTAGCCTAAAAAGGCAGAATTGCTGAAACTATTTTACTTAGGTTTCCCCCCCCCCCCCAAAAAAAAGAGAGAATTGTGTGCATCCATGCATCAGGAAAGAGATCCCAATTACAAATCAAGATTGGTAACAAGATAGTCAAGAATCATATCTTCAGGGTCAGATGAATTGCATCCTAGAACTTGTTGCTGTACTCTGTGAACCACTTGCCAGCATTTTTGAGAAATCGTGGACAATGGGTGAGGTGTGAGATGGCTGGAAAAGAGTAAACATTGTCCCTCTGTTCAGAAAGGGAGTGGGAAGAGGTCTGGAGTGTTATAGATCAGTCAGCCTGGCCTAAATATCAGAAAAATGTTAGAACAGATGATAAAGGAATCTGTTTGCAAGTATCTAGGTGACAAATGCAGTGATTAGTAGGAGTTAGGATGGATTTGGTTTAGGTTGCCTACCCCTGAACTAGAGCTCCAGCTAACATCTTGTGGTAGCTTGGTTCTACCCATTCTTTTCAGAGCTATGCAACAAAATGATGGTTATGAAAGTATTTAGCAATTTCAACTACATTAGTCTTTATTTCTGGAACAGTGCAGTCTTTGACTAGGAGGTACAGCCAATGAGCACTGCAACCATGTCTTATTAGCTTTGTATACCCTTCCTGTTCTTCTAAATGTCTTCTCATCTTGGATACATTTGCAGCATTGTCTGTGACCAAACTCTGTACTAAACATTTGAATTTTTGTTCGCAAATAATTATAACTTTTACTACCACTTCTTGTAAGTATTCTGCTGTGCATTTTTCCTGATATATCAGTTGTTTCTGCAAGGAAGACATTCCCTTCTTCTCTTGTTATACCAGCACATACAACAGGATCATTGTGGACATTACTCCACCCATCAAGACTTTGGTTAACAATTTTACTCTCTAGAACTGTTGCACATTGCTCCATTTCCTTGTCATACACTTTATCCAGCAGTTTCCTTGCAATATCTGCTCTTCTGGGTGGACGGTATCCTGGTCTCAATGGCTGAACCATATTAATGAATTGTGGGTTTTCAGTCAGATGAAAACAGAGTTTGTCACATAAACAAACAGGGCAATTTTTCATCAGTTAACTTTTCCTGACCTGTTGGTTTTTATCAATGGCGGTTCCTGGATGGTCAGCCTTTTTCTTTCTTTAAGGTGACATACTGTGGATATGTGATGTATATGATGTGGACATATACATATATGATGTGGACTATCTTGGACAGTTAACTCTGAAACTGTAGAACAGGAGGACGGTGATCTCAAAGGCAGATAGTTTCCAGAATCCTTTATGTTGATGATGGATTCACCAAAAAAAAAAAAAAATCAATGTTGTTAATTTCTTATTTATACCATTTCTGCTTTATTAAGTATTACTCATTGTATTCACTGTCCTCTCTCATTGTTGAAGAAGAGACACCAGTTTATAGTGGTCAATCTTTGGGATGCTTATTTTCACATTTCAATCAGATTGTCTCATAGTCACTTTCTTTGCCTCATGTTCAGAACCAAGTGCTTTCAATTCAGGGTGCTTCCTTTTGAATTTGGTATATACCAAAGTGTATAACTTTTGTGGCTGCTTGATTTCATCAGTAAGGGATCATCGTGGTTCCGTGTATCAGTGATTGGTTGCTGGAGATGAATTCAGTGGAGCAGCTTTTTTTTTTTTTTTTTGCTTTTTTTAAAATTAAATTTTATTAATTAAATTATAAAAATACAAAAAACAGTTGCAACAAAATATTTCCTTTTCTTTACAATCTTCAAGTATAAGAATTATTATTAATATTGGACTTCTTATGTTAATACATGGCTTTTAGGTCCAAAAAAGTGGGTAACTTAAAACCAACGTACTTTTAATCAGTATTTAGTAACTTTAGTCTTACATTCTTATGATAAATCAAAAAAATTATGATAACTTAGAGCAGGGGTAGGCAACCTTTTTGAGCCGGGGGCCGGGTTACTGTCCCTCAGACAATTGGGGGGCCGAAGCACCAAAAATAAAAAAATAAATAAATAAAATAAAATTAAAATTAAAAAATTAAAAAAATATGCATGCACACTCTCTCAGCCCCAGAAAAGCCATGGTAAAACCCCTGTGGAGATTTTGCCAAGAAAACTCCAAGAAGAAGTAATAACAACAATAATCAATATCATCATGGTGGGCGGCGGCAGCGGCAGGGGGCGGGGGGGCAGCAGGACCGGCCTGGGGCCAGTCCAAAGGCCTTCGGGGGCCTCATCCGGCCCCCGGGCCTTAGGTTGCCTACCCCTGACTTAGAGTTATATATTCCATCGATTATCACAGTAATTTCACCCAGTCTGAATTTGTTACCTCAATGTGTTTTCCTTCTATCATGTTTGTAAGCTTATCTAATTCTATATTATCCAAAGATTTTAGGAGCCAATCTTCCATTGTTGGAACCTCTTTTTCCCCCCAGTTTTGAGCAAGAAGCGTTCTGGCAGAGGTTATTAAATATAATAGAATCTTCCCAAAAATTTTACATCTGTACTTGATACTTTATTCGTCATATTTAGGAGATAAATCTCTGGCATGATTAAGAATTTTATATTCAAGATTTTTTTAATTTCTTCATGCACATTTTCCCAGTACTCTTTAACAACTGGACATTGCCACCACATATGGAACCAGTCACCTATCATTTTTTGGCATTTCCAGTATTTATTTTCTTTGTTTCTGTAAATTTTAGCTAATCTGGTTGGGGTGAGGTGCCACCTATATGCCATTTTGAGATAATTCTCTCTAACACTTTGGTTTTTGGTGAATTGAAATGCCTTTTTTCATGTTTTAAATATTTTTAAAGTTTATTGATTTAAAAACAAATATTACAACAAATATTACAAAGAAAAATCAACTTCATCAATTAAATCTAACACTTCCATCCTAAAACAACAACAAAGAAACATGAAAAGAAACATTCTGCTAATAAATTACATACAATCATACCAACTATCCTATTTCCTATATAATTAATAGCCATAATGATAACCATAAACTCTCCCTCCTCCCTCCCCCTCTCATTTTCATAAAATTCCAATCTTTATGTTTGCTTCTACTGCACATGTATCACATCAAATTAACTCAAAATAACCCTTTCATAAGAACAGCTTTGCCCCATTACCCCCTCTCCCTCTCCATTCATCCTCTCATGTTCACCTTACCCACTCTTTCTTTCTATCCCTTTACATTTTCCCTCCACTACATTTTCCTACTCTTCCTACTCTCTCTGTATCATTCTCCTTTCTTTGTCCTTCAACCTTACATTTCCATCCCTTCTATTCCTTCCTTATTCTTCACCTTCCACTTCTTATCATTCACCTCCTCATCCCTTCTTATCACCTTCTTTCTTCCATACATCCTTTCAAACCACTCTTTCTTTCACTATGCTTCTCATAGCCTTCTTCACTTACTCATAATTTCTTACACGTGCATTTCTTCCATCATATCTCTTCTTTTCCTCCTTTCACACTCTATTCTTCACTCATCTCACAAACACCATATTCTCCATTCATCTTACATCATTCATACTACCACCTGTCAGTGTTTTTCTATCTTCCCTTTACTATGTGGCTTTCTTTACCTCTAAATCCCTATCTTTTGTAGACTTCATCTTTTCTCTTTTCCTCATGGAGAACTTCCCCTAATCCCATTCCTTTCCCTTCTGTTACTGCCCTTTTATCATCTTATTTTATACCACTATATTATTTAACTCTATATTAAATTATTTATGTTATATTTATTGTTGCTTTTTCCTCCCCATTTATCTTCACAAAAATCCTTAACCACTATCCAGTCATTATTAAATCTTCTCAAAGAGTTATATCTGTCCATCTCTATTGCTTCATATAATTTTAACAACCAATCCTCGCTTGTGGGGATATGTCCTGTTTTCCATTTTTGTTCGAATGTCATCCTAGCTGTGGTTACCATATAAAAAAAAATTACCCTTCCAAATTTCTTTTCTAAACTATCCTCCATTATTCCTAATAATTATTTTATTCTAGTTTTAATTGGAGTTTAATACTCAAAATATTTTCAATAAATACTTTTATACCTTTCCAGTATTTTTTAGCTTGTGGACATACCCACCAACAGTGGTAAAAATTCCCCTTCTCTTTTCCACATTTCCAGCACCTGCTTTCTTTTAATTTGTAAATTTTAGCTAATTTGTTCAGGGATAAGTACCATTGATAAATAAAACATTTTATAATAAATTCCCCTTAGATTTTGTGAAATCATATACTTAATTCCTCTTAACCAAGTATTTTTCCATTGCTCCAACTGAATTGGGTGACTTGGGCCTTTACAGACTGCCATAAATAATGCAGCTTGAGTCCGCTTTAACTGCTCTGGCTCAGTGCTAGGGAACTGTAGTTTTTTCTGAGACATTGAGCCTTCTCTGTCAGAGAGCTCTGGTGCCACAATAAACTACAGTTCCCATGATTCCCTAGCACTGAGCTAGAGCAGTTAAAGTAGACTCAAGCTGCATTATTTCTGGCAGTCTGTAAAGGCCCTTAAACTCCTTACCCATTTTAGCATTGGCTCTTTAATAATTTCTTCCTCCATCTCAATTTTTAACAATGCTTTATAAATTAATAATAATAATAATAATAATAATAATAATTAATAATTAATAATATTTTTTTTTATTTATAACCCGCCTCTCTGCCTCGCAATCGAGGCGGGGTACAGCAATAATAAAAACATACAAATTTAAAACATTCCTTATCCCAAATCCTACCCTCCCACCCCTTAAAACTGGATTAAACTATTAAAGAATTAAAACAGGATAACATATAAAAAACAAAACAGTAAACCAACATATAATGACAGCTACAGGGAGGGGCGGATAAAACCATCCCTTCGAGCCAGGGCGTTATTCCGGGAAGGCCTGCCGGAAGAGTTCCGTCTTTACTGCTTTTTTAAAAGTAGCAAGAGTGGTAATTAGACGGATCTCGTCTGGCAGGCCATTCTAAAGTCTGGGAGCGGTCGCAGAGAAGGTCCTCTGGGAGGTCTGAGACAGCCTAGTTTTTATTGGCTGTAACAGATTCTTCCCAGAGGACCGAAGGATGCGGGGGGGGATCATATGGAAGGAGGCGGTTCCTAAGATAAGATGGACCCAAGCCATGTAGGGCTTTAAAGGTCAATACCAACACCTTGTACTGCGCCCGGAAACTAATTGGCAGCCAGTGGAGGGATTTAAGGACTGGTGTTATGTGCTCCCTCCTAGATGTCCCCGTAATTAGTCTGGCTGCCATGTTCTGTACTAGTTGCAGTTTCCGGGTTAGGCACAAGGGTAGCCCCATGTAGAGTGCATTACAGTAATCCAGATGTGAGGTCACCAGAGCATGTACCACAGTTTCCAGGTCCCTCATGTCCAGATAAGGGCGCAGTTGGCGTATCAGCCGAAGCTGATAACAGGCACTCCTGACCGCCGCACTCACCTGACTAGTCATGTGAAGCGACGAATCCAGGAGCACCCCCAAACTGCGGACACAGTCCTTACAGGAGAGTGTGACACCGCTCTGAGACAGTCATTGAGAGGAGAGACACCATCTGAAGTCTGAGTCGATCTGGTCATGGAGAGATATATCTGGATGTCATCAGCATACTGAAGACACCGAGCTCCATGCCTCCGAATGATCTCACCCAGCGGCTTCGTGTAGGTATTAAATAGCATCGGGGACAGGATGCCGCCCTGAGGGACGCCACAATTAAGCTCAATTTTGGAAGAGCAACTGTCCCCGAGCCTCACCCTCTGAGATCTGCCAGAGAGGAAGGAACGGAACCACTGCAAAGCAGTGCCCCCGATTCCCAACTCTCTCAGGCGATCCAAGAGGATGGCATGATCTATAGTGTCAAAGGCCGCTGAGAGATCCAAGCGCACCAGCAGGGTCACACTACCCCTGTCGATACTCAGGCGGAGGTCATCGGTCAAAGCAACCATGGCAGTCTCCACTCCAAATCCCGTCCTGAAGCCGGTTTGAAATGGATCAAGATAATCGGTTTCATCCAAGACTGTTTGGAGTTGAGAAGCAACTGCCATCTCGATCACCTTGCTTAAGAAAGGAAGCAAGGAGACTGGTCTATAATTGTTTCTATCCAGGGGGTCCAGGGAAGGTTTTTTCAGGAGTGGCCTAACTGCCGCCTCCTTCAAACAAGATGGTACATTGCCTTCTCTGAATGACGCGTTGATTGTGTCCCGAAGGAGCACCTTCAACGCGTCCCCCTCCCGGACGACCAGCCAAGATGGACGAGGATCGAGGGGGCAAGTCATTTTCCTCACCCTACCAAGCCACGTCATCGGTACTCACAGATTGAAGTTGATCCAATAAAATTAAACCTTTTGTTTTCTTTTGAGCTTCTACAATAACCTTCCCCAATTCACTCTTTTTACCATCTTCTTCAAAGCCTCAGTTTTTCTCATCCATTTTACATCTTTCATATAACTTCCTATAAGTGAAGCAATTATTAACCAATCCTTTCTGTTGTAGGTCCTCTTGAGCCCTCAAACATCTTTTCCAATCCTGAATCTGTATAGTATCTTGGTACCTACACCATTCCCCTGTTATTTTCATCTCTTTTCTGTAAAAAGCCTCTTGTGGAATTACCACATTGGTAATTTCTCTACTATTCTCCTTTTATACTTTTCCAAACTCGAATCAGCAATCTTCTCAGATTATGAATAAGCTTATTTTGTTTATCTTTGTCGTAGACTAGGTAGGCATGCCAGCCATAACTAATCCCTTCCCCTTCCAGCTCCAGAGGTCTTCTGTCTGTTACCCACGTTAAACAGACCACTTCAAAATAGACCTTAAGGTTGGAAGTCCCAATCCTCCTCTCTCCTGAGCATCCTGCAAGATCTTCATTTTAACTCTTAGCTTTTTGCCTCCCCATATAAACCGCAATATGTTCCTGTGCCACTCCTTGAATATATTATCAGAATATATGATAGGTATCATTTGAAAAGCAAATAATATCTTAGGTAGCACCATCATCTTAATCACCGAGATTTTTCCCAACAAAGACAAATGCATCCTAATCCATTTAACTAAATAATTTTTAATTGTTTTCCAAACCCTTTTATAATTACTTTCAAACAGTTCTATTGATTTGTTTGCAATCTGGATACCCAAATATGTCACCTTCTTCTCTATTCTCATTTCTGTCTTTCTAGCTAAAATTTCTTCTTCCCCTCTTCATATTTTTTGTCAAAATGTTTGATCTACTTTTGTTTATTTTGCATCCTGTTATCCTTCCAAAATTATTACCCATATTAATTGTTCTGCTGTTTCATTCAGATTTTCCAACATTACAGCCAAATCATCAGCAAAGGCCCTTATTTTATAATTATAATATTTTATTCTTATTCCCTGTATTCCATCATTATTCTTTATTTCTTCTTCGTGGTCTCTGCGAATCACACAAATTGGATATATCTGCGCCTGTGCAGCTAGCTTGGAAAGTTCTAGTATCACTGGGCAAATCTTCGATTGCAACTTTTTGGTGGTAGCTCCACCCACCCCTATAAAGCCCTTGGAGTTCCTGCTCTTTCCTCAATTCCTTTCATCTGCCGCATTAGCAGCAAGCAAGGAACTTGGCTTGTTCACTTTTGAAAACTTTGACCTATGGCTTTTTGACTTTTTCTGGCTTTTTACTACTCTTCTGAATTGTGCATTGGTGATTGTGGGCAAATCAATCGACTCAGACTATTTTTGACCTCACTTTTGTATACTAAATTCATCTTCATTGAACGGATAAGATGGCGTCCTTCAAACACTGCACTAACTGTAGCACGAAGATCCCCACCACTGACCGCCATGATCAGTGCATGCTTTTTTTGGACAAGGCCCACAATCCGAAGGCTTGCCCACTCTGCAAGGGCATGACTACTCACGCCCTGAAAAATAGGGACCTGCAGCTGAAGGCGGCACTTTGGGAGAGGCTCTGAGACTAGCCTCTGCACCCGCTCAAGCCACCTTGGGCGAAGGACCCTCCACCTCCAGTAGGGAGAGAGAAAGGTCCAAGGAGAGGTCCAAGGAGAAGTCCTCCAAGGACAAAAAGGCCTCCAGGTCGTACAAGGACTGAGGAAATGGTGCTGGCAGGAAAAGTGCCAAGAGAAAGCACCTTGAGGCTGGAAGGGAGAACTCAGTTGAACATTCAGCCTCCCAAGAGGGCTCGATCTGTCTCTCCAAAGAGACTTGGCCATGGCAAACCGTCTGAGACTGCCAAAATCCCTCTGGCCTTGTTCAGTTCTGAACTGGCCTGCTCCACACCTGTGATTCGGCCTCCAGCACCTTCAATTCATGTTGATTCCGAATCGGAGGGTGCAATCCAGGAGTCAGAGCCACCATCCCTGACCCCGTACCAGGCCGACCAGGCGGTTGTTGGCACCTCTCGGGCTTGAGAAAGTCCCCCAGCTTGAACTTGTCAATGAGAGGCTAGTTTGCTTGGGCTCGAAGCTGACCAGGCCGGGGTGGAAGACAGGCTGTTACAACACAACCCGCTCCTCTAGCAGTATCCGGACCTGGTCTTTAATGCTCAGACAGGCCTGTATTACCTGCCAGGGCAGCTGGATCAACTCCAGCAGGACTGGCAGCACTCAGTGGTGCATCCCCCTCTGGAGCTTACACCATCGGCCCCTCCAGTTCCACCTCGGCATGGATCACTGCTTGTGGACAGGCCGCTTCCAAGGTCGCCTGAGGAATCTCTGGCTTCAAGCCACTCCGCTGTATGATCCAGGTCACCTACTCCAGACTCTGAGGCAGAAAGATCGACCAGCCCAGTCCCAGTGGTCAACTTGCCATCTTCGTCCCCTACAGATGATGTCAAGTTCTTCACCGACCAGGTGGCCCAGACCGACGAAGAGGCTCTCAATCCCATAGAAAAGAAGGTTCATGGGAATGTACAGACTTCGCCAGCCATCACGTGCCTTCCTTCCTTGGAGAAGATAGTCAAGAGGTCTTGGACTACTCCAGCAACTGTGCCCTCTACTTTGAGGAAGATTGAAAATTTCTATAGGATCGCATCCTCGGGACTATCTTGGCTGTTTGAGTACCCTTGTCAAAATTTGGCCATCATCGAGACCAAGGACCTCCTCATCTCCCACCAACAGGGAGAGCAAGTTGGATGCCGTAGCCAAGAAAATCTACGCTGCCTGTATGGGAGCTTATGTTCAGCACCTTATGGAAAGGTTAGAGCCTCTTCTTGCTGCGGTACTGGATGAGGACAGAGCCCTGGCAATGGCGATCCAGGCAGAGACCCACGCCTTAGGGGGCCAGCAGATCATCTCGGCACATCACTCTACCGACTGTGCCGCCAACATCCTGTCAGGTTCAGTGGCTCTGCATCGCCATGCATGGCTGAGGGCGTTGGAGTTGGCTCTGCAGTCCAAGACCAACATAGAGGACAGGCCCTTCGATGATTCCGGTCTCTTTAACAAAGAGATGGAGGGGAAGCCGAATTTTACATACCTCATGAAGACAGCGGCCAGGAAACGCAATATGTCCTCATCCACCTTTCAGTCCCCCAATGGGATCAACGCTCCTGGTACCAACCGTACCACCAGTGCTTGTACAGCAGCAGGAGCTGCAACCACAGCCACAAGGTCAGTCGAGTCAGTGTCAACCCTCTCATTCCTCCTTCTCTTCCTCGGGCCATCGCCAACAGTCCCAGCCTCGGTACCAGCAGGACTTCAGAAAAAAGACCTCCGATTCAGGCAAGAGGAGGTCATGAGATGGGGCAGCACATTTCAACAAACTCCCCTTCGAGGACAGACTAGAGGCCTATTTTAACACTTGGGCCTCAATAACCTCTGGCTCCTGGGTTCTGGACATTGTTTGTAGGGGCTATGACCTCGAGTTCAAGGAGCCTCCGACCACTGGAGCTATCTTGTCTACCAGCCCCTCAGACACCCTACACAACTAAGTGTGCACCTTGTTAGAGAAAGGTGCCATCGAGCCCATAGATCCTTTTTGGGCCCGGCACTACTGCTTCTCCCGATACTTTACTGTTCCCAAAAAGGACGTGGGCATCAGGCCCATCCTGGACTTGAGGCATTTGAATCTTATGTGCATTATCACCGCTTTCACATGGTAATTCTTGCCTCCATTTTGTCACTGTCGCAGAGAGGACACTGGTTCGCAACCGTCAATCTCAAGGACACGTATTTCCATGTCAGCATCTGGAGAGATCACAGGAGGTTCCTCTCCTTCACTGTTAGGACCGATATGTACCAGTACAGGGTCCTCCCCGTTCAGCCTCTCAAAGGCACCAAGAGTCTTCACCAAATGCATGACTCTGATAGCGGTCTACCTTCATCAACAGGGAATCATGGTCCTCCTCTACTTGGACAATTGACTGTTCATGGCACCAACCCAGCAAAAACTGCAGCAGGACATCCAGTTCGCTCTCTCTCTCCTGGACCCCCTCGGACTCCTGGTCAACAGGGGTAAGTCAAACTTGACCCCAGCCAAACAAGTTAAGTTCATTGGAGCAATCCTCGACTCCAAAGAGTCCGAAGCCTTCTTGCTGTAGGACAGGTTTTAAATCCTCTCCATGGCCATCAGAAGTTGCCTGGTTCACAGACGCATCAGGGTCCACACCATGCAGGTAACACTAGGATATTTAGCCTCGACCACCTTTGTAACACTGTGGGTGAGACTCCGCCTCAGACCAGTACAGTCCTGGTTCCTGTCCATCTTCGATCCCGTGTGCGATTCCCCTTCCAAATGGCTCACGGTACTGAGACCCGTAGCCAGTTCATTGTGTTGGTAGCTAAAACCCAACAACATCTGTACCGGGATGCCCTTCCTGGCACACTGGAGCTCACACACAGGATCTGACTGTCAAAAGCGGAAAAGAAACTCCACATCAATGCCCTCAAAATGTTGGCTGTGGAGAAGGCTCTCCGGGCATTCCAGGCTGTGCTTTTGGGCAAGGTGGTGCTTCTCTTGACGGACAACACCACCATCGTGTTCTACTTGAACAAGCAAGGGGGAACAAGGTCCCAGACATTGCTCAAGGTCACGATCCGCATCTAGAACTGGTGCATTGACAACAAGATTATGCTGCAGTCGGTGCACCTGACTGGAGAGGACAACAGTCTGGGGACAAGCTCAGCAGGTCCTCCAATCCCTGCCACAAGTGGCGCCTCCATCCGGAGACAGTCTCCAATCTCTTCTCCATCTGAGGCCTATTCACAACCCCACAGAACTCACACTGTACAGAGTTCTGCTCTTGGGTTTGAGCCCCGGGGTCGCTAGGAGATGCCTTCCAGTTCAAGTGGTCCTGGAGAATGTTCTATGCCTTCCCCTCGTTCCCACTCATTACAAAGGCCATTGCCAAGATAAGGATGGATGGGACGGAAGCCATCCTCGTTACTCCATGGTGGCTGAGACAGCCGTGGTTTGCTCCCCTGCTCAGGAGGAATACCACCGCCTCGAGTTCCGTCCCAACCTCCTCTTAATGCGCAGCGGTTGAGTTCGACACCCGGATATAGACTCGCTTCCCCTGGTGGCGTGGAGAATCCATCCATAACAACACAGCCTACCTCGGTGCAGACTGTAATCCGGGCTGCTCAGAAGCCCTCTACCATAAAGTCTTATTCACTCAAATGATTCACTCAAACAAGATTCTGGACTTTTTGTCAACGAGAAACTTACCTCCATCCCATGTCTCGGTACCAACTGTCCTGGAGTTTGTGATGTCTCTAGTTGACTCAGGGTTATGCCTTAACTCCGTCAAGTGCTATTTGTCTGCCATTTGATCGCACTAACAGCTTCAAAGCAGACCTTCTTTCTTTTTGGACCCGTTGGTAAAGAGATTCCTCAAAGGTCTCAACAGCCTCCATCCCCGGTACCGACCCTGGCATGGAGTCTGGATTTGGTGCTTTCCCACCTTTCCACCAAGCCCTTTGAGCCTATGGCCACCATGGACTTACGGTTGCTGACCTGGAAGACAGCTTTCTTAGTGGCCATCACCTCTGCCTGCTGGGCGGGCGAACTGTGTGCCTTACGGGTGGACAAGCCGTACCTTCGCTTCCATAGGGACAAGGTGGTCCTCCGTACCAACACCACGTTCCTGCCTAAGGTGGTGTCGGTCTTCCATATTAACCAGGATGTTGTGCTTCCCACCCTGGCCCGAACCCGACTACTGACACCAAACATCAGTTACACACCTTAGATGTTCGGAGAGCTCTGGCATTCTACCTTGAAAAGACGTCGAGTTCAAGGTGCTCTGAGATACTTTTTGTTTGCTACTCAGAGGCCAAGATAACATAGTGAATCTCCATTTCTTACAAATATACTGTTAGAATCATCCATATCATTTCCCTCACTCTCTTATCCTTCCTATAACCTTCTCGTCTATTCCTCCTGTATCCTTTTCCCTATTTCTTTCTCCTTTCTTTTCTATTCCTTCTGCTTACCTATCTGCTCACCTTCGTTCACTTCTTCTTAACCTCCAATTTCACTCTCCTTCTATACTACCACACTCCTTCTCTACACTTACTTTTTACCCTCTATCACTTACTTTCATCCCTCCACTAACTCTCTTCTTCCTTCCAAAACTTCACTCATCCCAACTTCTTCCTTGTCCTAGCTGGATTGATAACTGTACTATAAATAGCCTTCTTTAACTCTTCTCTTGAGTCTTTATCTTAAATTTATAAAATTTTAAAGTATTTATTATTTATCAGCATATATATACATACATACACACACATACACATGCGTCTTCGTCTCTTCCTCTCGCCCCACACCATTTGTGTCTAAACTTTATCCTATTAATGAAGTTGTATTTTGTTTTGTAAGAATTTCTGTTGTTTCTTCCTCGTTTATTTGTCTAGCTTTATTTTCCCAATTTATTTGTTTGTTCTCTATTCATAGCCAACAGTAGCTGTAATACCCCATTGTTGTTTCAAATACATTAAAGTTGGCATCCAATCCGAGTTGTTTTCTTCTATAATATCACCATTCAAATAGCTGGTAAGTAAATCCATTTCTATTGCTTCATATAATTTTAATAACCAATCTTTCACACTAGGAATAATTTTTGCTCTCCATTTTTGCACTAAGGAAATCCTAGCTGTAGTGATTAAGTAAAATAATATCTTTCCCACTCTTTTGTCTGTCTCATTATCCCACATATTTAGTAAAAATATTTCTGGTCGAAGCTGTAATTTGCACTGTGTTATACAATTAGTAATTTCAATCACTTTTATCCAATATTTTTTAACCAATTTGCAAGTCCATAAACAATGATAAACTGTTCCTATAGTTTCCTCACATTTCCAACACAAATTGTTTTTTGTTTTGTATATTTTTGAAATTTTTTCTGGAGATAGGTACCATCTGAAATAAATTTTGTAAAAATTTTCTTTCAAATTTTGTGATTTTGTATATTTCAATCGTTTGTTCCATGCCCACTCCCATTTTTCTATTTCAATAGGATATCCAAAATTTTTGGCCCATTGGATCATATTCTCCTTTACAACCTCATCTTCTAACTCCCACTTCAATAATAATTTATAAAAGGGACCTATCTTTTTTTATTATCTCCCAACCAAATTTTATCAAAATCATTTAATTCCAGATTAATGCCTTGTGTTTTATTATCCATTTTAAATCTTTCTAAGATTTGTCTATATCTAAACCAGTCGAGTGAAAAGCCTTCTCTAATCAGTTCATCTTGGGTTTTGATTTTATAGTTACCTGAGCCATCATCATTGATTAATTTGGCATATGTTACCCAACTAAATTCTGCTTTCATTTCTTTCCTATGGATTGCCTCTTGTGGAGAAAACCACCTTGGAAATTTAGGCATAGCTCTTCTTTTATATTTGTTCCAAGTTTTCAATAATATTCTTCTAATACAATGGTTGTTAAACTCTTTATTTGCTCTAATTTTGTCATATCCTAGAAAAGCGTGCCATCCAAAACATAAACCGTCACTTTCCAATTCTAGCAGTTTTCTCGACTCGAGCGTAACCCATTCTTTTAACCAAGTTAGACAACAAGCTTCAAAATACAATTTCAAATTTGGTACCCCTAGGCCTCCCCTCTCTTTCTCATCTTGTAATATTTTTAATCTTATTCTAGGTCTTTTGTTCTGCCAAATAAATCTACCCATATCTTTATGCCATATCCTAAAAATTTTTTCTTTATTTACTATTGGAAGCATTTGAAATAAGAAGAGCATTTTCGGTAATACCATCATTTTCAATGTTGCAATTCTTCCTAATAAAGATAATTGTTTTTTATTCCATCTGTTTAATTCTTTCTTTATCTCATTCCATGTACTTTGGTAATTTTCGTCAAACAAATTTATTGTTTTCTTAGTCACCATTATCCCTAAATATTTTACTTTCTTTCGTACCTTCATTCCAGTTTCTTTGGCTAATTGCTTTTCCTCGTCTTTAGATAATCCTTTTGTAAGAATAGAAGATTTTTCCTTATTGAGTTTGCATCCTGACATCTTCCCGAATTCTTCTATTGTGTTAATTAAATAATTTATACAATTATTTGGATTGTCCAAAAATATGACAAGATCGTCCGCAAATGCTCTGACTTTATAACAATAATTATTAATTTTCAAACCCCTTATTAAATCCTGATTCTTAATCTCTTTTATCAATCTCTCAATTACAATAAGAAATAGAAGTGGTGAGAGAGGACAGCGCTGTCTCGTCCCTCTCTTTATCTCTATTAGTTCGGTTTTATCTCCATTAATATTGATCTGAGCTCTCTGATCTTTATATATTTCTCTTATCCATCCCATAAATTTAGGGCCTAATTGCATTCTTTTTAAAATTTCAAACAGTGTCTCCCAATTAACTGTGTCAAAGGCTTTTTCCAAATCTATAAATAGCATTCCCAGTTGTTTCTCATTATGTCTTTCATAGTACTCAATTACATCAATCACTACTCTTAGATTTTCTCTCATTTGCCTATTTGGTAGAAAT